>OZ038385.1:62773669-63373669 GCA_964036045.1 Eutreptiella sp. 'Long Island Sound 2002' | reverse complement strand
AAGCAGTTTCCCTTTATAGGAAACCAAGGGCACAGGCTCAATGTTCTACCAAAAGGTAGCGAGGGTGCGAGTATTTGCCGGCATCCAAAACTTCGGGCTGCGTGCATGGCATTCCCAAAATTGCGAACTTATAAACACCAACGACGTAGAAATGGCACCGAACATATTACAGCCAGGATAAAGAAGATCAGCAGCTGCAAACAGAAATGTAAACAGGCAACAATTGGCAGAGTAGCGGTTGCAAATGATGCACAGGAAGCGCAAACCAGTGGAATTAAAATGATTGTCCGCCTAAAGACAGACACAGACACAGACACAGACACAGACACAGACACAGACACAGACACAGACACAGAGACAGACATGGAAAAACAGACGAAATCTGAGCAAAGCACAGAGGGGAACTGACCGTCTGCAAAAACAGTATGCAAGCAGCCAGCAAATCCTAGAGGCGCCTGTTGCAGGGCAAACCACGCATACCCACGTCTTCTGGCAACTTAACAGATTGCACTTTCATACAGTACGACTGCGGCGGAAGCTGAAGGGCTGTGGACGACTGTGATTCAGGGACTGCCGTGCCGTTTGCTCTCCCAGCAGGCATTGGGCCTTCCTGCTGTGTCACTGCGTCGGACATGGCAGTGATGGGCATCCCTGGAATGCCCCCCGTGCTCACTGGGGTGTACTCAACCTTGATACGATATCCTGCGTGCTCTGATTTCAGCAGCAAGCAATTGGTGCTCGCGGCATGCAGCAATTCCTGCAGAGGGCAAGGGCAGCACAATCCCCAAACACCCGCGAAAACACACCCCACTTGCACAAAACTGTCTCCTTGTGGCAGAATATATCCGTTCCATGCGGTGTGTGGCGATGCGTGCAGGCGCACCAGCAACATGGAAATCACACGGATCCTTCAACGGGATGATTTGTCAATGTACGGTAACGTTTGACTGCGCTTTTGGGGCGTGGGGGAGGGGGGGGAGGTCAGCATTTTGTTGACAGTAGGAGGAGGAAAAAGGCCACAGTCTTGCGTCCAATAAATACCATCATCCATTGTTTTGATGGGTTGTGATTTGCAAACCCTGTGTCCTATCCCCACCACAAAAACCTTTGGTCTGAAAAAGACACGCTCTGAGGGTGACAGAGTAGTTTGAGGCACCCAGGAGAGGCCTGAAACGACGAAGAAAGGCCAGAAAAGCAGCTCCCAGGGCTACGACTGGAACAAGTACCATGGCCAGTCCAGCATGCAGACCTGGAGTGCAACTGAAGTTCCAACCTTCAGCACCCCTCGGGTGCGTCACAACAACAAGGCAGAGCACATGATTATGGACTACAGTGAGGCAATGAGTTTGCCTGAAGTGCCTGTGGGCGAGAAATGGTACATCTCTGAGTTGAAGGCACCGTTTCATGTTGCATTGCAACACCCTGGGGTTGACACGGCGCTGGTGTGCGCGACGTCCCACTTTCTCACTTACACACTGCCGGTTCCCATGTCTCTTCCCATATCTCTCGGGGGCATCCAGAATATTCCAACTCGGAGCAAAACGCTGTTTTTCAGAACTTTTTTTGAATTTCACGTTGTGTGAAAACATTGTCGGGTAGGGGATATGTGCATGCTAGTTGAAATGCGCATGAACAAGGGGTTTCAAAGAGCCATTGGCAGCTGTGGGGGGGCCAAGGACATCCTGCAACTGACACGCTTTGAGGGACCTCCAACACATCCCAAAGCGGCTTTATTCGTGGGCAGATGACATTGGCAGAATACTGGGATGGTGATCAATGGTACTAGTAGCAAGATCTGTGGCCACACCTGCTGCCTAATTCAGTGACTGATAAAATGACAGTCCCCTAATCAAGGGGGAGGGGAAGGACACAGGATTGGGCAGGACACGGGCTTTCATCGAAATACTTCAGCTTTGCACTGTGTTTTGTGGTGCACACGCATACATGTGCAAGAAAAAATGTGATAACTGGATGCACAAGGGAGTGCATCCAGGATGCAGAACCTTACCACGGACCCCAGGGTCAATGGTTGCAAACTACATGAACTTGCTTACGACAATAACGGAACATGCCCCCACAAACCGTGATTCTAAAGACTTACTTGTTGGGGGTCTTGTCCATTCATGGGTCCATTCATGGTCATATGAAAGGGCTGGGCAGAAACCCAAAAGCGTGGTCAACCTATTAGATGACGAGTCTCGCGTTCGGGCTGGCCCTGAAGTTCGTGTGATCAGCACATCCATGACACTGTTCGCACAAGTAGCACAGGTGCCCAACCAGTCTCCCCTATACACCTCTTTCCCCCTCCTATACAGGCCAACTGGAATCTACATGTGCAACTGGACTTATGAAACCACCAGCAACCCACGCTGCACTTTTTTTTGGGGGGTATGTGCTATGGATTGAAGGCCAGCATCCCTGAAGCGGACCAGGGAACAGTAGCGCGCTAAGGGTGATGCATTCGACCCTTAGCTGCAGCTGTAGCCTATGTACACACAGACAGGCGCACAGGCATCCAGCTGCAGAGGGAGGAGGGGTAATATTGGCTGTCCTTAGCGCTTCAGAACCCAACACTTACACTGCCGACAGTGTGCAATACTGACAGTCACAGCACACCACCTGCAGCAGCATGGCATACCTCTACTCCCTCATCGTCCACGGTAAACCACCGCCAAAGGGATGCGCCCTCTGGAACACTGCAGCTGTACACAACCGATCCCACGAGGACATAGCCACAGACTGGGGTGCCTGAGAGCTGGAAATCGTTGGCCTTAGGCTCGGCCAACATCCGAGCAGGAGAAATCTCACCACTGGTTTGGGCATCTGCAGACTCTACAGGTCCCACACTCGCCTCCAGGAGAGTGTCAACGTTGCCGTCTGGAAGGATCTGAGAAGAGCCACGACGCAATCAGAATGAGGGTGAGGCACGCATCTGCCGTGGCGCCACTTTCGCAATCCTCCATGCGTGAGCCAGACCCGCTTGTGTGTGTGTGTGTGATGCACCAATGAGGCGGCTGACCCCGGGGGGGGGGGGGGGCGACTCCTCAGTTGTGGACGCCAACTACCCCCCCAACTAACTGTTGGCCGGAGGCCCCCTTTGGGGGGGGGGGGGGGGGGTTCTGGGAGGGGCGATGGGGGGGGTGTCTGGGGCTTTTGCCGGGGGGGGGGGGGGGGTGGGGGAGGGTTGGTTGGGGGGGAGGGGGTCCAGGTGGGTCGATTTGGGGGGTACATGCCCCCTGGTCCATCACAGGCCCCCCTTACCTCCCCTTACCCTCCCTCTAACGGTATCAAGACTGAATATTGGGACCGAGCTGGTGGGGAAGGCACTTTGCTTTGTCACTTTGCTTTGCCTTGAGACCGTAAGACAATTGTTGTCTTCACACACAAAAATAGATAGTCAAAAAGCATACTGTGGGGTCCTGCAGGCCCGCGATCCAGCCCGACGCAGGTTGCTGCCGGAGGGCTACACCCTTTGCGTATGTGTCCACCCGTTCTAGTACTTCATCCAGGAAGGTTCCTTGGAGATGAGAGTATAGATGGCGCGGGACTTCCCACTGGCTGGACAGGCTCCGGCAGCGCTGGAGCGAGGCAGAGACGAAAGGGCAATTGCCGTCATTCCTACTTTCCAGTGCAGAGATGTAAGACTGCGAATCTGAGAAGGTCCAAGTGTCTCCCCGCCACGCGGACGCACGCGGGACACAACCCAGGCCACATATACCTCTGCTTGGTAAGAGTTGTTGCAAAAGATGGGTACATGCACAGGATAGAGCTTATAGACACCGGTAAGCAGGTCCAGAACAGCGAGGGCACCGCCGGTTTGGTAGTGCCCTGGGTACTAGGAGGCATCATGAATATACGCGACAGGCCTTGTGGGGGGGGGGGGGGGGAATGTCGAGTAGTACCAGACATATCGCTGACGTGACCTACGAAAAAGGGGGGCGTGCTGGCGGAGGCGGCTGAAAGCGGCAGGGCCAACAGGAATGGACTGCATCGCTAAGGGAGGCATAGCCGGCATCCATCCATGAATGCACGTCATCGGTTTGCCACTCGTGAACACACCGATGCATAGGGTTAAAAACGGTGGGCACATGTAAGGGTTCCTCGGGCACGTGCACCTCCAAGCACACCCGGTGGCATAGGATAAGGAAACGGCTGTGATCATCAGCATGCGAAAGACACTCCTGAGGCGTTGCGGCAGCAAGACACTGAATGGAGGGATGAAACTTTTGTTTCGCTTGAAGGAGCCCGTGACGGGTGGACGCACGAACCAGATGGTTAGAGTGGGTAACTTGCCTAGTGTAGGTCTCCATGAAAGAGCAGCACATAATATAAGGGGAGGACTCCAGGCCGACCCACCCAGCGCGCAGGGGTTGGAGAATAGCCTCAAGGGGCGTGGAAGCGTCCAAATGCCAGATGGAGCGCAGGCGCGATGCTACAGGGAGGTCTCCCAACCGCATGGCACGGTCCAACTTGGCCGTACCTGGGCACACCACTGTTGTGTGCCACCCGCAACGCCGTTATACATGCTGATGGGATAATGGCTGGGCAAAGATAGTTCGGTCACCGCCGCTGTGGTGCGGCGACCTGCTTTCATGAATTTCGCCAGAGCCTGACAGTGGAACCGGTGCGGTAGCGCATGCCGTCCCAAAAGGCGAATAAAATCGCCCGGCCCTGGGCGCCGGAGCGGAGACCCCAAAAGGTAGAGCGGTTCATTGAGAATGTGCAAACGGCCCAAGCGAAGCTCAGTGCCGATAGCAATCGTCTTCACGTTATCAGAGAATAGGTTAGTTGCTGCCCCTGAAGTGGGCAGCTGAGAAACTAGGCGTTGGGCATCTGCATGGCTCGCAGCGAGCCAAGAGGTGTCATCGATCCACCCCGACCAGCGCAAGGGTCCGGCCGATGTCGTGAGGAGGCCCGTGGAGGCCCGTGGCGGCACGTAGCTCGCCCAAGAGGCACTAGAGCGGCGCAGAAATGGGGTCGCCCTGCCCAAGGCCCGCCTCATAGCGGGCCAGGGCCTCCTCAACACCCTGGTACCCGCCCATGTGCAAAAGCATGGAGCGGATAGCGAAAACAAGGAGGTCTACTGACGAGGCTGAGCAGCCAGCGGCCAGCAGCGTATTCTGGATAGTGGCATGCGCTAGGGAACCGAAAGCATGGATGACATCATCCAAAACTAGCCAGGCCTGTTGGCCTCGCGACCAACAAAAGAGGAACCAGTCATGCACCACCCGCAGCACGTCCGCTACAAACGTGTGGGCCCAAATGGCGAACTGCGCACAAGACAAGCGTCCATGGGTGCAGATGAAAGTTTGCAGCGTGGATGCCACATGCATGTACAGGACCTTCCAAAGGACAAGTAGGTTGCTGAGGGGCCTCCCGTTGCCCACAATGCCATGGGGGGCCTTTTTCAGCAACAAGGCAAAGTCCCCATGGTGCAGAGCAGGTACCCTAGCACCTGACACAACAGCATTATAGAAGGTTAGCAGCGGTTGCAGATTGTCATCAGGCAGGCGGCTGAGGAGAGCATATTCAATTTGATCCCGGTAAGGGGAAGTGTGGGGGGTGTTGTTCAGCAGGGTCCACAGGGAGGATACCGTGAGGAGGGGAAAGGTAAAGGGGGCACCGGAAAGTTGCCAGGCCATGAGGTTAGACACATAATCACAAGAGAGGCTGCCGACAGGCGCCAAATGGCGCTAGCGCAATTGATCCAAGGTCACATGTGCCCTGAGACGCGGATTGACAGACATGCTCACAACATATTTGGGTTCCATGGAGGGCCCCACTTGTCGGCCAAAAACCCGGCGATAAGACCGCGCCGAAGGTTGTTCATGGCGATGGGGACGGCCCAATCCTAGTTGTGACTCCAAAGTAGCGATGCACCGGGCAGTGTGGACTGCACGCCGGAGGGTCAGCACCTGGTGTAAGTGTTCCAGGCGGGTCCACCAAAAAGGGTGGCTCAAGAGGAAGGCCTTCAAGGAATCTTGTTGTTGCCGCACCATGGCTAGTAGCCGGTCATAGGCCACCAATTCGCCATACACCGTGTGGGCAGCCTCCACAAGGGCCTCACGGATGTGCTGAAATTGGTGGGACACCGTTGCTGGCGAGGCCGAACCATGGTGCGGGCGAACACTATGTTGTATTTGTCCGTGAGGCGTTCCGGATGCGGGGGGGAAAGGCGGAAGCGCTGACGATGCTCCAGGATGGTTATGGGCTCGGGTGTTGCCACGTTGGGGATGTGCAAGGTGATGGGGCAGTGGTCTAAGGGGAAATGCGCATCTGGGTGGGTTTCCCCCCGCAAGGGGGGAAGATGCGAAGAAACAAGGAAATGGTCCAAAACGTTGAAATATCCCTGCGCCCCCACCCATGTGGGCAACTCTACGCGGGGGGGGCACCTGTCGTAAACTTGCTTCCTCTAGAAAGTCGGAAAAGAGGCGCGCATATCGGAAAAAGAATGAGGAAAGTGTGGTGCCCACCCGGGGTTTGTCTCCGAAAACGACATGCAGATAGCGGGCTGACGCCGGAATATGGGCTAGGGCCCATTGAAGGATGGGTTCATACACTTCAGGTGGGCCAGATGCCGGAGGGTGCAGACCAACGGCTAAGAGAGGGGTACCCGCTAGGCTGAACCATACGGCCACGCCTCTACCGTCCGCTTGGATGTCTACCCGGTGGAAGGCATAGCCGTCGTCCCGGCGGATCACGACGGCTACCCTTGCGACACTTGCGGTTAACAAGGCTGAAAAAGGATGCATACAGGGGGTGTGTGGAGAAGGACTCAGGCAAAGTACCGATCTCCTGCAGGGAGACGATGTCTGGAAAGGAAAATGACTGAAGGAGCGAGGACAAAGCTTGGATTTTGGGGTGCAGAGACTGTTGGACGTTGAGGGACAAAAAATGCATGCCACGCCGGTCACGGACGTTGCCGGCAATAGCTTGTGTATCCCGAAGCATCGCGGACTATCAAACCGCTGTGCGGCGGTCTAGGGCATCCAAGTGGTACAAAACACGATGGCGGGTCACAGACGGAACCGCACCCGGTGGAAGGCGCCGGAGGTGTTTTCTCATGTATCCTGAGGCATAGAATCAAAACAGATTGGGTGTGCGGAGAAGCCGCGTGAAATCGCCGGGTATATCTTGTGAGCAAGGCCGTGGGCAGCTCACTGACAAAACCGGTGGGGAAGGGGGGGAAAACAGCCAACCCCGTGGTCGAGGTTGCATCCAGTTGATGCTCACCCAACAGTTGAACAAGAATGCCCACTCGGGCAGCATTCAAGGCCGAACGGGGAACCGCAAAAGGCCCCTTGAAAGCATGGATAGAAAGAAGGCACGGTGGCAGTAAGGGCAATGAGTGAAACTGCTCCGGAATATCTACCACACCTAAAAAGCTACCCATTGGGGAGAAAATGTGACCCCAAGTGTGGTGTGTGGCGTGCCGCACAACCGTGTGCACACACTCGCGGAGCGCGGCCAGTGATTGGCGCACCATATCGTGTTCCCGTTCTTGTGGTGCCAGCACGTAAGGGGCTGGAGGCGCAACTCATGTAGGCTCATTGGGCCCAAGGATCACCGCTGCGAGTCGGGCTCACGGGGGGAGGGTATTGCGGGGGAGGGGGATATGCGGGGTATTGGGAAGGGGCAGTAGCCGAGATGGCGGGGGGCGGTGGCGCCCCGGGCATTACGGAACGACCTGGAGAGGAGTAGGTCGGACTCGGGGCCGCTGGGCAGGGGCCGTAAGCTGAATAAGGCATCGGATAGGCCGGGGCATAGCCAGGGTACAGATACGCATAGGGGGTGGGAGCCGGAGTGGCATACTGCTGCACAGTATGCCCCACCGTCAGAGTTGTGGAGGTCGGGGGAGGATTAGGGTCCGTGCGGGCCCGCTTGGCACTCGGGGCTGCACCCCATGGCCTCCAGGGTTGCCCGTCCGCTTTGCGGAAAGTGAAGGTGAAATGAGCATCCTCATGGGAGGATTGAGATTGCAAAATAGTTTCCGCTGCGGGAGAGATGCCCACCACGGAATGCATGTCCTCCGTTCTGGCCATCCGTGCCCTGCCGAAGGTACTGGTCCGCACCGTGCGCGACGTGGTCCACGCCGAAAACCGTGCGCATGACACTGCCCAGTTTGGATGATGTGCAAGGATGGTGGACATTCTGCTTAGCTGTCCACCGAATATATACCGCAATAGGGAAGCGATCAGTGTCCGCCCCCCCTCCATGCGGGGTGGTGCGCGCAGAGGAAGCTGAGGTCCCAGCCGCCTGATTTTGCGATTGTGCCGTTGTGACGGCGGCTGAGACAGCCGCCGTTGCCGGCTTAGAGGGAGGTTCATACTCAGCTGCACTAGAAAGGCCCCCACGTGGGGTGCCGAGCCGCATTACGCGTGAGGTATTCTCATTGGGAGTACAAGGACTCCCTGGGGAAATCAGGACCCGGGCAATCACTGACGCAGGTTAAATTCATAAAAAGATGGGAGGGCTTGGCTGAGTCCGGTTCCCGGGCCACGGGAACCGCATTGAGCCACTGCAGGAACTTGGGCAGGGATTCCATGCTGCCACCTTTAGGGTTAGCTTCTGGCACCGCGGCTGGAGTCACTGTCGCACACAGCGCCTGCCGGGTTGGCAGAACGGGTGCAGATGTAGGTGGGGCAGCAGAGTCAGAGACAGCGACTGCAGGAGAGGGTGCTCATGGAAGCGTACAACGCGTTCGGCACGGAAGGAGCGTTGTAGCTCCTTCCAATCCGGGTGCTATGCCAATCATGGTGGCGATGGTGACCACTAGAGGCACAGACAGTAGGAAAAGCTCGTGATCAGCAAGCAGCAAAGCAAAACGGTCACACGGAATGAGAGATGACAAAGCGGAATGGACTCGAGACACAGACATATTTTGGCGATTGAAAACATCGCCAAGTAGCCCCATCACCCGGCACATGTCAAGCATAACAGGGGCAGGGGCAGCGCGCAGATCTTGGAGCTAGGCATCAAAGCCATTCACCCGGGCTCGCAGGTCGCAGAGGGCGGAATGATGGGTAATGTCTCGCATCTGCAAGGTGGCATCGTGGTGCGCCTTGAGCACCTGCAGTTGAGACTGATGCTCATCCCGGAGCCGGGACAGCTCACGCTCGTGCTGCTGACTAAGCTGGTCAATGATGCGATCAGTCTCATAGTCAGGGGGATTGCCAACCGGCGGATCAAAAAGCAGGCGTTGAGGCAAAATGGCAGCAGCCAGATCCATAGGGTCGGGTTGCAGAGGCAGCGCCACGGCAGCGTCCTGGGTGCAGGTGACGTCAGCTGGAGTCGTAGCGAAATTCAAACACGGCAAAGCGGCAGACACGGCAGGCTCATCATCAATGGCAATGGGCTCAGCGCTAGGCGTGGAAGTGAAACGGGGCGTCAAAAGGCTGTTAGAGGTACTCGAGGCCGGCGAGAATGCTGTGCTCGGGACATAAAGCCGGAGCCCCTGGGAAAGCGTCACCATGGGCCTGTTGCCGCGTTCCAGGATTGCGAGGACCGGCGCTGTGGCCCATGACACCATAGCATCCCCAGTGATAGATCGGAGGGAAGCAACAGAACCGACTGGTATCAGGGACGCCTCATAGGCCGCGGCCACCGTCTCCACGGAGACGACATCAAGAATGGGCGCCCTCTTGGAGAACGGGGCCCCAAGCGTGAAGCTTGAAAAACTCCCCGCCCATGCCAGTAAGGCGCAGTGCAGCTCGTCTAGAGGAGCCGGTTTGGAGACGGGCAGGGTCACTTTGACCGGTTGTGGCAGTTCCCAGAGGACGGATAGGGCGTCAGCCGGTGGCAGTCGGACCCAAAAATCGCGCACTTCGCCGGCAGACAAGGAGTTGCCTACAGGCCGGATCAATTTTGCTTTTAGAGCCGCGTTGGGGACGCCACGTACCCGTGTGGCATCCTGCACACCAAGCATACGTGCAATGGAGGCATGCATCTTCGGACGGTCCAGCAGTTTGTAGCCGGGGTTCCACTTTTCCACCAACTGGCGTGCCATGTCATCAGAGGGCAGGGGAAGGTACCCCAAAATCTTGGGCCCAGCGGCGATGGCCAGCGCGACATGCGCTGCAAAGAGTCTATCAGAGGAGGTTTGCACCGTGGTCTAGCAAGTGAGCAGCAACCCTTGCGGGGTGGAGCACAGCTCCGATGCCGGAGATCGAGGAGATCTTGCCCTTGTAAAGGGTAGTGCAGCGCGTCATTCACCCCCAACGGGGGATGGCTCCATAGGGCTGGAAGGGTGGCTTGTGCTGCCTGGAGCAACTCAGGTGTCGACTGCCCCGTCCACCGGGAGTGAAGGTCCGCTGCATAGGGATCATCAGCCATGCGGTGCTTGATGTCAGTCAGCAAGGGGGAAATAAAAGATGACATGGTGCAGAGACGCCTCGACAGGGGCAATAGAGAACAGAGGTTGACCCGGCGTGGGTCCGGTGAGGTCGACTGTGGTAGTAGAAGAGCGAGCACCGCGTTACGCAAAAAAGGGGGATAGGTAGACGAGACAGTTGCAAAAGAGAACAAATGCGACGCAAAGCGCTGGTTCGGCGCGAGCAAAGCGAGCAAAGCGCAGGTGGTTTACCAAAGCGAGGAGGACACCCCACCACCCGCTATAGATAGAGCAAAAGAGGAGCAAACACAAATCTCAAGGCACATAGAGCATGGGGTAGAAGCACCGGAGCAGATCAAGCCAAGTCGGCTGGGCAAAACGCCACAAGGAGCACATACCACACAGAGCATACGTGACGTGAGGTTCCAAAGTAGCAACTGGCGGAGCAACGGCCTCGGAACCCAAGTTCCCACCTCGTGCCACGAGGGTACACATCGCGTAGGGTGAGTAGAGAGGTAGGGCCCCAGGGCAGGTGCCGTGCCATAATAGACAGTGGGGCAACCATCTAGCACCACATGGCGGGAGAGCGCAACGCGCTGGGCGAGCAGGTCAGCCACTTCTGATGGCTGCACTATCTTTGTTGGCGCATGCAAGACATGGGTCGAGGGCACACCACACACACGCGCGCGTCATGACAGGTTGCGGGGGTATGTACAATTGCTCACGGTGCCGTTAGTCAAACATTGGGTAAGGGTGCCCCGAGCGTGGCTCTATGGAAGCCGAGCAAATTAGCAGACAAAGTGAAGCAGCGGCAAACCGGGGTGGCACAGTCAGCAACGGGTGGGGGCAATGCACGACGCCCCGATTCAACGTGCCCCCTCCGGATACAGCATCACTAGCGCACGGCAGCGTTCCCCAAGGGGACATGGGCAGCAAGCATAGAGGGCGGACATGAGGATGTTCACTGGATAGGCAGCGAAGACCGTTGGCACGCAAGAGGCGGCCCCTAGTCGTCATCAAAGTCCCGAGACGATGCCGCAGCATGGTGTGGGCCACACACGAGGTCATAGGGGATTGGCGGCCGCTGGCAGTCCATGATCTGCTCTATAACCTAGGCAGCTGCACAGAAGCGGAATTGCTGCGGTCCGAGGTGGCTCGTGAACTCAATTGCCGCGTAACCATGCTCCGAGTGATCCATGTACACGCCACCATCGGGGATGTAGATGTTGACCTCCCAGTTTTTGGGTGTGGGGGCGGAAGGAGGCACCACGATAGAGGCGCCGGAGGGCGCACAGCGCAAACCCCCGGAAGCGCTCGAACGCCGCTTCAGCGTGCCGGCGCTCGACCTGGGGTCGCTGGCACAGCTCCAGGTGTGTGGGGCCCCGGGTGTGGTACTCGTAGGTGGGTTGGGTAGGGGCCGGCTGGCGATCCAGGCGGGCCACAGCTCGGGCATGGATCCTCCGGCGTTGATTGTCGTAGCCGGCCGCCGACCGAACACGCTTCTTACTAGGCATGCTGCATGGTCTAAGGGGCAAAGGGGTAGCGATGCCGCGGCTACTCGCCGGCAGCAGATATCTAGGACAGTGCGTACACAGGGGAATCTACTATGCAACAGAGAGGGCTTCCTCCCCAGGAGAGGACGCATCGCGCATAGCAAGCAAAGCCACACTCTAACAAGGTATAATACATTGCGAACGGACACGGAACAGAGCGGGGAGACGGACACAGGGAGACTGCGAGACGCCGTGGGTCGCGCATCGCGCGGTTGCCATTAGGTTGCACTAGTAGAGTAGACACAACAAAGAGATGGCGGGACAAGGGGCAAAAGAGCCACAAGAGGGCAGGAAATCAACATGAGGCAAAGTGTGTATTGGAACCCAAGCTACAAGGAAGCAGAACTGAGTTGTTAAGTTGTTATGTGAGAAAAGGGGTCGAGTATTGAAGGGCTGCAACGGGGCAAAGTTGGGACGCAGCTGAGTTTCCAAGGTACCGATCTAGTGTAGCACGGCAAACACGCAAAGGGCAAAACAGCCAAAGGTATCTTAGCAATTCCGACATGGTATCTTTCTGGTATCCATCATCATGTAATTGAGTGTAAAAGGAAAAGAGAACAGCGGCGTTGCGGCTTGAGAGGGGGTTAGGTGGACCCGGACCATCCACCGCTGAAGCCCGGACATGTGAAGACGGCCCCTGTGCCCGCGACCCGATCACCCTAGCGCCCGGCATCACGGTGTGGCGGGCAGCCTGCCGAGAGACAACATGGGGTTTGAGGGTAGTGCGAAGCTGTGGCAGCGTAGCTGCCCCCCTATTCCGGCCCGTTCGCGCTGGGGAGACCCCACCATGCCTCCACACCACGTCAAGGTGTCCGGCCCCAAGGGTGGAGGTGGGGTCCAGGTGGGGCGATTTGGGGCTTTGGGTCAAAAGACATTGATAGGATCGCGGTGAAGCGAAAGCCACTTGCCAACACAAAAAGAGATAGTCAAAAAGGGAGGAAGGGGGGGGGGCACTAAAAATGGTATCCGTACAAACTATTAAGCCGATATTGATGGGATCGCGGCGAAGCGAAAGCCACTTGCCAACACAAAGGGGGGCATAAAACGGTATCACTACAAACTAGTCAACAAACATTGATAGGACTGCGCAAGCTTTTTGGGAACTTGCATGGGCTAATATGGGTCAAATACAGCTCAAAATACCCTTAAACCACTTGTTTGAGCACCCCAAATGAGCTAGCAACAATTTTAAAAAAAAATCATTTTTGACCATTTTCGGACCCTCATGTGACCCCGTAACCCTACCCTACCCTAGCACGCGCACTGTGCACGCTGCATCACTCCCCGGTGCCTAAATGGGGCATTGAAGTGTGGACGGCACGGAAATACATTGCAACTGATCCTCTTCATCAATATCTTTGGAAAAACACATTTTTCACCCATTTTTGGCTGATGTTTGGTCCCAAAACAGCCCATTTTCAAAGCATTTGCTGACTTTGGAGCGGCCAAAATGGCTTGCAATGGGCTCAAAAAGGGCCCATTTCGCTTGTTTAGGCAACCCCAAATGGTCTAGGATCATTTTTGGAAAAACACTTTTTTGCCCATTTTTGACCCATTTTTTGGCCGCAAAACAACCCATTTTCAAGGCATTTTCTGACTTTGGAGCGGCCAAAATTGCTCAACATGGGCTCAAAATGGGCTCATTTCACTTGTTTGTGCACCCCAAATGGTCTAGGATCATTTTTGGAAAAACACATTTTTCACCCATTTTTGACCCATTCTTGGTCCCAAAACAGCCCATTTTCAAGGCATTTTGGGATTTTAGGTGGGCGAAAAAGGGCCACCACAAGCTCAAAACGCGCCAAAACCACTTCTTTTGGCATACCATGTGGTCCATGACCATTTTCGGGGGTCTAGGCGTCGCTTGGGGCATTTTTGAGGGGTGAAACCACCAAAATGGGGTGGTTGCGGGTAGATTAGGTGCGCTTGGAATTGTGTTTTGAGCCACATAGCCCAAGATATGGTCTGTTTTTGGTTTGGGGGTGTCGGCGGCCAATGTGCCCAAATTCTGGGGCTTTTGGGGGCCTTTTGGGGGCGGTTTGCGGACATATTGTGGAGTTAGAGGGCCCTAGAGGGCCCTTCGGCACAGGGAAGTTTAGCTGCATGTGTAGAGTAGCCAATATTTCCCTTCATTTGGCCGTTACGATCAGGTTTTAGGGCGGTTTTGGGGGAAAGAACGCCTGATTTTGGCCCTAAATTGCAGATTTTGAAATGGAGGTCCGGCACTTGCGACGCCCGTTCCCGGCCGCCAGCGTTGACCTTCTATGGTTGTCTCTCACACCCATAGGTAGCATTCACCAAAATTTTGGCCGGATGCGAAGCACCACAACAGAGCTCTGATTTCCCCCCATTTCGCGGGTGCGTGTTGTTCTTCGGCCTAATCAACATGGCTGGCATGGCTGAACCAGTTCGTTGCAAAGGTTAGGTAGGTTTAGGGTGATGGTCACCAACCTGGTGGAACCAGTCTTGGTTTTATAACCCTCTTTAGTGTCTAGGGTGGACCTAATAGGTTTGGCAAGAAAGCAAAGCAGCAAGCAGCAAGCATGCGCGAAATGCGGAAAAATCACAGCTCCGTTGTGGTGCTTCGCATCCGGCCAAAATTTTGGTGGATGCTACCTATGGCAACCACACAAAATATGAGCCAGAAACTCAACGCTGGCGGCCGGGAACGGGCGTCGCAAGTGCCGGACCTCCATTTCAAAATCTGCAATTTAGGGCCAAAATCAGCCTTTTTTATGCCCAAAACCGCCCTAGAACCTGATCGTAACGGCCAAATGAAGGGAAATAGTGGCTACTCTACACATGCAGCTAAACTTCTCTGTGCTGAAGGGCCCTCTAGGGCCCTCTAACTCCACAATATGTCCGCAAACCGCCCCCAAAAGGCCCCCAAAAGCCCCAGAATTTGTGCGCATTGGCCGCCGACACCCCCAAACCAAAAACAGACCATATCTTGGGCTACATGGCTCAAAACACAATTCCGAGCGCACCTAATCCACCCGCAACCACCCACTTTTGGTGGTTCCCACCCCTTCAAATTGCCCTAACCGACGCCTAGACCCCCGCACCTAAGCCCACTAGGCTGCATCAAGCTGCAAGAGG
Organism: Eutreptiella sp. 'Long Island Sound 2002'; assembly: GCA_964036045.1. Lineage (NCBI taxonomy): Eukaryota > Euglenozoa > Euglenophyceae > Eutreptiales > Eutreptiaceae > Eutreptiella > Eutreptiella sp. 'Long Island Sound 2002'. The sequence continues at coordinate 63,358,687 of OZ038385.1, read as the reverse complement.
TAGCCCAAAGAGGTGGGTGGTAAAATGGGTCAACAAGATCCACCTGGTGCAAAAAAAAAGTCTATTTTCAAAAATGATCGTGGACCACATGGTATGCCAAAAGAAGTGGTTTTGGCGCGTTTTGAGCTTGTGGTGGCCCGTTTTGGCTCTCCTAAAAGCCCAAAATGCCTCTAAAATCGGCTCTTTTGGCACAAAAAATGGGTTAAAAATGGGTCAAAAATGTGTTTTTCCAAAAATGATCCTACCCCATTTGGAGTGCCTAAACAAGTGAAATCAGCCCATTTTGAGCCCATTGCAAGCCATTTTGGCCGCTCCAAAGTCAGAAAATGCCTTGAAAATGGGTTGTTTTGCGGCCAAAAAATGGGTCAAAAATGGGTCAAAAAAAGTGTTTTTCCAAAAATGATCCTGGACCATTTGGCGTGCACAAACAAGTGAAATGAGCCCTTTTTGAGCTCCAAAGTCACAAAACGCCTTGAAAATGGGTTGGTTTGCGGCCAAAAATGGGTCAAAAAGGGGTGAAGAATGCGTTTTTCCAAAGATACTTTTGGACCATTTGGGGTTGCACAAACAAGTGGAATGGGCAATTTTGGCCCCTCTCAAGGCCGAAAGGGCCTTGAAAATGGGCCAATTTGGGACCACAAATGGCTCAAAAAACGGGTCAAAACCATGGTTTTCCAAACATGACCCTAGTCCAATTGTGGTGCCCAAACGGATGAATACAGCTCATTTTGAGCCCCTTTTGAGCCGCTCTCATCCACTTCCCAGTGCGTACCTCATTTGTCTTTGAAATCTCCCAGACGATGTTCCTTCCCCCACCAGCTCGGTCCCAATATTCAATCTTGGTTAGGGTTACGGCTAGGGCTAGGCTTAGGGCTAGGGGTAGGGGTAGGGGTGGGGTAGGGTTAGGACTAGGCTGAGGGTTGGGGTGGGTGTTAGGGTCAGGGTTGGGTTTCAGGATAGTGTTGGGGTGCAAAGTGGACAAAATTTTCCTTTGGGCGGCTTTGGTACCCATCAAGCGTCGGGTGCCTTCGGCGGCCATGGACTCCTGAGGGCGGCACCTTTGGCAACTAACTGTTGGCCAGAGGCCCCTAGGGGGGGGGGGGTAGGGCAGGGGTAGTTGGCGCCCTAGGACGTGCGGAGTCGCTCCCCCCCGGGCGGTTGACATCCTTGGTCGTGCCTGAGAGCAGCGCCTTCTACACCTTCTACCAGAAGCTTGGAAAAGGCGAAGAGCTCCCGTGATCTTTGTACTGGCTCTCTGCCCCATTTGCACATGTGTATTTCTAGATGTGTATCTCTTTCTCTTTGTGTATGTGTCCATGTGTGTGTGTGTGTGTCCGTGTGTGCGCTTGCACACGCATGTGCATGGGCACTGGCATGTGAGTGTGCTCTGTACCCTGTGAGGAGGGTATTGCAGAGGCTGTTCTGAAAAAAAAACGGAAAAAAATGGCGGCTTGGCCTGCATGCATGCAGTTTTTGAAGGACGCCTCTGTGGGTTCATGACCTAAGTGATGGATATCACATTGCTTCAAAGCTATTCCCTGTCTGCCATGCCGGCGTGGAAATGGCTGAGGGGGGGGAACCAGGCTCAAGCTGGTGCATGGGAGGTGGAGGGCTAATTTGGGGCGAGCAGAGGGGCAGATACTCCGCTCTCACCCCCTCCCCCCCCCGAAGGTTGCATTAGAAGGGAAGGTACCTCAAAGGCGGCCCCAGAAGCGGTTAGACAGGCGGTTGGAGGAGGTTGCCAAAGCGGTTGGGGGCGGTTACTGTCGATTACAAATGCCGTTGAAGCTGGCGCTTGCCGTAGGGACATATGCATGGACTGTGATAGCCCTTTGTGTGCTGGGGTTGCTGCGTGTGTTGTGGTGCAGTGTTATGTGTGGGCATGTGTGTCTTTGCGTTGGCGCAGGAGAAGGGGGTTGGATTGGGGTTGCTTGATAGTCCCTAACACCGGGAACACTGCAGATTTGTTGACCAAGACGAGACTTTTGCCCCTTTGCTTTGGGCTCTGGGGTTTATGGTCGATGTAAGGTGGCGTTGAGAGAGGTGGTGGTGGGCATTTCCATTTTGGGGGAGGTCCTTTAATTGGGGGGGGGGGGGAGGTGAAGAATGAGGAGCTGTGACTGTTGGTCATTTTGAGAAGGTGCAGGCAGCAAGGCAATCTCCAGCTTGTGCTGTTGGAAGTTTTGACAAAAAACTAAATTAAAAACTCTGCAGAACCTGCACGGGGGAAGGGAGGAGCCCGCTTTCCCCACAAGTTGGAGCCACCTTTGCTGCGAGGCAGGGTGAAAGGTGCAGTTTGGGTGAGGGGGATGCACTTGTGCCGATCCGCCAACTTCCATACAGATAGGCTCCTGTGAGGCCCCCCCACTTGTTCCCCTTGCGTCAGGAAGCTCTGATGCCCCCCTCCCTCCAGAGCACAATTTTATGCTCGATTTATCAGCTTGTCCTCTGAGGCTGTGGTCAGACAGACATACCGTGCAGAGCAGAATGAAGCCCACATCCTCCGCCGTAGGGGTGTAGACCAGCTCACGGGACACCAGCACATCACCAGACTCATCGTCATTGGTCCTACTTGAGAACAACTCCCGGCTGCGTCGTGACCACCCCACCACCATTTTGCAGTGATCCACTTCCACATTCACAAGGGTCGGCATCAGCGGCACTCCCTCGATGGCCACTGCTGGCAATTGCAACCGCAAATTGGGATCCTCAGTGGCGTTTTCGATCGACCCTGGAGTGACCGCCGCGACTGCATCTGCAGCGGGCTCCTCCTCCTCCTCTGGCGGGTCCTCAGGCCCTCCTGCCACTTTGCTGGTGGGTTCACTGTAGACCCACTTGCCCTTGCGGACTTTGAAAGCAAACACCAATTGGCATCTTACATCCTCCTGAGTCACGACGTACTCTGTCGGCTTGTCTGTGCTCGCATCGCCACCGCTCAAAGCCTGCGTCTGAATCATCTGCAAGGTGCAGGCAGGGCGGTCTATGACAGCAAGACTGAAAAAAAAGTCCAGCATCTGTTACATCCAGCCAGCGGTATGAGAGCAACCGACAGCCGTTGGAGGGCAATTGACGAGACATGAAAACAAGGAAACTGGGTCCTTGGAGTCCGCCTTCGGGTGAATGGAGGCTTTTAGAGTGGCAGCAGATCTGGTTGCTTTGATGGGAAATTACAACGAACGCCACACCTGGATACAAAGAGTCTGGGACCATTGTCAAGGGTTGGTTTGGGGATGCAGCAATTTTTAGGGCGGGAAGAGGTCAATGATGTGATGTATCTGACCCGGTCCAGCCAAGGGGGTGGTCACAGGGAGGGAAGGAGCAGGGAGGGAGGGATGGAGGAAGGGGGGGCTGGGGCGGGGCAAGGAGGGGGGGAGGGATTTCCCCATCACAGAAACCATGCATCCAGGATGAAACAGAGTGCTGTGCAGAGGCCAAAAGCAGCGATGTTTTTGTCTTGGAGACCAAGTCTTATACACCACAAGAACTTGGGGGGGAGGGGGGGGGGCTTGGGATGGTTGCTCCCTGCAATCCCTTCAATCTCTCTTGGAAACAATATGCACACAGACAAAGCATACACACAGGCACATGCCACGAATATTAAATGGAGGTGTGAATATTTACCGAGCTGGGTTTACCCTGTGGAGGTTTTACAACCCTTCTTAGGGTCCAGGGTGAGCAACACATTTTAGCAGCAGCAAGCAGCAAGCAGCAGCAGCAGCAGCAGCAGCAACAGCAGCAGTAAGCAGACAATTTAAAAACTCTTTTTTGGGACACGATGGCTCAAAACCGGCATGGAAATAGCTCAACATGACCGCGGAGCAAATGCACATCACCCCAAACAAGTTTTGTGCCATTTCGAGCCGTCTTGCCCGTTTTATGGCCGATTTAGTGTCAAAAAATGGCCGTTTTCAGCCTGTTTTCACGACGATCGTCCTGAAAGTTCAGGACGATTGCTGGTGCCTCAAGTAGCCGTCTCCAATGAGAGTTGTTCGTCTTGCATAGCATTTGGGCTATCAAATGATTGCAAATGGGTGTACAATAACGCGTCTCCCACACCGTGGTGCCATGCGGTGGTCCATTTTGGGGTAAGAATGAGCCGTTTTTGAGCTGTTTTTCAGCATGATCGTCCAAAGCATGCAGAGCCATCTTCAAAACAAGCCGGTTGTCTTCCACGGCGACATCCAATGCATTGAGAAAGACTAGGTCCCAGCTCGGACCTAGTTGTAAGTCTTGATAATTGGGGGTTGATTTCACGTTCACAAGATAGGTCACAAGGCACATGGAGACTGTTGGGTGGTCTATCAGTACTGCAGGGTCAGCAGTGGAGCTTCTATCAGATGCCCAAGCATCGGACAAACTGCAAACAGCGTCAAGACTGAGACAACCACACTTCAGTTGAGGGACCTGTGGCCAGAGTGGCACCTAAGGTGGGTTGGGGCAGCCTGGACTGTACGGCTGCTCCTGCCTTTCATTCCAGCTCGGAAACCGTGGGCACGTTGGTTGGCCACCCTGTACACCAAATGGCCACTCTGTCCAGCTGCTAGCCCCATGCGCTTTCCAGCCCTTGGCTGCAGGGGTGCTCCCTGCCTGCGTTATGCATATCTCCTTCTGCTGCATCACATCCCAGACAAACATGCAATGCCAAATGCACGTGCAGCGCCCCAAATTAGAAAGTGGCATGTGTGCAACCCGTGTGTTTTGCATGTGTGTGCGTGTGCGTGTGCGCACGGCCATGTCTGCGTCTGCAAAACGTCTGCAAAATGCACCTTCTCATTGCCGTTCGGCAACATCCGCAGCCACCGGATTACGTCTGGGGTGTGGTCCATGTGGCGCCAGTCTCCACGTACAACGGATCCCAGCACAAGCACAGCGTCATCATGCAGCACCACAGCAGTGGGCGGAGACGGGGCCGGGGCAATAGCTGGGGATACGACAGTGACAGGCTCCCCTTCCACCCCATCCCCACGGATGGGGGTGTACACAACCTTCAAGCACCTGCGCATTGCACAGGAACGGGCTGACGCGTCATCCCTACCACACGAAGCTGCCCTTCAAAGCCAAAAGGGGGAGGGGGTGGAGGACGACGAGGAGCTGTGCCTCTTGGTCACTCAGCCGGAGACCAACGATTGGTCGAATCTCGCACGGACGCATCGTTCCAGGTCCTTGTTCTCACTGCCGGCCCCAACCCCCTGGCTGCAAGCAACACTTTGGAACGCACTGATTTACCCCCGCCCCCCCCTTGTTTTTGCCCATTCGCGTACCATAGCCCAAGGGGTTCAATTGTGGGCTTGACCCCTTGTAACATCCTCATTTTGTCCAATAAAACTATCCCCCAATGAGTTTTGGGTGAGGACCCCCCTAAGCCCTCCGCCGACTGAAAACCAACTTTTGCGGAGGAAGGGGTAAAAAAAAAAAGGCAAAGAAAAAAGACCCACCCCTTTTTTTTGGATTGAAGATCGAGAATCTTTTAGGGTTAGTAATCAAGGACCTATTGCACCTATTAAACCTATTGCCAGATCAAAACCACGCAACCCTGCATATATGTGGAACACCATATACCCCCCTTTTTGGGCCCTTTCGTGTACCCTATCCCAAGGGGTTCGATTGTGGGGTTCACCCCTTGTAAAATCCTTATTTGTACAATATGAATGAAAGGGACAGGTACAAACAGGGGCATGTGAGTGGCGGCAAAAGCCCATCGTACTGATTTGCGATGTGGGTGGGATATGGCCGAAAAAAGACAGCATTGGCAAAGCTGCTGTCCATTGCAACTGCGGGAAACCCGCTTTTGGAGACATCTTTCAGTGGTACCGATTCTTTTTGTTCCGCACCTTTGGCGCCTGTCATGAGGGTTGCTTTGACCGCAGGCTCCCTTTGTGCTCTGGTGCAGCAACAGGGGCAGCAGAACGGTGCACAGCAGCTGGGCCAGCGCCTTACTGCTGCCCTGCAACTCAGCATCGTGTCGTGCTCTACTCTAGTGTCCCAGCCGCAAGCAGTGGCCGCATGCGGCAGTACTCCCACGCTGAACACCGACGCTTTTGGGGCGTTTTCGCAATCATGACCTGATCTCGGTATTGTGCCGCTACTCGCGTTCCGCGGAACCAAACCCGGCGTAAATCACCGCCATCTCCACCGGTATCAATGGCTCTTGCGTCACTGCGAGAAAAGCTACGGCTGGGAATGGCCAGCCCACTGATACTTGTACCGGCTAGCAGCAGGGTGCTGTGCTCTCGGGCAGCCGTAGGGGCAGCACCACGGTGCCATACTCTGGGGTAGGGCACGGGGGGTACTCAACACGGCAGTTGTCGGGACTGTGCTGGACGTGCGGAAAAAAAAAAGCGTTCCGCTACACTTGACCAAGAAAAAACGCATGCGGCGACATTCGACCAAACAGCGCTGACCGCTCCAACGGGAATTGTTGGGCTAGCTTGCATGATGACACACACATGCAAATCGTAATTTAAAATATACTGAGCCAAAAGTGCCGTGATTTGGTTACATGGTTTCCCGCAAAGCATTGGGCCAAGCTGTTGCCAACCTCAATGTCTGTGAGGTATCTCAATGGAGCTGCCAGAATTCTGTCTGCCTGAGCATCTGACCACGCTTGCTGTTCTTCTGACAGACAGCCCCGACGGTCTGTTGAGGTGCGACACCTGCCGCAGTCCTCCAGCGACACCGTGTGGGTCCGCGCCGAAGGCTTCTTCTCGAGGCGTTCGTAGGCGTCAGCAGCAGCACACGCGACCGTTCCTTCGGGCTCCGCATCCACCGCAGCAGAGTACCACTCGATGCGGGACTTCCCCTCGTGCCCTCCGAAGTAGTCGGCCTGCACCGTCACAGTGCCGTCCAGCGCGAAGGTCCCGTCGATCACCACGTTGTCGACCTTCGGCTTCCCCGCGACCACTGCGCTGTTGGTCTCCACACGCACAGGGGGGCCGCGCAGGCCGTCGTTGCGCACCGGCGTGAAGCTCGCCTACGGGACCGGAAGCACCACAGAGCACGGTTGCACGAATCGGTGCGCAAGAGCGCTGGCGCAAGGGAACTGCAGGTCTGACTGCCAATGACAAGAACTCGTAGCAGCCGTCCATCACACACGCATACGACATGCTCAATCACTCAAACAACTCAATCACACATCAGGTGTGGCTCGGTTCCAATGAGACTCGTCAGGTGTTCGTAGCTCCACAGCCTCATGTGGCCCTGCCACCGCAGCCTGGGCTGAGTTGTTGTACCACTGCTTGTGCACCGGGCTGCACTGTGTCACATGTCCCTCACAGCCTCACGTACTACTTCCTCGGCCCACACCAGACGTACCTCTTCACCAACACCCTCATATTACCCCACAGGCTCGCATCTTTCTACAGTGCATACAAGCCTCCTATGTACCAAAATCCGGAACCCCCAAGTACCCGGATAGCCTCTGGAAACTCGGCGGAAATGGAAAAATGCGGGAAAATGTGGGGAAAGGGGGATCAGAGGAGGACTGGAAAAACTGTAGTGTACCAAGAGAAAAGTGGAGAAAAAAGGAGGAAAACGGAGGGAAAATGCCCCGAATTTTCCAACTATCACTGTTCTTGCGGGTCCCATTTTCCCCATTTTCCCGGAGGATCTGACGGGAAATTGCCGCTCCCCACTTTCGCCTTATTGAAAATGCCGTATCCAAATATCCGATGTGGAAAAATGGGAAGCATCCGTAGGTCCCCGAAAAATGGGGTACATATGAGCCTTGTGCATACCTCCAGCACGTGGCCAATATCTTTTTTCTGCGGCACGTACTTCAAAGCGTCGGCTTTACCGATACGCAGACGTGACATTGAGCCGTCCGGTCGCTCCACGCGCCGCAACCACTGGACAATATGTTTCCCAGGAGAGCCCCCATAGTATTGTGCGAGGATCTCAAGCTCACGCCCCTCTTCGGGATCCCCAAAGATCTCCAAATGCGAGATCATGGGCAACGCAGGGGCAATGGTGTCGGTGATGTAGCGGATCGTTGCACCCACGACCCCGTCTCTTCTCACGGGCGTGTAGTCGATTGCCAGCCGACGGTCCACGTCCTGAAATACACAAAAGAACTCTGCGGACGTTTTTGAGGCATGCCCAACGCCATCAGTTACCGCCCGAAAGCGCCCACCAACACTTCGGTCACCGCCCCGCTGCCACTGCCCACGGCAATTATCAGCCCACCGCCATCCTTTACTACCCACGGGCATTAGTTTCCATCCATCTGCTGAGAGACTCCGGTTAATCGGTTAGAGCACACGCACCCCGCCCCCGTTCCAGCAAGAAAAATGCAGCATTCCAGCAGTGCGCTCTGGAAACCGAAAAACCACCTTTTTCAAGGTATTTGCAGCCATACAATGTAAAGAAAAGCCGGGGGGGAGGGTCTCTTTGGTCAAAATCTACACCAATTCACCAGGGAATCATTTTTTTGAAAAGCAAATTCAGACCATATGGCATCTCCACTACCATACGGCAGTAGTGTGGGGGGGGCCTGTGACCCTGTCCAGTTTCAGAGATTGAGCTGCATTTGGTGCATTAAGTACTAGGGTGGGAGACCACTTGGGTACTAGGGTGGGCCACCTATGGGGGGTTGGGCTTTTTTGTGCAACTCTACACCCATGTAGCTGGAAACATTTGTCAAATAACAACCAGCCAGCCAAAAAAAGCCCCCATCCACTGACTACAGACCCTCAAAGCATCATCCACCTACAAATGCAGACTCTAAAGACAGCCAAACACGGACCAAAAGCATGGAATCATTGATGATACAATCCAGCATTGCTATTCCCCGTTGGAACAACATCAATATCAGTACAGCCAACAGATTGAGCAGGCTGTGTGGCAGTAGATGTGGTACTCTGGGCGAAGAACTTGTTGGGTTTACATCGTACACAGTGATCACAAATATTTCCTCACAGACATCAAGGTTGGGCCATTTGTCTTGCACCTTTAAGTTGCTCAATGGGCTGCAAACGTTCAAAGTCATGCATTGTTGCCCCATTGGAGCAAAAAAAACAGCACTTCACCATGTCTGTTGGTAAATGGGGCAAACAAATGTGAAAATATTAGAAATGTACCATCCAGAAAGGTTGACAAGCACATCCAATTTCCCATGCGACTGTGCCGCAACCATATGCCAAACGAAAAAAAGCAGAATTCTGGCATGTTCCCGCAATGCCGGTCGCCAGAGCAAAGGGGGGGGGGGGCGCACAATGGGTGCACCTAAGGTCCTACGTTCAAACCCTATGCTCAGCATAGCTCCTCGACCAGCTTGGGTGTATATCTCATATTGAAGAACAACCCCAAACCACACAAAGACGAGGGTTGCAAGCCAATATTTGGCTTTGCCTAAACCCCCCCCTATTAATATCACGCACGTGATACCATTTTGTGCGTGACATTATTTTGTGCGTGATATCATTTTGGGATACGTGATATTATTCTGACACATGTCTATTGCGCAGTATTTTGGAAACTCTCATGGCATCCAGTGCAATTCAAATGGAATCCAACTTGTTTGGCTGAAGCACGGGACCATGATGAACTATTGTACCCCCTGGTGTGCCAGTTGGTGATGCACTGCCACAAAAACCAAAGCCAAAGGCCCAGCCCAAACGTGTGGCTAGGCAACTGTTCATGACATCATTCCTTTCCAAAAATTAAACAATATCTTCGAATAAGCCCACAAACCTGCGCAGTGCATGTCCCTCCGGTGCTCATATTGGGGGTGCGTGATATTGTTTCAGGTGGACAAAATAACATCATGCGTGCGTGAAATTATTTTGACGCGTGATGTTAATGCGGGGGGGGGGGGGGGTTGTATTCTGGTGTGTGAGCAAGCAGTCCTTAGACCCGCTGAAAACCCAATGTGACTAGACCATCAATATCCCTAGGGCACAAGCAGAGAGGCGTATGGATTCGCACCACAGAGGCACAGGTATGCTAGCCACAGAGGCATAGGTATATGCACCACAGAGTGATATGTATGCGCGCCACAGCAGACTTCAACAACTGCAGGCCCGCGATGCTTTGCGCTCAAGATCGACAGCATCCGGGGACACTTTCTTGTTTTGACCAAAAGGCACGCAGTGACACTGTTGTGATCCCGCGACTGCTGGGATTCAGCCCAGGAGCAGGCACCAACGGTCCCCCAGAAAAATTTGCTGTGCTGCGGCATGCTGCGGCATCCTGCGGCATTCTGCGGCATGCTTCAAGCCGTTGGTGGGGGTAACCTAATTTTCCAAAAAGCTTCAAAGGTAAGCACAACACCACAAGAAAGAAAAAAAAAGGGGGGGGGAATAGGTCAGCCTGGACCTTTGCTGTCTCTGCCTGTAGGACATCGTGTTGACAGCTCTGGGAATTGAATCAGGGACCTGTACACCACAGCCACTGCATCTATCCACTAGAGTACCATCATTCTCGACTGCACAGGTGCTTAAAGATGGTATCAATATTTTGGTCTGAGCCGAATTTTCAGTGTGCTGCTGCATGCTGCTGCATGCTGCGGCGTGCTGCGGCATGCTGCAGCATGCTTCAAAACCCCCACCAACAGGCCCCAAAATCAGGTGCTGCGGCATGCTGCGGCATTCTGCAGCATGCTGCGGCATGCTTCAACTGTTGGTGCCTGCCCAGGAGTTAGCTGGGGCGTGGGGGGAGGAGATAGGTGGCATCCGGACGAAGCTAAGAGAAGTGGGTGGGTGGATTGCCGGCAATTCATGCCTTTTCGTTCAAAGCCATAAAGTGCCGGTGCGTACCTCTTGACCTGGCAAATACGTCCTGCTGTCCTCTCCATGAATCACCGCAAACGACGCCTCATCCGAGTAGTCAGTGTCGACAGAGGGACTCTCAGAGCGCCCTGTACTTGCCATGTCCTCAGGCACCCTCTCACGGAGCCACCTGTACCGAGACTCACCCTCAAAACCACCAGCATACTCGGCTTCAACTGTGAGTGGCTCCTGCAAATACACAGGCCGTATGGTGATAAGAAGCATTAAATAAAAGTGACAAGAAATGAAACAGGAAACACACACCGAAAGCACTTCAAAAGGTAACATGTTGTGTCCAAATAACACATCTTTCTTTATGTGTGCCTTGCTGTGCTATGACGCATATCCCTGTGGATGCCTTGCCCATGGGAGCGCTTACTGTGTGTTGCAGGCACGCCGCAGGCGCCGCAGGGTAACGGTAATTAGCTTTAGGGTAATCAGCACCGCATCAATTTTTCTCAATTTTGGGTGAAAGAAGTAGGAAGGAAAACACTGCACTGCATGGCTGAGCCCCAATGCATATGTCCACTTAGCCATGAGTGAACCGCAGGTACAAAAAGGAACATTTTCCCTGTTCTACGACAATTACCCAAATTGCGCACCACAGGGTGCCGCAGGCGCCGGAGGATTAGCACCCCCCATATTGACCTGTCTCTCCCCCTGCAGTGTGAAGGTAGTCCCCCAAACACCCCTTTTTTGGGGGGTACCCTGCCCTTGCCCCTCCCTGACAGACATCCCTCACACTTTCGGGCAGACTTTTCACCGTGAGGCATCGCGGGCCACTCGCCCTTGCCCAGTGCTGTAGAACCTGCCCTTTGCTGTTTCCCGTGCCCTTGCACACGCCACACCGCTGCCTCGCCATACCATCCTGCCTGCCTGTGGGAAGCCCACACAGTTTGTCTGGGTAAAGATATGGATAAACTAACAACGGAGTTCTCTAGAATGGCGGTACGAATTTGTGATGTGGACACACTTCGCCCTCCGACTCCCACATGCCACCAAGCTGTCGCATGTCATGTTGCTCCAAACCCTGATACACCCCTGTCCCTTCCTCTGGCTGCCCCCAACTGATTCAATGGCTGTCCTGAGGGCCATGAATCAATCCAAAATGCTGCTCAAACTACATAAAATGCAGCAAATGGCTTTCAACTTTGCTGCCGATTTAAGGTACTCGGATACTCATGTAGGTTTCGAAACAACAATATTCGATGGGTGCATCATGCGTGGTTGCATCTAAGTGCTAGTGGGTGAGCAAGCACACAAGCCGAAGGGCAACCCTGTACTGCAGGCACCAACAGTCTCTATTTCCGCCTGACCAAATTTTGGTGTGCTGGGCCTCTTGCCAAAGCTCCCGTACTGTGGGGTATGGTTTCCCCCTCCGGGATACTGACAGGGGATATTTAGCAGGCCACTTTCCCCCCTTCTGAGACACTGTCCAGGGTACCTTATGGGACCGCTTTACCCCTTGAGACATTAACAGGGGGCATTCCATAGGCACCGTTGTTGCCCTTCACAACCAGGCCCGTTCATTGCAAGCAACGTGAATCTCTCCGTGCAGAATCCTTGACTGTACAGTGGTCAGCCCTCACCAATTTCCCATGGCTAACTTAATGCCTTCTAGCCATTCATTGATATGCCACGCTGCACGTTCTCTGCTTACAGCTCCATGTGCTGGTGCTGCACATGGCGTTGCCTAATACAATGGTTGGCCGACAACCGCTCACATCATGGGGGACAATTCTTGATAGAATACGTCCTGATGCTCTACATTGCTGCACTGGGTGATGCTTGCAGGATCAGCATCGCGCACCTGCTCGAGAAAAGTGCCACTGACACCAAGGCTCTTGCACGTCGGAGGTCCTGCTTCAATGGCCTCAGTCCAGGCCACTCCCGGTACGCCGACCACCCCATCCTCACGAACTGGCGTGAACTCCAGCTTCAATTTGCAGCCAACGTCCATACATGTGGGAGAGTAGCCGTTCTCCGGAGAAAGCACTTCTATGAGCTCCTCAATACCGTATTCCTTTTCACGGTACCACCTGGTTCATGGATGCAGGAGGTGGGGAGTGCAGTGGGGGCAGAGCTTCTAGAAGGCGATGAGACCTGGGGCAAGGGGAATGGCCTGTTTGAATATTAATACCCAACCGTGTTGAAGAACTTATGGGGGTGCGGAGGGGGGTTGGTGGGGGGGGGGTTGGTGGGGGGGGGGGGTCTGAGAGGGCGCCCAGGTGGTACCCCAACATACAAACCTCAAAATGATCCCCACGACGCGCTGATAATTTTGAACATACACAAATGGGGCAAAAAATTTCCACCCATCAGCTCAGGGCTCCCAGTAGCCAAGGTCTGTCTTGGAGGTCAGGTCGCGGGTCCAAATTTTTTTTCATGTTTTCCTCCCATTTTTGAATTCTCCACAAAAATCTGAGCATTTTGAGTATAAACACATCGGGTAAAAAAGTTCTTTACCCCCTTCCAGAAGACCGACAAAAATTCTTCCCACGGCACTTGCAGTCTTCCCCAAAATCTCTCAATGAAGAAAGGCAGGTACGAGAACTTTTGGAGGTCTGGAGGGGGGTGGAGGGGGGGGGGGTCCGGACTCGGACTGGCCGCCCCCCTTGACCGGGGGTAGGATTGGGTTGGATCTGGGAGAGGCCATAAGCAGGTATCCAACCACATGCAGCATACCTGACTTCACTGGCACCTTCAATGCCTCCAGTGTAGATACCAGTCATCTGAAGGCACACAAATGTAGCACAGTGATCAAACGCCAGGGGCAACACATGACTGAACACATCCATACACAGCGCACCGTCTGGCGGGCGAGTGTTATGAACTTTTTTTCGCACTTGTGTGACACTTGGCCCAGTCCGCACTTCAGGGGATGCCATATTTCAAGCGCCCGTGACAGCGCAGCAAATTCATGAGCCCCCAAAAAGGTACCTTTCCTCCGATCAAAAGGGACCTTTACTCCGCCCGAGGGATTGGATTACTTCCCCAAATGATACCAAAACACAGCGGCGCTGGTGCCCCGATCCCAGAAAAACACAGTGACAAGAGCAGACACTACAAGTCACAAATCTGCAGAAATGGCGCGGAGAGGGGGAGCGGTGTCTGCGTCAAAACCGTCCTGACCCCAAACATTCAGCCGGAGGAGGTAGAGGCCCAAATGCTTGGGCATCCCCCGCACACGTGTGAGCTTGTCCAAGGACATGATCCCCCACAAGGACCATGGGTTTTGGCACCCTGCTCCACTGCTGCAGTGTGTGGAGAACAATGGAGGCTGAAGGGAGCAAGTAGATGTACATCTGCAGGCTTTTGCAAGGCGTACATCATGTGTGCGCACTTTCTATGTGCGTGTGCCGGAGGGGGGGGGTGCATGAAGCAAAGGGGGGGGGGTTCTCATTTACTTCTGTGGTGTGCCATTTCAATGTAACTGTGCGAGAGAGAGAAAGAGAGAGAGAGAGAATGTGTGCGTGTGTCTGTGTGTGTGATGCTCCAAACCAAATTCAAAACCTGCACCAACTGCGAGACTCATCTCCTACATCCTACAATATGGCAAAAACCCATGAGTACAGTTTGAGGAGCGCTGCTGCTTGACATTTAGATCTATCCTGTCCTGGACAAGGACATCCAGTGAGCACCAAGGCCATGTACAAATGTCTCCCCTCACTGCATCCTGCATCTTGCAGCACCCTCCCCCCCTCTGCGACCTGTGAGCCCTGTGGTCCTGTTTCATATGGTGTGCCCTGTGCGCACTGTGACTGTATCTGTTGGGTGTGAGTGTTGGAAATGGAAGGCACTCTCACAAGAAGGAAGATTTCTGCAATTCTGAAAATTTCCTAATTCTACGGATACTCCCTTGCCATAACCTTGAACAATGCTCTGCACTACTTCATGCGCCTCATCCCTCCTTTCCAACCCTTAACAACGCCTGCATTCTGGCAGATATGGACATACCTCCAGCTGTGCTCCTTCGATAGGAGTGCCTTCAATGGCCAACTGCGTCACTTTTGGAATGCCTGTACAACAAAGGATTGAGGGTTCGCCCCACGCATTTGAAATTGTGCGGACAGGAAGCATCGCCCGCCAGCCCTTCCGGGCTCACGGACCATCGCAGGTCACAACGACCATTCTGATGGACAGAGATACTACACAAGCCGGTGGCTGGGGCGGCCGGTAAAGTGGCCATCAAGCACTTGGTATGACGGCAGCCCAAAACCGGCCATTTCGTGTGGTTATGCACCCCTGAATTCACTGCCGCGTTGCAATACCATCGAGTGTGACACCATTCATGAGCTACAGCACAATTGAGCTCAAGGGTCTTCTGCGACCAAAGATAAGGACTGCAAGAACCGGAACAGCACATGCCTGACTCAATTTGAAAGGCCATTTCAGCCCCAATGCCAGAAAAAATGGGCTTGGGGGCGCGCTCTACAATGAGCCTAACCTCCGTGGACCCCTTTGGCGCATTACAGAGATCGCTCCATTCCTGCATTTGTCAAGAGAGGCTTGTATCCCGCTTGCGTTGGAGTGTGAGGTGGGCGGCAGGAGTCCTTCAAGGTCGTCCGATGGGTGTTTTGTTGAACCCATTGGCATTCCCCAACAGCATCGAGGGCGCACCAAAATTCCGAATGGAGGCACTGGGGCCGCATCTGTTGCTTTCAGCCACATGCAGGCCGCCTCGGGGGTTGGGTAGTTGTGAAACGGGGTCGTGTTGCCCCCGGTTTTGGAATGTGTCGTTTGGCCTTTCTCACAGCGCCATGCAAACAGGCCTCTGTAGTTATTACTCTTGGGACTCCAGGGCTGTGCCCGTCAGTCCGGCGTATTTGTAGTGCCGTGTACATTTCTTGGTTTGTGTACCAGCATCACCCCGGAACGCAAACGATTTCACGACGCTCTACCCGAGAAAGTGGCATGGAACGGCCTGTCAAGCGCCCGAGCGGGTGGGGTTTGGGGGGGCGGGGGCTTCAGAATACTTGCGGAGATTGGGAGAGCGTTGTGAAACCTACTCTGTTGGGGAGGCTCTTAGGCTGGGAGATATAATGACACGCACATACGCACGTGCAATGGCCCTACTGGATGGCTTGGTTTGTAACCTCCTCCCCCTTGAGCACCACAAGCCACAGACCAGCCCTTCACAATTGGGCTGTCATAGATCACCGTGCAGTCGTTCTACAACGAAAGAGCAACAGCAGTAATGACAGCAGAATTGAATGCGACCCGGCACAAACCTGCTACAATCGGAGATGAGATATCACAGACCATGCTGTGAAAATCCCCATCCAAGTACGCCAACACTTCCACCTGCAAGCAGCAGCCCACATCCTCTGCAGTCGGCATGTACGACTGTGGAAAACAACACGGATGGGAAATATGAATGGGGCAGACAGCGTAAACGGGTCGGGCATACAATGGCACGTTTACAGGGATGTATCTACCAGGAGCTGGGATCACCACGTGGGTTTCGGGCGGGGTGTAAGGGCTGCAGGGGGCACAAAAGTCTCCCCGTTGGCGTCATAGCACTGGGGCCGACCGTCTCCCCGAATGCCTACGGGCGAAATTGGCGTTGGCGTCATAGCTCTAATCATGTTCTTGGCTGCCCAATAAAGTTCTGGAGAGATCGAGGAGGTAAGAGATCGAGGGGGGAGGGGGTCAGGAGATTGAGGAGTGCAGGCGCCCAATTCCGAAAAGATCAAGGAGCGGGTCCTTGTGAAACCCAGCCAAGATGTTCCTGCATGCAATTGCTGCTGGGCATTCAGCGGAGCTTTGGGCTGAGGGGGCCGAGGGAGGGGCAGGAGCGGGGAAGGATGAGGCTGCGGGAGCCTTCAGGGACGGGGCCCTGAGGTGCGCATTTTGTGATCATGCTTGGACCATGAGCCAAGCGACTGTGTGCCCCAGTCATGTCCCAGGGCTGAAAGATAGCGACGGAGAGACATCCGCTCGTGAGAGCATCACAAGCCCTACCACAGACGGAGAGGGGGGGCCTTCCGAAAACTACTGCTGACATCATCATGATATCGTCACCACATATATTCCCAAATAGCCTTGTTCCCCTACACCACATTTGAAAGCATTTGATGTGTGGAAAGGAAGAGCCGTTCCATTCCGCATGCGCAAAACGTAAAACTGTGGTTTCTTTCCCCCAAATAGGACAGCTGCCTGAGACGTAGTACAAACACGAATAACCCTTCTGCTTGCACAAGAGGCACCCCTTTCTGGAGAATGCCTCTTGTGTACCCGTAGAGGGTGCTGCATTTCTGGGAGGTGTTCCATCCCAACAAAATGAACAGCATTCATGCAATAAGCACAACCTGCCTTGGGTGGGCAGGGTTGCCACTAGGGGGGATGGAGGGCAGGTATGAGGATGTGAAATGCTGTCAAGCCTCCGAGAGTATGGGGGCGGTGTATGCCCCGTTGGAAAGATCTGCAGGAGTGCAGAAGCGGCTGCAGTGCAACACCGGGTGGCAGGACTCTCAAAATTAGTTGCACATCGGGAAGATGCCGCAGCATCATCAGCAACACAGGCCCAGGCGTGCCACCCAACAACAATACATCTGCGACCCGTTCTGCTAATAAATTCGTCCAACGCTTTGGGCTCCACCCTGCCCTTGTCACCTTGTGCATTGGCGTGTGCCCCTCCCAAATCCAGAATTTGAACCAAAAGCTCAGCGATGGTGGCGTGGGCGGTGTAATATATGGGCACACGAGCATCTGGAACAACCCACAGAGACGACTGATCTGCACTACACCCTCGTGCCACTCATTATTGTTCCTCTCACACTAAAACATAACCGAAACATGCATTGTTGCATCAAGGTGCCGCAGTTTTTATTCTTGTTACAGTATTGCCCCTTTACACCTTGGACGGAAACCTTTCATTTCTGTAAATATGCCGCAGTCCTTCGATGAACCTCGCAAGTGGAGCAATATTTTGTGTTTCCTGGGCGGGGAACTGCCATGCCTCAAAACCCCCACAGAGATGACCAAGTACCTCAACATTGGGCATACCAACTTATTCTCATCACGGATCAAATCAAAGCGATTCAATTCGGTGCTTCGGTGCCAGCGAATGTGGAGGATGGTTTCCTGAGCTTCTTCATCACTCAAGGAAGTGTTGCTGGGCACCACCCGATAAATATTGCACATCCCTACGAAATTGGGAGGCAGAAAATCGGGCAAACTATTGGTGAATGGCCGATGGACGTGGTTACATGGAAAGCAAAAATTGCCAAAGGTAAAAAAAAGACAACGGAGCCCATTTTTTGGTTAATATTTTGGGGTAATTTTTTGGTATCGTAGCAAAGGGGACGTAACATTTTCCTGCCACGATGCAGCACAATGCAACGGAAAACCGATGTAAGTTCAGAATTCATGGTTTACTTAAAGGGCGGGACAAATGGCTTCAGTGTGATCCAACCAACAGTCATCACAAACATAGGCGGAGCAAAAAAGACACGTTCGTGCGGTCAAAGAACCACACTCACAAGGGTGCTGTGTCTCTTCAAGATGAAGCTTCTTGAGAATGTCGAACATGGGTTCAGTAGAGGGCACATCTCCCCATAGGGCTCGCGGAATCCTAGTGGCATCCCATGAGCGGACAATGGAGTCCACTGGGAGGTCCTTAATGGCCCTTGACAAAAAAGCATATTTACGCTTTCGGAGCTCAAGCAAAAGAGAAACGGACATTTTGGCAACAACCATGTCATTGGAATTGCGCGCAAATATATCCTCAATCCATGCATCCCAACCTCAGCAAACACGTGTTTTAAACGTGGTGATAATAAACTGATCCGTAATACGTAGCGGCTGAATCCCTCCGTCCCGTGACAGGTGCAGATAGGAGTGGCTAACAGGGGTCATCGCGTGGGTGTTGAGGGGCCAGAGGCGACACTCCCAACCCTGCCGGCTGCCACAGGTTTGGGGCTAGCCTGTGGCGGGGCAAGCTAGGCTCCACTAGGGGTGGCAAGGGGGGCAGGATGGGAGTCCTCCGTTACAAGAGTCGGGAACCAGCCCCAGGTGGAGAGGAGCCACCAAGGCCGCATGTGGGTGCTGTGGCCGTAGGCCCAGCCTGTGTGCGGGAGGCAGTGCGACCGAGCGTCGGACTAGGCTCCTGAGATTTGCCTGCCAAATGCCGCCCTTCGGTGGCACCTAGCAAGCTGTGGCTAACACCCGGTGCTCGTCCACGCGCATTGGGGGATTGGAGGCCAGCCGGGAGTGGAGCTGGTTTCCGCCAAGCCACCCACCACGGCTACCTGAGTGGTACCTGCAACACATGGCTGGGTGTTGCGTGGTTCAAGAGACCATGGGGAGGAGACAAAGAGGAGAGCCATCCATGATGCTGAGCCGGGTAGGCCCGAGGGGGTCACCCCACGGACGACTGGGGCTCCAAGTTGGTGGGGGCCAACAGGCACCATGGGGCTGGTGAGCGGGTGCGCCCCACCGGGGGACCACATCTCCTCCTCCTCCTCCTCCTCCTCCTGTGTGTACGTGTGCGCACGCATGGTGTGTGGCTGTGGTTCCGAGCGGTTCTTGCAGATTGGGTGCTGCAGGTGGTGCTGTGCAACCGGCGCTGTGCTTTGTTAACCTATTTGCATGTTGCATGCAGGATGGCGCTACGCAGAAAGGCACCGAGCTGAGCGATCCTTGTGGGTCCGCAGCTTGATAGGGCTATGCACTTGCCGAGTTTCCACTGCCCGGTGTATCGCCGCGCACAAACCTACATCAAATTGATCTACGTTTTCTTGATATAGTCTGAGCAAAAATGACCCAAGGCAAATATTACCCCCCCAAAAAATACCCATAAAAATTAACCAAAAATTAACACCGTTTTGGTAATTCTGGCTTTACCCCACTTCTTGGGTCCCAAGGTTTTGATAATTTTTTTCCACTGCATGCCCCCACACCACGTGCACCTTAATGGCGCAGTGTAGGCGCTCTTAGGGCGCCTGGTCCCCCGTAGTGCCCTCTTGGCGCATGGGCGCTCTTGTGGTGCCCTGCATCCGTCTTGGCGCTCCTGTGGCGCCCCGCAAGCACCACACCTCCGCCTTGGCGCTCTGGCAGTGCCCTGTGAGCGCCCCGCTTCCACGTTGGCACTCCGGTGGCGCCCCGCAAGCGCCCTAGATCCGGCTGGGCACTCTGGTGGCCCTCATGTGTGCCCTGCACCCTCTTTGGCGCCCCAGGTCAGCCCCATCGTCTGTGGTGTGCCCTCGTGGCGCTGAGCTGGAGCCGGAAGGGCCCCGGCATATATGACTCATCGCCTTGGGCCGACCCCATCCTCCTCAAGGGAGGACTCGGGTTTCACTGGCACTGGGCTGGACCCGGAGGGGCTCATGGAGCACGCATCCACACCCCTATCCCCCGAGGACTCTGGTGTCACTGGCGCTGGGCTGGACCCAGAGGGGCCCTTGGAGCATATATCCACCGCCCCCGTCCGCTCCTCAGGAGGACAGCGGCTGTCGCAGTGCCCCCTGGCTGGGGAGGGGGCTGACCCACACCACCTGTGACCCACCCCGGCTTCCACACCAACAGGTGGCTATTGGGGTGCCCCCCAGGCTGGGGAGGGGGCTACCCTGCCCCTTGTATATCATCATCACCACTGGCCAGAAAATCCCCCTCCATGAGGAGTTGGGCTCCCATCGGGGCTGGGCAGGAGCCGGGCGGAGGCTCCGAAACACGTCGCCGGATCCCGCAGGCCCCACAGTGGCCCCATGCCCCATGTCCTCGGACCTGGGAAAGTAAGGGACATGGGCACAAATGTCCTGGAGTGGGCAGGGCAGCAGGTGACCAGGCACCCACTCGCAAACCACCACCCCCTGACACCTGTTCTGCCCATTGTGGCTTCCCCACGGTGGCTGGCGGGGGGGTGGGGCACGCGACCTTGCGGCAACGCTGCCACCTAAGTTGCGTGCCAGCCCAGGCCCCCCCTGGTTACACCCCCACACCACGGTGAAGTCATGCGCCCCTGGGCGGCTGTAAGGGTCACGCTGGCACACACGTTCAATAACACACAACACAACACAACATCATACTGTACATCAGCAACGAAGGGAACGCACAGGGGACATACAGCAATACCGACAGGAAACATGGGTTCACAATACCCGACAACTCGCATTAGACAACCAGACCACGCAGCAGCAAAGAGCAGGAAGAGGCCTGAATCGGGGTGTCTTTGTCTTCTGTTAAATTGTGCAAAAATGACGCCAACCGCAGAGTCTCCAGTCCCACAACACACACACACACACACACACACACACACACACACACACAAGCATCCATACAGGCTTGCAAAAGATTTGCATGCACAGGAAGCTGCAAATGCAAGTCACACCTTCAGTATACTGAGAATTTTGTTTGTTGTGCTCGGAAATTTTCTCGACACCATCCACAAGATATCTGCGCAGAACGAGGCACAGCATAATCACAAACATCTTCATTCAACTATGGCCATTGTAAAGTTCGCCAGTGGCAATGCCAGTCACCTGTACGCCTCACACAACGCCCAATGCTTGCAGAATTGGGCGCGTCTTCAGGTCTCAGAGCCTCAATATATGCACAGGGCACTAAAAAAAATGCTGTGGCTCATTGTTCAGGTGCTGCCGAACAGGGACTGTCTGACTACTTGCAAAGAGGCGTGTCTGTGCCCCACCCGGTCCTCTGATTCAGCTGCAGATGGACACGCACTCGTTTAAAGGCGCATCATATGAGCACACATTAGGGAAGAAGCACCCTCGACCCAGTGCCCAATGCTACAGGGAGCTGCGTTTATACAATCTGCTCCAGGACCCTCAGCACTTCGAGCCCATATCAGCTCTGCACCATACCTGTACTCATAGTCTCCCGCTGGTAAGTAGAGCGTTGTCTGAAAAAAGACCCCATGATCATCCTCGCAACGCTGCAAAGCAATCGGTTCTTTCCACTGCAGGAAAACAGGAAATTCAAAGCTCTTGAGTGTGCAGCAGCAACAAAACAGACCACAGACCACAGCAGGACCTTGCTCAGTGACGCAGACAACGCACCTTTGGGGAGCAATTTCGAGGAGACGAGCGACGCAATCGAAGTAATCCAACAACGGCGAAGCGGGAACAGCGACACAGTGAAACGCGACTTACAGCACCATTGGTTTGGCATCGCCTTGGACTTACTGTGGTGGGCCTTGTGACCACCTTGGGGGTTCTGCCAGGCCGAAAACTTCTTGCTGTTTGCGTCTCACAGTTTGGGCATCAATACGTTGAAAAAGTGAAATGTGGCCCTGACCCCTTACATTGTCGTGGAAGTGATGAGTGCCTGACTTCACATTGCTGCTGCTGCTGCTGCTGCTGCTGCTGCTTGGATTATGGGACTGAAATCTGAATCACTGCAACCAAGGCTCAGTCCACCAATTTACCAACAAAGATGGTTTTATGGAAACATGAATCGAAAACCAAATTACGAGGCTGCAGGAGACACACACCGCATCCGCACGTTGCAGGTCACAGGGAAGAGTGAATTTTTCGGTTTTCCATGTTACTTTTCCCAACTGTCCTGGCCCAATGGATCGGTTCTAGCTCACAAAGGAGAGAAGAAACATCCATATCCATATTGATTCCGACAAGTGTTCTTCAAAGTGAAGTGAAGTAGCCTCAAGCTGTTGCCCAATCTTCAACCGCCCTTTGGGACTTCAGTCTCTCTGCGGTGGACGCCTTGTGGGCCGCAGCAATGAGCTTCCGCATGTCTTCCCGATGGGCTAGTATACCGCCCGCAGAGTTCCGGGGGACCTGGCGTGGAAGCCGCATGATACTTCGAGACCCTAGGTCCACAGCTTTGGAAGTGGTGCGCCCGAAGCAGAACCAGTGGTCGCACCTGCTCTTCCACCACCCCTGAAGCGACCCAGGTCACCGGCTGAGAGCCCGGGCCACCCGTGGCACCGCTTTATGCTTCGCTTTTGATGAATTAATATTCTGCAGGTTGCCCACCCTCCGCCAGAGATACGGGGGGTGCTGGGGGAACCGCTTGTAGCTTTGTGTTTGATGAATATTTGCGCCCCACGGCATCCTCTGGCGGTGATCCTTTCCCCTGCCACCAACCTGTTCCCTGGGTTAATACTTGGGTGTCCCCCACCAATGCCCCGGCCGCAGTTGTCGAAGGTGAAAAATGTAAGTCGTGTACAAAAAAACCGTATAGTCGTGTAATTTTTTTTTTATGCTGTAAATGCGTGTAATTTTTTTTTTTTGCTGTAAGTCGTGTGAATTATAAAAAAAAATTGAATTTTTTAATTTTTGCGGTAAGTCGTGTAATTTTTTTTTTTTGCTGTAAGTCGTGTAAATTATAAAAAAAATTGAAAAATTGAAAGAAATCCAACCTTTGCAATACATGCGCAATATGTACAGCTGCCGGTTCCGCATATATATAACCGCGAGAGTCCACGCACGTGGTTCATCGATTTCATTGTGGCAGACCTCTTGGTTCAACCAACACAGGATATCCTTGTCGGTCAACCAATCTCCCACCCCCAAAGGGGTTGTTTCGCTCGGAATGGTGCTCCGAGTACGCCTTTGGGGATTGGGAGGGTCAATAGGGGGTGCCTTGGGCAAGACCTTCTTTCCCTTCGCCTTCTTCTTTGGCACAGGGGCCGTAGGGGGAGGCGCAAAGAGGTCCACCTCTGAATCAGATGACTGGACCTCTTTTTTCTTCACCTCCTTACCTGGGGGAGAAGCCAATAGAGGATTAGAAAGGACGTCCAACTCCTCGTCACCGGACACGGGCTCGTTGGGGAGGGTGGCGGTCAAAACCTCCTCAACGTCTACCTCCTGACACCACTTTTGAAAAAGCCACTTGTCCGTGCTGGGGTGGGCCCTTCCACGAACTGGACACTCCAAAGTGTGTAGGCAAAAGCCACACCCCTCACAATGCATGCACCACAAGTACACGGTCAGAGAAGGGGGCAGAATCAGAAGTGGCCCACAAGTGGGCAAGGTGGCTACATAACCCCTGACGCTTTTTTTTTCTGCTGTAAATGCGTGTAACAAAAAACCGTCAGGTCGTGTAATTTTTTTTTTTTGCTGTAAGTCGTGTAATTTTTTTTTTTCGCTGTAATGCGTGTAACAAAAAAACCGTCAGGTGGTGTTATTTTTTTTTTTCGCTGTAAGTCGTGTAAGCCGGCTTACACGACTTACAGCGAAAAAAAAAAATTACACGACTATACGGTTTTTTTGTTACGCGCATTTACAGCGAAAAAAAAAAAATTACACGAATTACAACATACACTTGTCGAAGCCCGGTGGTCCCTGCAAAATGCAGAGTGGAGGTAGCGTGTGGGGTAAGGTCGGCCAGACCAAACTACCCATTACCCTCTTCCTCTTGTTCTTTGCATGTCCCTGCCCGCTGATGGGGTGGGGGCGGGGGGTAATTCTCATAACTGTGGGCTGCAGGGCGCCCAGTTCCCAAAATTTCTGCACCCCAGCGGAGCCCGCCTGCCCGATTGGAGCCGTGGTAAGAATCAGTCCTCTACTGTGGCGAGGGGGAACACTGCAACAAGGCTCCGCCGCTTCCCAGGTTGTGTGTTAGCTTAACGGGGTGCACCAATGCCTCCCCTCGGTACACCCCCCACACCAGCTGTGAGGTACGCGCCCCTGGGTGGCAGTGGGGGAGCAGACTGCGAGGCCTGCACACACGTCCTCATCTGCCTCAGTCACAGACAACCCTGACTCAAAAAACCTGGCCAGAAAGTTGTGTCTGAAGAAATTTCACAAGCCGACCCTGCGCGACGCCCGTGCAATACCTTATTCATGGAGCCCACCACAAACACGTCGTTGGCATCTCCAGAGACTTTAAAAGCCACAGGGAATATGTAACTTGAGAAGAAGACTGAGAAAATAATTCAAGTGCCATTCAGATTTGATGTTGGGGATGTGTGGGTCAGATGCACAACACACAAGATGTACCCCAGGGTCCCCCGGATTCAAAGGCCTGAAGGACTGAACCAAAGGTGAGGGGAACTTCAAGTGCCCAAAGCCGGAAGGCCTTTGTGACAGGAAGCAAACACTGACCTGTGGGACGGGGAGCAACAGGGCATAAAAGGCATATCTCTCGGCATCGGTGGGGTTTTCGGAGGTCAATGCCATTGTTGCCTCATTTGTATGCACGGAGTGTCCGGTATGGGGGGGTAGGTGGGGTATATTCGGAAAGCCCTCGAAAACGGCTTTTCGGAGATGTATGGGTTGGGGGGGGGGGGGGCGGAGCCATACCTTTTCGAAAATTGGCCGTTACGGTTGACGGTTTGGGTTTTTTTGCCTGTTCTAGTCAGGGTTCAGACAGACTGCACTGCATCCCAAAAATGTGGTCCATGATTGTAATTGAACCACTTGTTTTGATATCCTCGGGTTTTTTGGAAACACTTGCACACACAAAAGAGCAGCAAGGCACCAGCACCGCCAGAAATTGACCTCACTTGTCCTTGATTGCCACTTGTTAACACTTGCCACACAAGTGTGTCAATCTCCAGGCACCCACAGCACGCAGCCGGCCTGAAAATTAGAAAATCAAAAATTCCCACATCATACCATCACAGCGGAGGGGGTGGATGCCCAACCAAAAACTAGAAAAAGCGGCACCGGTGACCACCATGTCGCAATTTCTTCCCTTGCCAGCAGTCTGGCAACAGCAGCCGAAAATGGCCAAAATTTCAACCAAAACCAGAAATTTTCAAACGCATCATCACATCGTGACCTGACACATCCACAAATGAATTCCCCACCCTCAAAATAGGGGGGCGGGGGGGGGCTCATCCCCAGAACTCCCAAACTTGCAAAATTCCAAGAAAAACCAAAACCAAAACACTCCGCGTTGGCACGTTCTGAATGAGGCCGAGAGATATGACAGAAACTGCGCAGACATGGGGGTGCAAAAATACAACACAACAATTGTGCCCTCCACTGGCCTGTCCGCCGGTGCACGCCCCCTGTACGGTACTCTGCATGCACGCTGTACTTCTGTTGGCCAGTTTACGCCTGCGTTCGTGTGTCGTTCGCCGGTGTATGTCCGGTCTACGCCACTTGACGCCCAGTCGCAGAACCCCCCTTTGCGGCCGCTCGTGATCGCTGTCCAAAAACCACCCGGTGTAGACCTATTCTCCACCAGTTGATACACCGGTGGACTGCCAGAGACAGCCTGTTGCGCCTTATCCATTTGTTCCACATCGCTTCCAGTCTACGCCCATTTTACGCCAATGTACGCCAATTGCCCACCCGCATGCGCCCATCATAGTCCACCCCATACCCAGTGTCCGCAGTGTTGTATGATCATGCACGGGCATTGTACCACACAGCGTACACGCCCATTGTGTGCCTGTGGTGCTGAAGAACGGCCGTGCAGTGATCATACGGCGGGCCACTCAACACATGCACCAAATCCATACTGTTCCTCTTGCGCACTTTCAGCTCCCGCACATCTTGCAAACACACGTGAAGAGTGACCAGCTCCCCTTCCATACACTTTTCTCCTGAAAGAACACGTGTTGCAGGTTCGGAAAATGTGCCATGCATTCAATGAGCCAAAGGAGCAAGAGCACAACGTCAGCTGAAAGACGGGAGACTGACGGATTCACTCAGCTTATGATGGGGGGGGGGGGGCGCGTCACACACGGCAGCCGAACCGCCAGGGCACCTCCGCGGGAGAACTACGGGGCAAAACACGAGGCCGAGAAAAGGAAGAGCGGCACGAAAAAAGGACGGGCATCAGGACCGAATGGAGCCAACAAATATGATGGGTGACGGTTCAGGGCCCCGGAATCAACAAGGACGAAATATCGTACAGAGAGGGCACTGAAAGCGGATTGAGGAGGGGAATGAGGGGACTGAGAAGGGGCGCTAAGCTTGCTGGCAGGGGGGACTGAGGGGGCTTGCGGGAACGAGGGGAGGGAGGAAGAAGCGGACCTGCAGTATGGGGACTGAGGGGGAGCCGTGTCCGTGCTTTCCGCGCCTCCTGTACCCCGCAAGCAAGCACGCCCACGCGCCCGCACGCACACACACACATACGCGCGCGCGCGCGCGCACACACACACACACACCACTGGAGTCGATGGAAATGTGATGAGGCCATAAACTGCGATCAGCGGCTTGCTCTTGCTGACGTTGCAGCAGAAACTGGGCGGATTGTTCTGTGGGAAGCGAAAATGGGATTCAAGAGGGCGTAGCACAAAGACCGAATGAGTGCAACTCCTGGAAATGGCAAACTACTGGAAAGCCAGTATGCTTTCATTGGGCACAACTAAAGCGGGCACTTCCGAACTCTGATGTGCTGTGCGTCGTGCATATCAAAGATGGATCACACCCCACCCAAGGTCAAACTGGATGAAGAACACGTCCCTATTTGTCTGTGCACAAATGTCCTGAAAGCAGCCTGTTGCCCAATATTTCTGGCAAAACAAGCTCTCCGGGTCCAATCATGCCAACTTAGCACATGTAAAGGTTGAATCGGGGCTAAAGCCTTGGGGCTGGGGGGCGTCCAGACTGGGTTCCACTGCTGCTCACCCACTTGGGGGGCCCCACCAATGTTGATCACCACTCCCAATCACCTCAGAATACTCTGGAGAACAACCCAAATGGCCATTGGGGAGCCACACAAAAATACAAGGTGTTGGAGAAAAAGTTCTGTCAATTTTTCAAACTCAAAGGATTTCAATGAGTTTGTGGTCCTCCAAGGGCTGAGAAGCGTCCTATTCTGGCGCAAATTGTTCCCAAGGGTGGTCTGGTGGCTGCATTTGGGTTTATAATACCCTTGAAAAAAGGTGCGTTTTGGTGAGTTGCACGCGAATCACCTCGCAGAGTTTGTTGGATCAAAACCTGTGTGGGAAGCAACAAAACGTGGGGAGCTATTGCGACCACCCTGCATCAATCCAGACCCCACTCCCGTGCAAATATTTCCTGCTTCCTGAAACCCCTGACTGATGGGGGTCCTGCAACCTATCCAGGTACCCCCAATCAGCCTCTCAACGGGGCTCCGCTGCTGAGCACTTCACTGTTTTCGGTCTGCCATGTGCTGGCCTTTTTTTGTGACCCCTTTTGAAACCCGGGCCTCGAAGCTAAGCTTGAATTTGATGACAATGCGAATACATGTAACCGCGGTCCAAATCCCCTGGAAATGGTGGGCACGCCCAGCAGGTCTCCTGCCACGGTCTCAATCTGGAGTTCATGACGCACCTTGGGCCCAGAACGTGCATGTGCTGCCCTGGCTAACATGTCCTTCCACCTCAGCTGCCGTCGAGCAGCAAAATCTCCTGGCAACTGGGTCCCATCTCCGGGTAACCCCAATTGCCCCATTGGCCCCACTGATAAAGACTTTGCTGTTTTCATTCAAACATGCGTGGCTGGAAAAAAAAAAAGCGACAACCCCCAAAAGCCTTGGGCTCGGCTTGAGTCATCATTTGGTGACAATGGTGATACATGTTTAGTCACAGGGAGCCATCCAGCGCTGATCAGGCCCCAAGGTCCCCCCAAAAATTTTTTGCGATGTGTGGGGTTTGAGGGATCTTTGATACTTCTATTCAACAAAATGAGGATTTTAAAAGGTCATGGTAACAAGACCATGGCCAAAGTGCAAGTAAAATGAAGTCAAATGTATCGGGTCTCTTATATTGTATTTCTGACCCGTGTGATTTAGAAGAAGAGATAGCGGAAACTTTGCCGTGGAAACCCATGATATTTGGTGCGATGAAAGGGTTTGGGGGAACAAGATGATTGTTGGGACCTACTTGTGCACCTGACAGATTGTCAAGAGTTGGTTCATGCTTTTCAAGCAAGTGAGCGTGATTGCTCCGTATTGTTTCTTCTTCAAGCGGTTGATCTAATACTCGAACTACCATGTGCAACACACTTGGTGTTGTCCCACGACATTTTCATGGCAATGAGCACCCATAGACCCTCGACAAGCTGTTGTCCACGTCCATCCTCAAACGCTAGCATCTACCGCACCTTTGCTTGGAATTGTGTGGGAGCATCTGGTTATATATGTCTTGTCACACTAGGGCTTGGGTTTTGGCTAGGGTTCAACTTTTTTTGTCTCCTTTTGCGTGTGGGTCTCACTTTGTCTCCTTTTGCGGGTAGGTCTAAAACTCACTGTTCCAAGTGGGTCTCTTAAATTCTTGGTGAGGCAAAGCTCCGCAATTGGGGTGGGTCTCTTAAAAGGTCTTTGCTCGTAAGTTGACTGTCAAGGGGGAAAGAGTATCCGGTGTTTCCCATTGACGCAGACCCACCCGCCACCGACCTAACAATTTGTGCAAAATGATTCTATTGCCTTCAACACGACGAACAATCACTCTTACGAATGTACCACACGTCGGTTTTTCTTTTTTGCATTCCATGCCAGGATGAGGATTGTTGTCGGCAGAGATTTCATTGTTCCCCGTTAGATATAACCCTTGAGAAGACATGTTGTACAAATGATGTTGATGACAATGGGAGTGCATGTGAAACCGGGGGGAGCCATGTAGCACCCATTGGTGTCCCCTTGATGGTGAAGATTGATGCGTGTTTTGCATCATTATTTGCTCTTACAATAAACACACCTTCCACGGTGCTGTCTTCTCCAGGAACGAAACCCTCCATCATGCAAAACGCCACTTTGCCTGAAAATGTCTGCAAACCTTCGTTATCATCTTCATCAACATCTAGGTGCAAGGCGCATGAATGCGAGGGGGGTGGAGATTCACACGAGGAATAATGCACACTTCCTTGCCATGGGAACGAAATGACGGTCCATTTTCCCCAAAATGGGATTCAATCCTTGCACAGCTATGCACGTGATATGACGGTTGGTGACAATCCAACCATTCCAGCGGAACTCTCACGCTTCAACCAATATGGTGACGTCACCTGTTGCGGAGTTCCCCGTATTCCTCGCTTGAAGAGTGATCCACTTCCAAGAAACTAAACTAAACTAGGGTAGAACAAAACACTTCAACTTTAGAACACCTTGGTTCAAACAGACTTGGCTGAGAGGGATTTCAAGCCTTCGTTCAAAAAACCCCTTGGTTCGAAAACACTACAATAACACAAGCAAACCAAAAACCTTCAACAGATGCCGATCCGCCCCCTTCCTTACTCCTCCCAAATGACCTGCTAACCTTGGCAAAATTGTTTTCTTGGAAAAAAATGAGAAACATTGGGGAATGATATTGTCTCGCAGTTCGAGATGTCGTTCCATAGCACTCCTTGGTGGCTGCTGGTTGTGGACGAGGAGCTTCCTTCATTGAAATATGTGCGATTTCTTTGTGATCATTTGACATGCCCCATTTTAACCCAAACCAATTGGAGTCCACGGGAGCCATAGTTTGGGAACCCATTTGCTAGGAAGAGCGAAATTGGTCCAACATGGGCTCGTGTGTACGAGTATTAGCACATACCCCAACCGCGTGTACCCATTTGCGTGCCGGGGGTTGTGGTACACCGATTGCTAGTCCTAAAAAAGTAGCAGTTGTGACCGCAAGGAGGGGTTTTGTTTCAAGCGCAAGGAGGGGTTTTGTTTCAAGCTTGAGAAATAGAGCTCCCGTTTGGTAAAGATACGCAGAACATCAAGCTAACGTGCCACTCCTACCCTTCCGTCACTCACACCAAAGCCTTGCAAAACAATTAGCAATGCACTTGCCATGCCAACCATAAGTTCGTGAAGTCAAACATATGAGTCGCTTGTAGTATTATGGTCGCGGTGGTCCCCACGCGCTGTGCACGTCCGCCTGATGCCAGCTGTGGTAACCGTGTTGCTGGAGCATTGTTCAGATGGAGAAGAAGAGCATGAAGGGGCGACTTCCCACCTGTTCACTCTTGGGGACCTTGCACCAGGACCTCCTTCTATGCACGTACTCCTAAGTGTTTTTTGCCAATAAGATGGGAGACACACCTTGGCCATCGATTTTGCATAGTGTCTCTCGATTGCACACTGCAATGGTCAGCTTCCGGTAATCATCGTTGTCAGAAATTGGGTTGCCAGCTAGATTTATCGCCTACAAAAATGGTCGTTTCCGCGCATATGAGTGGCGAAGCATCGTTAAGGAAGAACAACACACGAAGCACCAAACGCCCAAACCAAACACAAGCGGTGTGAGCATTGGCTGATACATAGAGCGATGGTAGCAACGGAAAGTTTTCAAACGATTCGATCTCATTCAGCTTCATGCTGAGCACGCGTAGCTTGGGCAAAGAATTGAGGCCTTCGAAAGAGGAGATACGGTTGCTGCTGATCGCCAAAGTCTACAAAAAATGAAAAGGCGTTGTTTATTATGAGCATCATTATCCGCATTCATTCGTAGGAGTTCACTGCCACCTCAAGTGTATTGTTCGATCTCGGGCGTCGTTGCATCGAAAGGCGTGGGTTGCGGTTTGTAGATGGCGATAGGAAAGTGTTGGCAGAACTTGGTTTGTGTTGCGCTCCATTGACTGACTACCCACAGCAAGAGGGAAACTTGAACACAAGGAAAATACCTCAAGTTCCTCCAACCCAGAAAAGCCATACAAAGTATTGATATAATTGCCCGTCAAATAAAGATGCTGGGAAGGCGCAAATGGATGACAAGCATAACGCATCAAAGGTCTCGCTCCGTGACACCGCAATTTCCGGGTTCACGATATCCATCGACTCGCCATCCTCACACACATACCCGCAAGTTTGGCATCAACGAAAGCCACTCACATGGTCCCGTGATGCAATTCAAGCTTAAATCCAACACCTACGAGAGTTAGGTGCATGCACTTGAATGGCATTCGGCAAGGGGCACAAACGCAAGCATGACATGTATATGCGCGAGCGGAGGGCATGAGGGAGACAATTTCAACCTTGAGATTGTGAAGTACATATGGCGCCTCGAAAATAGTGATCTCGTTCTCTCGTAGGTACACGTACTGGAAGAAAGAGGAGGTGCACTAAGGCGTTGCAACTTGGGCATTGCCACCAATGCCGAAGTCTCCAAGCCCTG
Source organism: Eutreptiella sp. 'Long Island Sound 2002' (assembly GCA_964036045.1). Taxonomy (NCBI): domain Eukaryota; phylum Euglenozoa; class Euglenophyceae; order Eutreptiales; family Eutreptiaceae; genus Eutreptiella; species Eutreptiella sp. 'Long Island Sound 2002'. Next base: position 63,326,980 of record OZ038385.1, on the reverse strand, counting down.
CTACGTGCGACAACGAGCAACGAGTACCTCCGATTGCGGGTTCCTCGCGATAACGTCGAAGGTTGAAATTAGCTCTTTTTTGTTGGCTTTGACACCTTTCCCCTCACGGGTTTCCTTTTCGCCAACCCTCGCCACTCTCATCACTCTCGTGTAGCTCGACCGAGTGTGCTGTTCGATTCGCCCACCTTCAATAATTGTGGAGGCAATTATGGATGTGACTCGAGGGCTTCTTGCAGGCGTTAGCTACTGTGATCACAGCAATTACCTTCCCACATTCTTCCGGCATGCAGTGATAGTCCTAATATATTCGCGGTGTCCGGTCAAGCAAAATGGCAGCCTGCAAAGTGGAATATGAAGCGGATCTCCCTCTGCCGGCACGAGGTAGGTTGCTCGGACCTTATTTTGACTGGACCTACCACTACATCTGTCACCCAAGCACATCCATGCCATTTTCAGAGAGGAGCGCTTTCAACTTCGAAAATGTGACTAGAAACATCCGACTGGAGACAGACAGTGGCGTTCAAGTTCCCAAAGCAAGGAAGACGGGTACCACCATTTGCGGTGTAGTATTCAAGGTGTGATTCGCCACCTTGATCCAAGATTTGAGAATACTCTGCACAGAGCCCAAAACCTACCCTCTCATCCAGGGGGGAGTTGTGCTTGGAGCAGACACCCGTGCCACCGAGGGTACGATTGTTGCAGACAAGAATTGCGAGAAGATTCACTACATTGCACCAAATATCTATTGCTGTGGAGCGGGTACTTCAGCAGGTCTGTGTGCCACCACAATTCCACACTTGCATGCACGACAAATCTGTCAGGGCTTTCTTTGTCTCCAACCTGACCGTGTTCACAGATACTGAAAATGTGACATCTATGGTTGCTTCTTCCCTTGCTCTGCAACGCCTCACCATGGGGAAGCAGTCCCGTGTCCTGGCCGCGCAAACCATTTTGAAGCGGCATTTATTCAGGTGCAGTGTTCGTTTTGCCCTGTGTTACAGTAACACACACTAGTTTTACTGGTCTCCTCCCATGTAGAGGATCCTGCGATTCCAATCCGGAAGATCCTCCGTTCACACCGGTTCGATGTGTTTCCAGGTACCAAGGGCATGTGTCTGCAGCGCTGGTGCTTGGTGGGGTCGACGTCAACGGACCCTACCTGAGCACTGTTGCCCCCCATGGTAGCACGGATCGCTTGCCATTTGTGACCATGGGCTCTGGAAGTCTGGCCGCAATGTCGGTCTTCGAAGCCGAATACAAGGACGACTTGACGGTGTGCTGTGCAATGAATACAACCCTTGCCCGAATTACGTCAACCAGAGGGTTTCTCATATGTTTGGCCCCGAATTTCCGTTTCTCACTCCGTGTTTCCGAGTGCCCGGTTGTTATGCAGGAGAAGGAGGCCATTGATCTTGTGCACAAGGCAATTAGCCGGGGCATTTTTGAAGATCTCGGTTCCGGCAGCAACGTAGATATTCGCGTGGTTCGAAAAGACGGTACCGACTATCACAGGGGTTATGACAAGCCCAACGAGCGTGCTTTCCGAAAGCCGAAACCATATGTGTATCCTCCGGGATCCGTCAGTATGTGCGACACTAGGGAGGCTGTGTTGCCGCTGGTACGTGGTCATGTGTTCGGGGTGTTCTGCAGTGCCGGACAGTGCTCACCTCAGATGGCACTGGACAGCGGGTGCACTGCCGGGTACCACACCCACCGCCCTCCCTCTTCTCCCTCTCCCCCTCCTACTCAACCCTGCATTTGCTTGTCAGTTCAGTTCACCTGGTCTTCCTGCTCGTACACTGACCTGCGGTCTCGCAATGCATTCCATACCGGAGCTACTGCGGGCCCTGCGGCCAGCGGTGCGGAGGGGGCCATGAGGACTGGTGCTCTGGCCCCCGGATTGGGGTTTGCCTTTCGCATAGAACCTCTTCACCTGGGCCCATTGTTACGCATGTGCGACGTGTGCCTGGGATGGTAGTGCCCAGGCATTGGGATGAGAGGCATTTACAGTGTGTCCTGACGACACGCGGTGCCGTGGACATGCATGAGAACAACGGTAGCAGCGCCCCTGGTCGCAGGACCTGCTGCATGGCCGTATTGCCCCAGCGGGACCACTTCCCATCGCACAATCGCGAACCCATTCCCTTTGAATTGCAGTGTTTCGGGGTGTTGACATATTGGGGACTGAAACATTCTGTCTGCGGGGGGGCATCCCATCCTAGATCCTTACACAGGGGAGGGGTGTCCTTGAATGCTTGGAAGCAGCGGACGCTATACACGCAACGCACAACTGCAAACGGTGCGCGTGCGGCGCAAGTGCCCCCCCCCCCAGTCTGCACCGCAAGCATGTCAGAGGCTGACGACACTTACACTTCACGGCAAGCGCTTTCCAAATGGGTTATGGGCGGCGACTTTTGTGCCGACCGTCACATTGGCCCCGCTTCCACGGTTTCGGCGGCCTCGGGCAGATAGGGGCCATCTGACTGTTTTCACTGCTGCAAAGTCTGCAGTGCCCGTGGGTCCTCATTGGTATTGTTGGGACGTTCAGAGTGGGTGGGAATGGAGGCGGGGGGTTGCGCATCAGCACAAGCCTGTGGGTGCATGGCTGAGTGCAGAGTAGTTACTCTACGCCACAAACGCTTGAGAAAGACTTGGCAGCAAAGTCAGTACCCGCGATGCGCACCTTCAACATTCAGCCCGAAATAGTATCATTGTGAGGGGAGTGCTTTGGGTTCTCCCTTTGGAACTCTTTTCCTCCAGCGCCTTCTTGTGCCTGTGGCCGCTGGTTTAGGCAAACCCGGGAAATTGTGGTAACCCCCCCCCCCCCGTGGTCCAGGCTGCGTCTTGTCTCAGCCACATCATCCACGGGACCGTTATCATCTTGAGTCCAAATTAGTTTTGAACCAAATTGATGGTCCCCCTGAGAGTCAGTCAGCCCAAAGTTTACCCGCTGTATCTTCTACCCCCCCTGGTCACACGTCCCGAATCCCCATTGCACCTCGTTTGCGCTGAAAATAGGGCCGAAGCGCGGGAGTCTAAACCCTGGACCTCTATTCTGAAACATGGGGGTACCTGTGGATCAGTCTTTCTTGTTCTCTGTGCAGTTGTATTGAAGGAGACTGTAAAGCAATTGGACAGCGACGCCATGCAGACCGATTGATTGAGGAATCTCGTCGCTCGTTCAACGCTCACAGAAAACTGACCTTATTTAACCTTGTGTGAACATTTACCGGCTAATCTGAAGCGACGTCGGGGCAAATGCCAGAGTTACGAACGCTAGTGGCATGTCAGGCAACTGATTTCAGCCGACGTTGCCTTTTTTCCGGGACTTTTATCTTCAGCAAAGATCAAGTCATTGATTGTCTGTGGCAATTTTTTTTGGTGTAGATTCAGTTGAAAGGTTTTGGTTTCCCACGTGAGCCAAGTGTATACGTGTGCGTTGACGTGTGTGCTTTGATGCGTAGATGTACATGCATTGGCGTGTGCCTCTCGCATGAAGTCGTATGTGTCAGGGTAAGATGACGCTGCAACAGGAGACGGGAAATACAGGAGGCGGTGGAGGGGGATTGCCACTGGTTTCATAACGCAGGCAAAGAAGTTTTTCAATTTCAAGCAGACACCAGGCTTTCTCGTGTGTGTGGATGCCAAGATCCCCTCCCCCCGTTCCACCTCAGAGGTTGTACCATTTGATTGTTTACACCCAAACATTTTTGGCCTGTCACATGCACGTTTTTTCTGGAAGCAGATGTTGCAGCCACAGTCCTCACAGTCCTGTGGATCAGTGCCACCTGGTTACATGTCGTCAAGCAGTGGAAACTTCAATTGTTTCTGTGTGTTATCCTTTCACAATTTCGGATTGTTGCATTCATCCACCAGTCTCATCATTATGAATCGGTCTTTCGATGTTTCTTGGCATGCTGCTCTTGTGCTAGTGCTTGCCCTGGGTACATACAGTCTACTGTTGCTGATTGTGGATGTGAGGTCGGGCGCTGGCAAGAAGGCTCTTATATGGGTGTGGGACCCATCACTTGCCGAAGCAGTGTGCACAATTCCGTTTGACTAATGGCAACCCCTGGGATTGCAGGTGTGTCACCTCAAAATGTAAAACATTCCAACCCCAGAAAACCCAGAACATCGTCACCAAAGGAAGAAAAGGAACAAAAGGAGGTTCCGCAGCTTTTCACACAGGAAGACGCTTCACCAGGAGGGTGTTTCTTTTAATCATGTTCTTGGTATTTTTGTCCCACTGCGGTTTTGTGGATTCTTTTTACCAAATTCTTGTTGCCAGAAATATTTTCTACCACAATCACTTTTTGATCAAAAGTGAATTCCCCAAAATACTTCTGACTAAGAACAAAATTTTTCTTTTTACCAAGATCAAATTTAAAGGTTTTAATTTTTCGGTAAAAATGTAAAAAATGTGAAAAATATTGGTAAACAGATTTAGGGGAAAATGTCACCGAGCTGGTGGAACCAGTAGGGTGGACCTAATAGGTTTGGCAAGCAAGCAGCAAGCAAGCAAGCATGCGCGAAATGGGGAAAAATCACAGCTCCGTCGTGGTGCTTCAGATTCCAACAAAATTTTGGTGGAAGCTACCCATGGGTGTGAGGGACAACCACACAAAGTATGAGCCAGAAACTCAACCCTGGTGGCTGGGAACGGGCGTCGCAAGTGCCGGACCTCCATTTCAAAATCTGCAATTTAGGGCCAAAATCAGCCTTTTTTATGCCCAAAACACCCTAGAACGTGCTGAAAATGACCAAATGAAGGGAAATGGTGGCTACTCTACACATCCAGCTAAACTTCCCTGTGCCGAAGGGCCCTCTAGGGCCCTCTAACTCCACAATATGTCCGCGAACCGCCCCCAACCGGCCCCCAAAAGCCCCAAAATTTGTGCACATTGGCCGCCAACACCCCCCAACCAAAAACAGACCATATCTTGGGCTACGTGGCTCAAAACGCGATTATGAGTGCACCTAATCTACCCGCAACCACCACCCACTTTTGGTGGTTTCCACCCCTCAAAATTGCCGTAACCGACGCCTAGATCCCAGCACCTAGGCCCAGTGGGCTGCGGCAAGCTGCAAGAGGTAGCCCAAAGAGGTGGATGCCAAAATGGGTCAACAAGGTCCACCGGGTGCAAAAAAAAGACTGTTTTCAAAAAAGCTTCTGGACCACATGGAATGCCAAAACAAGTGTTTTTGGCGTGTTTGGAGCTCGTGGTGGGCCGTTTTGGCCCTCCTAAAATCCCCCAATGCCTTGAAAATGGATTTTCAAGGCATTTTGTGACTTTGGAGTTGCCATAATGGCTTGCAATGGGCTCAAAATGGGCTCATTTCACTTGTTTAGGCACCCCAAATGGTCTAGGATCATTTTTGGAAAAACACTTTTTTGACCCATTTTTGACCTAGTTTTTGTCCCAAAATAGCCGGAGTCGCCAAAATGGCTTGCAATGGGCTCAAAAAGGGCCCATTTCACTTGTTTAGGCACCCCAAATGGTCTAGGATCATTTTTGGAAAAATACTTTTTTGACCCATTTGTGCCAAGGTCACAAAATGCCTTGAAAATGGGCTGTTTCGGGACAAAAAATGGGTCTAAAATGGGTCAAAAAAGTATTTTTCCAAAAACCATCCTGGACCATTTGGGTTGCACAAACAAGTGAAAGCAGCCCTTTTTGAGCCCATTGCAAGCCATTTTGGCGACTCCAAAGTCACAAAATGCCTTGAAAATGGGTTGTTTTGGGACGAAAAATGGGTCAAAAATGGGTCAAAAAAGTGTTTTTCCAAAAATGATCCTAGACCATTTGGGGTGCTTAAACAAGTGAAATGAGCCCTTTTTGAGCCCATTGCAAGCCATTTTGGCAACTCCAAAGTCACAAAATGCCTTGAAAATGGGCTGTTTTGGGACCCAAAATCAGTCAAAAATGGATCAAAAATGTGTTTTTCCAAAGATACGTTTCGACCATTTGGGGTGCACAAACAAGTGGAATGAGCCCATTTTGAGCCCATGTTGAGCAATTTTGGACCCTCTCAAGGCTGAAAGGGCCTTGAAAATGGGCCAATTTGGGACCACAAATGGCTCAAAAACGGGTCAAAACCATGGTTTTCCAAACATGATCCTAGTCCAATTGTGGTGCCCAAACGGATGAATGCAGCTCATTTCGAGCCCGTTTTGAGCCGCTCTCATCCACTTTCTAGTGCGTACCTCATTTGTCATTGAAGTCTCCTAGACGATGTTCCTTCCCCCACCAGCTCGGTCCCAATATTCACTCCTGGTTGTGAAAGATTTTGATTTTGGTGAACAGAATTTGGTTAAAAGAATCTGGCTTCGGCAAGCGTTAACACTTTGGAAAGCAGCAATGGAGAACAGAGGCATGTTATGGGTTTCGCGAGTTGCGCATCCCATGGGAACCCGGAGGAGGTTGTTGCCCAATCTGTGTGCTTGAGGGAATGCATTTGTTGCAATGCAACCGCAACAGCTTTTACCTCGGAATATTACCTGGTGTTGCTTAAGAAGCCCTCAGTGCCCTACCTACCTTACGCAGATATGTTGATTGCATGCATTTGAAGCAAAGGAAATCACCATCCCTTTCCCCTTGATGAAGATAATGCCTTTCATTTTTTGTAACATTATTTCCTCCAGGAAAAACAGCAGAACGAGGGCAAGAAGGAGGCCCCGCTGTGGAGAGAGGGACGAGATCGGGAAATGCAGAAAAACCAGAACCAGCAACCCAAGAAGAAGACATGTCCAACCAGAGTCAGAATCCGTGAACATCGGAACCACGACATGTTTCCACAGTGTGGACACGAAAAAAATAACTCGGGGTGGGAAACTGGCAAGCTGTAAGAAGGTACCTCAGGCACCGCTTGGCAGCCACTGTGTGGCCAAAATATGTCGTTCTTGGTCAAAAGCAATATTAAGGAGGAAAACGGGGAGAGGGGCACAGGCAAGCACTAGCTCGACCAAAATTCACAACACATGAAGAGAGGATGGAAAGCGCAGAACAGGGCAAGAGATGGTGGTCAAACAGCTGTTTTTTTTTTTTACAAGGGAGGTTCAATTGCAGGCACACAGGGCGCCGCCCTTGATGAGTAGAATGTTTCCAAACCTCAAAATAAAAAGAGCGAGATTGGTGGTCTTCTCGACATGTCGAGGAGCCTGTGCTGTGCCGTGGCTGGACGGAATGAACCGGCGGTACCTTCGGCGGTGGTTTGGCTCGGCCGGTTAGGTTCCGGCGGTTCGGCTCGGCGGCGGTGTGGGCCGGCCGAACCGCCGCCCGGCACTTCGGCCGGCCGGACAGCTGCCGGGCAGTTCGGCCAACCAAACCACCGCCCGGCGGTTCGGCCGGCTGAAGTGCCGCCGGGCAGTTCGGCCGGTGCAGAAGTCATGTTATTTAGGGGGCCGCAGGCAAGGCGGTACACACATAACGCGGTGCACACAAAAGGCGGTCTATGGCCACCGCAGGAGTCATGTTATTTAAGGGGCCACAGGCAAGGCGGTACACACACAAGGCGGAACACACAAAAGGCGGTCTGTGGCCACCGCAAGAGTCATGTCATTTAGGGGGCCGCAGGCAAGGCGGTGCACACATAACGCAGTGCACACACAAGGCGGTGCACACAAAAGGCGGTCTATGGCCACCGCAAGAGTCATGTTATTTAAGGGGCTATAGGCAAGGCGGTGCACACATAACGCGGTGCACACACAAGGCGGTGCACACACAAGGCGGTCTGTGGCCACCGCAGGAGTCATGTTATTTAGGGGGCCACAGGCAAGGCGGTACACACATAACGCGGTGCAAACCCAAGGCGGTGCACACAAAAGGCGGTCTATGGCCACCGGAGGAGTCATGTTATTTAAGGGGCCACAAGCAAGGTGGTGCACACAGAAGGCGGTGCACACAAAAGGCAGTCTATGGCCACCGGAGGAGTCATGTTATTTAGGGGGCCACAGGCAAGGCGGTACACACATAACAGGTGCACACACAAGGTGGTGCACACAAAAGGCGGTCTGTGGCCACCGCAGGAGTCATGTTATTTAGGGGGCCACAGGCAAGGCGGTACACACAGATAGCGGTGCAGACCCAAGGCGGGATACACACAAGGCGGTCGGTGGCCACCACAGGAGTCATGTCATTTAAGGGGCCACAGGGGGGTTTTTTGCTTTTTCAAGAGGCACATGGGGTGGGAGGTGTATCGGAACGAGCCGGCAGTTCGGCCGGCCGGACCACTGTCCGGCGGTTCGGCCGGCTGAGTCGGCCAACCGGAATACCGCCCGGCGGTGTCGGCCGGATTTTCGGCCGAAATCCTTGGTGGCGGTCTCGGCCGGCTGATTTCGGCCGCCCGACACCGCCATTGGCTACTTCACTTTCGGCCGAGCCTCACCGCCGCCGAGCCTCACCGCCGTTCCATTCCGATGAGCTCCATGCCGTTACGCCGATGCTGGGAAGTCTGCTTCCCAAAGGAGTCGTTCACCAGCACCCATCGCAGGTAGAACTGGTAATAACAGCTGAATTGTCGCTTCTTTGAAAGAGTGTTTGTTTGTCAGAGAGAAAGGATAGATGTTTTTGCAGCCTTTTGTTGGTTGTGTTTGCGTCTTCCTTTCTGTTTCGGTGTTTTGCTGCTTCAGTTGCATGGTGGTACCGTTAATGCAAGGTCCGCAGCTCTGTTGATTTGAACCAACATCAGTGTATAACGGAATGCCAAAGTAGACAAATGTGCCAATTTTTTTTCTGGGCGTTGTTGCTGGGGCCTGCCAAATGGCATGATGGTTACGTGCCTACATACTTGGGTTGCTCCAGTGTGCGCACTCCTTCCGCCTTGCAGGGCAGCAAGACCCTGGCGGTAGGATGCTGGGCAATTTGCGTCGGCTCGCATGTCAGTGGGTGAACACCTCGGCTTTACAATTTTCAACCGCGGTGGAGTTTGAAACTGCTTCATGGAGAATTGGTTCGTCATTAATTTCGCTCCGTGGACATTTCCTCCGTTTTTTTTTTTTGAGTTTCTGCAACACCATGATGTCGCTGGGTTGGATCTTTCTTGTCGCTCTGCACGCCGCAACAATGGCGACAGGTGTGGTTTGCATTTTATTTGCGTGCGGATGTCAGCAACCATTCATGTGCTCAATGCATTCATTTCATTTTTGTGGTGCTCTGGCGTTTTAATCTGTTCTTCTGTGAGTCTCGCTGTGAGTGAGTGCAGAAATGAGAACCGTATCAACTTGTGTGTGAGGGTTTCATGCACCTCTGTCAGAATACCGCTACGTGTCAGACGGTTGCTTGGCGGACGGCACCTATCACTTGTCACAACTCATGCCAATCACTGGTCAAGCGACGGTGAGGTGCTGCTCAATGGATGGCACCCAATGTGACTCCAGCCTTACAGGTGTGTGTTGACCCAAGAACCATATGCCTTGAAGCGAACCTGCAGTTCAACAGCAGCCTTGAGGCAACACATTCCCCAGGCAACAGCCGCATTGAGAGTGAGGGATGACATAGTGCAGTGAGAAGCCTCCGCACATTTGTTCACGTCTTTTGGGCATTATGAATTTTTTAAAATTTTTTCAGATTTCATCCTGCCCCTGTGGGTGCTGTTGTGCCATGCACCGACGCATGACACAAAGGATGTGAGCAAAATCTGGAGACATGTCACAGTCAGCAGGTCGAAAGAAGAATGTTGATTCTGCCATGAATTATCTAAGTAGCCCCGTGCCAGTTACAATTCAGATCCCACAGTGCAGGGCTCGATCTTAGTGGTGTCTGCCCCCGCCGTGCGCCCTGACGGCCAGTGCTAGCGAATGCTGGTGTGCACTTCAGGTCGTACGATGTAATTAGAGGGGGCCAGCTTCTGGTGGCATTCTGTATGACCCTCATCCTTCAGGCCACTGCCTGCCGAAGTCAGCCACATTTGCTGAAGCAGAAGCTTCTTGCGGGAAGGCGGGCATGAAGCTGTGCAGCAAAATTGAATTGGAATCGGGCGTTTGTTGTGGAACTGGTTGTGACTACGACAATGAACTTGTGTGGACCTCGGCTGTGGGTGTGTTTCATGCCTCACTTGTGTGTCTCAAGGAACTGTGGCACTGCTGCAACCACTTGCACGCCCCACATGGACAGCCCCCGAGGACGAGGACGATGGCATTGAAGACAGGGTCCCCACAGCAAAGGGCGATCACCTGCTGGGGCGTCAGAGGACGGGTTCCGTAAGTCCCCTGGGTGCCGCCACAGGGCATATCGCAGGGCTGGAGTGCAGTCTCTCTCCCCTTCCCCCTCTTCCCGTGCCTCTGCTCATGCATGCTTCTGCTTCTCTGACGTTTGCCCTGTCTTCGGCTCGCCGCTTTTCGCCAGCCCCTTTGCTCTTTGCTTACTCTGTGCTTTGCCTGTTTGCCTTTACAGCTCTTATTTACCACCTCGCTAATCTCTCTTCAAGCAAATTTCACGCACCCTTTGGCGCTACCCGTCTGCTCCCCTCCCTCCAGCCCACCCACCATCTGCCTCTCTTTCTCACCGGTTCTCTTTGCCCCACTTTTCGCGTATCTGGTGAGGGTGGGGCTTCCGTCAAGGTCAACTGTGGGTGGGGGCCTACTGGCTCGGGCCCTCCGTATCCTGAGATAGTGGTGCAGGTGCAACAAAACTCCTCCAATTCTGCCCAGTTCCTGCACCCTTCACCTCGATCTCTTGGGCCCTCCTCATTAGCTTCCCGGTTTGCGCCCCCGGTCAGTGGTACCCGCACAGTGCTGCGTCTTTGGGTGAACTGCCAGGGGCGCCAAACTAAAAAGACAGAATTGGTTTGCAGTTAAGAGTATTTTGTGCAGGTATGCCTCTAGATTGTTATCGAGAGGATGAGATTGAAAACCATTTGCTGTGAGAGAGGATAACCATTTACTGTGGTGCTGCCCTATGATGACAGGCGATGGCATGCACACGCGGGTGGCATGGTTGTGGCAGGTGTGGTATAGCCGGCGTGCGTCTGTGTGCGGGGTTTGCGTTCAGGCTCACGGTACGCCAGAGTTGTGGTTGATTTCTTGCTGTGGTTCCTGCTTCCCAGCAGTGGGAGATGCAGTGCTGCTCCCATGGCGTTTTGGGCCTGCCTTCTTCGGACACAAAGCTCCTCGGTTCATCCGGCGCGTTGGGGTTTCACCATGCACAGGCAGAAACGGATGGGAGCAGTACATGCGATGGCTGGCAGAAGGAAGTCTTCGCTTGGCTCACTTTCCGTAGGTTGTACCCCCCCCCCCCCCCGCCACGACATCTGGGAACAGCGAGGCGTATGGGAGCACGCCCTTGGCCCCGGGGCCATGGTTACCATGAGCGCAGCTTGGTGGGTTTCCTAAGTTCTAGCCCGGCCCCACTCTCGAAGGGGGCTTGGTGGCCCTACCCACGGGCCACAGTACCAAGCCACCCTTCCTTTTTGCCAAAAGGCAAAATGCCTGGAAACACTGCACACTACTCATGTGCAACCTTTGGTAGTCCGGAACCCCCTGGCCCTGTTTTACATGTACCACTTCAATGGTGGTGAGCATCTCCAAACTTCGCTGTCTTGTGAAAGGCTTCGTTTACAGCATGCGGCACCGGCATGGGAGGGGCGCCAAGGCGCTGAAACATCAAATTTACTCCTACAAACTGGACACCCACAAGTACCAACCGGCACACTTAGTGACCCTTGGGGCAAGCCCTTTTCCCCAACTGCCTCCTGTTCCTGCGTTTGCACCCCCTTGCCTCAGTCGGCAACCCACTGTGTGCCGATCACTTCCAGGCCGCTGTCACACCAGAAGCAAGATCCATGACGTCCGTATGGATTTGAGCCTGGTGCAGTCAGAGCAATGGTTCCCCTCCAACCCAAACAATCAACAGCTGCATACGGTTTGGCAGGTTCGGCAGCTGCTTTAATTGCAGGGTTCGTGACCCCCCACCCCCGCACTGTACGAGTCTTTGGCGGCGGTTGAAGAGCCAAATGACGATTGGCGGAAAACCGACGACGGTTGGCCGCCCGGGGGCCGGTACTTAAGAGCTGTCCTGAGCAAATGGACCTTGATTGCGAAGAACAGCTTTACGCGCATACATGCAGAGCACAGATGCACCCTCCCACTGGTCTTTTGAACGGCAATCTGACTATTCTGTACATTTATCATTCACCGCCCATCCCCATCCCATTTGCATTCAATTTTTTTTGCTGCATCGCCACTGCAAGCCGGCCCTATTCTGCACAGACAAAAAAGGAAATGGAGGAAGGCGGAGTGTCTTCATTGACAACAATTCCAGCATTCATGGTGATGGTGTGTGGTGAGATGCAAATTGCCTCTGGTGCGGCTAGCGAGGGTCATGGGAAAATGGGGTGTTGAGTATCAATCCTAGGTTCAACAATTCCCTGTGAGACACCTGGAACTGGAACCGGAGGATCCCATCGGGATTTGGTGGTTTGCGCCTAACTTCCGGCTTGGGTGTAGAGGCTGTTCCTCTGCCTGAAACCTGAAACGGATCGTGCTTGCCATGGTTTGAGCCCTGCCATTCCTGTGCCTCCCATCCGGCGCCGGGAATGCGAGCATAAGTACTTTGCAACAACACTGGTTGCTGCAGCTGGTGCGAAGGCACTGTGACCATATGCTTCTGCGCCCAGGGGATCTCCAGGCCCGCCTGGTGGTCTGTGCGACCCCAAAGACGAGGATGACACCGAGGTCCATCAGGAGCTAGAGGTGCTGGCAACAGGGCCGTCCTTAAGGGACGAGATTTTTTTTTTTTTGTAAGGACAGCCCTTGAGGACAGCCCCTAGAGGCCTTTTTGCCCCGGCCAAACGTGGGCCATGTCTACCCCCCCGGCCCTCTTTTGGGCACCACTTCTGATTTTGCCCCCCGCTCTGCAGCGGTGGGGATCCCCGATACGGCAGGGGTGAGGTAGCCATTTCGCCCACTTGTGGGCCACTTCTGATTTTGCCCCCCGCTCTGAAGCGGTGGGGATCCCCGATACGGCAGGGGTGACGTAGCCATTTCGCCCACTTGTGGGCCACTTCTGATTTTGCCCCCCACTCTGAAGCGGTGGGGATCCCCGATACGGCAGGGGTGAGGTAGCCATTTCGCCCACTTGTGGAGGGAGAAGGCCAAGGGCTTGTTCGATGCAATTTCGCACCCCCTCTTCAAGTTGACGGCGGCCTTTTTTTGCGGTGTTTTTGCTGTGGTTTGTGCCACAAGCAAGAAAGTTCAAGCGACCAAGGGGGCACGGGTCGCCGCCGTCCAGGGTTTGATGAACGTGATGTGCACACAGCTGTTGCACACCATGCGTCACGTCATTCCAGGGGGGTGGGAGGAATCGTTGGGTGTTGACGTAGGGAGTAGCGTCATCAAGGGTAGCCGGATGAAGTTTCTTCGCAGTTTGATTGAGGACGTGCAAACACGATTCAAGCGAGCTGAGTGGGATGGTGGTGCTAACCTGGAGGATTGGGTTGAGGCAAGCTCGTGTTCGTGTGAGAGAGTTTTTAGCTACGTGACGGCTACGGACTTTGGCCAAACCACGGAGCGCATGTGTGAGACGCTGTGGGTAAGGTGCAATGGGGAGGCACCAGAGGATTGGGGGCCCTTTGAGGTTTTTGAGGACCTTCGCAAGACCCCTTTCCTCCCGCGCAAACGGAAGCAAGGGCATGCGGTTGAGGTGGAAGATGGTGGTTTGCTTGGGTTTGCGGCTTTCAAGGATTTGGCAGTTTCTTTGGAAGAGGATGGTCAGGCAGAGGTTCCGTTGGAATTCAAGATTTGTGGGTTGTCCCCAAGAGGGCGACACGTGACGCCGACATTGGCGATGTGTATGGGGTTGAGTTGGAGGGTGAGGACGAAGACAGTGAGAACGAGGATATGGAGCAGGCAGGTGCAGTTGCCAGTAGCTCCTCTTCTGACCTTCGTAACCCCTCAGCTGTCCCCTCCACCTCTTCTAACCCTGCCGCGCAGTTGGTGTTTCGGTATGATGTGGATGAGGCGGTGTTGAAGGCAATGGAGAGGGGGAGGTTGCATGAGTGGACTAAGGTTGAGTTTGAGGCCATTTGTAGGAAGCATGGTTTGAGTGTGAGCGGGGGGAAGGGTGAGCTTATGGAGCGTGTCAGGGTGCACTTCCAGAGGTTGTACCAGCAGTAGGGAGTTTGTTTTCAGCTGTGCCACCGGCGATGGAACATTCGGGTGGTCGAACGCTGCATCACTGTATTTGATCAAAAAAAGTATTGCTCTTGTTCATGTTGAATTGTGAAGGGTGTGAGGTAGGGTTCTGATTCTATCATGCAACACATGTGGGGCTAGGATCATATGGTTGTGTGCTGAGACCAATTTGGGGCTAGGGACTCATGGTTGAACAATTGGGAACACCGGGGTGAAGACATGTACTGTCCGCGGGCTCTTTTGAAATTACCTCGTTCTGGACGGACTTTTTTTTTTTTGCGTTAAGGACAGCCCTGGCTGGCAAACGTGGTTGCACCCAGAGATACCCTCGGTTGCAAAGTACCTAGGGGCGACGGGAGGGGAGCGCTCCAGTGTGCAACCGCGCCCCAGCTTCAGTTTCCCAGGGCCGTGCTATCACACCCGCTGAAAAAAGCGGTCTTGACCGTTTTTGTTGGTGGGCTGTTCTTTTCTGATATTTTGTTGAAGTTCAAGATTTCCCCCAGGATTCACAGCCGTAACACAGAACCGTCATAGCTCCGCTGGATCCGTGTAGAGGGGGGGTGGGGGGGATGTTTGGCACGCAGAAGGCCTGGAGGGGGAGAAGGGGGTTGGCGCGCAACAGGCACACAGGGCGGCGCCGGCGCGTTAGCGCATTTGGGAGTATGCGGACTGGGGTTACCATTTCGCACTCGAGCACTCGAGTAATATGCACCGAAAGTCAGGCCGCACCCGTGAACAGTTGAGTAGCGTCCACTGAGGGTCGGTGCTGGAACCCTATCTGAAGGTCCCACAAACAGTGCCATGCAGGGTACAGTACAGGCGACTCCGCCACGCCTGGGAGGAGGGATAGTTGAGACCCTGAGCAAGAACAAGGACTATTGTACCCACTGACGATGGACCTTTCCCGGGCAACCACCCCATTTTTGTGACTGCCCAGGGGGGAAGTGGGGTTCCGTCAGATCTGCGCCTCGTCACTAGTGCGCAAGGAAATTTGAATTTACCAATGGAGCATGAGACAGAAATTGTACTTATTTTTTGAATTAAAGAGTGCCAAATCCACCCAAAGTACACTGTCAACCGGCAACAGGCATTTGTTCTGAAAATCGCATCTTGCATGTTGTGTAAACAACCTTTTTTGTACATGTGGTGTCCTAGGAATGTAGCTCCACAAATACCCCCCTGCGAACAAGATGTTACCATGTATAACGGTGATTCAGCATTGCATTCATTGCATGTTTCACGCCGGGGTGGGGTTGGGGATGGGGGTTTGGTGTGCATGAGGCGCACACCCTGGACCCTGCACCCACTTTCACTATCTGATAAACAAGGCCTGCAGAGGCACTCTTTGCAGCTGCATTTGCCTTACTCGCTCATGTTTTTTTTATCCAATTTGAAGTTTGCACCTGAAAATGAACAACTGAATAACGTTCTCGAGGATTTCTCAATAGCCAGGTGTGGGAAAGTATTGTAAAGGTGCAGGTGTAGGAAAATATTGCGAAGGCTGTGGTGTTGGTGTCGGCTGTGGATAGCTCCACTGTTTTCTCTTCAACCAGTTGAACAGCGCAACGATTCCAATCGTGGGGGACCTGATGATTCTAACAGCCATGCTTCTGGTGACATCAATGGGAATCCGTCTTTCTGGTACCTTCTGTTCTTGGGACTGCTGCCTGTTGCATTGCCGTGCATTTTTACCACGGCATGGGTTTCAGGCAGGTTGTGTTACCACTGCGGTGTCCACAATGGAGCCATTTCAGACGAAGGGGTGTGCCATAAGGTGTACAGTGATTCGGCAGCTGTATCCATTCAGCAGAACACCTGTGTCAACACTGACCCTCTCGCATCGATTTGTGTTCAGTCATGTGCCTGTACTGAGTCTATCCCCCGTTCAGCACAGGTTTCTGAGTCTATTCAGCCATTTGCCTGCGATGGTGGCCGGCCATCAGCAGAATCAGCTGTAACTATGCAGCTACCTGATGTGATCCTCATAGCACCAGTGGCTGGAAAAACGACCTGCAAGGATTTCAGACCTTTGCAACAGGTTTCTGAGGCCGTCCCGCCTTTTGTTTGCAGCAATCGCCGCCTATCAGCAGAGTTTTGTGCATATGTCACTGTACAAACACCTGAGGTGCACTTGGTATCTCCAGTGTCATCCCCAGGAGAGACCCAAGCCTGATACAGCAATCCCGACGTTTACGGATTTGGTGATAAGACGGGGCACACCATGACCCGTCTTGTGCACTTGCTTCTTGTTATCGCAGCCTGCTGTTTTTTAGGGGCACAGCCGTTGCACATCGCAATGCAATGCAGGCAAGGGAAAGTGGTGGAAGGAGTTGGGCGGGAACGGCTTGCGCAACTGCCTTTGGCAGCCTCCATGAGCTAGCTTGCATGCCACTCCTGACGAAGCACTGTGCAAATGGAGTTCCGATTGTGTAAGTGTATGAGTGCACCGACAGTCCGAACTTCACCACGTGCCTGTTGTTCTCTGTGCCACAGATTTTATTGTTCTGTAATGTGATGATGTTATTTAATAAAATTTGCTTTCAAAACCTGATTACTGGGGCACTGCTGATCAATCTGCAGCACTGCCTGCAAAGTTTTATTCGCCCATTTTGTGTGTCTCACATGGCCTGAGTATCAACATTGCTACTGCCCGACCTCTTTTTCGGGATATTGCAGCATTGTGTTACCTGCCTTCAGTAATGACCTGATTCAGCCCTTGACAGGTTTTGTCAATGCCAGTGCCATTCCATTCAGGCATCGTTAGAGAAAGGGCCCAACAATCCTTTGTACCCCTTTGGATGTCTTAGGGTGAGGGCTCTTTTTGATGTTTGAAACTGTATGGGGTCCATGGCCCCAGCTGAGTGAAGCCTAAGCTGGATATGACATGAGATGGATCATTGATCACGTCTCGAGGGGTTGTTTCATGTTGCTGTTGGGTGTCTTTGAGTATTTATTGTTGGTGGATAGTTGGTTATTTGTTGTGCAACAGAACGAAGTAAGGAACCTGAGGTGTGTTGGGCCCAGTTGCTGCATTGCAATGTACATTATGATTTATTGCTGTGTGCATTGTTGATGACGTATCTGTTTTTTGGCTCTCAATTCTTTGCTGTGGTCAAGGAATGCCCGAAAATCCACAGCTCTGCTGATTATTGATGTCATCTATAATACCCATGTCGTTTGGTTGAACAATTGCTTGGGTGCCTGCAATTCCCAGGAGATTTATGATGCACATCATACCAATTGCTTTCATTTTGAATTTTTGTTTTGGTGATGCGGAAAAGTTGGAGGCTGCAGGGCTGTTGTTATTTTTTTGGTCTGTTTGCACAGTAATCTAGGACTCATGCATGCTTTTTTAGGCATAAATAGTTGCTAAATCTACCGCAGTTTTGCTTTTATGACAACAGTTGTGGCGAGTTTGAAATTTATGCTTTTCTGCCCTGCCAAAAATGCGGGTTGGCTTGCCCCATGGGCAACGGCAAAGGGCCACACCCCTTGGGACAGGGTTTCGCCGCTTGCCCTAGGCCCCCCCCCCTCCAGTCGCGTTGAGCACGTTGTAAAAAAGGAGTAATTTGGCGGCAAAATGGGTGCCAGAAAACTTGAAAAGGTGTACCAGCTTGGAATTAATGATTCTTAGCTGGTGCATTTTTTCAGGTTTTCTGCCCTGCTTTGCTCCATGGGCAGTGGCAAAGGACCACACCAGTTGGGACGGGGCTTTGCCGCTTGCCCAAGGTGGCTGCTTTCCGGTCGCATTGAGCACATTGTGAAAAAGGAGTTAATTTGACAAGTTTTGAGATATTTGGCCGGCAAAATGGATTCCGGAAAATTTGGAAGAGTGTACCCGTGGGGCATTCATAATTCTCAGCCAGTGCATTTTTTTTCAATTTTGGGGACAAATGTATTGGCAGGGAATCAATAATTTCGAGCAAGTACAATTTTTTCAGTTTTATACTTAAGTAAACTTAAAACTGAATTAAATTGATATAAATTACTTAATTAAGGCCGCAAAAAATAAATTCCACTAGTTTGAGGTATTTTGGCGGCAAAATGGGTCCCAGGAAACTTGGCAAAATGTAGTAGTTTGGCATCAATGATCCCGAGTCCGTACTTTTTTTCGATCGGGGGGGAGGGGGAACTGGGAATTGATAATTCCCAGCCGTGTGTGTTTTCCAAGTTTCCTGCCCCAGCAAAAATGTGGGTTTGCTTCCCCCTCGTAGGCAACGGCAAAGAGAGGCCCGTTCTGCCCCTTGGGCCTGAATGCGCTCGGCCACAAAGTCCTCCCCATGCTGTAGATTGTTCGCACATGTGATTGCATGGCCCCGGGAAATCCTTTTGTGGAGTTTCATTTTGAACCAGTGTTAGGTTGTTCCTACCTCATCATGATGGTAATAGAATTTGTTGGGCTAACTGCAGCATTTGATGTAGTGATTTTTTTGCTTGCTCGTGTAGAATGGTCGGATGCCTCAAAGGGTGCCGCCTTTTGCCTGCAAAGGGGGAAAGCCAGCCCGCATTTATAGCAGGGGACAGAACTTGAAAAAATGTACCTAGTACACTTTTCCAAGTTTTTCTGGCACCCATGACGCCGCCAAAATATCTCAAAACTGGTTGAATTTACTCCTTTTTTACAACATGCTGAATGCTACCGGAAAGGAGCTCCATGGGCAAATCCCGTCCCAAGGCGTGCGGCACTTCCGGCTATTTGGCAACCAAGTTGTGATGTTTGCAGCTTGCTGTAGCAGCGCAAGCAATGTATGGAAAGTAGTGGAATGGGTTAACCCACCCTTGACTGTCTTTGCAGTGTCTAATACTAGCCCTTTCTACCCAAAACATTAGTTTGCGGAACAACACAATGAATGACAGTATGTTAAAAGCCCCCGATTACTATGTTTTTGGATGTGAATAGGGGTTTAATCTAGCTAGAATATACAAGAAAGGCAGCTTTAAAAAATGTGTTATATGTTTAACAGCTCTAGTTGAGATGCTATTGCTTTTGTGCTATTTTTTTGGGGTAAAAACCACCGAAGTGTTTTTGTCTTTTGGGTTTTTTTGTTTCTTTTTAGTGTTGATAATTTTAGATGGCACAACTTGGATAGAGTATGGCGCCCTTGTGTATGCTGCCGAGTGGGCTTGAGGAGGGAAGTAGGGATCCCCCCCCTCTATGTTGGAGTAGGCAAACACAAAAAAAACATGTTTTTGAAGCCAATTGGATGGTCATTAGTGCGTATTTGCCCCCACCAAGGGCTCGCGGATGTCAAAAATAGGACATGACATCACAATTACGAAGATCTGAACCAGAGTACTAAAAGTAGGTACAATTGTGGTGCAAACCACAAATTGTGGTGTGGGTAATTTTTGAGACTTAGTGGTTATTTTTAGTACTCTGCCTACGATCCTATTACAAGTGACGTCATGCCCTTGTTTTAAGCCCTTCTAAGCCCTTTGTAGGGGCAGTTACACACTAGTTGCCATCCAACTTACTTTTAAAACATGTTCAACATGTTTCCGGACCCCAAAATAGGGGCGGGAGTCCCTACTTATTTCCCCAGAACCAAACGGTAGCATACATAGGGGCACGATACCCTGTCCTAGTTATGCTTTTTAGATTTATGCTTAAAGGTCCACTTTTTTTGTCTGCTAAGCTACAGCACAATTGACGTATTTATGATTTTTGTCGCAATCAATTTCGGATAATTATTAAACCTAAAAACAATAATAGGATTTAGCTTAAACATCAAACTACTACAAGAAGACAAATTTGCCCGTATTATATACCTAGTTTTTGCTGTCAAAGCTTTTTTAGGTTCAAAATGAATATGAATTTGATACTTGAACCCAGTCTTTTCTTTTTCACGAATAGCACTCTCACTTCTTTTGTTTTTCATTTTTTTCTCAACCCTCCGAGCATCCCTTGCCCGCTGCCACACTTGATTGCCCTCGGAGGCCAGATGGCTCCACGGCCGCAGCCCTTTTGCAAACACATGACACAACCCCTTTGATGCTCCGTCTCACCCCTTCTAAGATTGCACAGCCTTTTACAACGTCATTAGTGAGCACCGGTATTAGATTGTATAGGAGCATTTTGGAAAGGCAGTGAAGGGAAGGATGCCATTGGCTTGCGCCTGATTTATCATTTCTTCGTGTTGCAATGGGATTGCTTTTTGCGAAGTTTTCTTAAACAAAAGAGGTCTTGTTGTATTAGTTCTCATGCTTTCAGGGGTTCTGTGCGTGTAGTTTTCCAAACTAATTTTAACAAACATCTGCCGTAGAAAAGGCTTCAGTAAAACAAAAAAGGTTTATGAAGAAGAATGCAAAACAAAAAAAATGAACGGCAAATGGCTTAGGTGCAAGTAAAACTTTTGTTGTACAAAAACGAAAGGAATGCTAGTTGCCATGTAAATTTTTTATCAAGGAAAAAGACTTTAGCTGCAATGGAAATACGTGTTGAAGAATCACTAAAAAACACAGTCAAAAGGTTCTAGTCTACGAAATCAATTTACTTGTCACAGAAGAAAGGTTAAAAAAAATCAAACAAAATGACAAAAATTTTTAGCCAAGGGTCGAAAGAATAAGATAAATGCAATAAATCAAAAAAGTTCTGACAAATCGGGAACACCGGGCTGACCATGTAAATCAAATAAAAACGCCAAGATACATCACTTTGACTCTAGACTGCACAAACCATGAGGGTTGTTGGACTTTAAAGTGCACAATTTGCTTCCTAGAAGAAGCCTTTGACTTTCAAGTGCGATGACTTTCGGCAGACCTATGTAATGATACAACTCAAGGATGCCACATACCTTAGCTAAGCTAGCTGGAGTCCCAAGCCTCAAACATGAGTAGCCTGTGATGTATTTTATGACCTTGTCACCTGGAGAGTTGATGCTTACCATTGACTGAGTAGGGTACGGATCCTAAAACATAGTAGAGTATTACCGGACTAGGTAAGCTAAAGGTTCCAAATACGTTTAACTGAGCCTAGGCTTGGAACTTGGCAGTTTTGAAAATGACCATCCTTGAACGATTACTTTCACAAAAACAACCGGTTTTGCGGATTAATGGTTTTCAAAACAGCCGCGTTTTCCAATTAATTGCTCTTGACTCACAAAAATTTTGCCATCCCTCAAAGATTGTTTTGAACCTCCGATTGTTGCCAATAACCGGTTTTTCCGATTCATTTGTAAAACCGGTTCTGAACCCCAAAACGAGGTGAAGTACTTCATGTTTTTTAAAACGGAACTTCACGCGGATTTTAAATTTAGATGTATAGAGAATTTTTAATTCTAAGTTGCTATCTTACTCATCTTTTGCATAAATGCACCGATTTCTTACATCGTTGTCACATTGTTCCTTTTGGTCATCATGCGGCACTAAAGCAAGTCTTCGGGCTCCGATTTATATTTTGCGGCAAAAGCTATGGGCACACCTTAAAAGTTGCCTTCTTTCAACGTTGAAATGGTGGCGGATGATTTTCATGAACCAAAACAGGCAACAAAAAGGTAGAAAAAGTTACCAAATCAATAGATTGAAAATACCAAATCAATAGATTGAAAAGGCAAGCGAGACATGGATCGTTCTACTTTGATGGACAAAAAAGAGATTTAGAGAAGCCGTTTTGACTTTCACAGCTTGCTAGTTTGCAGACGCTCGTATTTTGCACAATACATGTTAGGATGTTCAAATTCAACACGGCGAGCCCAAGTTATGAACTTTTGAAGGTTTTGCAAGATAAGTTACGTGTGCGACAGCATTTTGGCTGCTTCATGCTCATCAGATAGTTACCATGGGAAATAATATTGACCACCACTTTCACTTTGGAAATGCTCCTAGGATCAGTTCACATGCGCATAAACATGCTGTTTCCCATGTTTGTGCCCATCTGCATGCCCATGCCCATGCCCATGTGCCTGTCCATGCCTACGCCCATGTACGTCAATTCTGACATCCATGCACACACCAAATCCTATGCCTGTCAGATTTGGCATGATACACAACGTGCTTGGCCTCAAGAGCAGTTTTGTCTTTGCTAAGGCTTCTCAATTTGGTTTGCTACACTATTGCTTGTTGCTATGTCTATTGCCTGCTTTTGTGTGCAAAGAAGAGGCCAAAAGAGGTGGCCGTGGACCACCACGGATCAGCAAATAGAGTGTGCAATATCAATCTTTCCGTTGTTTATGGAAAGAACAAAAGTAGGGACACATTTAAAATGAATTGCATCGCATTTTGGATGAAATTGTCTTGCGAGGTGAAGAATAGCACTTAAGGAGTCGTGTACTACTACAAATTAAGAACCCATACATTGCAAAAAAAAAAATAGATCGCAATGGGCAAGACATGGAAGTTTCAGGACAATAAGATGTTTTTCTATGAAACATGAACTTCTCTACTACTTCCTTTACGGAACCTAGTTGGGGCACCCGCTAGACTTGCCGCTACTGTAAAAAAAATTGCATGCTTTGTTCATAAATACCCAAAAGTGAAACTTGTTTGCGGGCAGCACATGGGTTCCCAAAAAGCGGACCATACCAAACAAACAAAACAAAAGAGTTTGGGTTGTCCATAGCATATCCCATTGGTATGGTGTCTATTGCTGGTTGCAAAAACAACTCAAAAATGGCCTGTTTTTATGCAAAAAATTGGTCAATTGGTACTAAAGCGTCACCTGAGTACAACAACTAGCTGCTACAATGTACACATATTTTTCAGAAAAAGTGCCACCTCTATGAATTCGTTCCAAAACTTTTGTGTGTCGTTCTTTTAGCTAGCTGCATGGCTTAACGTTTTTGGCTCCACTCTCGTGATGGGAACATCAACAAAATATTTGATTTAATCATCATCATTTCCATCATGAATGCAAATTGCGATGACATCAAATTTCCCGCAAAGAAGCAAATAAAGAGATGTGGTAAAATGCCATTGGTTGCATATGCAGCAAATTGAGCTATAATCCACATATAAAGCAAAAATTTGCAATTCAGTAATTAAAAAAAAAAGCAGTTGAATTGCGCATTCATTTTCGTCCAATCAAAGTAAAAATTTGGTGTCAAAACAATGCTTGCGATGGTGACAATATTTTTGGAGGTTTAATTTTTGAGTCATCTTTGCATACTGATTTTCGGCTGTTGGGTTCATTTTGTTTGAATGTGGCTGCTTGGATATACAAATGGGAATAGTGATCAGCTCTTTGAACAATGAAAAGCGTTTTGCCCCCGAAAAATTTCTTATTTTGGGGCGCACAGCGGGCGGCGAACTGATAAAGAAATAGAGTTTTGCACACCCAAAGTGGGGGCATTTTTCTATATTAATAGTATTGATGGTATTAATGGTATATATATTAATATTTTTCTATAGCAATGGTGGCACCAATTTTAACACACTCCTGAAGGTCTACACCATTACAGAAAAATTAGAAAGGTCCGATTAACAGTGATAACTCTTTTCATTAGGATTAGAATTAGGATTATGGGCTATCATTTGAAAGAAAACCAAAAATGAAAGGTGAAATAAAGAAAATCACAACCGCATAAACAAAAAGAGTCCTTGCTGTTGTCGGACCGATGGACAACAACCTTAATGCAGTTGCCAGCCTACGTTTGAACCCCTGGCCACTGCGATGCCAGCTACACGGAAGGGCCTCAAATTGCACTCGAGAGAATTGAGGTGCAAGGTGCTGTCTGCAGGGACCCAGAAGATTGCCTTCTGATGAGCCCGCACAACGCCGTACCCAGTTCCAAACACCATTGCACGCAGCACTGAATCATCACTCATATGGACAGGGGGGTACAGAAAATTCAAAAAGTACTGCAGTGCAAACTGTGGATTAAGAGGCAGGGTGGGGGCTGTCGACAGAATTCCATGTATAACTCCAGTTCCACACATCACCCAGACTGAACTGGTGTTCAAATCCATGACCTTGCGGTCATGAGACCCGTTTGTTGCCCAACTGAGCTAATGGAAGATTCTAACCACAGATAGGAAAACCAGCAGGGTCAGCTAACATACAGGATCGTAGGCCATACTGTGTGTGTGTGTGTGTGTGTGTGTGTGTGTGTGTGTGCTCGCGCGCGTGTGCGTGCGTGCGTGTGTGTGTGTGTGTGTGTGTGTGTGTGTGCGCACGTGTGTGTGTGTGTGTGTGTGTGTGTGTGTGCATATGTTGGCGCACAGGGGGGGGGGGGGGGGTTACAGAGAGCCAAAAGATACGCCCCGTGGGCCTGCACACTGCAAGGCCTCCAGGCGCCCATCAGTGGAAGCCCAAGCGCCACCAAATCATCGGCAAGTGTTCAGCCAGTCCTCAAGGGATTGCTGTGGTGTGCATGCACCATTCGAGATGAGCCCAAAAACACAAAACCATATGACCATGTCTGGGGTTTATGTACATTCAAGAAACGGCAGCCAATGTGCCGACGACACACCCCAGGGATCCGCCTGCGGAGAGTGTAGTGATTATATATGCATTTGATTAGATGAAGGACTGTAGTCAATGTCCCAAAGAATTTCTGATGACACAATTGCAGGTTCTCTCTTCTGGGCTGTAAAGATGCAGATTGTCTGGCAGCTGTATCCATCCTGGGGCTGGGGAGTTGAGGGGAAGCACAGTTTGAAAATTGCACTCTCAGGTGCACCCCTTTCCCTATGCCCACTGGGCCTGTACCCCAGATCACCTTTAATACCCCTGAGATCTCACATATTTAGCACGAAGACCTTGAGCAATGTGTCCCCGGAGTGTATTAAGCCCTTGCCCCTTCGAAGAAGCAGCCCAGTGGCTCACATGTAATGCACCCATGGCCATGTTTGATTTCTGGCAACTGAGCATTTCGTGATCAAGGCAATGGAGTTGGGCTGATTGGGGCTATGGTGACGTCGCTGTCCGGCCATGACCAGCTCGGAAGCATCGGCTTTGCTCCAACCAACCCTATTTTGTGCCACTTTCAGTGCATTAGGGGTGTGCACACAGCCTGAAACCTCCCAAAAGAAGGCTTCTGCTCGAGACCAGGGGTTCACTTCGTCGCAGGTTTGCTTAGCAATCAGAACGGGTGACCGCTGGGGACACATTCGATGAACCCCATCGTTCCTCATGTCCCTTTCCTTGCCTGGGGTGCCCTCCAGCCCTATCCCATTCTGCCCAACGTAGACCAGTGTCCCAGCAGCACAGGGCAGGGAATGCCTGTGCACACCCTCAAGCACATGCCTGTGGCATCTGTGGGTATGTGCATGCGTGTGTGCGCGCGCGCATGTGAAGGCAGGGGCAGGGAGGGAAACCAGAACGGGTCACTGGGAAGTTTCATGCCCAGGGGTTAAGGCTGTTGAAGGTGCACCAGCCAGGCCGGTGGAAAGCCCTACCAGCCATGCTCGTCCCCTGGCGGTGATCGTCAGTTAGGTCAGCTTCTCTATTGCATACCCATGCAGCTGGCAGGGCTGATAAAATCTGCCTTCCGGGGGGTACTGCCCCTGTCGTGCAGGCCCAGCTGCAGCTGTGGCGCCCTGCACTGCCGTGGTGTGGGTCTGTGTTCGCGTGGCTGTTGCCAGCCCCACCGGCGTCTCCACTGGGGGTGTGGAGGAAGGCTAGGACCTGCCCAGGCCCAAGTCACTGTAGTACAGGAGGTAGCGGAATGGGTTACCCTGCCCTCGACCCCCCTCTCGGCCCCCCTGTGAAACACGGGGCAACGGAGGGACCTGCTGGAGGGCACTCGATCTGCTCATCAGAGGCCCTTCTGTGGTCTCATGCGGAGCCTGCTTGCAACCCGCCCCCATCTGCACCCCCCCCCCCCCGGAGGGTTGGGGATGGCAGCTCGCTTTGGGGGGGGTCGCACTTGAGGGGTCAGGAGGCTGAAGGGTATTTCAAAAGTGGTGGCCAAACCGGTCAGAAAAGCGGCTGGGGGACAAAGTCTGGCGGTTAAATTTGGGGGCCGTTGGGGGCGGACAGAAGCGGTTGGGGAGGAATGAACAGTCACCCCAAAGCTGGGGGGGGGGGGGGGGTTGTCGCTGCCTTCAAGCACACGCCAGGGAGAGAAATCATGCACACCGTGCGTAGCACCACAAACTCATTCATTATTGCTATCTTTTGCATTTATTGACAGATTTTCGTGGTGGGAGGACGCGGTGGCCTACCGAGGTGGGGGGGATAATTTGAGGGGGTGGTTTTTTTAGAGGGCCCAAATGAGGGGTGGAAAATGTTGGTACTCCTCCTGAGAAATGAAGGAAAATTTTGGGACAAGGTTCCTTGCTGTTGTTGCCTATTGGGCTCTGGATGGGCTGATGTTATTGCCTGGTGGGTTCTGCCTGGTTACTATTATTTCCAGGTGGGCTCTGGATGGTTGCTGTTATTTCCTGTGCACACATTTTGGCACACAGCATCCTTAAACTTGAAGGAAACATTTGGTAGGAGGGATGGCTTCCAAATTTGTCCACATCAATTTTTTCGCCCTCTAAAATTCCCCCCTCCCAGTAAGAGGCAGCATACAACACAGAGGCCTCGACTCTGACTCTGTTAGCCACCCACACCCCCTTCCAGGGGAGGGCCGTTGCCCATGGAGAGAACGCTTCATCACGGTCCGTCACACTGAAGAGGGTACCCAAGCCTGTGAGGCAATCATTTCGTTACGTTGTGCCGTTCGCATCACCGGCTCACAGGGTGCCTAACCCTGTAAAGCGGCCGTTTCGCATCCCACATCACTTACTTACATCCTCCTCTGCCTCTTCCTCTTCCTCTTCATCATTGTTCTCTACAGATATGAGACACCTCCGCACCCATCTTCTTCAGGGGCAGTAGTCTCCAGGTGCGCCTCCGATTGCCAAAGGAGATGCGTGATGGCAAATGGTCGATCCCACTACCCTCCCACAAACTCTACTTATGATTATGCCTGTAGGAGAGTGGGGTCTACAGTCAGCAGTGAACACCCATCCAGAAATACCCCCCAAGATCACGTGTACCGCACGTGCACCCCACGCTCCATTCCCTCTGGGGGGGTAACAGTCCGTCCTTCAGACCGCCTCCTGTTGTGTAGGGGTTCGGAAATCGCGATTATGGTCGAACCAGGCAGCACTTTGATGCTGATGGGAAGGGGGTGGAAGGAACCCGCCAACAGAACGTGCAGCAGAAAACGGAACGGTAGATTCTGGCTGGTGCTCCCCTTAGACTGGAGAGGTTACCCTTCTGACTCTCCACCCCCACACACACAGCCCCCCCCCCACCCCCGGCTCCTCGTGCTCTCAGAAAGCGGTGGCTGTGTGGCTGTATTTAGCACGATACAGGGACAGGGGCTGTAATGTACGGCGTGGATGGCGAGTGTGAGTGGCGTATGATGCACAATTGCCCTAATCTACTCGGCATAGACCGGCGGTGGCAAAACAGCGCTGTTCTTCCCCCACGCACCATAGACACAAATACCCTCGATCAATAAAAGGAGGTCACACAAAAGACATGGTACTGAACACTCCAAACCTTTCTGGAGCAAGCTCCTGCTCACCATTGCAGCATCACCGCCTTCCTTGCATCTACTCCCCTGCCGGCGCTGGCAGGTGAGTAGGCTTCAGATGAAGTCATTCCCCATGACCGTGCATGACCGTCCGAGGGCGCACCAACCAACCCTACACAACGATACCCCTGCATGCCCGCCCGCCCGCCCGCAGACAGGCAGGCTCACGCGTGCGCGAGCGCGCGCGCATGGACACACGTGCGTACACACGCCCGACACCGACGACTCTGAGGACGGTAGAGGGCAGGCTCATCTGATATGGCGACACAGGCCCGGGGTATTCCGGATCATTAAGTGTTGCCCATCGGTGGTGCGCGGCCTTTGCGGACGCTCAGCCCTTGGGGATCGGTGCGCGCGGGCGACACTCCCGCACACCCCCGTGCAGCAGCACCGCTCCACGGCAGCCCGCAGCGCCTTGAGGATGCGCCGGGCTGTGCGTCATCCCGGCGCTCGCCCGCCCGCGACGCCAGGGGTCGGCTTGGCAGTCTGTGCTGCTGCCGCTGGTGCCCCCGCCCCACGAACGCCTGCAAGTCCAGAGCGAGGGAGACCTCTGCAGAGTCCTGTGGCCCATTGAAAGGCTGCGGCCCAGCGCAGGAGGTCATCGCTGGTGCGCCACCGCCGGCACGACTGCAGCGCCGCCGTTGATGCAACGATGTGCCGATGACGCACTCCGGAGGCAGGGGATGGGCCAAGGGGTCACGCCATACGCCGCCGGGTGTTTGGCGGAGTTTGGCGGAGAGGTGCGACGCGAAGGGGCGTTGTACTGTTGCCGAAGGGAATGGCAACACACGAGGGATCTCCGCCCTCCCCCTACTTGACCCTTTGCTTTGCTTGGGACGGTGGCGTACAGGAGAGCGCGCGGGCAGTTTCCGGAGCCAGCCTAAGGCCGGCGGGCAGGCACCCCAGGCGCCGCGCGAAGTGGGGGCGGCACCCGCGAGCGGGGCAGAGGGCCGTGCAGCTCGGGCCGGGCCCGTGGCGAACTACGCCTGCGAATTCTGCGGGCAGAAGGCTCGCAACTGATTGTTGTACGCCTGCCACTGCCTCAGCACGGATTTGTAGGGCCGCAAAGTCCTGCAGGGCACGGGCGCAATCAGAACAGCGCACGTCCCTCACGTCCACCCTCCAGCAGGGCACACGCCTACCGGGTACACAGCGGTGGGCAACTCTGTGCCGCAACCGGACTTCACATGGCATGCCCCTCGACGTAGACTGTGGCCAGAGCATGTCATCGCGCCCTCACATTGTCCGGCTCATCGGTCGGGCCCTTGAGTACAATGTCGGTTTCCTTTGAGGACAAGTTTGCTGATGTGGTCGAGTGGGTGGGTCGGCACTAATCAGCCACGGCCCCGTCCCGCCCTCACCCACTGGGGCCAATAAAATCTGCCGTGGCCCCGGGTTGGCTGCCGGCGGTTAACCGACAACGTCTGGAATGTACGTGGGCTCAGTTTCATCAAATGCATTGGCTCTCGTATCGTAAATGTCATAGTACCCGGTTTCTGAAATGATATCCGTTTGCACACTGCACTTGACTGAAAGAAAAGCAACTTTCGGGAGTCCCACGCAGCAGATTTGTATTGGATGCCATTTGGACTTGTATTGGATGGGTTTTGCATGTTGTCATTTACGCTAAGCCCAAAGCGTAGCGCTCCCGCCACCACACGACAGAGCAGAGGACAGCACAAAATACCCTGACGTACTCTCCAGTACCCCCACGCCCCTCCACCCTTCCTCATCACAACGGAAACCATACCCTGTGCCACGGTGCGTCTGCGAATTCCCGACATCACAGTGTCACTGATGATGTCCAGACAAATTTTGTTTATACAGTTGTGGTTTTCTTTATTTCACTTTTCATTTTTGGTTTTCTTTCAAATGATACAGTCCGGAATCCATATGCTTCACCCTAAAAACGCCTAATTAAAAGACTTATCACTGTTAAATGGACCTTTCTAACTTTTCTGCAAATCGTCGTGTGGGGAGTGCGGCAAGGCTGAGGGGTCCGATGGATGCTGAGAATCGGGCTGAGGGTCAGGGCTAATCGCTTCCGGTCACTGTCCAATGACAGACATACAGCGGGGTGTGGGGTGAGGGTGGGGAGGTGCGGGGGTTCTGCAGAAAGAGAGATGGGGGGGGGGGCGACCCAGGAAAGGGGTGCCAGTGGCGGGGTAGGGGTGGTACCGGCTCGTGCCAATTGGCTTGTTTACCCAAAAAGGCACTTGACCGTGCAAGGGGGGGGGGCGGTGTGGTCCTGGATGAGTGTTGCAATGCAATCCCTCAGACTTAAGGGGCCCTGCCGCGCTACTGCCTCACATACTGCGTGATGAGGGCATTGTGCTCCTTCATGTACAGATGGTAGGGCTGGAAAGCGTCTCGGAAATCCGCACACGTTGGACTCGGGATGCCCACAAATGCTTGCAGTTTGGCTGCGAGCAACGAGGAACCGACGGCGGCAATACCGCGACACATGCAGCCAAGTGGGCCGCCAGAATACTTCTACCTAATCTCCACCGCGTTCCACCGTTTTCCCCAGTTATTTCCTTCAATCAACAGCCCCTCTGATCAAAAATTTCCCCAGCGCAGTATGCACACCTCATTCCACACCCAGCACACACCGACATATCCATACCACTTTCTTTCCTCTGGCACCAAAAGTCCCCCCTCACATTTTTGACCCCATTTAAATGGTCCAACGCACTGTATAGCATTCGAGGTTTCGCTCCTTTTACGAGAGGCAGCCACGCTTATGCCCTTTTTGTAAGCTGTACCATCCTTTAGACCCCATCTCCTGCATCACCTATTGCTCTTCACCTTTTCCTTCCTCGTTACGCAAAAAAATCATGGCCACTTGGCCTATTCAACTACTCCCTCACATCAACAAAATTTTCCAACCCCCAGCCCTGACATCACCACTTACGTCCATCGCACAAAAACTAAGAGACCAAAGAAACATCGTGCGCACCCTCATCCCACTTTCACTCAGTTCCACTTTCACACAGCTAAAAAACTTCGATCCACTCAAAGAGTTCACCGAAAGAAACAAATCACTGAATACAGTCATTCCCCAAACCGTATCCTCCCTCCACAGCTCACCACTACCTTCAATCCCAGACCCAGCTCCTTTTGGGGATAAATCTTGGGAATTTTTTGAATCTATGCACATGCAACCCAGCGCACGTCGACCCCACCATCCCAGAGTACAAACCAGAGCCACTTAGAAATACATCACCGCTCATGCCGGACACCAAACAGCAAAAAGCAGCACTAAAACGCGCCGCGAACCCACCAACACTCCCCTCCTCAGGAGCCAAACACTACTCCATTTTCCACAATTTCTCCGCCCCACACATCGACCCACCCGCACAACTCCCCATTCCCAACCTCTCCCTGGCAAAAAAGCAAAAATACTTCCCCCACCCCCTGCTATCACCACCATTTCATCTCTCAGGTACGAATTCGCCCTCCTTTCAAGTCGGACCAAGATCACCATCAAAACGACACGCCAATACGCGCTAAGCACTCTATGTTACTTACCCAGCCCCCCCCCCCCCCGACCCGCACACTTCAGCAGTCACAGGGCTACTACGCCCAGATGCAGAGACAGTACCCAGTACCCACAGGCAGTGCCCTTTTTGCTCCCCTGTTCCGATACCACAGCTCCTAGCGCCCTGCTCTCAGGAAACCAGGAGTTTCGCAAAGGATCACCCGACCCTTCTCAGTCTAGCCAGCCCTCATCTTTTGTAGTTAAAATCCCAGCGCTTTGCCCTGCCGCATGGTCTCATTTCCACAAGCTGCGCCTTTATTGCCCTGTCTTCAGGATTTACAGTTGCACGCTTATTACTCACCATATGACATGCAGGTCTGGTGCAACTGACTGACCAAGTCCATCGTATGCTGGTCCCCAGGCAAGGGTTCCACTCTTCTGACCGACCAGTAGCCTGCATCCCACAGCGCCCACCAGGCAGTGCCCTGATACCCTTTTGCCCCCCCATCCCCCCCTCCTTGCACACTTCAGCAGTCACAGGGCTCCGCCCTGATGCAAGGTCAGGACCCACAGACCCTTTTGCACATCTGTCCCGTCACCACAGCTCACTGTGCTTTGCTCTCAGGAAACCAGATCTGATGCCCTGACGTATGGTTTGCCCTGTCTTCCGAAATTGACTGTTGCACGTTTATTCCTACCGTATGACAGGCAGAACTGGTGCAACAGACAGACCAAATCCAACGCTTGCTGAACCACAGGCAGATTATGGGTTCCTCTGTTCAGACTGACCTACAGCCTGCATCCCACAGCGCCCACCAGGGTGTGCCCGGATACCCTGATGCCCCCCCCCCCCCCCAAACCACCCATGTACCCCATGCCCAGCCCAGCCAGCCATCGTCTTGCGTTTATTCACTTATACTGACCCCAAACACCAACACTGCAAGGCACGATACGTCGCTCAGCAGGCATCCACAGTCCATCCTGTGTCGCTCAATCTGTTCTACCCACGTCCCTTTTCCATATCAATCTATTTGTTCCTTTTTCTTTTCCACACTGAAGTCAACTCAGTGCCGCGAAAGGATGCAGGCCTTTTCGTGCAGTGCAGCCTCGTTCCCAGTAAGACGAAACAGGAGAGCACAGAACATGCGCCCAGCACTCCATCTGGCCTCCCTTGATACAGTTACACCCTCAATTCATCTCATTATATTTTTTCTTACTTGAACACGGCTTAATGGTTTGTAATGATACTATTTTTTATGCCCCCCCCCCTTTTGACGATCTCTTTTTGTGTAGGCAAGTGGCGTTCGCTTCACCGCGATCCCACCAATGTTTGCTGAATAGTTTGCAATTGCTTGTGCCCCCCCCCCCCCCCCTCCCGCCTTTTTGGCTCCCTCTTTTTTGTGTTGGCAAGT
Organism: Eutreptiella sp. 'Long Island Sound 2002'; assembly: GCA_964036045.1. Taxonomy (NCBI): domain Eukaryota; phylum Euglenozoa; class Euglenophyceae; order Eutreptiales; family Eutreptiaceae; genus Eutreptiella; species Eutreptiella sp. 'Long Island Sound 2002'. Next base: position 63,294,490 of record OZ038385.1, on the reverse strand, counting down.
GGCTTTCACTTCACTGCGATCCCATCGATGTTTGTTGAATAGTTTGTAATGATACTGTCTTTATGCCCCTCCCCCTTTTTGGCTACCTCTTTTTGTGTTGGCAAGTGGATTTCGCTTCCCTGCAATCCGATCAATCTTTGTTGACTAGTTTGTAAGTGAGAAAGCAAAGTGCCTTCCCCACTAGCTCAGTCCCAATATTCAGTCTTGATTAGGGTTAGGGTCACCGAGCTGATGTAACCAGTCTTGGTTTTATAACCCTCTTTAGCGTCTAGGGTGGACCTAACAGGTTTGGCAAGCAAGCAAGCAGCAAGCAAGCAGAAAGCAAGCAAGCACACGTGAAATGGGGGAAAATCACAGCTCCGTCGTGGTGCTTCGGATCCGGCCAAAATTTTGGTGGATGCTACCTATGGGTGTGAGGGACAACCACACAAAGTATGAGTTAGAAACTCAACCCTGGTGGCTGGAAACGGGCGTCGCAAGTGCCGGACTTGCATTTCAAAGTTTAGGGCCAAAATCACCCGTTTTTTTCTCCAAAACCGCCCTAGAACCTGCCGAAAATGGCCAAATCAAGGGAAATAGTGGCTACTCTACACATGCAACTAGACTTCCCCATGCCGAAGGCCCCTCTAGGGCCCTCTAACTCCACAATATGTCTGCCCCCGCAAACCACCCGCTAGAGGCACCCAAAAGCCCCAGAATTTGTGCACATTGGCCGCCGACAGCCCCAAACCAAAACCACGATTGAAGATTGGGACCGAGCTGGTGGGGGAAGGAACATCGTCTAGGAGACTTCAACGACAAATGAGGTACACGCTGGAAAGTGGATGAAAGCGGCTCAAAAGGGGCTCGAAATGAGCTGCATTCATCCGTTTGGGCACCACAATTGGACTAGGATCATGTTTGGAAAACCATGGTTTTGACCCGTTTTTTGAGCCATTTGTGGTCCCAAATTGGCCCATTTTCAAGGCCCTTTCAGCCTTGAGAGGGTCCAAAATTGCTCAACATGGGCTCAAAATGGGCTCATTCCACTTGTTTGTGCAGCCCAAATAGTCCAAAAGTATCTTTGGAAAAACATATTTTTGATGCATTTTTGACTAATTTTGGCACCCAAAACAGCCCATTTTCAAGGCATTTTGTGACTTTGGAGTCGGCAAAATGGCTTGCAATGGGCTCAAAAAGGGCTCATTTCACTTGTTTAGGCAGCCCAAAATGGTCTAGGATCATTTTTGGAAAAAAACACCTTTTTGACCCATTTTTTGTCCCCAAACAACCCATTTTCAAGGCATTTTGGGATTCTAGGAGGGCCAAGACGGCCCACCACGAGCTCAAAATGTGCCAAAAACACCAATCTTCAATCCTGGTTTTGGTTTGGGGTTGTCAGCGGCCCATGTGCACAAATTCTGGGGCTTTTGGGGGCCTTGAGGGGGCGGTTCGCGGACATGTTGTGGATTTAGAGGGCCCTAGAGGGGCCTTCGGCACGGGGAAATCTAGTTGCATGTGTAGAGTAGCCACCATTTCCCTTGATTTGGTCATTTTCGGCAGGTTCTAGGGCGGTTTTGGGCATAAAAAAGGCTGATTTTGGCCCTAAATTGCAGATTTTGAAATGCAAGTCCGGCACTTGCGACGCCCGTTTCCAGCCACCAGGGTTGAGTTTCTAGCTCATACTTTGTGTGGTTGTCCCTCACACCCATAGGTAGCATCCACCAAAATTTTGGCCGGATCCGAAGCACCACGACAGAGTTGGGAGTTTTCCCCATTTCGCGTGTGCTTGCTTGCTTGCTGCTTGCTTGCTTGCCAAACCTGTTAGGTCCACCCTAGACGCTAAAGAGGGTTATAAAACCAAGACTGGTTCCACACGGGCCACATCTTGGGCTATGTGCGTCAAAACGCGATTATGAGTGCACCTAATCCACCCGCAACCACCCACTTTTGGTGGTTTCCACCCCTCAAAATTGCCCTAACCGACGCCTAGACCCCCGTACCTAGGCCCAGTGGGCTGCGGCAAGCTACAAGAGGTAGCCCAAAGAGGTGGGTCCCAATGGGGTCAACACGGTCCACCGGGTGCAAATTTTTTTTCTTCAAAAATGCCAACACCACATGCCAAAACAAGTGTTTTGGTGCATTTTGAGCTCGTGGTGGGCCGTCTTGGCCCTCCTAGAATCCCAAAATGCCTTGAAAATGGGCCAAAAATTCATTTTTCAGGATTTCAAATTTTGGGACGAAAAATGGGTCAAAAATGGGTCAAAAAGGTGTTTTTCCAAAAATGATCCTAGACCATTTGGGGTGCCCAAACAAGTGAAATGAGTCCATTTTGAGCCCATTGCAAGCCATTTTGGCCCCTCTAGACTCCCAAAATGCCTTGAAAATGGGTTGTTTTGCGACCAAAAATGGGTCAAAAATGTGTTTTCCAAAAATGATCCTAGACCAGTTGGGGTGCATAAGTGAAATGAGCCCATTTTGAGCCCATAGCAAGTCATTTTGGCCCCTCCAATGTCAAAAAATGCCTTGAAAATGGGTTGTTTTGCGACCAAAAAATGGGTCAAAAATGGGTCAAAAATGTGTTTTTCCAAAAATGATCCTAGACCAGTTGGGGTGCAGAAGTGAAATGAGCCCTTTTTGAGCCCATTGCAAGCCATTTTGCCGACTCCAAAGTCACAAAATGCCTTGAAAAATAGGTTCTTTTGGGACCCAATATTAGTCAAAAATGCATCAAAAATATGTTTTCCCAAAGATACTTTTGGACTATTTGGGCTGCACAAACAAGCGCAATGAGCCCATTTTGAGCCCATGTTGAGCAACTTTGGCCCCTCTCAAGGCTCGGTCCCAATCTTCAATCTTGGTTTTGGTTTGGGGCCGTCGGCGGCCATTTTGGGGGCCTTTAGGGGGCGGTTCGCGGACATGTTGTGGAGTTAGAGGGCCCTAGAGGGGCCTTCGGCACGGGGAAATCTAGTTGCATGTGTAGAGTAGCCACCATTTCCCTTGATTTGGTCATTTTCGGCAGGTTCTAGGGCGGTTTTGGAGAAAAAAAAGGCTGATTTTGGCCCTAAATTGGAGATTTTGAAATGCAAGTCCGGCACTTGCGACGCCCGTTTCCAGCCACCAGGGTTGAGTTTCTAGCTCATACTTTGTGTGGTTGTCCCTCACACCCATAGGTAGCATCCACCAAAATTTTGGCCGGATCCGAAGCACCACGACGGAGCTGTGATTTCCCCCCATTTCACGTGTGCTTGCTTGCTTTCTGCTTGCTTGCTGCTTGCTTGCTTGCCAAACCTGTTAGGTCCACCCTAGACGCTAAAGAGGGTTATAAAACCAAGACTGGTTCCATCAGCCCGGTGAAGGGACCATATCTTGGGCTACGTGCGTCAAAACGCGATTATGAGTGCACCTAATCCACCCGCAACCACCCACTTTTGGTGGTTTCCACCCCTCAAAATTGCCCTAACCGACGCCTAGACCCCCGTACCTAGGCCCAGTGGGCTGCGGCAAGCTACAAGAGGTAGCCCAAAGAGGTGGGTCCCAATGGGGTCAACACGGTCCACCGGGTGCAAATTTTTTTTCTTCAAAAATGATCCTGCACCACATGGAATGCCAAAACAAGTGTTTTTGGCGCATTTTGAGCTCGTGGTGGGCCGTCTTGGCCCTCCTAGAATCCCAAAATGCCTTGAAAATGGGTTGTTTTGCGACCAAAAATGGGACAAAAAATGGGTCAAAAAGGTGTTTTTCCAAAAATGATCCTAGACCATTTTGGGCTGCCTAAACAAGTGAAATGAGCCCTTTTTGAGCCCATTGCAAGCCATTTTGCGGACTCCAAAGTCACAAAATGCCTTGAAAATGGGCTGTTTTGGGTGCCAAAATTAGTCAAAAATGCATCAAAAATATGTTTTTCCAAAGATACTTTTGGACTATTTGGGCTGCACAAACAAGTGGAATGAGCCCATTTTGAGCCCATGTTGAGCAATTTTGGACCCTCTCAAGGCTGAAAGGGCCTTGAAAATGGGCCAATTTGGGACCACAAATGGCTCAAAAAACGGGTCAAAACCATGGTTTTCCAAACATGATCCGAGTCCAATTGTGGTGCCCAAACGGATGAATGCAGCTCATTTCGAGCCCCTTTTGAGCCGCTTTCATCCACTTTCCAGCGCGTACCTCATTTGTCGTTGAAGTCTCCTAGACAATGTTCCTTCCCCCACCAGCTCGGTCCCAATATTCAAAACCTGGTTAGGGCTAGGCTCAGGACTAGGGGTAGGGTCACCGAGCTGGTGGAACCAGTCTTGGTTTTATACCCCTTTTTAGGGTCTAGGGTGGACCTACCAGGTTTAGCAGCAGCAGCAGCAAGCAGCAGCAAGCAGCAGCAAGCAGCAAGCAGCAAGCAGCAAGCAGCAAGCAGCACGCGCGAAATGGGGAAAAATCAGAACTCCGTCGTGGTGCTTCGGATTCGGCTGAAATTTTGGTGGATGATACCTATGGGTGTGAGGGACAACCACACAAAGTATGAGCCAGAAACTCAACGGTGGCGGCTGGGAACGGGTGTCGCAAGTGGCGGACCTCAGTTTCAAAAACTGCGGTTTAGGGCCAAAAACAGCCATTTTTGGGCCAAAAGAGCCCTAGAACCCATTCAAAACGGCCAAACAAAGGGAAAGTGTGGGTACACTCCATGTGCGGCTTGACTTTCCCATGTCAACGAGCCCTTTGCAACCCTCTAACTCCACTATATGTCCCGGAAACCGCCCAAAAAGGCCCCCAGAAGCCCCAAATTTTGTGCAGATTGGCTGGCGACAGCCACAAACCAAGAGCAGGCCATATCTTTGGCTACATGGCTGAAAACGCGATTCCGAGGGCACCTAATCCACCCGCAACCCCCCACTTTTTGTGGTTTCCACGCCTCAGAATTGCCCAAATGGACGCCTAGACCCCCGTACCCAGGCCCACTAGGCTGCGGCAAGCTGCAAGCTCAAGCCCAAATAGGTGGGTGCCCAAATGGGTCAATATGGTCCAATGGGGCAGAAAAATGACTTTTCTCAAAAATGATCCTAGACCATGTGTGATGCTAAAGCAAGTGTTTTTGGACTGTTTTGAGCTTGTGGTGGCCCATTTTGGTCCTCCGAAAATCCCAAAATGCCTTGAAGATGCGCTGTTTTGGGACCAAAAATGGGTCGAAAATGGGTCAAAAACGCATTTTTCCAAAACTCATCCCACACCATTTGGGGTGCACAAACGGGTGAAATGAGCCCATTTTGAGGCCATTTTGGGGCATTTTGGCCCCTCACAAGTCCACAAAAGCCTTGAAAGTGGGCCTTGTGGTGAAGGGGATCACTTGCAAGCTGATTTCACTTTGTCAACGGCCTTCAATGTGTGACTCATTGGTGTCCCTCACCATTCATATCTAATGTTCCTTCCCCCACCAGCTCGGTCCCAATATTCAGTCTTGATTAGGGATAAGTGTAGGGTTAGGACTAGGCTGAGGGTTGGTGTGGGTGTTAGGGTTAAGGTTGTGTTTACGGATAGTGTTGGGGTGCAAAGTGGACAAAATTTTCGGGCGGCTTTGGTACCTATGGAGCGTCGGGTGCCTTCGGCGGCCATGGACTCCAGGGGCGGCACCTTTGGCAACTAACTGTTGGCTGGAGGCCCCTGGGGGGGGGGGGGGGCAGGGGTAGTTGGCGTCCTAGGACCTGCGGAGTCGCCCCTCCGGGGCAAGCAGTGATCAACAAGCAAGCAACAACAAGCAAGCAAGCACCAACAAGCAGGCAACAAACAAGCAACTACCCAAGGAAATCACAGCAAGCAAATAACAATAACAAGCAAGCAAGGAACCAAGCAAGCAACAACAATTAAGCACGCAGCAACATGCAAGCATTGATTGCTTGTTGTTGTTTGATTGCTTACTGATTGCTTGCTCACTCGGTTTTTGTTGCTTGCTCGCTTGTTCTTGTTCGCTTGCTTGCTTTTGCTGGCTTGCTTGTTGTTGCTTGGTTGCTGAATGCTGTTGCTTGCTTGCCTGCTTTTGGTTGACGTTGCTTGCCTACCAGCTTGTTGCTTGCCTGTTGTTGCGTTGCTTGCTTGATTGCTTGATTGCTTGTTTTTTATGTTGCTTGCTTGCTTGTAGCTTGCTACCTGCTTTGCTGTTATTTGGTATATTCAAGGGGGAAAGGGTGGTAATGATGAAAATTACAGCATGTGGCAATACTTAGGCGATACCCCCCCTGCCCCACACACACAGGGCTGCATTACCCCTTGGGTTTCGGACAGAATAATTGGGGAGCGCAGAAAATTGCTAGTGGCTGATGAATGATCAGCGTTGACAAACGGCAGCTTGGGACCGGCTGATGTAAATTTCGGAATACACACGGCAATTTCGTAAGACACGGGCGACTGTTGGTTGACGGACGATCGCGCACGGCTCTCTATGAATGCCCTCTTCCTCAACGCTCGTCCGCTGATGGTCGGCAGCCTTTCCCATACGTCTCTACTGCACGTACGACGGGGACGGATGAGTGTGCGATACCGATAGAGTCAGAGAAATACTCCCACATGTTCATCCGGTAGAACCACGTGCCGCCTTCTTTGGTTGGCTTCGTGATGATCTCGTCTAAACATATGGAGGATCACACGGTCGCGGCATGGGCGGGTGGGTGGGCGGGAATGGGGGTGAGGGGGGTGAGGGCGGGGACGGAAGCCGTATGACGATCGAAGTGCGAAACGCGAGGTCGACCCGCCGACTTTGGCGAAGCCGATGTCGTGGGAATCATGGCAAACTACAGCATTTGTGGGCGGGCGGAGAGAGGCCTGCCTTTATCCCTGGGGGAAGCAGGCTCAAGCCGGTGCGTGGGGGGCGGTGGGGTGAGGGGCATGCGCGTGGACTGTGACACCCCTGAATGGGCGAAAGGAGGGTGCCAAGAAAGGGCTGTATCCTGCGGGGGTTCCTGTTTCGACCTCGCCACCCGGTTTCGCCGGAGGGGCCATGGCCCGTTCAGAATGGCTGCGGTTGATGACTCGGCCACAGGAGCTCTCGGTTGAGGTTCTGGCCCCACAGACGCTCAAAGGCAGCCTGACGGAGACAACCCCGATACCTGACCTCCGGGGGTGCCAGGCACCAACGGTGACATCCGCTGAAGAGTCTCTGGCTCAAAAGTTGGCCGTTTGGAACACTTCCGAAAAAGGCTGCGCCGGATGTTGTAGGGGCTGATCAAGGGCCCTGGCCAATGGCCCGGCCCCTCACCCCCTCCCCCCGTCCCGCACGCCGCCGGGATTGCCGCACCTTCCATTACCGCCGGCAAACTGACAGCACCGAGAGGGGCACGGGAAAGCGCATCCGCGGCGCAGAGCTCCCCTGGCCCTGTTCCCGGCCCAGCGTGCCCCAGTGCGTGCCTTGCAAACACCCCCAGGCCGCAGCCCCATACACCCGCGCCTGCCATCCCTTGCCATGCCCCACGGCATTCACCAAAATCTCTGCGTTGACCCCCCGTGCCCCAAGCCCCTGCACTGACCCTTGCCCCCCGGGCCTTCTGTGCCCGGCCGTAAGGGGTCCGGGTGGCGGGGAGGAGCCGCGGCGGCGACAGCCGCGCCGGCCGTGAGCAGCCCAGCCCGCGCAGCGGGGGATAGCCCTGGCGGCCGGGAGGAGCCGCACGCGCGGTATGAACGGCCCAATGCCGGTTCAAAGCCAAAGCACCGAGACACTCCACAAAGCGATTTCCCACGGCCATGCACGGCGCGGCTTGCAATCTGATGGGCAAACCGTCTGCGGCACGAGGAGGGCTTTGTGGTCTGTCGCCCAGCTCCGAGCGCGAATCGGGCTCCGCAGGGCCAGAACAGGCCTCGGGGTGACTACGCCAGTTCCTGGGCACCCCCGACATCGCAGTGCCAGCCCTAAGCAGCCGGGAGCAGGACAGGAGTGTCTTGGGAACTGGTGAAGAATGGGCTGGTTCACGTGAGTCGCTGGCGGCTGTTGCGTGATCAGCCTCTGGGCCGCTCTCTTTGACCGGACGCCCCTGAGGCGTGCTTTGATCGTGGGCAAGCGGCGGGGGGTACTGCCTCCGTCGTGCAGGCCCGGCGTGCACTGCGGTGGTGCGGGTCTATCTTCACGTGGCCGTTGCCAGCGGCGCCGGCGTTGTGGAGGAGGGCACTGACCTGCCCAGGCCCAAGTCAACTCCCCAAAGTGAGAGCTGCCATCCCCAACCCCCCGGGGGGGGGGGCGGGGGGGGGGGTGCAGATGGGGGCGGGTTGCAAGCAGGCTCCGCATGAGACCACAGAAGGGCCTCTGATGAGCAGATCAAGTGCCCTCCAGCAGGTCCCTCCGTTGCCCCGTGTTTCACAGGGGGGCCAAAAGGGGGGTCGAGGGCAGGGCAACCCATTCCGCTACTTTCCAGACAGTGCTCACGCTGGCACGGCGGCTCGCAAGCATCAGAACTGGGGTTGCCAAACGGAGGCGTAGCAATGCACAGGTACGGGGCAGGCCACAGGGCGGATCTCGCTCAGGCACCACCGAAGGGGACCTCAGCCCTAACGCCCAACGCCACGACGTCTGGGGCGCACCACCTCGGGTCGGGGCTCTTGTAGATGCCTGAAATGTTTCTTGGCCTCTGACCCACTGCCCCGCCCCGCCCCCCGGGGGTGGCGGCGTCGGCCTTGGGCGCTCGCCCTGGACGCGGACTCACATTCAGCGCCTGTACTGCCACGTGACTTTCAAGAGCACACTCTGCACGGCCCACTCCAATGTTCTGGACAGAAGTGTTGCCATCGTTTGCGCAGTCTCGTTTTGCCATACAGGGGGGGGGGGGGAATTTCGCCCGGGGACAATTTCGCAGGGGATAATTTCGCAGGGGATAATTTCGCCAGGGGAAAATTTCGCCACCCTTGAAATCCCCAAAGCCCCAAGCAAGCATGTGTCTCGCAAAATGTCTCTCAATTTTCGAAAAATGATATGAAATCTGATGCAGACGATCCAGTAACTGGTGCAGAAGGTGCAGGCTTCTTTTTCAAGGCATCAACAGGCACAGGCGCGTTCGTAATCGCGCCTGGCCCTGCTCAGGAAACACAATGCCTGCAGCTGTGGTGAAGGATGGAACTGTTACGCCAAAATTTCGCCAGGGGAAAATTTCGCCAGCTTTCTTAACGGCAAAATTCTCCCCGCGAAATTCCCCCCCCCCCTGTATGCACAAATCCGACCCGCGCCAATGACCGACAGCAACACTTTCAGAGCAGTGAGGGCCACCTGTGTCTATCGACTGCAGCGTGGTCATCTTGTCAGTGGCATCATTTCGGACAAAGTCCAGCAGCTCTTGGACCACCGTGACATCCAACTCTACAGAGATGTGGGCAGGCGGATTGCTCAGGGCCCTCAAGCGGCAAGCGATGACAATCAGAGCACAGGGAAACTCGAGGCCGCAGTCGGGACGCAACGGCCACGCAATTCCTCCGCCGATGGTGCTGGTCCCGCATAAGGCCGATGGGCGCAGTCGTGCTGGGGGTATAATGTGCGACTCTGCCGGTCTCCGGATAACATCTACGGGTGAGCTGCGGTGACATTTCTTCCTCAGAAACCACTTCCTGTGAGCCAGACCAACCGCTCATGAAATGATACTGTAATTCAAAATGCAAGCATCAGTTTTCTCAAAGAGTGTCAGCGGCATGCCCACGGTGCACCAACCCTCAAAGATGCGAAGAAAGCCGGCGACTGAATCCCGAAACGTCTGCACCCAAATTGCTGGTCTACGATTCAACACCTCTGCACGGCACAACTAAATCACACAAATCTCTGCCACACCCTGCGCTCTTTTGCAATTCGACGGTGCCTGCGGCGGCATAATTTTACCAACTGCCACCATTCAACACAATTCAAAGCCCAACTCAGACACAGATTGCTGAGGAGTTTCCTGAATGTTGTTGGAATTCACACAATGATGGTGACGATGAAGACGTGGAAAATGCCCGTTTACAGGTGCAGTTGCGCACGCGTCTTGCGGCTGTCACATAGCCCTGGGTGCGTTCCATGCAGTAACGACCACCCGTGATGCACCAGCTGGACATGCAATGCATGCCCATCACGCTCTCATTGACGGGTCCTGTCAACTCAGGATTGTACTGCATCGCTGCCTATTGTGCACATGGTGCAGCGGTGACGCCACACTCATCTGCAGCGTGCACCCGAAAGTGTCAAGCAGCAATGAATCATCGTTCTGCACTCATTGCACATACTAAATGCATGAGAAACTTGGTTTTTAACAGAGTGCTTTTGCTTTGCTGCATATGTGTGCTGTTTGCAAGTCTGAAGTCATTGGTGGTTCGATGACTCTTTCATGAACCGGTAAGCCCAAGACATAGCGAAAACATGCTTCCAGGTTCCAGAACCCTACCCTAGCACAGGGCTGTGCAGCCGGGGGGGGGGGGGGGTCGTGAGCCTTGACTAGGGTGGTGCAAACAAATGGGCATAACATTTGCTTGAAAAACTCGGAAAAAAGGCTATACTTTCCAAATTTTGTGTGCCTACTAAAATTTATGTGTATCTAAAATTTTGGTGCTGAACTTAGAGTGCCACACCGCGGTGACAGCGATACTTTGGCAGCTGCGCTTCACAGTAGAACTGATTTAGTGTTTGAAGACCGAGCGAAAAATAAGCCGTGAAAATGAAACACGTGCAAAACGCACCTCGCAACATTCAACAGGGAATATGCTTCTGTTTTGAAAACAAAGAATCTGTTGAGCGCCCTCTGCACTGATTCTGCACTCATTGTTCGCCCATTCTTGACCATGCGTTGGGTGCACCACGAGCTAAATATGCAACCATTGAACGAAGCAGGGCAGAGGGGTCAGAGCCGGTATCCGGAAGAATGCTAGACAGAGTAGGCATGTACTTGTAGGGTCCTTTGCAGCGGAAGCTGGCTTCTTTTCGACTGTCTTCGACCGCTTGAAGGGAGCAGCGCCAGGATTTGAGGATTCGCGGTTTGGCACAGAGCAGACCTTCTGCTTCTTGGACTCAGTCTTGGACTCGTCAGCCTTGCATTGGAAGGGCGCGCCCTGATTCAGATGCACGACAAGGTTTGAGACACACTTGTCTTGTTGTTTTGCTTACTCGGCTGCCATAAAGTAAGTGTGCCGGTTGATACTTCTGGATGTACGAGCTGGTTAGAGTTTCCAGGAGGACATTGTCAACATTGCTTGTCGGGAAAAGTATTTTTGGTCGGTGAGAGTGGGACAGTTGTCCATCTGCTCATAAGTGCTGCTTTTGCCCCTTGGAGTCGCTCCATGACAGCGCCGGCATGCTTCACATTCAGTCATTCCAATGACAGCAAAATTTGAAGGGTGCTGGCCACCCTGTGTGGGAAATGTGACACAGGGCCAGGGGATTCCGGATGACCAGGATACAGGGGGCAGAAAATGGTTGGTGTGAAAAAAATAGAGGCCAAGGGGTTTCCATGGGATCGGGGTTCGTGTTTGAATGCTCGATTCGGCGAGTGACGCCATCATCGCTGTATCTTGGCCGTTCGACCCCCCCCCCCCCATGCAAACCCCCCCCCTCCCAGACACACACGGGCAGGCTCCCCCTGACGCGCTGGGAGTCAGGCATACACTGCTGGGGCTTGTACCTTGTCCCCTGGCGTGCGCACGCATGCGGTGTGGTGTGTTTTGGGGCTGATTGGGGCACCGAATTGGCGCAAGACAAAGGGCCACCAATCCTCCTCCCTGGAGCTCGTATCCCACGCCAAGGGACCAAATGTTTCAGAGCCCACAGCAGCCACCTCTTTTATTTTTGTGGCTCTCGAGCGCACGCATGTGCTTGCCTTCTCCAACGTGTCAGGTGCTCTGCATGCACTGGCCCCAGATCGCCTTACAGATCCGGGGCCTTCTGGACGACTGCGAGCCTGCACTGGACTTCGTCTGGTACGCTGTTGGCAAGAAAGGTATTCCGTTGTTTCTCCTTTCGTGTGCACATTACATGAGCACCTTGAATTAAAATTAAATTCAATGAAAATAAAAAAATCAACCACACATTAAAATTTAATTAAAATCAAAAAAAATTCAACCTCACATTGCCGGAATCCCATATGCCGACTTCGAATGAACACTAGTCGACCAATGACTACTCGGCAAAGGGCCAAGAGGCATCGGTTGACAGCCAACGATCCTGCTACTAAAGACTCTGTCCCTGGCTCGCTCCCCGACTGAATGCTAACAAAACCACAAACCAACCAAACCCAGACACAGACCCAGAGTCCTACCCAAACACAGCCACAAGAAACAGCCACTGCATGACAGAGGCATGTAAAAATACGCAGGCACGCACGCACTTCTCACGCATAGAAAGTAAAGGCACATACGCAGTGAGCGTCTTGCTGCTGCTGTTGCTTCTGCTGCTGCATCTTGCTGCTTTGGGCAGGCTGCCCTGAAGCCTTCTCTGCCGCACCTTTCTGCTTCTTCTTGCCTGCCTCCCCCTTTTTACGCCGTTGCAATGGCACAAAGGGTGTTGTGTAGGGGTATCCGTTTGGATACGTTGTGCTGAAATGCTGTGAGGATGTACGGCCGGGTGCAGATGCAAAAAAGATCCGAGGGAGGGCTTTGGAGGAGAGCGGACAGCGTTATTTCGGTCTGAACGCATGCTTTTTCGGGAGCACGCACGAGCGAGCAGCAGCATGTAAGACAGAGATGCGACGCATTTGCGTGCAGCTCGATGGCAACCTGTTGCACACAAATACCACAACACTAAGCGGGGCACTTCTCAGCGGTCCGATGCCCATAATGAACCGTCTACTGGAGTTACTTCCAAAAGAAAGTGTGGATGCTGAGATCTCAATCCTTCCACAACATTAGCAGGAAGATTGACAACACTCGCTGCGCACCTGCCAAGCCGAAGCCGGCCGGCTGTCTTTGCTATATTCCTGCCCTTCCACAACCCCCATTTCCCGAGCAGTTAGAGCAATGGTCCCTCTCCATTTTCTTCAACCAACTGCAGACAATGCGACATTGGAAGACGAAATGTTATGAGTTGCCCTTGTGGTGGTGTGGGAGGCATCGTGGTTTGGAAAATGTTCGCTTAATTTGGGTCCATGTAAACATGCATCCTCTCGAAATAATTCCCTGTGGAATGAGTGAATCGAGATTCGTGGAATGGTCGGGAGGGGGGGCGTCATATTCCCATTCCCCCGAACCAACAAGGGACATCACAAAGCCCCCTCCGTTCAAATCCCCGCTTATTCCCCAGCCGCTAACAAGGATCCCCCTTAACCGAATGGTACATTTCATTAGGGAGTGGTTTGTATGAATTCGAGACTGCAATTTGTCCAATTTTGAGTCAATCCATCAACGCCATTGTTTTATTTGTGATTGCCGCATGTGGCAGCACTGGCAACGGGGAATCGCCAACTGATAGCAACGTCAGACGCCACGCCAGAGGGCTCAGCAAAGCAAACCGGGGCATAGGGGATTTAGGTGTCATGTGCAGAGGAATGCAGCGTAATCATCGAGCTAGGCGTTAGCAGCATGCGGTCCTAAATGTCGTAGGGGAAGCGGAATGCCTCGCAAGGATGCCGAAATTCACAAAAAATGCCATTACATGGAGACATCACCATTGAACATGGGTGCCGACATTGTCTAAGACTACTACGCAAAACGGAACCAACTTCTGCCCCCACCGGCAGTCACATTGCTTCGGCGCTCTATCACTCGCATAGTGTTCTCATTCCGGGACCTCTCAGCAAATGATACGTACACAGTGCCGCGAAGACGCACCACATCATACTCATCGCGCAGTGTGCATCATTGCACTGATTGCATAATGATTGCACGCCCATTAGATTCACTTAGCTCACCGTGCCATTCTGGTCGCGGAATTGGCGCGGAGGCTTAAGCCCATGCCCCCCCCCCTCTCCCTGTGCTTCAGAGCCCTGAAAGATTCCCTTGCAGCATACCCTCGTAATGGCATCTACACGATTCGTCAGCGTGGTTATCTCGTCTGTGTAAGAGGCTTCGCACTTGTGTGTAGCCTGCACAGAAAGAAGGTGTGCCCAACACTCTGCATGCATTCATATCAGCCATGCCATGTATTGCGTAGCAATAGCCCTTGTCAAACCAAAGTTCCCTGTCTTCCGAAACGCCTCTTCAAAGCCTGTCGAAAAGCATTGGCAATACCCTCCACTCTTGCACTGGACCACTGGTTAATTCACATCCCGTTCTGCATTTGAAGGCAGCCACCCCAAACATATTCACGAACATACTCACAAATACAAATACCATGCTGCTATACAGACACATAGGGAGTGCCTCTTGGTCGCAGGCACCACAGGAAAATTAATCAGCTTTAGTGTACACTGTCCAAGAAATTTGCAATGGAACAAAAAAATTCCCTCAAATCAGACAACTTGCATGATGAGATGTGAGCCCTCTGCTGTGCCATGCCATGAAGTGATCCACAACTTTCTTCCATCCCACAATACCAACCTCGTAGCACGCATTGGCATTGACCCACGCTATAGCTTCCCGCACTTGATCTGGACGAGGGGTGAAAGAGATGTTGTGTGCCGCGGTTCTTTCCCGGATTTGCTTTTGGCACCAGGCGGGGTCATCCGAAGAGTAGTCACTCATGTGTAAACAGTGCCAGAAGGGGCAAACGGTAACTGACCAACAAGAAGGGGAGGGAAATGTAACCCTACTCTCCAAAGCATGGGAGTCCATCACCCCAACTCGAGGGGCCACATTGAAACCTGGGAGCCCATCACTACTTGACCAAAACCATCTTGTGGGCCCATACCGCATTGGGTACGGAATCAAGTGCACCATTTATGAAAGAAAGAGGCCCAAAAAACAAAATGTAGCAATAAAATAGCAAAAAAAGTTATGTGTGTGGGGTAAGCGGTATGTAGAAAATGTGCGTATGTATGTGGCACTATTCCGCTTGTATTCTGGGATAAATACCCAAACTGTGCACTGCAGGGCACGCCGAGGCGCCGCAGGGAACGCGTTCCCATATGTGTACACATACACATACAAATACACATATACATGGATATGTACACATGCACGTCCATATGGGAGGGGGGACAAGCAAAACCCCGGCTAAGTCAGTGATGCTGCCTTGGGGCACTGGCGCTCAACCAGACCTTCCTTTGTTGAGGCCGACCTGGGAGCTATGCCTGTGGACACTCAGGGGGGTTACAGAGGTGTAACGGGGGGCGGGGTAAAGGGGGGGCTATAGGGGGAGGAGACAGTGTGGCTATGGGGCCTGCGCATATGCTGCCAACAACAACTACAACAACAACAAGAATAACCAAAACTGCACTGCTGTTTGCGTTCATGTAGAGCTGTGGGGCACTCCGCCATGGCAGACTACCAGTGCCACGGCCCGCGATCGAGAAACAGCAACAGTGGCCCAACACAGCGGCTTGGTGGTCTGCCTCACCGTGGCAGCACCTCCACAACAACAGCAGCAGCAGCAGCAACAGCAATAACACCAACAAAAAGGAGAACATATGTGTATGTATCTTTGCATGCACATGTGAACCCTGGCACACCACATACCTTCCGCAGGCTCCTCTTTACAAGAGAATACTCCTCAACAGTTCTTGTGGACAGATCGCCCTCGACGGCGGTTCTTGCAAGCTCTAAATGCAACTGACAGAAAGAGCAGCATCAGGGGACGGCCGTACAAATCCGATCCTACGCCCTGAGGCTGTACTCATGCGCGCATGTGCGTTCCGCATCATTGTGCTTGCCTGAACAGCACATCTTGTGAAACACAGGGTGGACACAGGCCAGAGGAAGCATACCAAACAATTGTGGAGCTCCTGCTGAACAAAGCGGCTCGTGCCGGAAACAGGAGGCAATGTGACTGCTCGTTTGAGGTATGCGAAGGCGTTTTGGTAATCACCCGTGATCCGGTAGTACTGCCCTGCATTGGGAGGCATAGCATGCAAAAACACACAAGCACAACAATGAATGCCCATCATGTCACATGTGCCCATCTGACGATGCAAAGAAAGCAGCAGTGAAGAGCAGGCTCACTGGGTGCACAGCATCCTGTCTACAGCACCCTGAACCTGCCTAAAGCTCCATGTACCTATCTGCTGATGGCTCCGTGTACCCGCCCGTATCTGCCCACAGCACCCTCAGCTCCCTGCACTGTGCGCCAATACCAATGTGATACAATGGATCACAGCGCATTTTGTCCAAAGCCATGGCCTTCGCGAAATATGACAGCGCCACAGACCAATTATGCACGAACTTGACATTGATCTCACCCAACTGAGGACCACAAATACATATATTGTGGATGGGTGCTTGCAAATTGAACGGATGGGGCCTTGGAGCGCCTCTTGCCTACCCCGCCCTCTCAGCCCGCCATTACGACTTACGAGCTGGAAAAATGGAATCCATCTCCTCCTTCGGGCACAATCCGTCCACGGATGGCGTTTCGGGTATGGTGTCGTTGCCTGAATCCCGAGTACTGAAAGAGTAGGACAGGGACCATTACTCACTTCGCCATGTTCCCGGAGGAGGTTGTGGGATGGGGGGTGGCGAGGCTGTTTCGAAAAGTTACAAAAAAAGTGACTGGAGAGCAAACCCACCGACTCATATTAGTAGACCCCTTCATCCAGGCAAACCAATCTCTGGAAGGGGTTTCATGTGGGGCCGCGTTTCCGTGCTATTCGACAAAAGAAGAGGGCTGTGCATGCACAGGATCGTGTTGACGTTACTGATGTTGTTGACAGGATGCAGAGGGCTGCTGAGGCTAGTCAGGGTTATTAAAGGTCGTCGTGCTGATCGTCCTGTCACGTGGAGGCACTGGGCTGGAAACACACTTGCGCCGGATGTCCATCTGATCGAGCACTTGGACCCGTGGCCCCCCTCGGCCTCGAGATGCATTTAGAAAAGGGCGTGTGTCGCGTCAGCTTATCCACTGCCAATCCCCTCTGCGTTATTGACGCTAGTTTGAGGGTGGTGGTGTATTGTTTTGGCGAATCGAGGGAACTTCAGCTCTGAGCTCTCTCAAATCTCGCGACTAATCGACAAAACTGCGCAGCGCCCCATAAACCCTCGGTTCTTACTTTCTGACCCTCCATGATCGTCGCTAACCCAGTACAACCCTGCCCCAACTTTTAGCAACTGTCTTCAATTGAAAGGCCTTTCAGCGCTGCCCCGTTCGACACATGGTTCCAATGCTACCCCAAACCTTTCCAACTTTGTCAACCTCCCCGACCCTCTGCGAACTATCATCAACAACTTCGGGATTGAACGAAGCACTGACATGGATCTGGACCTAGTCTTCAGGCCAGAGCGGTATGGAAACGTCACAGCATGTAGCCCCCTATTCGGTGAGACCAGAAGCGCCGTTGGGGCCTCGATCAGCACTCCCTGACCGATTTCGGCCTCATTGTCCAGTTTCACATCCCTGTATGGCACAACACACGACCACGTCATTAAGGATCATGCCTTTATTGAGGCAAACCACAGCTCGTCGATATTCCCATCCGTCAAATCGACCCGAAGCCGAAGTGAATGCATGGCACGTTCTACTGGCCCCGGAGGTTGCCTAGGAAGGCTCTGCGCCGCGTCAGCGGTCTCTGAAGAACTACCTACAGAGGATACGGCCAAGGCAGCAGGTTCTAGTCCCAACCAGGCTTCGTTTATAAGAGGGGGGGGGGTATTTTGGACAAGACCCACCCACCCAACTTTGGACCCACCCAGACCCCCCCCCTCTTATAATTCTGTGGGGAGCATTTTTTGTGAACCAAATTGAAGCCAAGGCGCTCTCCCGGGTCAGACATCCCCAAAGGGTGACACACCAAAAATTCTATTGCCTTCGGCAGTGTACCTCGAAGAGAGGTTGACAGTCAGCCATTCAGTCCCTGCGCCAGGCCAGCAGTAAGTTAGACAGAAACACACAGTTTGGGTTTTTTGTCTGTGGCAGATGCGTCCCCAAGCGGTGGGGCGACACTTCACTTCAAACCAAAGAGCGGCCAAATGGTAATGCAGCGCAGCAGATTCTTTGGGTCGGCGGTTCGAACCCCGGTGCTGAATCTGACGCCGCCGCCGCCGCCGCCGCCGCCGCCGCCGCCAAAAGTCAGCAGCCCAGGGTTCGAACCACCGACCGAAAACGTAGCGTGGACTGCGTTACTATTCGACCAGCTGTCCTGTGATTGCCGGCTGCACACCTGCCACCTGGGGAACGACACAACAGAAAGGGGCACCAGCAAACAGCCAGACAAGGCTCCTGTGACCAAAGAAAGAAGGTGTGGCAGGAGCCCAACCCAGAAAACCCTCAGAATTATAAGAGGGGGGGGGTCCAGAGCTTTAGACCCACCCACCCGGCTGAAGACCCACCCACCCAGACCCCCCCCCCCATTGCAAAATAGCTCTTATAAACGAAGCCTGGTCCCAACACCCCCCCTTCTAGATTCCGTGGATGCCACAAGAAAGCTGAAAAACACATAGAAAGCTAACTGATTCAATAGAAAGCAAGCACCAACTTCGAAGTCATGCATGCGACCCTGAGAGAAATGGAATCGAGAATCCACATCAAATGTCATGCAGAGAATTTCATATGTTTGATACTATACTGCTGAACTCCTTCGACTGGTGGGCTTGATGATCGATGAGCTGATTCGTTATCTCTCCAGCCCTCCCTTGCGTGGTGTCGCAAAAGTGCTGTTGTGCAAGTGAGCAAAGATGAGGCTTCAGCCACACCTAATGAAGCCCCGGGTTGGTTGGGAGCAACATATGTAACCCTACTACCTTAGTGAACAAGGCCAAATAAATTCCCTACCTCATTTAGCCCGCAATGACCTCACATTTACCTTAGGTTGTACCGTAAGCGGTGTCCACAGTGTGTGCCTCTGCTGTTTTGCCCTCGACACACGTGAAAACATGCATACGCACTCATATAAACACACCCCCCTGCCTCTCTTCGTCGATCAGGCGGGACCTCAGAACCCAAATCAACATTATCCCTCCAAGGCAACTACGAGACAAGCGACTAATACTCGTTCGTATGAAGCCTTCTAGTGAAGCCTTCTATCCTTCTACATCGTGGGGTTTATTAAAGAGTGGGTGTTGTTGGTTGCACAAAAACATTGAGATGGACTGGACCAAGGCAAGGGAGGCAGGGAGGTGTGTTGTCGCCATACAACAGCAACATTATCAACCACTTGGGAGCATGATTTAGAGTTTTAGATGGACGTTTGGGGGAATGGCCCGTTGCGTGGGCCATGACTGTTGAGGAACTTTTACATACAAACTCCGTGATGCTCGGGGCTCCTCCCCTTCGACTCGATTTCCGATTCGATCCGATGATGGACTCTTCGTTGAGGGATCAATTTGAGTTATGCGAATGGTTCGAGGGCCAACTTCCCAAAGGTTGCGCAACAATTCAATCCCACGCTCACCCACCAATACATCTGGTACGTGCGGGGCAAGCAAACCGCGGCTCATAAGTCAAAGCTCAAGCTACTGAGTGTCACTTGCTACGTGGTAAGGGAAACGTCACCTCCACTTTCCTGTAAGAATTGTTCATAGTTGGCCATGCCCAAGAATAAGGTGTATGAGTGTAGCATCTGCAAGTCCAATGAGAGATTCAGCAAATTGATATCCATGACCAAGAGGCCACATATTATCAATATGGGGTGCGCCAACACTAAGAGATTGAGAATGTGAGGAGGTCCGAGATACAAGTAGCGGTGTGGTGCGGGAGAGTCGTGGAACTACAAGTCGTCCAGCCCTAACCTTAAGAGGCCTTAGAAAATCACCACTACATGCTCCCGTGACACGATACGGTGCAGCAAAGAGGGGTGTGGCAGTTCAAAATCATGAAAATTTGTGACGCGTGATGAACATGATGTTCCTCGGATACAAAGGCGAAACCCACGCCCCGCTTTTCCCCTCCCTGCCAAAGCGGATGGTGCAACTCCCTGTGCGGTCAAGTGTAAAGCAAAGTACCTCGGATGTCTCCCATTGTTGGCTCACCGCCCAACAAGCAGCCTTAGCCCCAAGGGGCACGAAACAATAAATGACAACCCTGCGGAAAGAGTGTGCAAGTCAACGAGTACTAACGATCAACCCCTAAAGTCTCACAATCTCATAACTCACAGTTCCCTCCGCACTGGTTGTGTCCTTGTGCATAGCCACGGCGGATTTGAAGGGCTAAGTGACGGTTGATTCCGGCTTGCGGTTCCATTCGCGGCCGGTCCGCAAACTCATGAAATAGATTTGTCTCAAGGGACGTTTCAAACAATGACCACCATTGGGTTCGTGAATCTTTGTGTGCTTACAAAACAATCCATCTATCGAGAATGACAACTTTGGACTTTTCCCACTCCAACATCACACCCACTTCCACACAATATCAAGATGCTAGTTGGCTGGGCTATGCGATTTGTGATGTCAAGATGTTCGGGCAAGCCTACCGCCTGGATGCCAGTGCATGACGTGGCACTTACAATGGATCATGGGGTCGTGTACCTTCGGTATTTGTTCAGACCCGTTGGAGTGACGACGAATTTTCAATGCGATGGGTGTGAACATTCCACCTCACCACGGACCATCCATGAAATATTTCACTAGCCACAGACCACGGATCATGCTAGGCATGTTGTTGGATGATAGCATAAGTCGCACTTCTCGCCGCATTTCCAATTGGGGCGTTCCATAAAATGCCTCCGAGGCGGGGTCAGCCATTTAGTCCATTGTAGCGGGAGCCGTCATACATATGAAACCGCAAGAGACGGTGCACCGTGCAGCGGCTGCTCCTACCTTTCATTCTAGCTCGCAAACCGTGGGCACGTTGGCATTGTTTTCAAAATAACCGGCACAACCACTCATTTTTAACAATTGTTTGAAATCCGAGTGATTGCAAATCGCCAAGATTCCGCTGGCAGATACATTGTATCTATTTTTGCACCAAAAAGAGGGCTTCTTCTCAATAAATGGTGATAGATTGTAGATTGTAAGCGGCTATGGGGGGGCAGAAAGGCAACAAAAGGGGTACCAGTTCATCTGCCCTACAAAGTCTTGAGTACATTAGAATCAAGGTCAGAACACTAGTCATGTAGCCACATCAGTGGATATTGTGCTGAGAAGGTTAAAACTATCAATCGCATCCCAATTCACACCACCTGTTTACAAGTAGTGTCAAATCTTGGCTCAAAGGACACTTCCTGCCTCGGAAAAGTGGAATTTGCATGCTACAGAAATATGCGGAGAGGTTTTCTTAGTCCAATAACTACACACCCAGTGGTGATGAAAATTGATGGCATTCACAGCGCAAGGTAAAATGATCAGATGTTGTGCCAATAAGCATTCAAAATGATTAATTGCTTGTTTTCAAAAGTGTAAAACTGTTCCTGCCTTAATTTTGCAGTTGCGCGACCCAACATTTTCTGGTTTGACTGTTTGGGTCCATCAAGTGGGTCCTGAAGCAACTCCCCAATCACGAAACCTCAAGAAAACTCCTAAAATTTTGGGGATCAAAGGTGCGGTCCCTTCGCAACTACTCATGCCCCAGAAATTGAGGGATTTCTGCCGGCAGCACGTGTTTGAGTAGTTGAGGACTTGGACTGGGCCCCACTTGATGCACCCAACTAATTAAAAGCAAAAAAACATAGAGCCGTTTGAGTAAAAGTTGTAGCGCAAAGGTGGCAAAGGAATTGGTGTTGCTCAAATTTCGAAAATGCCATACCAGCAGTATGTGAACATTTTTAGTTCTGATGCTTACTTATTTCCAAACTTCCACATTTTGACTCTCCGAGTACAAAAAATCTAGCCTGCAAACCTGATCGCACCTGCCAGTACCATTGCGCCATTATCGACCTAACAATTGGTGACTTTACTGCACATCGTTGTTTGGGTCAGGGCGCCAAAGCGATGTTGCACGTTGTTTTCATTTCATCACTCTAGAGGGTGTTGCATCACTCATTCCTAGCACAGTACAGTCACAAAATTTTCACATACACGGTCTGATGACAGCATGAAACAGCACAGGGCATTGGCTGTAGTGCCAAAAGAAATGGTTTTGGTTGTTCATACAATTGTGGGCAATAAAGCAGACAAAATGGTACATGGTACAGGGTGTAAGAAAACGAAGCTCCGACACACCATATTGGGTATGGTGAATTGAATGACATTTCGTAGGAAAGCAAACTGCCTTGATGCCGTGTCTCCACAAGTATTCGTATTTTATTGCTTTCATTTGCACATGGCATCAATTTTAAAATACAAAGCGCAATCATCCTATTATTCTCTGTCGAGTGGTGTAAGTCGTTGCTTTGTTTCTCCTGTGCATTTAATTGGAAAGCGTGTTGTCCACTTGCTCATCTTACCTAGAAAGACTTTCACCGGCAGGGACTAAGCTAACCAACTTTCACCGGCAGGGACTAAGCTGACAGACAAAATGAATAAATGAATGAATGCATGCATGAACCAGGCAAACAACGTCCAAGTACCCCCAGCAGAATGTACCTCAGTACGTCAGCAGTACCTCACCAATATGTGCAAACCGAATTTATTTGTCAGGGGGTGACAACAAGGGGTCCCACCCGTCCAAGCTGCGGTCTTGTCCAAAGTGCAATTGGCACATGGAATGCATTATTTTGTGCTCTGATTTAATGTGGTGGAGACATAAATACCTCATGCCCCACTGCACAAAATTTTGCACAGTGGAGTGCCAGGTGGGGTGCCCCCACCTGGATATATAGGAGGCAAAAATAGAAGGAAAAAGAAAGAAAGAAAGTAGCACTATAAGTATACATACATATATATATATATATATATATATATATACATACATGTGCACTGTACAGCCACAGCAAAATATTCCGACTTAAGGAACAAAGCTTTGGCTCTTGGCATAAGACGGGGTGTTTGTGTAAATTGGGGCCAGCGACTCACGAAACCCTTTTGCACTTGTGCCCCGTGCAAAAACCCTGTGACCCCCGAAAAAAGCCGCACTGGCGATCTGCACTTGCCGAGCATCCCACACAGTAACACTCTCTGCACAAATGCCCCCATTAGTGTACCTCAAACCCACAAATTCGTCCTGTGCATGTGCTCCACACGGGCGCAGTAGCAGAGGGCTCATTGGCCCCAGAAGAACACATGGGCCCTTTGAGCGTGTGGTGCGAAGAACCGCCCTCAAAAAAAGTGGGCATAAAACTGGTTTTGTCCCCGATTTTGGGGGGTTACCCCCTATAAAACCACCCCAAACCGCCCCTGTTGAAGGGCTAAACAAACCCTCAGCATTCACCCCGCCCCCTCCTGCACAACGCACAAAGGCATCTTAGCATCATCGACTGCATCATCATCAGCCGTACAGTGGAGTCGTGAAACAGAGATCACATTAATCACACATCTGCCCTGAAATCCATCATAATCAGCCATCATACAGAGTAGTAGTGAAACACAGATCACATTGATATCGCACTGCCGTCTCGGGGCCACCCAAAAAGGGCTGATAAAACCCCCGTTTTAGGCGAACCCCCGCAAAAGGTGAAAACCGCCCCCCCCCATTCCAAAAGAGGGGAACCCCCCGGTGAACCCCTCCCCCCTGGGGTACCAAAATGGCCAAATCTGGGGCGGGGGGGGGGGGTATCAACACCTTTTGGGGGGGGGGGGGGGGGTAATCAGCACGACCAGTGTTGTCCTTCTTCCTGACGCCTACGCACAGGGCAGACACTGCCTCCGCTTCTCATTTCCTCAGCCTTGCACGTCCCCTACTTCCTGAACCACCGCTTCCGTAGCGTATCCTGCAGACTTGTGCTTTGGCGTGAACTTGAAATCCTCAGGGGCCTTTCCCATTACCAGTTCTGAGAGCTTGATCCAGTCCACCGCTTGCTGCCCCGCCATCAGTGTCTCAAGGTCGTTCCGTCCAAAATACGCAGGCGGCCGCTGGTTGATGCGCTGTGTGGCGTCCAGGAGTCCTGCAGGGACGTAGCGGCACAAGAAGCTGAGCCACTCACACAGAAAACGGCGGGTGTTGTACAGCCCCCGGGCGTCAGTGCCCCAATGGTCCATGCCGTTGCTGACGAAGGTCTTCAGGATGTCAAAGCGCTCAGTGGCGGAGATATCCCAAATGCGCTGCTCTTTGATCTCAGTCAGAAGCCAAGGCTTGATCAAGACACCTCAATGGGAAGCAACAGGGGGTATGGCCCAACGTTTTCGTGTCAACACTCCTCAATACCCAGGACTGGATCTCCCTTAGTGCCAATGGTTTACAAAACAGACAATGTGAGCAGCCACAGAATGCTTCTGCAACGTACAGCGCAAAGCAGCAAGAACTGGGACTCATTGGGCCTCTATTGCAGTGCAGAGCTGAAGCAGACACCTTTGCTTCCCTTGTTTGGACCATCCGCATTAAAGCCAGGCCTGTGATTTTTGTCATATCCATGCGGCTTTCTGTGACTAGGCTCGCTCGCTGTGTCTTTTGCACCGTATGCATCAGCTTGCTGGTTGTGAACAGGGCTGTGTACAGCTAGCACTGGCTCCCTTGGCCAGCTGCACACAGCTAGACTCGATGCTTGCGTACAGCTTTGATCACATGTCTGGTCAAAGCCATCGGAGGAATGGTCTTTGAACTTGGGTTTGATTTGTTGGAGAGGTTGGAGAAAATGGGGGGGTCCATAAAGGGGATGGCACGTTCTAGCGTAGCAACGGCGACGGTGCATAGCATTGTGGGGGGGGTGTTTGCTCAGTGCACCCTTAGCGCGTACCCTGCCCTAAGACTTTAGCCCCAGATCTATCATCCCCTAGAGAAGCCCCCAAGAAGACCAGAAAACAGCCATCCCACCAGCCAAATCAACCCCCAAACCATCCCTGTTGAGCACACAACAGGAGACTAAATCTGTCAATTCCACTTGCACAACGAATGTGACATTTCTTGAGCCTAAAAAAAATGGTCCTCCCCACAGTTGTGCGGGTCAATACACTCTGCAACAACGTGTTGTGCTTCTGATGGCACAGTACACAAGCCGACCAGACGCATCATGCTCTCTGTTCGAAGGAAGGAGGGCTCCAACATGGAGAGGAATACTGTGAACAGGTTGACCTCAATTGCGCCGGAGGGTTCAACAAACAACATTCAAATGCAAATAAAATGGCTCCATGACCCATGCGATATAGGGACACCAAAGCAAAGAGGAATAAAATGGCTAAACAACCCCTGCCGTATTTGGGCACCCAAGGGAGGAGGACTCACATGGCTAAATCATCCTTGCCGCATCAGCGTCCCAAGGCAGATGGCTCTTGAATAGTGTTGCCAAGGGGCTTAAAAGTGTTAATTTTTTCACACACAGGGGAGCGTCAGTCAACGCGCTGCGCGCACGCTGGGCATCTTTTTGGGGCCTTTCTTTAAACCCTTGCACTTTATACAGAAGCACTGAAGAAGAGGGACAAGCGGGATGCTGGAGGTAGAGTGTTCTGGAGGGGGCATTGTATTCCAGCAGCATGGGTTTCTAGGAGCATGGTGTTCCATAACTGCAAAACAACAGTTTTCAGCCCATTTTGGCCAACCAAAAAGGGCAAAAGGCTTTAAACACGTAGTAAAATAGGTCAAAGGGGAAAGCGAGTGAGCATATGCTGCAATGTGCACACCACACCATATGGAGCCTTGTGAGGGTTCATGCAACCTACCTGTTGCATGTGAGGTGGTCAGTTAGAATGCATCAGAGCACAAAGTGAACTGTACTTTTTACTAGACTTGCCCAGTGCCTAAAATGACTCAGCGTCGTGTCCATTTTAGCTGAAGCTGAAGCACAAAAATTGTTTGAAAGCTTGTAACCTTTAATTGATTGGGCATGCCCCATCTCTCGGCAATTCCTTTATCTTTGCCCTTGCGTGGCTGGTGCGATACTACATAGGTGTGTCTCTCTCTCTCTGTGTGTGTGTGTGTGTGTGTGTGTGTGTGCACGCGCGCGATGCTATCTTTGGGTTTTCCTTGTAGTTTTATTAGTGTTGCAAAGTATGGCTGCAGGAAGATGCCCCAACGGATATGAACTCTGCAAACTGCGGGGCACTTTGCGGTAATCATCGTCCGAAATTGCCGCTACATGCACACAACATCTAATATTTGCACACCCACCAGCTAGATCCCCATATTCAGCCATGATTCAGAATAGGGAGACATTGCCCCTTCCCCTCCATCCCCCCCCCTCTCAACCTCACCCTCATCCTTTTTAGCCATGCATGAAATTGCGCAGGGCACTGCTTGGCAGGGGACGTGGTGTGTCGACGCATTCAGTGCAGATCTGCACTTCAACACGACCGAAATGATGCAGACAAGAGTTACGCTGCCACATGAACAACAGCCAGTGGGGTGTCATATGATTTGAACTCCGCCCTCCGACCGCCTGTGGTGGCACATACAATGTCTTCAGGCTCTACATAGGGCTCTACATCGAAAGCAGACAAAGGCGATGGCTGTGGCCCCTCAACCCAGTCTCTACCACCCGTCTGTTCACCTCCAGCGCTGATGCTGTACAAAAAAACTTGGACTGCCGTGGGTTGTGGGCTGTGCCAAATTTGAGAAGGCATCACTCCCAAAGTTTGTGGCGTCTTGATTTTCTTGAAGGCCTGAAGGTTCACGGATGGCGGGACGAAGCAAGCGGGCAGGCAACGGCAGTAGCAATCTTCCTTGTCAGAGTTGAGGAGTGAGGTCTGTTGGGTCTCTTGGCCCAGCGCTTTGCACTGACACGGGCAGTTTGCTGCAACGCTGCGGCACTGGGACCAACACATTACACTCTGATCCAGCCATTCTGCCGTCCCCGCCCCTGATAAGCACAAACGACCACGGGCAAAAAACTCAGCACACACTAAAAAGGCAAAGCACTGAACATCCGCTGCAACCGACCAGCCTTTCTGGAAGCCCCTCAGACCCCCCGCCCTTCTCGAAGGTCTGAGAGCCGATGTCAGCAGTGCCAGAGGCAACCACGCGCAAAGGGGGGGGGGGGTTTGGACCAGGCCACTCCCGATTCGAGCGAGCGGGGGAACATGGGATGAACCACTGGCCTCAACGCCCGACCGTAAGGCCTCCACCATCCGGCACGCAAACGGGGAGAATACCGCGTCCCAACAGCGTGGTCTGCACGTTGTGCTGCTCCATATGGGCCTGGAACTCCTCCCACTGGAACACATCCCCGTTGCCAATCGTTGGGATGGGCGCGTCCAGCGCACACTGGGCCACGTAATCCCAGTTCGCGAGTTTCGTGTAGCGCTGCTGCCGACTGCGCCCGTGAATGGTCCACGCAGCAATGCCCCACTTGTCGATCTGATGCAGCCACTTGTGCAGCGATTCTCCGCCCTCTTTACGGCCCGTGCGGACCTGTCACACAAGACACACGAGAGAGAGAGAGAAACGCATGCATTGGGGCAGAGTCGCAGGTGCATGCGTCTCATGCCCACAAGGGGAACAAAGGGACGATGAGGAAACCACAAGGGGAACAAAGGGAGGATGAGGAAAAATATGAGCAGGGCGGTCGTTTACGCAAAAGGAGAAAACCTGCTGGACTCCGTCACACGCAAACCCCAAGAGAAGTCAGTCAACCAGCATCTGCCGTCGGTCAAACCGTCAACTGCTGTTGGTCAAACACCAACCGCTGTATGGGGTTCGTTCGGACCCGGAGGGGCCTCAGTGGTTAGCCACCTCAGGCACTGCAGTGGAGGATTCCACATCGGCGTCCGTTGCTCCGTAATAACCACCAAGCGCTGCTGGTTTACTGGCAACAAATCGGTGACTTGCCATTTCGACAGTCTTTAACAGGGGAAGGAAACGACAGACACCGGCTACTTGGAGGCCGCCCTGGATCAGGGGGGGAAGAGGGGGGATAGGGAAGGCGAGGGAGGATATAGAACTAACGAAACCGGCGTCACCAGTTGCTCGCCCTCTCGTAGGGCCCGAAGCCCCTACCCATTCACCGCTGAGATCCATGCATTTGAAGCCGACCCTTGCCAGGGGCCTTGAGGTTCAGGCAGAGTCGAAGACGTCACACCTTGATGGTGACAGGCCGTGATGTGGCTGCAGACAGCGCCTGTGAAACCGCGCCAATCTTATTAGGACTGTCCAGCATCCCGGCCCCCACACCGTATTTACAGATGGACTCCACGGGGCAGCCACAATTTAAATCAATGAAGTCGAATTCGTGGCCAGAATCCTCCATCAAACGCCCGAACGTCGTGGCCATGTCTGGATATGGGCAAGCCACCTGAGGTTTGACGGTAAAAGCACGAGCGAACCAACAGAACACATGGAATGACGTATGAAGGGTATTGGAAGGGCGTTGCAATTGCGTATTGAAAGAGCCTTGTAAGGGCGCGGGAAGGGCGTCGGAAGCATGAGGGGCGGTTGGGGGTCTGGAGGGGGGAGATGTTGGGGTCTGGCCCCACACGTAGCCTCCCCCCGCGGTGGTTGGAAGGGCATCGAAACGGTGTTGGAAGGCTATCAGAAGGGCGTTGGCAGAGCAGAGGGGCTTTGGAAGGGCATTACAAGGGCGTCAGCTGCAAATTAGAGTGCACGCCTTCAGACCGAGTAATGGGTCGCCCCATGAGTTTGTTTGAGTTGGCTCGCACTCCGGTTTCCACCATCGCGGTTCAAAATGCCGTTGCAATGCCCTGGTGTTGGCCATGGATTCGGGTGCGTATTCAAGTGCGCCTGAACCTCAACATTGTAATTGGGATTAGTCCCAGGCCCTCGACTGAGGCGTTGACTTCGGATTCCCTCTCCGCCCCGCCTACGGGGCTGTCCTCTGGAGGCATGCGACTGTAGACATACCAGTGGCAAAACACGGGTCACGGCAGCAGTTGCGAAGGCGCAGGGGCATGGGCACCGGGTGCGCGGGAGGGGGACACCTGGAGCCCGTACAGATCCTCACTTTTGTGCTTCCGCAGGAGGCTCCACTCGGAGCTCTTGCCGTCCAGCAGGTTGCGCACCATCGCCATCTCGCAGCAGGTGATGTCTGCCCCGAACTGCTTGCAGATGCGACGGAAGGGGAGGTTCCCCAGAGTAGTCAGCGGGGCCACGTACAACTTCCCACGGAAATCGATCCTACGCTTTTCATTGGCCTTCAAATATGTCTCAGTGTATGTGGCCGGGCCCGCGTCTGTCGCGTCTGCAGCCGCCGGCGGTGGTGATGAGACCGCATTTGCCGTGGCACTGTTCTGCTCCGCCTCCTCTGCAGGGGTTGCCTCAGGCTGTGGCACTGCTGCTGCAGGATCCTTCTCTGGGACGGCTGCTGCGCTAGTGTCTGGGCTGGTGCAGGGCTGCTGCCCGGCCTCCGGCGGGGCCGTCTCTGCACCGCCGCTAGGGAGCCCTGCCACACCATTGTCCGCTGCCGTCGCTGTGTCCCCCGCGGTCTGTGCCTTCCTTGCGGCCTTCTGCGCCGCCTTGCGCGCCTGCCTCTCCTTCGCCCAATTTCGCTTGGCCTCCCGCACAAACCCTTTGAGCTTGCGAA
Organism: Eutreptiella sp. 'Long Island Sound 2002'; assembly: GCA_964036045.1. Lineage (NCBI taxonomy): Eukaryota > Euglenozoa > Euglenophyceae > Eutreptiales > Eutreptiaceae > Eutreptiella > Eutreptiella sp. 'Long Island Sound 2002'. The sequence continues at coordinate 63,265,079 of OZ038385.1, read as the reverse complement.
TCAGCTCCCCGTCCAAGAAGTTCAGTTCCCCGGCGAACGTGGGCTTGTCCGTCCCCGCGACTTTGTTGATCTCTCGCTTCCTGTTCTGCCCCTTCTGCTTCTTGTGCGGCGGCTCCGTGCCATCCGCAGCGGCCTGGCCCGTTGCCTCGGCCGCTCCTGGTGCCTCGGCCTCCTCCTCCAGCTTCCGTTTCCCGGCGCCTGCCTGCTCCGCTGCACCCTCGGACATGGCCACATCAGTGCCCTGTGCAGCAGCAGCGTCCTCTGACGCCGGCACCGTCGCTGGCGCCTGCTCTGGATCAGATGGTGGGGCCGCAGCTGCAACCTTTTCGGGAGGTGGCTGGGCACTGTCCGCGCTGGGCTCCACGGATGAACGCTTTTTCTGAAGAAATTCCACCTTGATTTTGCACATGCCATCGTCGCCAGCCATTGTGGATGCCACTGCAAGGACAAAGGGCGTAGCGTAATATTGCAGAGAGCAGCGAGTCCCCTGCTTCGAGCTGGAGAGGCAGGGGCGAGCCCGGGGGGGCCGGGGGGGACGTTGCGATCCACAATGGCAAATTGCAGCGGGGGCTCTCAGGATCAAAGCATACTCCAAACGTTTTGGACTCTCTGGGGAGGGGGGGGGTGCGAATCCTTATGAGACACCAGAGCGTTCTTACGTACCATACCACGACCCGCATGTTTCATGTGGCCGCATGAGCCAGAAGTTGGTACAGACTCGTGCAGACTCGTGTCTGCTGGCCCTAAGCCTGCTGCCTCCTTTTCTTGTGTCGCCCGTGGCACCAATCTGAAACAATCTGTCAGACACTCAAGACACAGGGCGTCTCATGTGGAAAGCACTGTTTGCTGTTGAACAACTAGTCAGACACATGGGACTCAAGCACCAGAGAGGGGAGTTCAGCCTCTTCGACCCACTATTCAAATCTTGAACACGCTGATAGGCCAAGGGAACGGGAAAGGAGGGTCGCTCACCAGAAATCTGGCGGAAATCTGGAGGCCTCTTGTTGAAGGTCTCATTGCTGGAGCAATGTTGCAGAATTTGAAGCAGCGTTAGAAGAACAGCCTCAGGATTGAGGCGCTTTGTGCAAGGCCGAAGAGCAAAAGCATGTAATAATCGTCCAATATTGCGGTAACATGACAATCCGGCCTGGCTCCCAATCCTGCAGCCGCAGCACAAGGGTTACTGAAGGGGTCAAGGTGGTGGGGTGCAGAAAAAACTAACATGGGGATGTTTTACTGCTGAATTGGCTGGCAAAGTCTGAACGGTTTGTCAATAGACACAGGCTGAAACAGCACTTTCACACCCTGGTATTGCCCACAGGAAAACCAACGGCACCTCTGTTGCACGCTTCAGGATTCCTTTTCAGCCTGAGCGCCTCGCCTTACCAGATGCATGGCCACAACACGGGCACCTGCCAGCCCAATGCCAGAGCTTCAGGAACCAGTTCACTCAGAGGCACGTACCTGTGGCACGTTGTTGTTTTCCCCGGGGGGGGGGGGGGGATGCAAGGGGCTGTCCATCCGGGCACTTCTTTCTGTAATCGCACCGAGCCCAAAGCGCACCAAACGAGCTTCATGGCGAAAATTCTGCCAAGAATCAAGCCAAGGAATACTCATCAGCGGAGGGTGGGGCTGCATTCATCAACAACAGTTGAGCCAGGGCACTGCAATGCGTCAGGTGAGTCATGTGCCATACCAATCGCTTTAAAGCACAGCACCCGACACGCACCTGAAAATGCGCCCGACATGTACCTGACACGCACACGACAGCACCACGCTCCGAGGGGAGGATGGGGGAGAGGGTCAGCATTGTGTACTGGGGATCTATGGGGGCACGGTGCACGCACCACGCAGCAGCATTTTGGCCAACTCTCAGCGCAGGCGTTGGCTGCGGAAGGCCTTGCATTTGGTTTGGTCACAACACAATAGCACCGAGTTGCAATGCATTACTTTCTCTGGGGTGCTGCACCTTTCAGCAAAATCGATTTCCATGATTGTCCGTGACTTTGGGGGATATTTCCGTGGGTTTTTGTGATTCTTCGAATTTTAGTGCTGTGGGAAAACTGCTGCCTCGATAAATTGGGATGAATTGAGCAGTGTACATCTACCGAAGCAAACATACTCGCATCGCATCGCATCGTAAAACAACACTGATAAACAAGAAGCAAACACAAAGAACCTGGAGATGGGCTCAAAGAGCGCGCATCACAGAAATGTAGAAAGGCCACACGTCAAGAGCACATAAACACATATTGCACTCCCAACCTTCCCTTCACAACCCGGGGCTTACTCTCTTTGCACGACACACAACAAACCTGTTGTCAGCGCTCGCCACTTTGGGGCACACCTTCGAACGTGCATGTTGCTGGCTGTCTGTGCCCGCCCCACACTCTCCCCTTTCTTGTCCCCGAGTGGAACAAATGTGCCACGCATTTGTGGGTGTCCAAAACATAAACCCATTCTCTGTTAAGTGCGCATTTGAGGGCCACTAATAAACATTCACCACAAATTGAATATTTTGTGCACCACTATGCAAATTTCACGGTGTCACACGTGGAGTCCTGTACTGCACTGGACTGGACTGCACCTAAACTGTTCAATGTGACGTGGGCTGTCTACACCTGCAAATGGCAACAACCTGGAACGGGATCCGGGTGACAGATCCTCAGAACTGCCATAAATTGGTGCCAAGATGTACACACCAAGCATCTCTACTGGTGTCACCCAATAGTCTGAAATGTTCACAAGACGGGGCCAACATGTAGTCCGGCCGTAATGTCGTGGATATAGTACAGGGCAACAGCAATGCCTCTTGCAGGGCGCCTCCAATTTGATTATGGGGTGAGTGGCAGAGCTGTTACACGGCAAATGCACCACACTCAGCACGTAGCGTACGGTACACGAGGCTTGATGAGTAAACGGTTGCGGTTGGACGTGCCCAGGAGTAACGACTTCCCAGTGCACGGGCCGATGTATGGGATACACACATTGGAACGCTGGGGGAGAGAGATACACTAACCCCAGGTCTTCCCGAGCCTGCCATCATCGCCATTTTACAACACTGCAGAACAGTCTCAAGCAGCCCAACTTCAGGTGGCGATGCCCGGGACAAAAGACAAGCACATCGGGATCCTCCGACTGGAACCGTCACGCAATGGAGCCCCCAGTGGGAGCCCGCCGTAATGGCTACTACTCGGCCAGTCAACGCATTGCCGCTCCAACTGCCCCCACCGCTTTTAACGACTGCACTGCACTATCATGAGCGCTTTACAGACAACGGGCGTGCACCACAAGTCGTTGGCCGGCCACTGCCGTTCAGGAAGTCAGCAAGGGCCTCCCAAAGTCCACCTGGTAACGCTGGTTGCTGAGCAGTCAGGCACCAGACATCCACTTCCACAATGCCATTGGCCCGCAGGGCGTTGCCGCAGGCCCCCCCTTTTGTGAGCAGGCATCCTGCCCCCTGGGCACTCACCCCAACAGCTGCCTTCGGCCCCAATCCCTGGGCCACTGCCGCCACATGCCGCTGCCACACGTCGGCCTGTGTCGCATTGTTGTAGGTGTTCTCCGTGAACACCACGTCAAGGCCCGACTGCCGGTACTGTGCACACGTGGCGCCCCAGTACTCCGGGGCCGCACACCTGCCGCCGCCCTCCCCGAACAGCGATCCAATCACAAATGCCCAAGTGAAGCGCGGGGCCATGTGAGGCCCTCCTGAAGAGGCTGCAGGGCTCCGTGCGCCTTGGGCCAGCGAGGGGGCCGCACGCGGGGCAGGACGAGCCGCACTGTGGAGGGCGTGGGCAATGGCGTCCATCACCCTCAGGAACGCTTGGGTCCAGTTGGTGATTGCCGTGGGGTAGTCAGACGCCATGTAATACCCGGCATAGCCCTCTCTGTCCGCCAGCTGCCGAAGACTGCTTCCAAAGGCCTGGAGTGCCCAGGGGCTGTCCATGAGGCGGTGCATCCCTCCCGGATTCCCCATCAGATGGGGCTTGACGTGAAGCCCAAGAGCCCGGAGGCGGGCGTACCAGTAAGACGCCATGTCAGCGGCAAACTTGCCATGAGGGTGCTCACAGAGCGCGCCGTGCTTGTCAAGCAGGAGAGTGGTCGCAGACACGGTGGTCAGGGCGGTTTGGTGATTGGCAATGTCCGAATACCATTGGGCCCACGTGGCATTGGAGGTGGCAGCATCCACGTACAACCACACATTGGCCTGTCGAGAGGCTGCCGCGGGCTGTACAAAGGGTTGGGGGGGCACCGGGGCGGCAACGTATGGGAGGCTGCTGCTGGCAGAGACCGTCCATATTAGCGTCACGAGGATGGACGCGGGAATGCAAAGTGGGGCGGCAGAACAGGCTGCTCGGCCCAGCATCCGTTGTCACGCGCTCATCATCCGCTAAGATCCCTGCAAAAAAATAAGCGGGACCCATGTGTTCCGAATGAACAGAATGGCCAGCAAACACCAAAAGGGCAAATGGCATGCCATTCACTGGCAATCCGCACCACAAACTGTGCAGTCCAGACCCCAAGCGGGTTCTGCGGATGCATCCCAACATTTTGTAACGAATCAACAATGGGTCCCAAATTAATACAGTCCGGGCCAAGGCTCACCATCTCCACCCTTCCCTTTCCAACGGTGGGGCGGTCAGCAGCAGCCGACCTGAACCCAGCGTTGCAGATTTGAAAAATGGTCCAGACTAGTCTAGCGAAAGCGATCCCGGCTCCCCGCTGTTTTTCTGACCGCAAAATGACATGTTTGTGAGTTGGCTATAGTGGAAAAGAGGGGCTAGGTCATGGATCATATGAGATTTTTTTTTGCTCCAACAACGCTCTGCTTGGGGTTGAGGCTCCTGGGGTCCCGGGCAGCTGCCCACCCCTTGACTCAACCATTCAAACAGATTTCCCTGATCCCTACCCAGGACGCTCCCTAACCCCCCCCTAAAAAAAATGAAACGGGGTGTCACACCAAAACCCCAAAACGGTTGTTCCCAGCTGGGTGTTGCCACTCTTCTCCATTGGGTACCCTGGACTCTGGGATTGGAAGTCCGTTCCTACATAGGCATACACATGTGGATCAGTTGGACTCTGGGATTGCGATCCATAGCACAAACATGCAAACCAACACGGAACAATTTCAGATTATTCACGCCCACCAGTTTTGTAATCAACCGAAGTCGTGTGCATAATAGTGAATAATATATACTTACTTGCTTGCAACGTGGCTGACAACAACATGCGCCAACACATCTGCCTTGTTCCCCCGAACGGATAGACCATACGTGCGGCAAACAGCCCTGAGTTCACACGTCACCAACTCATGCATGGTGCCATCTTGCATAGATGCGGCAAGTGCTGCATCCACATCATACTGAAACCCTCTTGAAGGAATGGGGGAATCCTTCTTGGGTTGTTGCATAGCATGTTAAAAATTGTTGTGGGCTGAATAAGGTCTTCCTCAACTTCTCAGTCTGCATCCCACTCCCTGCCATACAGCTCTTCAATTTCAGAAATTTCAAGGTTCTGTGTGCGTGCAATGCTGGGTCCGGCCCAAAATGACATCATCTCTTCAAAGGGTTCAAAGTCCTCCACATGGCAGGGAACTAGAAAATCTTTGCGTGCTTCGGAATGCAGCGATGTGTTATCGTCTACGTCTACAGTGTGCCGTCGGACACAACATTGTGGCCTAAATTGCATGCCACGCAGCTCAGCAAACACTTCACCTGGACACCACTCCTCAACACATGGCCCTTTACACCGAATCCACACGATCTCGCACATACGTTGCGCACTTTAGCTGTGGTCATGTGATGTCACAAAAGAAAAAACACGCTCACATGAGCAAGATGATGCCTCAATCCAATCTGGCAATCCCTCTTGCTGCACCCATACCCCCCTAGCAAAGCGCTCTTGCAAGTCTGCAATGAGGGAAGTAAGAAAATCAGTGCGAGCCCCTTGAATGGGAGAGACAAGATGCTGCTGCCACCCACCATCCACCGGATTGCGCTTCATGTACATCAATTGGGAGCATAAAGCATTGACCATCCCACGGACAACGTCCACTTTTAGGCCTTGTTTGTGCTGAGCTTTCTTTGAAGTGACGCAAACAACTTGAAAAACATCCGCGGAAAAAGCGGCTGAAACAGAATAAATCTCATGACGCACAATTTCCAACAAATCTTCTGCTTTCTATTTGCTACGTATGTCTGTCTGTGATGTGATATATTCTAGCACATGCTATTGCATAGCCTGCAAATTGGGTAGCAGAGTGTCTATTTCCCTAGACATGGCCTCCACCCACCGCAACCAAGCCCTTCTACGAAATGCCTGTCTCCCTCCAAGTGGCTGCCTCACCCCTGCCTTCTCGGGGGCCCAAAAGAGGGCGGAAATGCTACGTCACCCCTGCATTCTCGGGGATCCCCAACGCCAAGCGCGGGGAGCAAAATTAGAAGTGGTCCCCAACAAACGGGACCAACATCAGACTTGGCTGCCTCATCCTTGCCTTCTCGGCGGCCAAAAAGAGCGCGGAAATGCTACCTCACCCCTGCATTCTCGGGGATCCCCAACAAAGGGGACCAAAACCAGAAGTGGCTACCTCCCCCCTACCTTCTCAGGGCCCAAAAGAGGGCGGAAATGCTATGCCACCCCTGCATTCTCGGGGATCCCCATCAAAGGAGAGCAAAATCACAAGTGGCTGCCTCACCCCTGCCTTCTCAAGGGCCCAAAGGAGGGCGGAAATGCTACGTCACCCCTGCATTCTCGGGGATCCCCAACGCCAAGCGCGGGGAGCAAAATTAGAAGTGGTCCCCAACAAACGGGACCAACATCAGACTTGGCTGCCTCATCCTTGCCTTCTCGGCGGCCAAAAAGAGCGCGGAAATGCTACCTCACCCCTGCATTCTCGGGGATCCCCAACAAAGGGGACCAAAACCAGAAGTGGCTACCTCCCCCCTACCTTCCCAGGGCCCAAAAGAGGGCGGAAATGCTATGCCACCCCTGCATTCTCGGGGATCCCCATCAAAGGAGAGCAAAATCACAAGTGGCTGCCTCACCCCTGCCTTCTCAAGGGCCCAAAGGAGGGCGGAAATGCTACGTCACCCTTGCATTCTCGGGGATTCCCAATGCCAAGCAGGGGGAGCAAAATTAGAAGTTGTCCCCAACAAAGGGGTGCAAAATCAGCAAGGGCTGCCTCACCCCTGCCTTCTCGGGGGCCCAAAAAAGGGCCGAAATGCTACGTAACTCCTGCATTCTCTGGGATTGTCAACAAAGGGGACCAAAATCAGAGATGGCTTCCCCCCGCCTGCCTTCTCGGGGGCCCAGAAGAGGGCGGAAATGCGACGTCACCCCTGCATTCTCTGGGATCCTCAACACTGGGAATCCAAATCAGAAGTGGCTACCTCACCCTCGTGTCTCATTGTCGAGGATGCCAAACAAAGGGGAACAAAATCAGAGAAGGCTACCCCTCCCCTGCCTTATCGGGGGCCCAAAAGAGGGCGAAATGATACGTCAACCCTTCATGCTCGGAGATCCCCAACGCCAAGCGCACGGGACAATATCAAAAGTGGTCCCCAACAAAGGGAACAAAAACAGAAGTGGCAAACTCACCCCTGCCTTCTTGGGGGCCCAAAAGAGGGCCAAAATGCTACTTGCATTCTCGGGGATCCTCAACAAAGGGGACCAAAATCAGAAGTCATTACCTCACCGTTGCCTTCTCGGGGCCCAAAAGAGGGCGGAAATGCTACGTCACCCTGCCATTCTCGGGGATCCTCAACAAAGAGGTGCAAAATCAGAAGTGGCAGCCTCCCCCTTGCCTTGTCTGGGGCCCAAAAGAAGGCAGAAATGCTACGTCACCTCTGCATTCTGGGAGGATCTTGAACAAAGGGGACCAAAATTAGAAGTGGCTACCTCACCCCTGCCTTCTCGGGGCCGAAAAGAAGGCGGAAATGCTACATCACCCTTGCACTCCGGGGGATCCCCAACAAAGGGGACCAAAATCAGAAGTCCCAACCCTACCCCTGCCTTGTCCTAGGCCTAAAAGAGGGGGTAAATGCTACTTCACCCCTACATTCTCGGGTATCCTGAACAAGGGAAACAAAATCAGAAGTGGCTACCTCACCCCTGCCTTCTCGGGGCCGAAAAGAAGGCGGAAATGCTACGACGGCCCTACATTCTCGGGGATCCTAAACAAACGGAAACAAAATCAGCGGTGGCAACCTCACCCCAACCTTTTTGGGGGCCCAAAGGAAGGCGGAAATGCTATGTCACCTATGTATTCTGGGGGATCCTCGAAAAACGGGACCAAAATCAGAAGAGGATGCCTCACCCTTGCCTTCTAAGCAGCCCAAATGGGGGCGGAAATGCGACATCGCCCCTGCATTCTTGGGGATCCCCAACAAAGGGGACTAAAGTCAGAAATAGCTGCCTCACCCCTGCCTTGTCCGGGGCCCAAAAGAGGGCGGAAATGCTACGTCACCGGTGCATTCTACAAGTTCCTCAACCAACCTATCTCTGCCCGGGACTAAAAGAGGGCAGGAATGTCACGTCACCCCTGCATTCACGGGGATCCTCAACAAACGGGACCAAAATCAGAAGTGGCTACCTCACCCTTGCCTTCTTGGCGGCCCACACAAGGGCGGAGATTGCTACGTCACCCCTGCATTCTGGGGGATCCTCAACAAACAGGACCAAAATCAGAGGAGGATGCCTCACCCCTGCCTTCTGCGGGGCCCAAAGGAGGACGAAAATGCGACGTCACCCCTGCATTCTCGGGGATCCCCAACAAAGGGATGCAGAATCGGAAGTGGCTGCCTCACCCCTGCCCTATCAGGGGCCCAAAACAGGGCGGAAATGCTACGTCACCCCTTCATTCTCGGGGATCCTCAACAAACGGGGCCAATATCATAAGTGGCTTCCTCTCCCCTGGCCCAAAAGAGGGCGGAAATGCTATGTCACCCCTGCATTCTCGGGGATCCTCAACAAACGGGACCAAAATCAGAAGAGGATGCCTCACCCTTGCCTTCTCGGGGGCCCAAAAGAGGGCCAAAATGCTACGTCACCATTGCATGCTCGGGGATCCTCAACAAAGGGGACCAAAATCATAAGTGGCTACCCCACTCCTGCCTTGTCGGGGGCCCAAAAGAGGGCGGAAATGCTACGTCAACCCTTCATTCTCGGGGATCCCCAACGCCAAGCGCAGGGGGCAATATCAGAAGTGGTCCCCAACAAAGAGGTGCAAAATCAGAAGTGGCAGCCTCCCCCTTGCCTTGTCTGGGGCCCAAAAGAAGGCAGAAATGCTACGTCACCTCTGCATTCTGGGAGGATCTTGAACAAAGGGGACCAAAATCAGAAGTGGCTACCTCACCCCTGCCTTCTTGGGGGCCCTAAAGAGGGCGGAATTGCTACATCACCCCTGCATTCTGGGGGATCCCCAACAAAGGGGACCAAAATCAGAAGTCCCAACCCTACCCCTGCCTTGTCCTAGGCCTAAAAGAGGGGGTAAATGCTACTTCACCCCTACATTCTCGGGTATCCTGAACAAGGGAAACAAAATCAGAAGTGGCTACCTCACCCCTGCCTTCTCGGGGCCGAAAAGAAGGCGGAAATGCTACGACGGCCCTACATTCTCGGGGATCCTAAACAAACGGAAACAAAATCAGCGGTGGCAACCTCACCCTTGCCTTTTTGAAAAGAGGCGGAAATGCTACGTCACCCCTGCATTCTCGGGGATCCTCAACAAAGGGGGCCAAAACCACAAGTGGCTACCCTTGCCTTGGCCCAACAGAGGGCGGAAATGCTACGTCATCCCTGCATTCTCAGTATTCCTCAACAAACGGGACCTAAATCACAAGAGGATGCCTCACCCTTGCCTTCTAAGCAGCCCAAATGGGGGCGGAAATGCGACGTCACCCCTGCATTCTTGGGGATCCCCAACAAAGGGATGCAAAATTAGAAGTGGCTGTGTCACCCCTGCCTTGGCGGGGGCCCAAAAGAGGGCGGAAGTGCTACGTCACCCATGCATTCTTGGGGATCCCCAACAAAGGGGACCTAAATTGGAAGTGGCTTCCCCCCCCCTACCTTCTCCGGAGCCCACAAGAGGGTGGAAATGCTACGTCACCCTTGCATTTCCGGGGATCCTCAACAAACGGGACCAAAATCATAAGAGGATGCCTCACCCTTGCCTTCTCGGGGGCCCACAACGGGGCGGAAATGCGACGTCACCCCTGCATTCCTGGGGATCCTCAAAAGGGGGACCAAAATCAGAAGTGGCTGCCTCACCGCTGCCTTGTCGAAGGCCCAAAAGGGGGCGGAAATGCTACGTCACCCCTACATTCTTCGGGATCATCAACAAACGGGTGCAAAATCAGAAGTGGCTGCCTCACCCTTGCCTTCTCTTGGGCCCAAAAGAGGGCGGAAATGCTATGTCACCCCTGCACTCTCGGGGATCCTCAACAAACGGGAGCGAAATCAGTAGAGGATGCCTCACCCTTGTAGTCCCGGGGATCCCCAACAAAGGGGTGCAGAATCACGAGTGACTGCCTCACCCTTGCTTTGTTGGGGGCCCAAAAGAGGGCGGAAATGCTACGTCAACCCTGCACTCTCGGGGATGTTCAACAAATGGGACCAAAGTCAGGAGAGGATGCCTCACCCTTGCCTTGTCGGGGGCCCAAAAGAGGGCGGAAATGCTTCGTCATCCCCGCATTCTCGGGGATCGTGAACGAACGAGTCCAAAATCAAAAGAGGATGCCTCACCCTTGCCTTCTTGGGGCCCACACAAGGGCGGAAATGTTGACGTCACCCTTGCATTCTCGGGGATCCTCAACAAAGGGGGCCAAAACCACAAGTGGCTACCTCCGCCCTGGCCCAAAAGAGGGCAGAAATGCTACGTCACCCCTGCATTCTCGGGGATCCTCAACAAACGGGACCAAAATCACAAGAGGATGCCTCACCCTTGCCTTCTCAGGTGCCCAAAAGAGGGCGGAAATGTTGCGTCAACCCTGCATTCTCGGGGATCCCCAACAAACGGGTGCAAAATTAGCAGTGGCTGCCTCACCCTTGCCTTGTCAATGGCCCAAAAAGAGGGCGGAAATGCTATGTCACCCCTACATTCTCGGGGATCCTCAACAAAGGGGACCAAAATCAGAAGTGGCTACCTCACCCATGCCTTGTCGGGGGCCCAAAGTGGCATTCTGGAGGATATGCACAAGGGAACCAAAATCAGCACTGGCTACCTCCCCCCTGCCTTGTCGGGGGCCCAAAAGAGGGTGGAAATGTAACGTAAACACTGCATTCTCGGGGATCCCCCACAAAGGGGTGCAAAATGAGCAGTGGATGCCTCCCCTTGCCTTCTTGAAGGCTTAACAGAGGGCCGAAACGTTATGTCACCCCTGCATTCTGGGAGGATACCGAACAAAAGGGAACAAAAACAGATGTGGCTGCCCCACCCCTACCTTCTTGGGGGCCCAAAAGAGGGCGGAAATGCCACGTCACCTCTGCATTGTGGGAGGATCCTCTACAAAGGGGACCTAAATCAGAACTGGCTGCCTCACCCTTGCCTTCTTGGGGGCCCAAAAGAGGGCGGAAATGCTGTGTCACCCCTGCCTTCTCGAGAATCCTCAACAAAGGGGACCAAAATCAGAAGTGGCTGCCTCTGCTTTGGCCCAAAACAGGGCGGAAATGCTACGTCACCACTGCATTCTCAGGGATCCTCAGCAAACGGAACCAAAATCAGAAGAGGATGCCTCACCCCTGCCTTGTCGGGGGCCCACACAAGGGCGGAATGCGACGTCTGCCCTGTATTACAAGGGACTCCCAACAAAGGGGACCAAAATCAGAAGTGGCTACCTCACCCCTACCTTCTCGGGGGCCCAAAAGAGGGCGGAAATGCGACGTCACTCCTAAATTCTGGGGGATCCGCAACAAATCGGTGCAGATTCGCAAGTGGCTGTCTCACCCCTGCCTTGTCCGGGGCCCAACAGAGGGCGGAAATGCTACGTCACGCCTGCATTCTCGGGGATCCTCAACAAACGGGACCAAAATCGGAAGAGGATGCCTCACCCTGGACTTCTCGGGTGCCCAAAAGAGGGCGGAAATGCTTTGTCACCCCTACATTCTTGGGGATCCTCAACAAATGGGACCAAAATCAGAAGAGGATGCCTCACCCTTGCTTTCTCGGGGGCCCACACGAGGGCGGAAATGCGACGTCACCCCTGCATTCTGGAGGATCACCCACAAAGGGTTGCAATATCAGAAGCGGCTGCCTCACCCGTGCCTTGTCGAAGGCCCAAAAGAGGGCGGAAATGCTACGTCACCCCTACATTCTTGGGGATCCTCAACAAACGGGACCAAAATCAGAAGTGGCTGCCTCACCCCTGCCTTGGCGGGGGCCCAAAAGAGGGCGGAAATGCTATGTCACCCCTGATGCTCGGGGATCCCCAACAAAAGGGTGCACAATCAGAAGTGGCTGCCTCACCCCTGCCTTGTCAAGGGCCCAAAAGAGGGCGGAAATGCTTCGTCACCCCCGCATTCTCGGGGATCGTGAACGAACGAGTCCGAAATCAAAAGAGGATGCCTCACCCTTGCCTTCTTGGGGCCCACACAAGGGCGGAAATGCGACGTCACCCTTGCATTCTCGGGGATCCCCAACCAAGGGGTACAAAATCAGAAGAGGATGCCTCACCCTTGCCTTCTTGGGGCCCACACCAGGGCAGATATGCGACGTCACCCCTGCATTCTCGGGGACCCCCAACAAAGGGGACCAAAATCAAAAGTGGCTGCCTCACCCCTGCCTTGTCGGGGGCCCAAAAGAGGGCGCAAATGCTACTTCACCCGAGCATTCCTGGGGATCCCCAACAAAGGGGACCAAAATCAGAAGTGGCTACCTCCCCCCTACCTTCCCAGGGGCCCAAAAGAGGCGGAAATGCTATGTCACCCCTGCACTCTCGGGGATCCTCAACAAACGGAACCAAAATCAGAAGAGGATGCCTCACCCTTGCCTTGTCGGGGGCCCAAAAGAGGGCGGAAATGCTGTGTCACCCCTGCATTCTCGGGGTTCCCCAACAAAGCGGACCAAAATCAGAAATTGCTACCTCACCCTTGCCTTCTCGGGGGCCCAAAAGAGGGCGGAAATGCCACGTCACCTCTGCATTTTGGGAGGATCCTCAACAAAGGGGTGCAAAATCAGAAGTGGCTGCCTCACCCTTGCCTTCTTGGGGGCCCAAAAGAGGGCGGAAGTGCTACGTCACCCCTGCATTCTCAGGGATCCACAACAAAGGGGACCTAAATCAGAAGTGGCTGCCTCACCCTTGCCTTCTCGGGGGCCCAAAAGAGGGCGGAAATGCCACGTCACGTCTGCATTGTGGGAGGATCTTCAACAAAGGGGACCTAAATCAGAACTGGCAGCCTCACCCTTGCCTTCTTGGGGGCCCAAAAGAGGGCGGAAATGCTATGTCACCCCTGCATTCTCGGGGATCCTCAACAAACGGGACCAGCCTTGCCAAGCCTTGGTCCGTGCTCAGCAACCACTCCTGTTGGTTGGATTCCATCATATCCCGGACTGGAGACTTCCCGTCCCCGGTTTCCACTGGGCCATAATAGTGTTGTATTACCGCCGCCGCCGCTTTGAACATGCAGCATTAGACCATAGCGTGCTTGACCAACTCCTTCTGCGAGCATATCGGGCACTTGTCCGTGCCTGACCTCTTGTAGACCCTTTCATGTACCGTACGTTTGTGCCACAACACTCTTTGCACAAAGTCCTTCACCCTTGGCGGTAGCTGTGCGTTTGCCCACTGCTCCCACACCTCGGGTGTTTGTGGATCGCGTACCCCCGGTTGTGAGGCATAGAACTGAAGCAACCACACCCTGGTCCAGTTTTGAACATGGACTGTGGGGATATCAAACCCACCTTTCGATGGGATTTTGTTTAGGAGCCGTCCACCATGATTGTATACCCAAACTCAAAAGAGGATGCCTCACCCTTGCCTTGTCGGGGGCCCAAAAGAGGGCGGAAATGCTGTGTCACCCCTGCATTCTCGGGGATCCCCAACAAAGGGGTGCAAAATCAGAAATCGCTACCTCACCCTTGCCTTCTCGGGGGCCAAAAGAGGGCGGAAATGCTTCATCACCTCGGCATTGTGGGAGGATCCTCTACAAAGGGGACCAAAATCAGAAGTGGCTGCCTCACCCTTGCCTTCTTGGGGGCCCAAAAGGGGGCGGAAATGCTATGTCACCCCTTCATTCTTGGGGATTCTCAACAAACGGAACCAAACTCAGAAGAGGATGCCTCACCCCTGCCTTCTCAAGGGCCCACAAGATGGTGGAAATGCGACATAACCCCTGCATTCTTGGGGATCCCCAACAAGGGGATGCAAAATCAGAAGTGGCTGCCTTCGCCCTAGCCCAAAAGAGGGCGAAATGCTACGTCACCTCTGCATTCTAGGGGTCCCTGAACAAAGGGGGCCAAAATCAGAAGTCGCTACCTCACCCCTGCCTTCATGGGGGCTCAAAAGAGGGCGGACGTGCTACGTCACCCTTGCATTCTCGGGATCCTCAACAAACGGGACCAAAACCAGAAGTGGCTGCCTCACCCTTGCCTTTCCGGGGGCCGAAAAGAGGGCGGAAATGCTACGTCACCCCTGCATTCTCGGGGATCCCCAACAAAGGGGTGCAAGATCAGAAGTAGCTGCCTTCCCCCTTGCCTTCTTGGGGGCCCAAAGGAGGACAGAAATGCTACGTCACCCCTGCATTCTCGATGATCCCCAACAAAGGGTTGCAAAATAAGAAGTGGCTACCCCACCCCTGCCTTGTCCGGGGCCCAAAAGAGGGCGGAAATGCAACATCCCCTCTACATTCTCTGGGATCCCCAACGAAGGGGAACAAAATTAGCAGTGGTTGCCTCACCCCGGCCTTGTCGAGGGCCCAAAAGAGGGCGGAAATGCTATGTCACCCCTGCATTCTCGGGGATCCTCAACAAAGGGGAGCAAAATCAGCACTGGCTACCTCCCCCCTGCTTTCTCGGGGGCCAAAAAGATGGCGGAAATGCTATGTCACCCCTGCATTCTTGGGGATCCCTAACAAAGGGGACCAAGATCAGAAGTCCCTACCCTACCCCGGCCTTGTCAATGGCCATAAAATGGCGGAAATGCGACATCACCCCGGCATTCTCGGGGATCCCCAACTAAGACGTGCAAAATTAGCAGTGGCTACCTCATGCCTTCCTTGTCGGGGGCCCACAAGAGGGCAGAAATGCGACGTCACCCCTACATTCTTAGGGATCCCCAACAAAGGGGACCAAAATCAGCAGTGGCTGCCTCCCGCTTGCCTTCTTGGGGGGCCAAAAGAGGGGAGAAATGCTATGTCACCTCTGTATTCTCGGGGATTCCCCACAAAGGGGTGCAAAATTAGAAGTGGCAGCCTCACCCCTGCCTTCTGCGGGGCCCAAAAGAGGGCAGAAATGCTACATCACCCGTGCATTCTCGGGGAGCCCCACCAAAGGGGACCAAAATCAGAAGTCCCAACCCTACCCCTGCCTTGTCATGGGCCCAAAAGAGGGGGTAAATGGGACCTCACCCCCGCATTCTGGGGGATCCTGCAAAAGGGAAACAAAATAAGAAATGGCTACCCCACCGCTACCTTGTCGGGGGCCCAAAAGAGGGGGTAAATGCTACGTCCACCTTGTATTCTCGGGGATTCTCAACAAACAGGACCAAAATCAGAAGAGGATGCCCCAGCCTTGCCTTCTCGGGGGCCCAAAAGAGGGCGGAAATGTGGCGTAACCCCTGCGTTCTCGGGGATCCTCAACAAACGGGACCAAAACCCAAAGTGGCTACCTCCGCCCTAGCCCAAAAGAGGGCGGAAATGCCACGTCATTCGTGCATTCTTGGGGATCCCCAACAAAGGGGTGTAAAATCAGAAGTGGCTGCCTCACCCTTGCCTTCTCAGGGGCCCAAAAGAGGGCGGAAATGCTACGTCACCCCTGCGTTCTGGGGATCCTCAACAAATGGGTGCAAAATCAGCACTGGTTGCCTCAAACCTGCCTTTTCGGGGGCCCAAAGGAGGGCAAAAATGCGATGTCACCCCTGCATTCTCGGGGATCCTCAACAAAGGGGTGCAAAATCAGTAGTGGTTGCCTCACCTCCGCCTTCTCGGGGGGCCCAAAAGAGGGCGGAAATGCTACGTCACCCTTGCATTGTGGGGCATCACCAACAAAGGGGACCAAAATGAGAAGAGGCTACCTCCCCCTTGCCTTCCTAGGGGCCCAAAAAAAGGGCGGAAATGCTACGTCCGCCGTGCATTCTCGGGGATCCCCAACAAACAGGACCAAACTCAGCAGTGGCAGCCTCCCCCTTGGGTTCTTGGAGGCCCAAAAGAGGGCCGAAATGTTATGACACCCCTGCATACTCTGGGATCCCCAACAAAGGGGTGCAAAATCAGAAGTGCCTACCTCACCCTTGCCTTCTCGGGGGCCCAAAAGAGGGCGGAAATGCCACATCACCGCTGCATTCTCGGGGATCCTCAACCAACGGGACCAAAATCAGAAGTGGTTACCTCACCTCTATCTTGTCCGGGGCCCAAAAGAGGGCGGAAATGCCACATCACCCATGCATTCTTGGGGATCCCCAACGAAGGGCTGCAAAATGAGTAGTGGCTGCCTCACGCGTGCCTTAGCGGGGGCCCAAAAGAGGGCAGAAGTGCTACGTAAAGCCTGCATTCTTGGGGATCCCCAACAAAGGGGACCAAAATCAGAAATCCCTACCCTACCCTTGCCTTGTCGGGGGCCCAAAAGAGGGCGGAAATGCTATGTCACCCCTGCATTCTTGGGGAATGCTCAACAAACGGGACCTAAATGAGAAGTGGCTACCTCCCCCTTGCCTTCTCGGGGGCCCATAAGAGGGCGGAAATGCTACGTCACTTTTGCATTCTTCAGGATCCTCAACAAACGGGACCAAAAATCAGAAGTGGCTACCTCACCCTTGCCTTCTCGGGGGCCCATAAAAGGGCAGAAATGCTACGTCACCCCTACATTCTCTGGGATCCCCAACTAAGAGGTGCAAAATTAGCAGTCGCTCCCTCACCGCGGCCTTGTCGGGGGCCCAAAAGAGGGCGGAAATGCTATGTCACCCCTGCATTCTCGGGGATCCCCAACAAAGGGATGCAAAATCAGAAGTGGCTGCCTCATCCTTGCCTTCTCAGGTGCCCATAAAAGGGCGGAAATGCTACATCACCCCTTCATTCTCGGCGATCTCCAAAATTAGCAATGGCTGCCTCACCTGCCTTGTCGGGGGCCCAAAAGAGGGCGGAAATGCTACGTCACCCCTGCATTCTCGGGGATCCCCAACAAAGGGGTGCAAAATTAGAAGTGGCTGCCTCACCCCTGCCTTGTCGCGGGCCCAAAAGAGGGCGGAAATGCTACCTCACCGTCGCCACCAACCGTGTGTCCTTTGGATACTCCTTGGGGACCTAGATTCTACACCCACGGATGGACCCATACCAATGGGTGTCATTATTTGTGGTGGGGTCACAAGAGGCAGAGGAGTGCAAGGTTGGTGATGGGCTGTCAACATTGCCCTTCACCAACCACCTATCTAGTGGCGGGTCCTTGGAGTTGGAGGCTAGGGAGGAAGGAGATTCTCCGGCTTTCTGGCAAATTAGGTCCTCCTGCCATCCATTTTTTGGGATAGTGCCTAGGAGTTGGAGAGAGGGATCCGCATTGATGATGCGCATTGCTTCTTAGATGAATCCCTCCAGCAAAGGCATAAGGATAACATCAATGTCCTCCAAGCTTCCTCAATGGGCAATCACCTCATTGCAAATATGCAAAGTTGGTAGCCACATGGTCATTTGAAAACCCAAAGCCCGAGCATTTGTGGAAACCCCGTTTTGTCGGAGGCGTTTCAACATAGGTTAAATCAAGGAGGTACCAGGTAGTGGCTCCCATATCCACACTTTGAAGGCCCATATTGGCATAGTGCAATCCATGGCACAATCAAACTAGTGGCGCCCTTCGCAATCATCACTATTAACAATACTTATGTGGCGCCGCCTCCAAGCCAAACCACCATGGCTTGCCTCAGTGCTTTCATAATTCTTCATTTTTTGTAGGTGGGACACAATGTATGTCACCGCCATAGCCCATGCCCGTGGTTCACCGACTTCATTGTGATACAACTTATCGTCAAACCATGCCGTAATACCCTTTTCACATAACCAATCTCCTGGGGCCTAGGCATGGGCAAAATGGCTACATAACCCCTGCCGTCTTAGGGATCCCCAACGTGGGGACAAAATCAGAAGTGGCTACATAACCCCTGCCGTCTTGGGGATCCCCAGCGTGGGGACAAAATCAAAGGTGGCTACATAACCCCTGCCATCTTGGGGGCCCACATGTGGACAAGATGGCTGCATAGCTGAGGGTTTCCCACTGATTCGGATTAAAAAAAATTTAATTCGGAAGTATTCGGAAGTATTCGGAAATATTCGGAAATATTCGGAAATATTCGGAAATATTCGGATTGTAAAAAAACACACTTTTGCTCTTTGTAAATGCCGGTGGATGTCGTTTGGATGTTTGCTGTTCATACCACAGGTCCCATACTCCCAATTTTTGCACCCTGAATTTGCCACAGTTTGAATGAGCATGAAATGCGGGAAACGTACAACAACCGTACAACAACCAGTGCCCAGTAATGTTTCACTTCTTCACAAATCTCTGCGGATGTCATGTGGAAATTGAGCAGCGCATTTGAGTGCAGCCATCTGTTTGCCACGCTTTCTTGCTTGCGATGATTGTTTACCCGATGGTGCTGGTTGTTGCTTGCTCGGAAATTCATCAGGTGTAGGCACAGGCATGGATGTGTTGACAGAGCTGAAAAATCGGGGGGAAGGAGTATGCACCATACCCAGAGTACATCCCCCACAACACAGGAGACCCTCCCCGTATCCCCCCAAAACCTGAATGCTCACCCTTCTCATATTCGGAAATATTCGGATATATTTGGAATATTCGGAATTAGCAGGTCCAGCTCTGATTCAGAAATATTCCGAAATACTCGGAAATATTCGTTTCTGAATGAGCGGGAAACCCTGCATAGCCCCTGCCGTCTTTGGGTGGAGACAAAATCAGAAGTGGCTACATAACCCTTGCGTCTTGGGGCCCACACATGGGCAAAATGGCTACATAACCTCTGTTGTCTCAGGAACCCCCCCTTTTGAAATCCAATTGGCTGCAAAACCCGTGCCATCTCAGTGTCTCCATAGTATGGACCATTCAAAATGGCTGCATAGTGCTCTCAAAACAGAGAAGAATTGGGGGCATTTATTTTTGTCTTTTGGCATTCTTTTTGGATGTAGGTTGTATGCACTGTTTTTTGGTGTAGGTCGTGTAAAAAAAAAAGCGCAAGTCGCGTGTTTTTTTGTTTTAGGCTGTAGGTTGTGTGCACTTTTTTTTGTAGGTTGCGTAAAAAAAAAAATCGCACACTTTTTTTCTGGCGTAGATCAAGTACCCATAACATTTGAAAGTTTTGTTTTCCATGCACAGCTCACACCAAAAATAAAGTGCACGCGACCCACAGCAAAAACAAAAAAATAAGTGACCTACACCCAACACTCAGTGAGGCATCCACTGCCTGAAGGGGTGTAGGTCCATGCCTGCATTGACGTACCATTTCCTCCGCGTAGGGTCCCACCGCGCACCGAGAGCCTTGGCCTGCTCCTTGTCTTGGAACGGGCAGTTGAGCTCAATTCGTTCTTCAAAGGTGCATGCGCCTGCACTGGCACTGGGCGTCGACTGGAGCGCCCCTGGCTTAACATGTGAGGGCGGCAGCAACGTCTTTGCCTGGGATTTTGCCTCAGCCTTTGCCTCTGCAATGGCCGATTTGAGGTCAGCGACCAACTGCAACAGCTCCTGCCGAGACGGGAACGGTCGGCCATCGGGGTGCGCGGCCTGATTGCGCACCAGACGGATGCGGTGTGCCAGGCGTTGCAGTCGGGGCGTCAGCAAGCCCTGGGTCACCAGGACGGACATCTTGTCCCTCAACGACATCCCGCAGCCTGGCCCCTGGCATTGGTACCCAGCTTGACGTGCCATCGGGTGCATACCATAGTTGCGATCCAAAACCACTTCAAGGTGCTTGGCAGCCGCAATGATGAGGCCCTCGTCACGCTGGCGGTCGTCCTGATGCAGAAAACATAGACGGTGTCCACAGACTACAGACTATCATGCGCGTAAACATTGTTGTTGGACCCGTTTTGCGAAGGCGGGGCCTTCGGCCTCCCTCCATAATATTGTCTTTTCTCGTCTACAACATGTCTAAAACATGCTGACAGCGTCTACAATTCGGATATCGCCCCCTTCATGTCAGTCAAGAAGCTGCAACGTATCAGCATAGCGTATCAGTGAAACCCCCTTGTCTGCACTTGGACTAGTCCTCAAAGATGCATTTTTGTTGGCCTTTTGGAAACAAAATCCCTCCCTCCCTCCCTCCCTCCCTCCCTCCCTCCGAACATGCAATCCAAAGGTCCACATCAGTGGTGGATATAACTGGGGGGGGGGGGGGGGGTTCCGGCCCAGACCCCCCCTCATCCCCACCCTTGGTCACAAAAAGAGTCATAATATTAGGTCGCAAAACAAAATAACCTAAAACCAGCCGTTTTGGGCAGCCCATACATGAACATGGGAGGGGGGGGGGGGGGTGCAACAACACACATGACAAGCACAGAGCCCTGTGGATGCAACATTGCCACGGAATTTGCAGAGATGGAAAGGACTCTCCCGTTTTTGGAGCAGGGCCCTCATGCACTTGGGAGTCATTGATTTCCCCGAAATACAGCTGTACTGCACCATGTCCTGAGGCAAGGATGGCTCCAATGGGGGCTTCGCTGAGGATTGCTGCACATACAGCTCATGCAGCCCCACACAAATAACCATTGGCAATTGCGCACCATCTGGGCAGCTGCCTGTTGGGCCATGTTCTAAACGTGAACCAGGTCTTTGCCTTCAATCTCATGCTGTTTCCGAAATCACAACAAAGCCTTGGCTAGGGGCTCAATGTCAACAGTGGGTGCAGTGGGTGCAGCCTTGGGGGACTGCGTGTTGAAGGCCTCAAACAGTGTTGAAGGCCTCAAACAGGGCTGCTTCACCTTTTTCGATGGGGCGCCCATAGTAGTGGGTGCAGCCAGACGCTTGACAGGGTCTGTGGGGCAGGTTGGGAGGGCTCTGAGGGCTGGGACTGTTGGGACTGACTGCCAGCACCTAGAAGAAGGGCTGCAGCAACACCAACAGCAGCCACACCCTCAGCAGAACAAGCAGCCACAGCCATTGCAAAAGCTTGCGCCACCAATGTCTCTTGCTTGCACTTTACCTTGCTACGCTTCTGCCGACATGCAACATCAGTCTTGCAGGCTAGATCACAGGTGCAAGGACTTTTCTTCTGGCCCATTGTGGCAAAAAGGAACAAAAGGGCCCGCAACAACAGAATACACACACAGTGCACAAATACCAGCAGTCACAATAAATTTGCAGTGCAAGTAGATACAGTAGTAAATATGCAGTACAGGCACCCCCAATTCATTGGCACCATTCATCGGCAAAGTCGGTGAAAGTCAGTGGCGAATGCGGAGGTTGGAGTTTGTGCATCTGGGCTCAGGCATAGTGTGTGGACACAGTGTTTGGTGTTCAAATAGTGCCGTTGGCGAGCAGAGCGTGCCTTTCAAGCAGCTCCAGCCAAGGCATCTGGACAATCGGATGACGGGCACAGGGCAAAGACCTTTGCACCCGCCAGCGCACCCAGGTCATCCACATGTTGTGTCAGCAACCCACGCTGCTCCTCCTGCACTCTGAAAAGCAAGTCTGCACACAGCCCGTCCAGCTCTTGCTTCGCCCTCGCCTCGCGTTCTGCAAGCTCCTGAAGCCGTTGGCGCTCCCGCTCCACGACACGCCGGGTCTCCAGCTCTGCCTTCAGCTTGCCCCGTTCCTCCTCAGTAGCAGCCTTTGCAGCCGCTGCCTCCGCCTCAGCATCCGCCCGCGCGGCGCGGTGTTGCAGCTCCCGGTCCTCCGCCACCTGTCGGGCCCTTGTCTCTGCAGCCCGTGCTGCCTCCGCTAACGTCAACTGCTGCCTGAGTTCTTGCAACTGTTGCTCCATGGCCTGGAACTTTGCCTGCCGTCCTTCCTCTTGTGTCATCAACTCTGCAGCGCGTTTTCGCGAGGTATGCGGCACATCATCGCTACCACTAGCACTCTCTAGTGGTGGCTTACAAGGTGAAATACACGAGCCCGCGGAGGCTGGCAGGATGCTCCGCACAGCATCCTGGGCTGGGGAGTGGGGTGCTTCGCACAAATTGGGAGGTAGAAGGGGGTTGCGGGGGGTGCAGCCACCATGGGACTGGGACAGTGTGGGTGCAGTAGCGGTTGAATCCGTGCTCTGAATTGGCGTGCACAAGGCAGAAGCCCCGCCCAGGGAGTTTGGCGGGGTGCAGCTCCCGGGGGAGGGAGGTGCAGGGGGAGGGCTGCTCAGTGCGCGGGAGTCAGGTTTGCATATCCAGGAAGCGGGGTCCGAGGCCAAGGATCTCGGAGGTGTGCAAGAGACAGCAAAGGGCTGTGCATCGCGGGGTGGTGTGCAGGGACAGGGAACTGGGGGGCAAGCCGAGAAGAATACGGACTCAGCAGGCGACTGCTTGAACTGGTATGCACATGCATTCCCTTTGAAAGGCACAGATGCCCTGCGCGGCAGATACAGCTCGTCGCACACCAGCTCCAGCACATCACCGTCTTCCAAGGCAAATTGTTGCGCCTCGCGCAGCACTACCGGCACCTGCTGGCCTCGTCGGATCCTGCTTGGGTTATTACTGAGCTGGGTGGCGTACACCAGCCCGCCAACCCATTGAAGTTGCAGGTGTTGACTCGAGACTCGAGGATCTACAACGCCTCCAACACCACGATCCAAGGTGCAGCCCTGATCCGGGTCCATCGTGAGCTCCATTCGCGTGTCCTCCTTGAGGCACTCCGAGTGATGTAGGAGTGGCACTAGACAAGCGTGGCTCCTCAACGCCGGACGTGTTGGAGCCCTGAGAGAAGCTTCATCGCCACAGGGCATACCCAAAAGGCGTGGTTATGCTGCTGGAGCAGAAAGCGAGCAGACGTCCGTCAGAGAGGCTGGCCCTGCGGCATTTAGTTGTGTCATGCTCGGTGCTGAGCACAACAAATCCTTGGGACTGCGAGTGAGGGTGTGTGTGAGGGTGTATGTGGTTGCAGGTGTGGGTGGGGGTGTGAATGCAGGTACAGGCGCGAGTGCTGATCTTGGTGTATCCGAAGCAAGGCCCGGGCTGCCCCTAATGCCAAAAAAAACAAAAAACTGCTGCCCTCCAGTACACCTGGAACGGAACAGTGCACTGGCGGTTCAGGAACCACTGCCCGCTAACGGGCTTTGGTTGACCATGAACTGCCTTGGGTCAACCACCAACCACCGTCTATGAACCTCAACCCCACCACCCAAAACCCCAGGCTGTCCCCTGGGGGGGCGACTACAACCGGTCCTGATGCGATACCCCCCCCAGCTATCTGCCAAAACTTGCGGGCCATGAGGCAACGGAAACTGGGCTCGCATACGCCCCCGTGTCACAGGCGCATGGTCATAACCACATTGTTCAGTGTTTTGCTTGCTGCACTGCAGCGTAGACCAGTTCTGCCAAAACTTGCGGGGGGGGGGGGGGATCGGCGGGAGTGTGGGGGTGGGGGGGTATTGGCAGCTCGGCCAGGGGGGGGGGGGGGGCTGCGCGCGACCCACTACTACAGGGAGGGGGAGAATTCGCAAATGAAGGGTGCTGATTTCACATCACAAAAATTCGCAAAAGTTTGCAAAAATTCGCAAAATTTCGCAAAAATTCACAACATACTATTTTGCACAAAGATCCCTTTCAACCCCACACGTAACGGACAAAGGCAATGCGCGGGATTCATTTTTACTTCGATAAGCCAGAAATGTGTGGCATCCAGACTAAGCGGTTGCAAACCTACCCTCCACATCCCCATTGAACAAGAGCATGTTGGTGAGACGCCGGGTTTCATTTTCATTTGGGAGGTTGTGGCGATACTTGTTGTCCGCGGGCTTCAGGCGTAGTCTTTGCTCCGTAGTTCAACTTTGGCTTTTTTTTGGCAGGTGCATCTGCTGCATCATCATCAAGGGCAGCAACAAGCTCATTCAATGCATCTTCCTCGGGAGGAATGTCACTCATCAAGCCTAACATGCAGGAACAGGGTATTGCAGGGAGCACTATAGCAGGCACAAATTTTCGCAAATTTTGCAAAAATTCACAAATTTCCAAAATTGCCAAAATCACAAAATTTCGCAAATTTCGCAAGTAGCGAATTCTGCCCCCCCCCTGACTACTACCACATGCATACCTCAAGGGTGTGTGTGTGTCTGGGGGGTGCTGGGGGGTGTTGCATACAAGGACCGGGCCCGGCTGCCCCCCCGGGGGCTGCCCTTGGTGAAAGAAAGAAACAAAATTCTCGTTCCGAAAGGACAGCCCTGGGGAAGGCCAAAACGTGCCTGTTTTGGTGAAAAGGGAGTTGAAAAAGGCGGAAACCCAAGAAGAGACCACCAGCATCATTGTTATTGTGCAGCGCTTTGTTGCGAGTCGGCCATGACTGACGCAAATGCTCTCCGGTCACCTTTGCAACATTCCTCAATGGCCTGCAAGCACTTTTTCACTGCAATTGTAACCACTCCTCAAGCCCCACGTGTACGTCATTTTTTGTCCCATGCGAAGGCCTACCTCTGCCCACATTCTGCACAACACACTGCACTGTTTAGCTCCTCAACACGCGGCCAGGTCATGGGATCCAAACCATCAGTGACTCTCACGACACAGATTCAGTCAGCGGCGCCCTTCTTGGCCCTCCTCAAGGCAAGACAAAGAAGACACGAGACATAGAGAAAGGCGACTGACAAAGAGTGAGAGGAAGGAAGGTGCACTTGTAAGTTAATAATGCAATTGTTCGTTTGTTGTCTTGTGAAAATGCTACCCGTTCCTATGCGTTCTTCACTTTCCCATCATGGCTACTAATCCGAGAAGCAGCCCCTTATTCTGACACCACACACGCGTAGGCATACACACATGCACATGCGCTATAGCTCCTGGTGTCCAAGTGTCCACCGCATGGACAGGTGCTTTGATATCATGTTGCGGTAGCCCACATCACGGTAGTCTTGGTCTTTGATAGTGCCCTTGCGTTGGGTGGGTCTTGCTTTAACTACTCCGTGGTTGTTGAGGATGATTTCCTGAACCCCTTGGGCCATGCTGGATGCCATAGCACAAGCCATTGTTTCTGCCACATAGGTGGGAAAAAATGCAGTAATAGGGAGCATTTGTGCACTTGCGCATGTGAAAGGGATAAATTGGGGATTTTTGCTACAATTGGCAATATTCTTGCCTACATAGATCATACTACACCCCACAATGAAGGTAGGGGAAATGAGGGCTGTGCTTATAATGATTCAAGCTATCAGACCATCGAACCTCGTCCACCACCATATTGAGATATTCACGAACTTTTTCACGGTTGCGTCAACCACACAAGGACTAGCTGCTCATTGCCACACATAAGCCGTCACATCCTTTGCGATTGCATGCTTCATCTTGAAAAAGAAAATGAACATCTCTTCTGACGTGAGCACGCCATCATGCCCTTATTTCTGATACCACTCCTTAGTAGAGATGGACTACTGGCGGTCGAAGCGGAGGGGGACCGTGATGGCTAGCTTGCCTCGTGTGGCTGTGATACGGACGTCGACGCTGTAGTCAATTGCCGCGATGGCGGGGGATGCGCCGCTTAGCCTCTAGTTATGCGACAAGACTGCGGCTGGGTCCATTGGGAGATGATGGCGGTGAAGGTGACCGCACCTGGTACCTTATGCCCCCCTTGTAATCCCCCACCCCAATGTTGTGGCGGTTCCCCCCCACGGAGGGGGGGACAGTCACGAACAACACCGGTAGTGTGAATCGCATTGAAACATGATGTTACTTCTGTGCGCGCGCCCTTTTCACAGGCATCGTGTAAAATTTCTTTTTACGACTCCAAATAACCTTGAACTCCTAGACATGCTCAGTGGGCAATTCAAGTATAGGCTGAGGATTGGAGGAGGAGGTAGGTCGCGCAACTCGGTTTCTAGCCCTTTTGGAGAGCACAGTGCAACCAACCGTTTCCAGAAGAAATGTCAAAGTGACGTTCCCCCCCTTGGAGGGGGGGGGTACAAGGGGGGCATAGGGTACGCCCTTTCCATTGATGTGGACATGCGGGTCTGAGAGATGGCATAGTAATGGTGGCCCCCGAACAAGGTACCCACATGTATCGCCATAGCACCAAAACGGGTACCCTTTTTGAGTGACATGCACAGCAACACACGCAAATGCACTAGAAATGAGGGCTAGGCATGCTAGGCAACTCATATAAATGCCCAACCAAGCTCATGGCTACTAGTACTAGGCACTACTATGCAGCTTGGGTGCACGGCACGGGCATAGCGTGCAATACACCCCCATAATCCATGGACCCTCGGCAAAACAAGCAAGGAAAGCAAAAGTACAATATTTAGTAGAGCTATTGCATACATATTGTTCCACAACGGGTAGAATGGAACCAAAATGAGCAATAGAGCTTGGCGACCAAGATCCTCCTAATTACTTTCTTCCTACTCCTGATGCAACCACACCCAGCGCCACCGCCACAAGCCGTGTGCTTCGTGCCCAACCTCACAATGTACCAAACAACACCGTGCACCAACCAACTCGGATGCGCCAAAACAACGCACACCCTAGCACCTGAAGAAGATCTTGTGGCTCTTCTTGGCCTTCATCCACTACATGGGCCAACCTCCTTCCACAACCATGCCTGGCACGCCTCATGTCACATGCCACACACTAGTACACCCACATGCACACACCCATGTGGCCACCCGAGCCCAGCGGCAAAATCCACGGCGTAAAATATATACATCATGAAACAAAACTTGCAACATGGGTGGGGCATGACTGCCACTACACCACGTAGAGGCGGGTGGGTAGGATTGGGTGTGTGTGTGTGTGTGTGTGTGTGTGTGTGTGTGTGTGTGTGTGTGTGTGTGTGTGTGTGTGTGTGTGTGTGTGTGTGTGTGTGTGTGTGTGTGTGCCAATTGCCAATTGCCCCGCCGCGGGGGTGGTGTTTCACGCAATATGTTCTTGCCTTCGGCAGTTCTCTAGGGATTGCTCTCCTTTGCCTGGCCTTGCTTGCAAATTGAGATAGGTTCGTCAGTCGGTGTACAAGTGTAGAGTGTCCTCGGCAGCTTGTTTGGCACTTAATCCGGCTCAGGGTCCGGTATATCAAGGGGCGCATTGTGCATCTCTCTACGTTTGTGTTGGATGTGAGCTGGCATGTCACGCCTGACACCTGCACCGGCGCCTATCTCTTGATTCCCCTACCCCTGGTCTGTTTTCATTTGGTGGGCACTGGACTGCCATGTGGAATGTCCCTGACAGCCTCGGTCTATGCACCTTCGACATTGCCGCCCCCGCCTTTGCCAGGGTTTCCGCTTCTTCATTATACAACAGTCTCTTGTGTCCATACACTTGTGTCATTGAAATGTGTGTTGTCTTGGCCTGACACATGTGGTATATGTCCTCCCACATATCATAGCGTCGCACCGGCTTCTTCCCTTGCACCATCCACCCCCTGTGCTTATATACACGCAAATTAGAAAAGATGTCCACACACCACTTGGAATCACTATAAAGACACAGGTCCTGCGATTCTGGCACCCGTTGGATTGCTGCCCTCACTGCCGAGACTTCCGCTCTATTATTCGATTGGGCCCCTACCACTGGCTGACTTACATTCGGAAAGTCTCCGTGAGGAAAGTACACTCCAAATCCTGCTTGTCCTCGGACCTCGGATCCATCTAGCCACACATGGATCTTGGCATCTCCCAAGAAGTCGGTCACGGATTCCACTTCGGACAGTTCCTCTAGGAATGCCTTCCCCCTCGCTATGTTTCGGTCCTTTTCGTCACTCATATGTGTACAAGGTGGCGGCGAGCACTGTTGAGAGTCCATTGGACACTTGTTGTAGACCTTCAGTGGTTGCTCTTCATTGTTACCCTGCTGTTGTGCTACGGCCCCTTCTCCTTCAAGGTTCATTTCCAGATCCCCCCTTGGGGGTTCCTCTGCGTCTTGCCCCTCCGTGCGTGGCACAAAAACAAATTCGTCGGTTGCTTCTAGTGGCCCGCCTCTCGCTTGGACTGGTTGGTTCCTTGGTGTGAGTGACAGCACCGTACTCCAGTGATCCGTATATTCCTCCACCTGCACCCAAGTGCGTCTCTGTATTTGCTGGTGCTCTTGCTTGCATAGCCGCGCCTTCTCTTTCTCTATTGTTTTGTGCACCGCTCTTGTGCTTCTAGCTGGCCCACTGCTACAAATCATGCCTTTTTTGCCCGCC
Organism: Eutreptiella sp. 'Long Island Sound 2002'; assembly: GCA_964036045.1. Lineage (NCBI taxonomy): Eukaryota > Euglenozoa > Euglenophyceae > Eutreptiales > Eutreptiaceae > Eutreptiella > Eutreptiella sp. 'Long Island Sound 2002'. The sequence goes on along the minus strand of OZ038385.1, from coordinate 63,236,623 downwards.
AGTGTGCTTTGTCTACTGCTGGGTCCTCTCCCAACATGCTATGGCTCTGCTGCCAGAAGTACACTGCCATCGTCTCGGCCGTGTGTGCTGCTTCCTTTTGCTCGGTATTGCCAAACCATGATGAAGCTTCCATGAATTTTGGTTTCGAGCACCATGACCACATTTGGCGCCGACACCTCCATTTTGCGCACCGCCTTTTGGCATTGCAGTGTCCACAACCGGTGCAGCCCCCATCATACACAGAAGCATGTGGGGTGCATCAGCGAGATCAAGGGGTCGTCCGCGACCCACCATCCCACATCCACTCCCCGCACCACCGGCGTCGCCACGTCCCTACAAGCTGTGTATAGCAATCAAACCATTGGACAGCTTTTGACGAAATGATAGATTGTCCCCTGTGCTCCACACCATGCACATCCCTCGCCAATGTCCTTGATGATTCACACTTGTTGGCGTACTTGGAGCTTCTTTCATAGGGCCTTGTACATGAACTTGTGCATGATTGCCCGCGTATTCGTCCTCCACAAAGCGGGCCACATTGCCGGGTCCCGTCGATCCGTTGGGGCCACATCTGCAAACCAAGCCGACTTCACCTCTTTTAGGCACAACTCCTCAAAGCCTGGTGGTACCACCCCGTCTATTTGCACTGTCTCGTCATCTTGGGCCTCCAGCAGATCTATCACTATTTGGAGGGCGTGTTCGGCCTGATCCTTCTTCGTTTGTCCTGCCGCTCTCACCATCTATGGCATATCCAGTGCATTCATCTGCCCCACTGTTGTGGCCCATCGACGCCACCTCGGCACCTTGAGGGTCCGTGACTCGGACATCAAGAAAACGGAATGTGCCAGCCCTAGGCTCCGCAGCTGACCAACGGATATGTTGACTCCATTGAGCACCTTCCGCAACGCAGAGAAACTCCACAGTGACCGCACCGGCGACCCTCCGCTCCACACGTTCCTAGCGCCAGTACCGTACGGTGCACGGCCAACGCCGTTTCCGGAATGCCCTCTACTTGCAACGGCGGTTTGAGGTCCTTGTTTTCCGTTGGCGTCGCTTGGCCTTACAAGGACCTCGTCAATGGCTGCACATGTGCCCACCGACAATACAGCTTCGGGCGAATGAGCCCTCTTCCTCCCCCATGCACGGACTTGCTCAGCCCCACGAGGCTTACTGTGAAGGATCCGACATTCGGTACTAGTCGAGCATCCTTCTTGAGCTACAACAAAACCTTTTTAGGCATTAGTACCACTATCGCCACATTATAGAGTGCCGGGCACACCCATTGGTGCACCGGTTGAATCTTGACCCCTAGGGGCAGCGCCAACCTGCCAATTTTCTTACACATGTATTGAATCTTGTTCATGGTATCCGCTTACTCATCCCCCTCTTGCAAGTCTCCTCCCAGGACACCCAGGAACTTGGTTTTCTGCACCACGGTGATTCCCTGAACGGGAACAACTACCAGTTGTTCCAGCACCAAGAGCTCACTTTTCTGCGCACTACACCGTAAGTTTGACACTGTCGGATCTCACCAAACAACTGCAACACTTTTTTAAGCACCGTCTCCCGCGGCAGGATGTCAGTGACAGAATCATCTACATACCAAAACTGCTCGAGATCCAACCCCGCCGCATGCATGCGCCTGATTAGGAAACTAGTGGCAAAGACAAACAGCATCGGTGAGAGCAGGTCTCCCTGCTGTATTCCGGCCTCCAATGTGAGCGGGTCCCCCACCACAACACTGCCCACCAGGATGGACGCCTGCCTCTCCAGGAAGCGAGCAATCTACTGCATGAGGTCGAGCAGTACGCACATCTCTGCCAGCCCGGCCAACACAAATTCATGTGCCGTCTTGTCATACGCCTTCTCCAAGTCCGCTCCAAAAAACATCATTGCGCTCCCCATTGAGTGTTTTCAATTCGCTGCAGCCACCTGATGACGTGGCTCATCATGCGCTGCCGTTTCATAAATCCCACGTGCTTGTGAGGCACTAGCTGTTGTCATATCCTCGATCGCCACCAGAACCACCGTAAAGTATATCTTGGCGCGCTCATTGAGCATGGTCGTAGGCCGCATATTCATCACCATTGGGGGCCTCTTCTTCTTCAGCATGTGGGTTCATATGCCATGGTCCAGTTTGCGCAGGATGTACCCAGTGGCCAGCTACCACTGCATTGTTGTGGTCATTGGTCCCACCGGAAACCCTACCAGTGCATGCCACAGAGGCTTGCCTATCCCATCTAGCCGTGGCGAGTAGTCTCCCATGGTGCAGCACCGTATGACCTCTCGCATCACCTCGGTTGTCATCGGCGGCACTAGCTCCGGCAACATCATCCCATTTCGAGGTTTTGGTGTGCCGCGCAAGTAGTTATTAACTGCCGTCTAATCATGCAGACTTCCATGTGCCACTCGCTAGCAGTGGGCCCTAAGCTCCTGCACCATCTCCCCCAGATTTGTCATCACCCTGTCGTCCGTTTGCAACACCACCACTTCTCGTGAACCCATGACTCGCCGCATGAGCTTTGATATGAGTGTCCGCCGCTGCCGTGTGGGCGTTGGCTTGTCATACCGCAGGGTTGCCCCAAGGAAGGACAGCCCCTCTGTCATGTTCCGTGTGTACTACGCAAAGTCATGCAGCGCCCTTAGGCAATAGAACACTCTTCAATCACATGCTCCTGTGTGTAGTCCCGCACCACCCTCTAGCCCGCGTCCGTCACTGTGGTCACTGAATTGTCCTCCACTGCCTTCTTCAACCAGCGGAAGCGTTGTACCTCCCTTGGTGCTGGTCTTTCTTTGGCTATCCGTTCCGCCATCCCCCACACCATGGCATCTAACTGGTCCCACTAGGCATATATTGCCTGCTCCTAAGACATTGGCTGTATGCCCCGCAGGGCTGCGAGATTCGCTGTGCTATCGTGTGTTTTGTCCAACTGCATGATGCCCGACGTATCGTTGCGCACATTCCCCGATTTGCTGTGCGGGAAAGGTGGCATTTGTTGCCGAATTTCCTGTGCCCACGCGTCCATGTGCTCCTCCTTGTCCTCTAACATCCATGTCGCCCTTGGCGGCAGCCGCAAATACACCGGTGTGAGCATGGTCATCGGACAATCCCATGTTAGTTTTTTCATTTTCCGACCATACTGGTGTATAGTCTGCATCTTGTACACCAAACAGAGAGTTTATATCCCCCGCCATGATACACGCCCCACTATTTCCCAGTTGCATGAGCTCTTCTCAAACACCTTTCTATCCGCCGCCAAATTTGGCGCATGGACGTTCATTAGTGTCACCCAGCCACCAGATGGCTGCCGGAGGTTCGGTCGCATCACCCTCTCACGCACTGGCGGCGTCAGTGGCACAGGATTGTGTACGTCGACTCGGATGTCTTCTTTCAGCATAATCATGAGGCCCCCTTCTGCATACGACTTGGCATGCAGCCAGACAATTGTGTAGCTGTACTGCTGTGCTCCCCATTCCACATCCGTCACTTGCCTGTCCACCAACCCATTAACATGCATCTCTTGTATCTATAGGGCGTCCAGCCGTAGCTTGTTAGCCCCTTTCAGCATCTTGCAATACTTGTACTCTGGCCCACAGGTGATAGAAACAAACCATTTGCATTGTACGACATCAGTCGCAATGGGTCGAGATACGGACCCCTCTCTTCCGGTGACGGATCGCCGGCTACCGCTGAGACATAGGTTTCTGACACTACCTCATAACATCTAATACCAACAGAGAGGTAGCCTCTTTGCTTTTGCCATTTGCTTTTGCCATTCCTAGCTGCTCGTTTCCCAACTACCGTTCTTCAAGCGCGCGGTTTGGCGCTCCCATACGTAGTTGCCGTTGACCTGGCTCCCGTCGACGAAGACGCCACATCACTTCCATCCGGCAGGAGTGATCGTTGGGCTTGCGCCACCGTCGTCCTCAGTGTTACATAGGTCGTTTTTGGCTGTGGGGGAGTCTCCGGCGGATTCGTCGTTCTTCCTAACGGACACTCGCTCGCAAAATGGCCCTCCTTCCCACACTTCTCACAAATCACGGTCTTGCCTTCCATATTGCAGGAGGTTCTCCTGCTCTGCTATTGCTGCTTTTCCTGTATGTATTGTTCCCGGAACAACACACTGCATGCACAATCCTCCGTGAGGATCACGGTGCCCTCATGAGAGTTTGTGCCCATTATCGACACCCACCACGTTGACGTTCCCCGATCTCCCACATTCCATCGCATCTGTGAAATAGAGCCCAGCTCCATGGGGTCCACCCCTAAGCCTTCAATGATGAGCGCCTGAACTTGAGCTGCAGGGGGCCACGGCTCTAGCTCCGTTGTGTAGAGAACTCTCATACCTCCAGTCAAAGACGCCGAGCCATCAGACATTGGGTCATCTCCCTTTCCAGCTCCAAGCGGGGGCCTGGCCCCCGTCCTCTTGATGAGCACGCCCAATTGTTGTGCCATTGCCACAATACCCGACTCCATAGCATCCGCATTGTGCTGCCCGTTCACTCCCACATGCAGCTTATTGGTGCCTCGGTAAATAGCCGCAAACCATTCCATCCTCATGCAGTTATGTCATCATCCCCACCATGCTGGACCACGGCTTGGGTGGGGTCGCATCCTTGGCCTCTCCTGCAGCCCAAACGTCGTAGGAGAACTCGTGCAACGCCGTGCTGTTAGCAGCCCACTCCTCCACCGCCATGATGGAGAAAAATGGCGTCACTCAATGCTTCGGGATGTTGGTTGACAGCAACTCCGTGTTGCTTCCACGAAAAACCCAGCTGCACCCGCAACGAAACCCTCCATAGCTGCTGGATGCTCACCCTTAGCCTAAAAATCCTTCATAACATTCGCAATGAAATCCTTTTTAGACTGCCACCAATCTTGGCGGGATTTGTCGTTTTTTTGCATGGCACACCTTGGTCCCGTCACTTTGAGGCATCAGCTTGAGGAACTTCATCTTGGGGTTTGGTAGGCCCCGCATTCTACAATGCCGCACTTCTACTATCCACAACGTATGGGTTATGGTAACGTGGGTGCCATAACCCATCATCACTGGGGGAGACATCAAGTAAACTACCTCCAAACCAAGCAGGGTCTTCTCAATGTGGTCCTTCTCATAGATGAAGCCTACGGGCGTGGCAGTCTCCCACTGCATAACCTGGTCTCAGACTGAGCTAATCCTCACTACGTGTCAGATCCGCTACCATAGCCATTGTGGGATCATCATAGCACTAGACAGCTCTGAACCTTCATCCCGAGAGGGTATCTCGAGCATTGTGAAGTGAGTACGCTATCCCAGCTCATCTTCGTCTTAACCCCCCCCCCACCCCCCAAAAAATACCCTTCACATACACAGTGACAGTGGTGATACAGTACCGTTTCATTTGGTTCTTGATGCTAGGCAGGTCACAAAGGTACTAGAGCATGATGTTACGTCATTCCGCCATGCATTGTTGGTTACCCGGGAACCGCACGGCGGGAAAGAGGGGAGGACAACGAGGAGCGCTGCGCCGCAAGAGAGAGGTATGCACCCTGATCAGCTGCCAGAAGCAAGGCCGATGGGAGGCGTTGGTGTGCAGTGTGGTGGTGTGAATGCCAGCATTGGAGAGGAGCCCGAAGACCGATGGCTGCTGTGGGAAAAAGCAACCGTGCTAGTAGGGTCTGAAGTGCACTTGATTGAGAGGATGCTGTTTCGGGTGCTGAAGGTTACCTTTGGTTCGGTTTCCAATGGGGCATTTGACGATACGTTGGACATCAGGGCGGCCCTCACTGTTCAGCACTTTCGAAGGTGGTGGGCACAAGAGACCAGAGATGTGGTGCGATCTATCTCACATGCGGGTGAGGCCCTAGTGCAGTTGTTGGCGTCCATCAGGATGATCATGGCATTAGAAGGGGTTTACCGTATGATTGTGTATTGCTCCGCTGTGGAGGGCGAGGCTCTGGCTTCCCAGTGTGCATGAGGCGCAATGACTGTAGGCTGAAAAAGACAGCCTGAAGGGTATCTATGTCTTAAACAAATCTGGTGGTCCTACTTCTCTAAATAGATCTCCTTGGAGGAGCAAGAGATCATGACCCTCGGATCCTCTGTACAGCAACTCAGCCCCACGCCATACAAATACTTGGATGCTGTGCTGGCCCCAAGTGGTTTGGCTGGCCAACGCATCTCCCAGCTCAGAGTGCATGGGCCAAGTTCCAATGGCCTTCACAACTGAGAAAAGTCGGAGGAGGACCACCCAAGCCGCCATACACAGGCTGTCATACAACAACATCCAACCCCACGATGAACTGACCCCAGAGGAAACGGCGGTTGTCATCGCCCAACTACCAAACACTAGGGTCTGCTGTGGGGTAACCCTACACTACACAGGGGAATCCACCACCAAAACGTGGTACACGGATGATTCAAAACACTATGGCCACGCAGGAGGGGGAATCTAAACCGGTCAATTGTATGCTGCCTTTTGCGTTCATAGCCCCCTGCAGGTGCAAATGCGGTGCATGTGGGGTGCATGTCGTTACAGAAAACACATACAGCATGGTAAATACCATGGCTTTGTTTGGCAAATTTGCACATGATGTCAAAATGTCGTTTGCTCAGCTAGGGCAACACAGCTGTTGCGGCATGGCTGACACCCTATGCTGGCTGATGCAGTGCAATGCCTGTTTGTGTCAGATTGTGTACCGAGTGCTGTACTCACTGGAAATGTGACGATTGACTGAGTGGTGTGCAAATATTTCCATTCTGTCCATGGGGACAACATGCTCCCCTTGTGGGGATGTGCTGTGCCAGGAAACTTGCCAGGATTTTGCATGGTTTCATGGGGATGCTCACAGTGCTTACGGCTCCAAGCTTCTCAAAGGCATCACAAACCTTTTTGATGGGTGTTGAAAATGTTCCAGGATTTGGGGAAGTAGTGCTGCAAAGTTCCTCCCGTGTTGCCATGCCTATTGACACATCTGCCGCACTGGGACTTCTAACATTCTCTACCAGCGTGTAGCACCCCCTAGCGCCTTTCCATTCATTAATCCAACAGCACCTCCCTACCTCACTACCCAATGTGATCCCAATATGGTGCCCTTCCCAAGGTGAAACCACAGCACAGAGCAGCCAAAGAATTGAAACTCAGAACCATCGCCAAACTAAATCCAAAGCCATTCTCTGTTGGGCCATCTGCCCTGTGCTTTCCAGTGTTATGGAACAGCCCTGGCGAACACGCTCTTTGAGCAGCAGAACTCTCCCCTGTTCTATGATTGGCCTGCATCGAGCGCCCTTCAGGCCTGCTTTGGGACTCTACCCACAGCATGGTATGGGGGTTTCCACCTTGGAGGAGAACGCGGACGCTCCAGCAGCTGAACCGTCAGAAAGTGTGTTCGGTTTTGACAGTGCTCAACATGCTGAAGAGAAAGGACTAGGCTTGCAATATGGCATGAATTCAGTCAGACAATGCAAGTGGTTGAGCTACACGCTGTGCCACGTAAAAAATGGGCTGGACGTGTTGTTGGGTTGGATTCTTATTTCGACTTTTTTTTTATCTTCAGGGCTCATATCAATGCTCAGTACGTAGGATGAGTATTATGTTAGGCCCCTTTTGGTGTGTGGCCGAGACAGGGCTGAACAGCAGAGCCTCACAGCAACTACTGAAACGGAGCACCGTAACATCACGGGGCCCAGACTTGGTCCACATATCCCGTGCGGAACAGAACCGGAATCCTGCTGCCCAGGCGGCCGAAAGCCCCCCCTAGAGATCCTGCGGGATTAAGTTCATAAGAAACCACGCTGCAATAAGGCTCAAGAGAGGGATAGGAGCGCATCCACCCTTGGGTGACCTTTGGTGCGGACCACGTTTTGGAGATATTGCACGAGGCAGCCACAACAAACCCCGTAGAAGGACTCAGAAATTCCTTTCTTCCAAGCAATTCAGCACCAAATGCTCATCTGCGTCTTGCTGTGCTGTATGTGCGTATGTTTGGCTTCCACCACTCTACGCCACGCGACACCACGCCACGCCACGCCACGCCACACCACGCCACACCACGCGACGCCACACCACACCACCCATCAATGTTGGCACGTGAGTCAGGTTGGATCTCTACCTGTAGCCCTGGGAAGCTCGCGTGTACTTGCCCACATACGGTGGTCGGCTTCCCCGCTCTCCCCATCGTTCTCTCTGCGTCCCACCAAAGAGGGTGAAAGGTGTCAACAATCAATTGTGTTGGGGAAGGAGAGGGGAATAATTACGATTGGGTGGCCATAGGGAAAGCAAAAAAAGGGCCATAAAGCCGGGTTACAGAATCAAATTAAAAGGTAGCACGTGGGTGCGTAAGGATGATATGAGGTCACAGGGCATTGTAGGGGTTGCTCACCTTGGGTACTGTTATCAGACGCAACGAAGTCACCAGCCATAAAAGCAGGCGTGGGTGCAGGAATGCGTCGTGGCCCAGAGGGTTGAGTGCAAGCAGGTAGAATGAAATGAGTCCTGCTGCCAAACAGAAGACAGAAATATTCGGCCCCGCTCCAGGGAAGCAACTGGCTGCCTTGCCCACACGAGTGCATCCATGTGCATCGATGTATACACACCCAAACAGGCGTCCCAAACAAAGGACCCCATGGGAAAACTGATGTACATCGTGCACATATGTTGAGGAGCAGAATGCAGGACAAATGATGGACTCAGACTCACGAGAGACAGAACTTTAAGGTACTATCCCTCCCCCCGCTCCCCCCATCTTCCACCAAAGTACACTGCCTCCCACCAAGGTACGACCTCCCGGGTGCTACCTCCCCCCCAGGTCACCGGCCAAGGCACTACCTGCTCTCAACGCACTACCTGCTCCTAAGTTACTCATTCGCAGGACACAGGTACTAAGGCACATCCAGTTGCCTTTTGATGCCTGTTACTGTATGGATAAGTCAGGGAGCCTTGTGGTAAAAGCTCTGAGCTGTTGGAAGCAGGCGCTGGGAAATATCAACACCGCCCACAAGATTGGACTGAGGCTGGAAGAGATCGTGGAGAGATTCACGTTCGGTTAAGCTGTGGAGTGTATGTGCAGTGGGGTCAACCACATGGGCAGAAGGGGGCAGGCGGTACAACTCAAGTCGGGTCAGAGATGCCCGGCTGGCACGTGGACCGTGTGGAACTTTCCAGATGCCTGACCGTGTTGCACAAAGCTGTCACCAAGCGCTTCAGGAGCCCATTCACTCGGAGGCACGCAACTGTGGCACATTGTTTTCTGTGCATGGCACCCTCCGGGGGGCCCTCACTCAACGCAGGGGAGACCCCAGCTCCTCGCTGTGGGAAGGCTCAATGAGCCAGCACTTGAGGCTCAGGAACAGTACCTTACCCCGCTCACAGCTACGACCGGCCTCCATCATTAGAAATCAAAGCAGCAGTAGCAGTCACCAGCTTGGTGGGTGTGCCCGCTGGGTGCAGTGTGAAACGGGCCGCCTAGAGGACTGTGTGTGTTTTCTGCTATGCAGGCTCTGCTGGGCCCTCAAGAATGTGCTGCTGTGTGTTGGGTTCACTCTGTCACTGAAACTCATATTTGGCAATGCCTATCAGGGGTTAGCACAGAGGGGCCGAAGAAGAGGGCCGGCTTCCCTAGCAACGACTCTGATCGCCTTGGGCAGGGGGACATTGGGTAAGGAATGGCAAAAAGGTCAGAGTGGCAGGGAGCAGGGCCTGGTTTGTGGCCCGCTACACCTAAAGGCCACTTTCGTCGGAGCAGCGAGGCATTCTAAATGGGGGGCACCCGTCATTGTGGCTACGCACGTACATCTACCGGAGCGGGCGGGGGGGGGGGAGAGTTTTTTGGGTTTCTGTTTCCTTGTTGGGGTTGCTGCATCCCATTCGCAGGACCCGTTGCCACCGGCGTCAAAAAGAGCAACAGGTGCGCCAATAGAACCTCATGCCATTTGGATAAGCTGTTGGCAACGTGGGGAAACGTCATCGCAGCTTGGGCTTCGGTTGAATTCCCCAGCAAAGCCCTCTTACAGCAACGCAAGAGTTCCCCAATTGGGTAGAGTGTGAGGTACGCTTCGATTCAAGAGAATGGAGTCTCAAAGGCTCAACAGGGGCTTGGATGCTGAACCGAGACCACGGAGCCTGGCTCCAGACAAGTCCCAAACCCGTGCTTCAAACATGGACCAGAACAAGGGAACATCTGCAGGGCGCTTGTCGTCTGCGCGACTTGTGCCACCGGTGGAACCGGCAGCGCAGGAGAAGTGTTTGCGTGGTCCTTCACACCAGGGCCTCTTCAGCTCCCCAGACCCTCAGTGCACAGTAGGCACGCCGCCGGCCCGCAAAGGATGTGCACAACGGGGGAACAAGGTCGGTAAATGGTCGGGGCAGAAGGCTTTTGAGTGTGCCGCCGAGGCTTCTGCCTCCCATCCTCCCTCCTTCCGTCCTCGCCTCCCTCCTTCTCCTCCCCCCCTCCCTCTCTCCTTCCGCCGGGCCTCCGTTTCCGACCTTCCTCCCTCCCCGCTCCCTCCCTTCCTTTGCTTGCTTTGCGGTCACTGTTCGGTTCCGGATTTTGCGACGTGTGTCCACACCCAACCCGCATTCCAACGCTGTCTCTGACTGCCGTTACTCTGTGTGTCCTCTCCGGCAGCCGTTTCTCGGTTTTACAACAACGCAATGAAAATTGGCCACATCATGGTTTGCCGTTAACGATGACTTGGGGGGGTGGGGGAGGATGAAAGTGGACAGGAGCCGCAACCTGAGGCTCCTGCACAATGCAAAAGAAACAAAAAACCCTGCAACCAGCCTCCCAAAGATCCATGAGGTTTCGTGTGCTTGAGGGTGGCGGACCGTGCCTTGTAATCAGCTCGGTCAAGGGACGCGGCATTTGCTCGTTGATGTCATTCCGCATTCCGGCATTCCTCCCTCTGAAGACTGCTGGTGATGTAGATGGGGCAACAAATGCCAGCAACGGCGTAGGTGGCTTCCAGAACAGCGCATGCACCATGGCCATCGATGCGCTATGCGACTCACTAACAACCGCAAATCCTTGCGCGCCACCAAATGCTGCCCAGCCACTGTAAAACTGCACGGACATGCTGAGACCCTCACATTAACATTCTCTTGGGCGCTTCATCTACAGCACTGCTGCATTTCCGCGCATCTTCACGTCCACATAGGCAGCGCTGAGCTTGAAACCACCATCCCTTTCTTTGTTGCTGTCTCGACCACAACGCCCACAGACTTGCTCAGCACCCGACTCCCTCAACATGATACACATGTTGATGGTTGATTGGTAAGTGTTCAAAACCATGGTACGTGGGTTCAAAGGCCATCGCCTTGCAAATGGGGGGCTTCATGGCAATCCTACCAATCCATATGTGAGTGTAGTCGCACTGGGTGACGAGGGGTTAAGAAGAGCTGAGTCAGACTGAGTGCATCGTTTGCCCCCAAAGAACGACAACTGGAGTAGACTGGCGTTGCTCGGATGTCAGGAGAGCATTTTGTTTTTGCAGGAAGCTGATGAGAAAATACTTCCGCTCTGTGTCGAGAACCCCTTCCCGAATTCCGAGTGTGTGCACAACTCAGAGGCAGATGCACAAAGTCACCAACTGCAGACTGCAGAAATGCCCATGCCTATCCACTCCACGCACCGTGCATGCATCGTGCAGTGTTGGTATATGTCGTACCACTGTATTGCAGCATGACTGGGGCAGCGACGCACCCATGGGGGATAGTTTAGTGCAGTTCTGGACTCCAGCACCCACGGCGTGAGCCGCAGGGTCCAGAGGGGCGGGAGGCGGGGAAGGGGGTGGGGGTAGGCTCCAAAAAAAAAGAAATTGAATTCCCCAGTTAATCCCGAGCACGTTTTTTTTCGAACAAACGCAAGTGGAGGGCAAAACCTCGTTCCTCGTTCACCACGAGTGAACATAAAATACGCCATTCCAGCAGCTGCACGGATAAACCAGCAAAGGCACCAGGCGCGCACTGGACTGCATAGGGCAACCGATGATGACTGCTGTTCCCCATTGGCGTAGGTTGGGGGGCCTGGAGGGGGGGAGTGTCCCGCCCTACACGTAACTCGGGCCCATGGACACACATCCAACCGAGGACCAGAGAAGGCCGTTCAGAAGCGGGGGGGGGGGGGTTGACTGGATTAGGGGCTCCGAGAGCCAAAGCCATCAAAATGCATCCCTACAGTCTGTGGTCTCATTGCACCACATCGGATAGGATGTTTCTCAAGCCCCCTCCATGACAAAACGACATCTACATACTATATGAGCGGCCATGAATAGTCAGCTGCTGTCTCAAAATATTCCCCAAAGTACCACCACCAACATCCGCAGCATAACTGCACCCATAGCGTTTGGCGCCGGCAGACCTCGCATGGAAACCCCCAAGCCGCCCCCCATCCCACCCCCCAGGCCCCCAGCCGCCCTTCGAATGTTCGCTCTCGCTGTGTAGCCGCCGGTCCCCCTGTTTGGAAACATGAGGTCAAACCAAACAAGCAGCAGTGGGACAAGCATTCCACTCTCACCCACATACCCGCACCCCCTCCCCTGCATCCCCCTGGCAGTGCCTCCCACAAACAAGTGCCACAAACGAAAGCAATTCACAAAAAAGACATGGCACTGGGCACCCGTTGTGCTCCATGGCAGCCAGCCAGCCTTCACAGCACCCCCAACCCTTCTTTTTGCCCTCATTCTCTGGGCAACAGCCCAGCGCCTGGTGCAGCGGGGTCTCAACAGTCAGCACCCAAGACGAGATCAGAGCATGGCTTTGCCTCAACCGAAATTGTACTGAGGTTGACTGCTTCTGACATAGATTTGCCTCTCCAGCACACTGTTGGCTGCACTGTGATTGTCCGCAGAGGACCCGTAGCTGACGGGACGTGTCTGCGACAGGGACTGCACTTGGTAGACAAGGCTTCTGATCCGTTGCTGAGGAAGAGAGGAAATGCATGCAGTATTGCACATGGAGCAGCAACAGTGCCTTGTGGTATGATGTGGTGTGGTGCGGTGTGGTGTGGTGTGCCGAAGGCGCTGTTACCAGAAGGCAACGGCCGGGATGTCTACCCACGGGTACAGGTAAACGGGAGGGCTGTGTGTCTAGCGCGCACGCCGTGTGTAAGTGTGTGGTTATCGGCAGAAAGAGGGGGAGTCGGAGAAACCTGGAGGTCACCCTCCTGGCAACAGCTGTCATCCCAGAAGCTCCCGCTGCACTCCCTCTCTCTCCGCCTGCTAGTGCAGGTGTAGCTCCTGCAACACCCACGCCATCGTGCTGTTCGAGCCCAGGCGGGCATTCAGCAACGTGGCACGCGCCTTGGCGTGGGCGTACCAGACTCTGATGGACTCCTCGATTACGTTACATATGAACTCTGTCCCAAGCGTGTGGGGCCCTGAGCACTCCATGTGGGCTCGCTGCATGGAGGGGGTATGCAAGGCCGCCGCCCACTGCTCCAGTACAGTCGGCTCCCATAGCTGGCGGCGCACCGATGCAGCCCGTTTCCCCACCTTCTAGTCTAGCCACTCCGCGAGCCGCCGGCTAGCCGGCTCCCACTCATGGGACTGGGCCAAGCAGGCCCAAAGGTGGGGTGCTGTTTCGGGCTGCGCTCCACAGAGGAGGCACGTGGTGTCCAGCACCGTGTCCCGGTGGGAGGACCGGTGCGCCAGGACAGTCATCGTGGGGATGTTGTCCATGTGGTGCGCCGTAATGTGGCGTTCCGGGTCGCTATCGAACCAGTCGAGGGGGAGTCCACTCCCGGTGTGGTGTGGTGTGGTGTGGTGTGCCGAAGGCGCTGTTACCAGAAGGCAATGGCCGGGATGTCTACCGACATCTCGTGGTACCGCCACCACGGAGGCGAACCAGTATGCCCTATGCGCTATCATGCGCAGCCCCCTGGTGTACTGCACAGTGGGCAAGCGCAGTCGGGTCACGCTGCTCCTCAAGCACCCCAACCAGCCGGTCCAAGAGGCGAATCTCTAGGGTATCACCATCTCCTCCCACATCTCCAAGCTGGAGCCTACGGCTTTCTATGCCCTAGCGACAGCGATCTACGAGCGGGCCCTTGAGGGCCCGTGCCTCGTTGGAGGTATGCGGGGAGTATCCCTCCAGTAGGTGGTCCGCACGGTGCACATGAAGCTGGACCTAGCCAGGCTTTAGCGCCCGGTGGTGGACGCCCTCATCACCGACCTCGCAAAATTCTTCGACGTCATCGCCCAGGACGTCCACCCCATCGTGGGAGCCCATGTGGGCCTATATATAGGAGATGCCAGCCACCTAGCCACCCACACGGAGGGCTTCTCGTATGCACTGCCCCTGGGCCCCTGGCAGTCGGATACTCTGGCACAGCTCCTGGGTACCCCCCAGGGTACAATCGAGGGAGTCCATGCGGGGGCCACAGCACCTCTCCCCTTTCTGCGGTTCATGGATATCGCATACCGCGCGTTCGCGGTGCAGCCCTTCCGCTTCCCGGGGCTCATGAGGGTGGACAACACGATAGCCCTCCTAGAACGTGGCGATACCCGCCCCACCCAGGGTGTCCTGCTGGACTAGAGGACGTACTACCAAGGTATCGTGCGGGTGGATGTCCCTGACCGCAAGATCCAGCACGGGTCTACCTCCGATCCCCAACCGCCGCGCTCGCCCACACCGGAGGCCATAGCCTGGCACATGGGCCGCGCGTGGGTGACAGATAGCCCGGAGGAGCGGGAGGAAGCGTTAGCCGGTTCTCCCAAGATCCCACCCTCCCAGGTCCTCAGGTATATGGGGACCGACATCTACCTCAAGGGCACGCGCACGGCCCCCCGTAACCTGCCGGAGGTGCGGGCAGCTCTCCCCGGGCGCGGCCATGATGGTGCTCATGGCGAAGCTCCCGAGCAAGGTGCTCCCCCTGGCTAGTGTCTACCGCCCCACGGCCCAGGTGCACGCGGCAAATGACACCGTGATGGTCAGGGGGTACAAGCACACGACGGGTACCGCCCGCCATGCTCACACAGAGACTTGCCCGATCCTCCCACTCGTGGCAGGTCGCGGTCGTCCGGGAGTGGGTCCGGCAGGGTGCTTGAGCGAAGGAAGAATTTCGAGCATTCCAAGCCCACACCCTCCAAACTCACCAAGCGCAGGCCGCCTTGCTGTACTTACCCCGGGGCAATACACCCCCCATCCACGGTGCCCCCACCTCATCCGCACGCTGCAGCGGGTGGTGGATGAGGTGTCCCTGCCAATGGGGATGCCGGGCCTGTGCTCGGGGACCACCCCAATACTGGTGCAGGGCCCCGGCGGGCCGAGAGCGGGGGCCCCCGCCCCCCGGGTGGAGGCGACGTCATGCAAGTGATCGTCCCCCCCACCGTCTACAAGACGGTGCAGCCTCTAGGGTGCCACCACCTGGGGATTTGTACATTGTAGACCACCGGGTCGCCACTATCCCCTACCTCAGGGCGCGGCTTGCCCGCCACAATGCAGTCCTTGTGCCCCTCCTACGGGGGCCCACCACGGTGGTAGGCCGCTCCGAAAGACTGGGTCTCGAGCACTATACCAGCACACCCCGCGGAGGCGGTCATTGGGGGACGGGTGGCGAAAGCCAAGAGAGGAGACCGTGTACCACAGGGGGTATGCAGTCAAGGTCACTACTACCATGAAGGATGCCATGGCGGCCGAGAACTGGGCGCCAGAGCTCCGGGTGTGCTGCTAGCCCCCGGATGCACTGCCTAGCGACACCAGGCAGCACTGCCTCGTGGTGGCCCTTCTGGGTGTGTAGGTGCAGGTCAATGCACCTCTGCACGCCCGGCTGTGGGATGATCACCGGCATGTGCTCCTGGACCATCTCCAGGCCACGGGGGTACAGGCGCCCACCATCGTTTGGCTGTCCGGGCAGCCGACGGCGGCATACTGGCAGTGGGCGCAAACGTCGCCTGTCCCCCTGGTTACAGTTACTACAGCGGTGCCGCCGTGGCCGTGGATTGCCATCGCTCCGGCCGCGGTGGCAAAATTCAAGTACCCCCCCGGAGTGCTTGGCGCACAAATGCCCAGGGCACCAGTACAAGGGGCCCCTGTGCTACTCGCTCAGCATGGTGGGTACGTTGCCGGCCGAGCTCCGCGAGCACCACGGGGACTTGGCCCTCCTAGCACCTCACACCTTGGCCACCGACCCCCCCCCCCCTGGTTCCTGGCTCCTAACATTAAGCCAAGGATGTGGTTCCATGACCTGTCGGCACTGGCAACCCTCCACGGAATTATCGCCGTGGTGGATGCTGGGACGATGCCGGCGGGCATGGTTATGGCAGGGGTTGCCCAGTGTGGGCATGGGGCGGCCCATGTTGCCTCCGGAGTGGGCACCTCCCAAGAAAAGGAGGCCATGATCCTCATGTCTTACGTCTAGCGGCTGGCCGAGCAGCCGGGCGTGTACTGGCTGGTGCCGGACTGAGCGGCGGTGGGGGCCCTCCGTACTTATCAAGAGGGGGGCCATTGTGGAGATAGTATACACCACCTGTATGCAACGGTACCGGGGGGCCGCCGCCTATCCCAGCCTCGGCCATCAATGTGGTCACCACGCCGTTGCACTGGATCACGGCCGAGTGGATGCGGCGACGGAGGAGCCACCGGAGGTGGACCTCACATGGCTCCACCGCCGCCCTTTCTCCTTTATTCCCCCGGTAACCTACCGGGACGAGTGCTAGCTGGCGCACAGATTGTCCCACCGTAACACGGCGCTGGACACCATGTGCCTCCCCTGTGGAGCGCAGCCCGAAACAGCACCCCACCTTTGGGCCTGCTCGGCCCAGTCCCACGAGTGGAGGCCGGCTCGCCGGCGGCTCGCAGAGTGGCTAGACTAGAAGGTGGGAAGTCGGGCCGTGTCAGTGCGCAACCAGCCGTGGGAGCCGGCTGTTCTGGAACAGTGGACGGCAGCATTGCGCACCCTCCATGCAGCGGGCCCACATGGAGTGCTCAGGGCCCCACACGCTTGCGACAGAGTTCATACGTAACGTAATCGAGGAGTCCATCAAAGTCTGGTACGCCCACGCCAAGGCGCGTGCCACGTTGCTGAATGCCCGTCTGGGCTCGAACAGCACGATGGCGTGGGTGTTGCAAGAGCTGCGCCTGCACCAGTAGACGGGGAGAGAGGGAGTGCAGCGGGAGCTTCTGGGATGACAGCTGTCGCCAGGAGGGTGACCTCCAGGTCTCGCCTACTCCCCTCTTTCTGCCGATATCCACACACTTACGCACGGCGCGCACGCTATACACATAGCCCTCCGGTTTACCTGTACCCGTGGGTAGACATCCCGGCCGTTGCCTTCTGGTAACAGCGCCTTCGGCACACAGTGCACAGAAGTACACCCCAACTCACCAGATCGCACCACCCACCGCACATCACACCACGACACCACAAAACACCCGTCACGGATAAAATTTGCCATGGGTAAGCCGTGGGTAAGTGCTCTAGAATGACGGGCATGCACGTGCACCTGCATTAAATTATTGATCCTTTTCAGATC
The DNA here is from genome assembly GCA_964036045.1 of Eutreptiella sp. 'Long Island Sound 2002'. Lineage (NCBI taxonomy): Eukaryota > Euglenozoa > Euglenophyceae > Eutreptiales > Eutreptiaceae > Eutreptiella > Eutreptiella sp. 'Long Island Sound 2002'. The sequence goes on along the minus strand of OZ038385.1, from coordinate 63,219,173 downwards.
CTTGTACTTATCGTTGATGGCATTCACGGTGATTGTGTGGCGCTGAGCAACAAAGCGGCGGGGGCTCTCGAAATGCAATACACAGTAGCAGATCGACACATTGTTCCTTGGTCGACAGCAGCCGCCCTTCCCATTTACACTGAACCGCCATTGTAAATTTTGCAAAGGTATCATTGGGCATGGTCTACTAGGGGCAAGGTGACAGAGGGGGTGTGTTGCATTTGGGTCTTGAAATAGAATGCCCCCTCTTCATGGTTGTACTTTGTGCCCTGCTCATGTGAATAGAGCATGGTTCTGTTCACCCCTGTTTTACATGTTTTGGACTGCGTAGCGCCAAACAAAACGATCCGGAACCCCCTTACAACACATTAAAGCCGTCCATGTCGCATTAAACACACCTCTTGTTGCTGCTCCAACAACTGTTTATACTCAAGGATTCTCTTTTGGTGAGAGTCGATCTCCGTAGCCAACTGCTCGACGTACGACGCACAAGGGCCCCCACAAAGCGTGCTACAAAAGCAGTAGCCATGGATGCACGGCAACACGGCATTTGTGGTCAAGCCCCGGCCCCACTTGCACGTTTCGCCTCGACCCCTAGCGCCGAATGATCGGCTAAAGCTGGAAATACTAGGACATGATCGTTGTAGGCACACTTGCTCTGATGGCAAGTACCCGCGGTGCATCCTACCTTTTGGAGGGAGGGGAGGGGCGGAAACATACAACGTATCCTTGCGTCCATGGGAGTGCTCAGAGTGCCGACTCAATAGCCGGGTCTCGTCGGCATCGTCATACGGATCCATCGTGCTAGCCTTTTGCCGCAAATAATGGAGGATGACGGACTGCTCTTGCCTACAACACCAAGAGCCACGAAATAGGGGACGTACGATTGGGGACGACAAACATATCGATCCGCACATACCACAAAAACAGTGGAACAAACTACCATACGAAGTTTCGCTAACAACTTCATGATTAGTGGGCGACCATTGTCCGAAGCACATCAGTGTCCCCAGTTTCGTGATGCGATAATGTGATTGCCCGGGATAGGTTGAGGCGCGCATGGTGTAGTGTGTTGTAACACACAAATCCGTTTGATCGAGCACTACAACGATGCTTTTTCCCTCAAGCATGATGCGTTGCAAAATGCAAAGTGCAAGAATTATGGGTTCAATAGTTGCGAAAGGGAGAGCCCGGAGAGAGTGGCTGGGGCCCGTTGTAACTAAAAACAATACTTTGCTCCCACGGGAACTGTATTGAACGACATTAGGTGCCGCAGAAGCTTGGGGGAAATAGGAAGTAAGGGGGGAGGGCGGGGATGTGTGCAACCCTTTTTGGGAACCCAAAACCCCATGTCTCTTCGAAGTACTCATTGAAAATGACAAGATGGGCCTTTCTTGTGCAATCTTGTGGCACCGTGGTTGATGGTGCAACCTCCCTCACACCCAAGGCACCCCCTTCGACCGGTGCGGGTACTGAATAGCACACATGCAATATGAGCCCAATCTTGCGACATGCACTGTTGAGGTCACACCGCTGGGCTCCGCAATGGCATGGTGCGAGCCGGTGCAAAGAGTCGGAGCAATTTGCATTAACATAGAATACATCCATGTTCTTGCAAAAAGAAACGAACATGGCCAAACATTTGCCAACCAAGGTATGCACACAGTGTGGGTGCACAAACCTAATCGTTGGGCTCACCATAGTACACATGCGTGTCCTCTGAGACGTTCTCCTTGCATGCGTGTTTTCGCAAGACGCGGGGGCGCGGGGGGACGCGGGGGCGGGCGCGGTCACGGGGGGAACACAGGGGTGGCACCCTCCATGGGCATGGAGGGTGGCACCCTCCATGGGCATGGAACACCATCGAATCGGGGCAAAGAGAACCCCTTTTTCAAAGATACTCCATTGATCCAACGTTGTTTGGGATGTACGATTGTAGAGCACCAAGGGAAGATGCACATACTCGAATTCGTACACCATGTCCCTTTGAGACCGTGGCTCCGACTTAGTGCGAAATTGCGTCGCCCGATTCTCACTACCTTGTTGCGCCGACTTGGCTTCCATTTTCTTCACGAGAAGCTCCAATTCTGTGATGCTAAGGAAAAATGAGCGTCATGAAGGGTCCAACATGGCATTTCATGAGTAAGCGTGTGTCCAATCGTACCGACTGCTTCCTTGACGATCGAGGTGTATGGAGTTCCGCATACCGTGTGGCTTGGGCCTCTGACTCTTTTTGCGCCTTCGCCAATTGTTCCTATTGTGTGTGAAAGGTTGGAGAACTTTCACAACATGACAAACAATGGCGAGGGACAACTCATGGCATGCGACATGTCGACTTCGCTCCCTTTTCCCGCAACATACTTGAGCGACGCAAAGGTTGGCTTGAAGGGCGGCCACGTCCCTTGATTGCCGATGTGTCGCTTCCCAACTCGAAATCAAATCTTTCTGCGTAGCACAAGGGTTTGTGTCGGGAGCTCCAGCTCTACATATCATCATTATAAGTCGATATGCCATTTGACCTTTTCGTTGGGCGGGCCCCAAGCCCGTGGTCTGCGGAGTTGGAGCCTAGGGGGTCACTAAGTGCACCCACCTTGGGTACACACGGATAACAGTTCTAGAAAAGCCATTGTCCCTCCTCATGCCTTGCAACACATACCTGGTCATGCAACCATTTCTTTCTTGACGTTTGCAAGTTTCGAAGTTTATTGTACTTTTGTTGCAAAATATCACACGTAGGGCATCTTCTCTCCTAGCCACAGAAAGTGCCGGAGACATGAGCACGTGGCAAAACCATCAACCACACACGATTCATAAGATCTCGCAACCACACACCTCGTATATGGGTTCAACGCCCCCCTTTCCTTCCGTTTGCTCGACTGTTGAGGACATGCACGGTTCAGTTGTTTGCGTTCCTTGCATTGTATCTTGCCCAAGAGTAACGTTGCCATGCGGTTGGCATGGGTGCATTATTGCGGCCTGATATGGAATTTAAATGGCCTTGGCGTTGTACAGCGAGGTGCCCTGTTCAGTGTGTTCTGACCCATATGCAGTGATTCATGAGTGACTGATGCACAAACAAATCACTGATTCTGAACTCGGTGCGCAAATGTAAAGGCGCCTCTGCAGCACAAGACGGGCTTGGAGTGTGTCTCTTGTCGCCGGCAGTTGGCGGTTTGTCCTGCCTCACAAATCACAGAACAAATTTATTTGGAATTATTGAAGAAATGGCAGTGATGAACCCCATCCCTTTCAACTCCTGGGCGGATTTATTTTCTGGCGACCAGGGCACGCTGGACCACGCCTGGAAATTATTTATGGAAGATCTGGTTCCCTTGGTAGCTATTGCCCCCGAAGGGTTACAAGATAATATCATTCAAGGTGGTGGTCACTGGTCTGGTGCCGGATATGGACAAGGAAATTTGTCCCGGCTGATATTTGACATGTCCAAGGTGGGTGTGTTGTCAACAAGATTCGATGTGTATCGTGGCGTTATTTTGGTTGCACTTGCGTTGCATTGGCGTTTAAATTCCCTACCGAAAGCATTGGACGGGGATGCCAAACAAGCAGCTTTTGCTTTGTGCGATGCGCTTGGTGCCGGTGCCCCTACTCCTACGTTACCATGGTCCGTTGAAGAATTGGAATTATTCGAGAGCTTTCAAAACATTTGGGATAACATGAAGGTTCAATTGGAATTTGAAGACCGCAAACGGCTTTTAAAGGATATTCCATTTTTTAAAGGGATTCCGCATGATGCAGCATGCAATAATCATAGGCGCGATGGCAATGTTGCCGTGGATAAGGTGCATAAAAGTTGGGAGAATGCCACTCTTAACATTTTGCGTATGTTGGCCGTGATTGACGCCAAGCTTGTTGACCCACAAGCAACCCCATCCGACGTTGTTTTGGATTCAATTGTTGATAGGACTACCGACCTTTTTGTGCGTATTCAAGAATACCGCAAACAAAAGTCCATCCCCGAAGCTATGTCTTTCAAGAATCCGTTATTTTCCAAAGAGGACTTAGCATTAGCCGCCCACAATCAAAAGGTGAACAAGGCTTCTTTTTATTCTTCAGCCTTTCGCAACATGCCTCAAAACAATCAAGCCCAAGGGCGCTACAACAACAACGCCCGACAAAATTATCGGAGCGGTGGAAAAGGCCGAGGCAAAGGTGGAAAAGGATACCAGTTCCCGAGGCGCCGGCTCCGGTCAAGCCAACACACCAAGCAGCAGTAGCTCATGACTACTCCGGCGTCCCCATCCCCGCCCGACTTCGCCAACGCCGCGCGTGGTGGAAGAGGCACGCCCCCCCGCGCGTTCTCGATATTTTGGACAATGGGCTGCTTTACCAGGTACATTTACCTCATTGTGTGTCTAGGGCGCCACCACTTTGTCCCTATGATAGGGCTTCGCTTGAATATTTCCATGCACGGAAATTGATCTATGAATATGAAGAAATTGGTGCCATCCGGCGTTGCGCACGGCGCGATGTGGACTATTTCTTTCCATGGTTCATCGTTCTCAAGGAAGAAACCACAAGTTTGGGAGCAAAAATCAAAGCTCGTTTCATATCTAACCTTCGTAGGCCCAATTCTAGAATTCCGGTTTCCCATTTTCGCATCAATCACTGGGGACATGTGTTCCCCGCCCTTCGCAAACGACAATGGGGTGCGAAGGTAGACCTTAAGCATGCATACTTTCACATCCCTTTGAGTGACAAGTTCGCGCGCTACACCGGATTTTCTTTCGACGACACCATTTTTAGATTTGAGGCCATGCCCTTCGGCGTCAATGTGGCGCCGCAAGTTTTTACCGATTTTGTGAAAGTATTGCTTAAGCATTGGCGGTCTCAGGGAATCACGGTGTATGGCTATTTAGATGATCTATTGATTGTTGCATCTTCGCACGATGCGTGCATTGCGCATTGGAACATTGTTCACCAAACTTTGATCGATGCTGGGTTCTTGGTGAATGAGCCAAAGTGTGTGCCACCAACACAACACTTAGAATTTCTAGGCATTGATGTCGATTTCGAGCAGGGCCTCGTTTCCATTCCCGAGAAAAAGAGGAAAGGCTATCGTAAAGAGTTAGGCAAATTGCTCACCAAGTCGTCCACCTCCCTGCGATCCGCCGCTTCTATTCTAGGCAAGGTGAGATCCTTGCTTGTGTGTTTTCCCGGTTTGCGGTTGTTGACCGACGCGCTAGTTGAGTTCGTTCAACTAAGTCGCTTTCACGGTTATGACAAGCATTTACCCGTCCCTTCCACCGTGCAGGAACAGGTTAAACTGTGTAAAATACACTTGAGTTCTTGGGAAGGGCGCCCCATGTTCGGAGCACCCTCCAATAGGCGCTTGGCCGCCGACGCGTCCGACACTCAATTGGGCGCCATTGATTTGCACACGCAGCGCACGGCACACCGTTACGTGCCTAAGCACATTAACATCAATTTAAAAGAATTGCACGCTAGTGCCTTGGCTCTTCAATCCTTCGCTCAACCCGGTGACATAGTGCATTTGTTGGTAGACAACTCCATAGCCTTTGCTTATTTGTAGCGTCAAGGCGGACGCCTCCGGCTGCTGAACAACGCGGTCCGCGAGATGTTCGCGTGGTGTTGGGCACGCAACGTGCAAATCAGACCCGAGTGGGTACCATCAGCGGCCAACCCAGCCGATATAGTATCCCGACGGACTATAGACGTGCGAGAAGTCGTCCTCTCGGACCACGTTTTTCACCGCATCACACGGGCGCTGGGGACGCCTCATTTAGACCTGTTTGCCACGCCGGAGAGCGCCAAGTGCAAGACGTTTGCTTGCCGGTGGATGACGTCGCACCCTCACCAAGTGCTGACGGACACGCTTCAAGCGTCTCTCCAAGAGATCCGCTTTGCCTACGCCCACCCCCCTTGGAAGATCATCCACCCCTTCCTCAACCGCTTGTCCCAGTTCCCCCTCCTCAAGGTTCTAATAGTAGTGCCGTTTTGGCGGGCTGCCCCGTGGTGGCCCTTACTACTACGGCTCTTCGAGCCGAATTGCCCGATACTTTTCAAAAAACGGTGCCCGGGAATATTCGAGACACCATCGCGCGCGCCATTGCCCGCCCCGCGATGGGATGTGATTTTCGCCTATGTCTCAGGGAACAATTGCTCGCAGCCGACTACATGTCAGCAGCGGCTGACCAATTTTTATCACAACGTGACAAGTCTTTGAAGCGCTACAATAGCGCATTTGTTCTCTTTTTCAAGTTGGGGTGCAAACTCGGTTTTCCCTTTCCTGGCATCGGGAAAACACAAGTGGTTTCTGTTTTGAGCATGCTATTTCAGCACTCTATGTCACAGGCACGTTCCGCTTACGCCGCGATTGTCATGTTTCCCTCCATGTCTCCCATTCGATTTGATCCGGCCATTAGGGCCATGAAGCAGCAGTGGAATGCTTCGTCTCCACAATACACTGCATTTTGGTGTGGGACCACGGTGTTAAGGGCGCTCATTTCGCAACCCGTGAATTTTCGTTGTAGAATACAGGTCCGCAATCGTTTGATAATTGTGTGGAGATTGCTCCATCTTTATCGAAGCGTCGATTTGGCGCATTTGCGTCGTCTTTGGGCCAAGGGCCCGAACGGCGAGCTGTACATTGCAGCACAGCGAAAAGGTTGGTTGTCATACCGCTGGGAGCGCGTGATGGTGTTGCCTAACCATCCCACTGTTTGCCCTTTGCATCTTATTGTACGGTACATGCATATCACACCCGAGGGCACCCCGCGGGGCCCCCTGCTCATCGGTTTGGTGAAGCCGCACGGCGCATTGTCCAGTGCTGGGTTGACTCAGTCAAGTCAGTCACGAGTCACGATTTTTTGACTCAGTCAAGTCAAGTCACCAGTCACGCCGCTCCAGTCGACTCAGTCAAGTCACGATGTCGCGCGGTGACTGTGACTGAATAGGCCCTTAGGAGTCACTGAACGCGGGTTCGAATCCTACTGTGGTCTGTACTGTGGCGATCGCGGGTTCGAATCCTACTATGGTCTGTACTGTGGCGATCGGTCCATCGCTGCAAGGAGCAGGGATCGAACCAACGCTGCGGCATTTTTAATGCCGATTTCACAGCACATTATTGCCGAACGTGCGCTAAAAAATCGCGATATGCCACCTTTTCTTGTTTTACAAGTTTAGAAACAGACTTTTTCCACAATTTCGGAAACTTCTGTACATACTACTCTGATTGTCTTTTTTTCCTGCATGCATTGACCTATTTTGTGTAACAGTTTGATGCACTTTATTTCCATCGATGTACTTCGGCCGGCACCATGGTTTTTTTACAATCTTCGAAAAAATGACGTATAATTTGTATCATTTGCACTTGCAATAGGAGCAGGCAGCTGAGTTGGTCTAAGATGGAGATCGTAAACAGTGGAATTCTGCGCAGGCATCGGTTCGAACCGTAGCGCAGTCAAGTTTTTGGCGCGACTGAGTCATGACTGAGTCACCAGTCACGATCGCCGGTGACTGACTCGAGTCAGTCATCAGTCATCGATTTTTTGACTCAGTCAAGTCTCAGTCACCGCCTGTCGATTTTGACTCAGTCAACCCAGCACTGGCGTTGTCTAGTGATCGCGTCGGCGCGCTAACCAAGCAAATTTTGCACACACACGGTGTAGATGTTACTCACTACAAGCCGCACACCACACGCGGCGCTGGCAAGCTGATTCATAAGCAAATGAATTTGCCCCCCGATATTTCGTGCGAAATCGGGTCGTGGGCGAATTACGAAGCGTATTGCAAGCATTACAACCGGCTTGGGGCCGTGGACACAGCCGCGACAGCGCTCAATGCACATTTGGCGGTGCACACGACTCCAAGCCCGTCTTGTGCTGCAGAGGCGCCTTTGCATACTCCCCCTAGTGAACAAGCCGGGGGAAGGAGCAAAGGCAACAAAGCAGCACAAGACGGGGTTGGACCCACCCCCCCACCCAAAGCAAGGCCTAAGCCTACCAAAGTGCCTATGCTGCGCGGCTGGCGCTCATCGCCACGCCTTGGAGCGGCCGCTGTATCGCAGTCTTTGAAGAGGGTGAGGGATAGGGATTGAGGGTCCAGAACGCAAGGCGGCGCGCACCACGTCGGGGCGCCGATGCACAGCGTTTGTTCTTGATGAAGCATGATTTATGCGTTGCACTCTACACCAACTGCCTTCTACAAAAAACAGTGCCGGCGACAAGAGACACACTCCAACCCCGTCTTGTGCTGCTTTGTTGCCTTTGCTCCTTCCCCCGGCTTGTTCACTAGGGGGAGTATGCCTGTCTGCCATTCCCAGACACAAAAGTACAAAAGTCCTCCATCAACTGTAATTTCAGCTTTGCAGATGGTAATCCTGCAAGCAGATTCTTCGTGTCCAAAAGAGACACCATGCGTATAATCAGCCCGTGTGGAATGCAATGCACGATCCCGAATTTAGATGCCTGGTGCTTCCTCAGGTTTTCTTACATGAGTAAGGGACACCATAGACCGATCTGAGTCGACGATAGGCTCCACGCCGAAGATGGTCCAGCTCCAGTCGATAAGAGACAGAATGCAAGAAAGTTTTCATGGTAAGCAGGATACTGGAATTGCTGGTTTGTTCCTTGCCACCTGTCCGCACAAGCCAATCGTCACTAGTACGCTTCCGGCACACCTGCCTTCGGTTCAAAATCATGTAGGGTCTAAAACGAAGAGCAAAAATCATAAGCTCAGGGACGTGGAGAATATTCCTTTTCCGACACTTCCCTACAACTGGAGGTATGGAGATCTGCTGTGTTACGTCTGATACATATCCTGTACTGCGAAAAAAAACGTATAAATTTGCAATCTGTACCTGAGGACGACCGAATCTGTCAACCCGGATCTGTCTTTGTCGTATGTCCTGTGTTGCGAATAGAATTCATGTGCCCAACTATGGATCCCTATTGTTTCCAGATATAGTGTCAGCAAAAGCAATCGGTATTACTTTTGGCAGAAGGGGAGCAAAGAGTCCACCTACAAGCACCCGACTACTGGAAAGGTTGTGCTGTATTATTCACTCCTTCTGCCTGCCAAATCGTTTGCACTTTGCACGAGATTCACGGCCACCACGTGCAGCTGGTATTCCAAATTTTTCCCACCCAGGAATACAAGGTTGATGATAAGCCTTTCGTGCCAAGCACTCCCGATCCGTCTTCGAACTCAGTGAACTACAGCTTGAGCACACCCGGCTCTGTACCTCCACGACCACGAGATACTTCCAGAGTCAGGTGCGGTTTCGACCCAGGGGGCGTCTCTCCCTTGAGAGCAAAGGGCACCTGCAGCTCCCACAGCCCTTGTGGGTGTGCCTCAAAGAAGCCTTTTCTCTGATCCGCTTGTGGCAGGTCACAAGCTGAGGAGTACCTTGCTGAAAGTGCACATCGAGGGCGGAGTCGCTCGCTCGTTTCGGTGTCTGAGCGGATTCCCAGCCGCGCCTCTTCGCACGGAAGGTCATTCTTGCTCCGCAGAATCGATGCCCTCGTGTATTGGGTTAGGACTTCGGTGCTTCAGCGTCCTTGTGCGTTGTCACTTTTCAGTGTGCATGTGCGAGCGTCTTCGGCAAGTTCTCCGCGGCATTATGCTCCGACGGGTCGAATGACCCCCGGCACAAGTACCCCCGTGGGTATGATGACTCCAGGGAGAAGCAGTACCCCAAGCACCCGCGAGCAAGTTGAGGTGCGTTGCAGGAATACACTGAGAGTCAGTGGACCACAGAGGAAGTGAGATCTCTTCTTTTACGGCGATGGGCTTTTGTAGAAGGCATACTGTCCTCGCATCGTCTGCCAGCAGCCGCGGTTCTTAGAATTTCTGGCCAATCAACAACCTGCTTTGCGACCCGGTCAAACATGTTTTTGCTGGCACCAGCACGTCTGCCCTCAGCTTCGTCTGCAATCAATCACTGGGCCACCAATAGGGCCAATTCGCAGACGATGCTGTGGTCACGATCCTGCCGGGACACTGGTCACGGGAGGGAACAGCCCGTGGCCAATACGTCGGTGCGTTGCCCGAGGCAAATGCTCGGGATGCAGTTGTGACCACGGAAACATCATATCTTCACTAGACAGACATCCACTGATTGTGAAATTAGCAGGGGCAGGTGTTGTCACAAAGTATCTCATGAGCGAGTGAACCATGAGCATCAATCTGCGCGCTTGATGCAACTCAGCATTGAATGTTCGGTACTGACTGCAGGAATTGAACAAGGAGTTTCACGCGCAGCGGATATCACAGGAGCAATACGTGGCCCAGTGGCAGTGCATGTTTGAGAACATTAGGGACCAGAAGCGCAGCCAGACCCCTGCGTGCATGGCTCAGCAAGCAGCCCAGAATGCCAAGGTGTGTGATGTGGGATGTGTAAATTAGGCGCTTTTCACGGCGCAGATATTCGTGTGTTTTTTTCTGTCACTTATACAATTGTTTTGCGCGGCCGAGTCATCAAAACCACGAGATAATCTACTCCAATGGTCGAGGATGGAGGGAACGCACCCCAGACAGAATCCCGTCCAGAATGCACCACAAGGCTCAGAGGGTTGCCAGTAAGGCTGAGCTCATGGGGTTAGCAGATTTGGTTAACCAGTTGACAAGTGTGGGGTTCAAATAACCCCTGCTGTCAACGCTGCTGGCCGCACCAGAGACAGCGCATTAAGCTGTGGATTTCGTGGGGTATCCCCAGCGTAAGGCAGAGTCACCTCAACCAGACGGTCCGAACACTGGACACTTGTGTCGGGGTGGATGATGGTTTCTGGAGTTCGAGTCTTTTGTTGCTGTGCAGATGGGCGGTTACAGGGCAAACAGCCGTGGTCGAGAATACAGCCAACACAGGGCTGGCTCCTGGCAGCCGCCCCAGCCCCAACCCCAGCCCCATCCCCAACCTGGGTCTGTCAGCCATCGCCACGGCAGCATGTCCATCACCACCACCAGCACCCATTCGAGTGCCTCCAGTCACCGCAGCCGCCGATCTACGTCCATGCCCTCTAGCTGGTCAGATCGAAAGGTCTGCAGCCACCCTGATCCGGCGCCCCACCTCAACCACGGCGTGCGGCATCCGGCGCCCGGCCCTCGCATCAATCCAAACCCGCCAGCACCACCTCAGTATGCGCCACATTTTGGGATCCCGGCCATTCCAGCACCCAACAGGTCTCTCCTTAGACTTGAAATGTGGTTATCTGTGGGCTGCATGCAGGGTTAGGGTCATGCCCTTGAGTGCAATTCATGTCCTTCGGTGAGTGGCACATCTTACGGAGGGGATGAGTCAGTGCGATGGCAGTTGGGCGATCTTGTGTTGTTCGCTCCGAGGGTTTTTGTTTGGTGTTCTGCTTATCGGATCGGGCATCGGCCCTTCTGCCAAGGTTCTGGAAATCAAGGTGTCCGCACTCCACGCTTTGAGGCGTGTTTGCAGTTCGGCATTAATCGTTCCTCTTAGAGCACGCGGTGCCCAGCTGGCTGGCTGTGGTTGTCTGTTGCTATTTGCTCTCCAGTCATGGTGATTGCAAATGCTGGTTCAATCCCACCCCATCCCACAGCACACACATACACCCGAGGATCAAAGGTTGTTTGTTTCCAGCATACAGTACAGCCGAAAGTTCTTCCGGCTGGAGACTCCAGCTTTTATGTGCGCAAAGAGTTGTTGCGCTGTCATTGCTTCTCGGATTTGGTTGCTGGTAATTTGTGCATGCTCCATGTCTGCAGTCGCATGTTTTGTGTGCATGTATCGTGCCAGGTACGTGTACTGTTCTCATTTGCTGCTGTACATACAGGCCCCAGCCGATGACTACTTTGGCACCCCCTCTGCGGAATGGATGCCCTCTGTCTCCTCCCGAAGGAGAGATAGTAACAAAGCACACGTTCAATTTTAGTACCAAGTCTTGGGCCACTGTGAAAATCCGGGTCAGAATTGACAAGTATCCATTTCAAGAAGGGACGCTGCGGTCCGTATTCTACATGAAGGACTTCTCTAGACCGGCTGGTCCGAGGCAGGTCTGTTGCATTTGCCACTGACTGGCATCGCCCTGGGGGTGCAGGGGAAGATTAATCGAAAGGTAAAGAGTACAGTATACTAGAGTATGGTATAGTATTTGTTTTGTGTAGTGTAGTGTAGTGCAGTGCAGTGCAGTAGAATGAAGTGGAGTGTAGCAGCAGCGAGGCCCTCACGTATGATGAGTACCTTGGTCGTCCAACTGGGGCCAACGTAGGTCCGAGAAGGAGTCGTCATTTACCTCCGCCCGAGAGTAAAGTGAGTTTTGCAACACACCTGAGAAGCACTCCTCCCGGCGGGCCGTCCAGGTCATGATGCTGATGTGCTGCGAAGCCACGGTTTGATCCGCCAGCAGGTCCACTGCCACGAAGATCCGCGTGACCAGTCCACCTGAGATGGCTTTCCGGCCAGGGCTTCACCGACGTTGGGGGTCTCCCTGGGGCCTCACTACCGACTTGGTACGCCGCCGGGGCAAAAGGGGTGAACGCACCCCGGCACATCTACGCATACCGCACTGGGGCACGGCATGGCACGGGTCGGCGGTTGCATGGAGCCACGAGGGGGGGCTACGGCCATTACAGCACACGGTCTCCCGCCGCCAACGCAACGTGGAGGTCACGGTACACCACGTGGGGGCCTTGTGCCGCCACCACGAGGGTGTTGGAGAATATCATGAGCAACGCCAGGGCTCATCGTGGGACAACGTTGCCAATGAGGCCCGCCGTGAGGTACCGTCAGTCCCTGCCATAAACCACGGTCCAAAGGTGGCGAGCTGCACGGAGAACCCTGTGCAGTTCACAAGCCGAGGCTACATCGAGGAGTACCACGCGGGGGTTTGCTCGTTCAACAGCCTGAAGTACGGTGGATGAGACATGGGCCTCGTCGGCGAAAACATACGCAACCCACGCCTGTCGCCTGTTGTGGGCACAGGTCCATGTTGTGGCGGGATGGTGGACGAGAAGACATTGAGATGTCCAGTGGCCCAGAGCCCTGGAAGGATGTCCCACGCTGGCCATCAGTTTTCTTGCTCACAAAGTCCCCAGGTGTCCACATGGAACCAGTTTGATGACGGGGACCGGGAGAGCACCATATCCACAAGGTCATCTCCTTGCAGCGGGCCACAGGGGTTGTGGAGGGGGAGGGCTGGTAGGGTGAGCCGGCGGTGGAAGAGGACGGAAGTGCGGAGAATATGGTGGGTGAGGTGGTGTAACTGCCTGGGGCCAATGGTGCGATGGAGGAGGGCGTCCCAGGTAACGGGCTCGAGCTTCCCTGGGCGTCTGATGTAGGACGTGGGAAGGGACAGGTGGGCGGGGGTGCCACTGGCCACCATGAGAAACGGCTTGTTCCCCCATAGGACGAGGACTCCCCATGCCATGGCATGACAGTGGCGCCACCGGGGGCAGAAGAACGCGAGCTACGTGGCTAGGTGCCGGTGTTAGTGTGCCAATACAAGCGCTTGCAGCGGGCATTGGAGGAAGTGACCCGCTTCCAACGGCTGGTGCACATGGGGCAGGGCGTGGTGATACTGGGGAAGAGCTAGAGCCGCAGGCCCACAACGCACAAGTGGTCTTCCCACATGATGGTGCCAGTGGTGACCATGTTGGCATATAGCTTGAGTGAGGGGGTGACCACGGGATGGGGCGCCTGTTGTTGCCCATAGTGAAAACGGGCCATTGCCTTACGGGCAAACTTGGGGGCATCGAATTTCTGGGTTCCCGCGTGCTTTAGGGATATTTGTAGTTCCTGCAGTGGGTCCAGCCAGCTGGCGCTATCTGGGCACGTGGAGGCAGTGTCCACTGCGGGTCATCCACCATCTGTAGGAGGTCATCTAGCCAGGTCTCTTGGATGTGGGAGTATAGATGCTGGGGTGTCGGGTGGCCCGCCGACATCTTGCGACAGTTCTTGGAGATCATCCCCGGGATTTGTGTTGGCCTCGTGGGCTGTGATGTAGGACTTGCAATCCGCAAAGTGCCACCTGGCCACGTGGTGTCCACACCCCGTTCACGGCGTTAACGGATTGGACATTTCCGGATTCCTCTAGCCACCCGATGGTATCGCACATTTCCGCCAGTTTATCGCTTGCACCGTGCATCGCTTCCATTGCTGCGTTGATGGCTTCATTGGTGACCAAGGCCCAATCGCGCAAGAGCTGCAAAGCTTGTTCGCAATCCGGCGAATCGACGCGGAAGGATACGAAAGGGCCTTGGCGCATGGCGGTGCATTGGTCACGTAACCCGGCAGCACGCTGCGCTCCAGAGGCAGGGACGTCAGATGACTCGGCGGACACGCTGCTTTTGTCAAAGTATCTACAGGCAGAGAAAAAGGGCCAGGGCGCCGCGCCTCGGGCTTCGAGCACAGGGAGCACCCGCTACATAAAAAAAAGAGAACCATTGTCTTGTAAGGCGGGGGGAGAAAAAAAAGAGCACCCATGTGGCGCCATGGGTGCCGGAACACATGAAACGTTGGGGAAACAAAAGACGAGTGGCCGTGCCAACGGGCGCGGGTCATCTGGTGCAGGACCGGGAGCCGGCCAGAAGCGGGCTACGACTAAGGAGTTGAGAGCCACATGTAGAGGGCATGGAGCTAGCCACAACGGCGGCTACACCTGTACGGACTGCCCACAATAGGTAGGAGGAGCCGGCCACGATGGCGGGCAGTCACCCAAGTTGGCGAAGCAGGGAGCAGGTGGTATCCACGGAAGACGACTCAAGGGTATAGTTGGATGTGTTCCCGTACAACACTTTTGGTATGGGACACTAGATGGACCACGATATGAGGAGGGTCGAGGTAGCACGAAAATGGGCAGAACGCCGGGTGCAGTCCGTCTCGCGGTACCCCGATACGTGGCCTGGAGGATCCCACGGCACGGCCAACATTAGCTGAGGTTGAGCAAGACAGTGCACCACCTCCGAGATGAAGGGGCTGCAGAGGACGAGGATGCACCAGAGCGCGTCCCTCGGCCTCTGGGCAAGGTGTAGGCCATGTGGGGGGGCCAGGTGGCAAGTCATGTGGGTGGATACCTGGGAGACGGCCACGGTGGGCCTGATGGGGAGGTTGCTCACGGGCAGGTACGCAATGTCAGAACATCACACGATTAGAGCACACGGCCAATGCCTGGCTGTGCGCATGGGCAAACTGTCCCGCGGCTACCATCCTGAGGGTTTTTAACTGGTGCCAGGTCACCAGGTAGTGGAGTGTAGTGCAGTGGCGTGGAGTGTAGTGTAGTGTAGTGTGGTGTGGTGTGGTGTAGTGTAGTGTAGTGTAGTGTAGTGTGGTATGGTGCAATGTAGTGTAGCAGTGTGTTTCGGAGAGTATGGTAAAGTTTGGTACTGTGTAGTATAATACAGTATATTGCAGTATATTGTAAAGTGTATTATGGATTGTATTGTTTAGTATGGTCTGTGGCTAGTCTCTATTTGCAGCTCTACTTTCACTAATCAAATAGAAATCCTGGGTAATCAACTTTGGATTCATTCGATTTCCTGCAGGATTATGTGGCCAAGATATCGAAAGATCCCCGGGAACCTGTAGAGTCATATTTCCAAGATTGTGAGATGCAGGCTTTAGCTGCGTATCTTGCGCAGGAGTTCAACAAATTGAGCCTGCCCAAAAAGATTGATTACCTCGAGGCATCTGTGATTGAATGCCACGACCGTGTATCTCCAGTGCCAGGTGTGATCGGGGATGAGGCACAAGGGTTGGTCGCCAAATGCACGTCGAGCTCCATTTCCATAGTATGCGTAGAAACGATGTTTTTTCTACAAAGGGTTACCTTTCCGGCTCTAAAAGAGGCCCATGCCTCTGGAAGCGCCACCATTGCCGGGAGCCGCAGCGCGGTGGATTGTACATTTTAACGTTGAACAGGTTGGCCTTGTTTCATAGCTGGGCCATGCAATGACATTCGCCTCAAAGTCAGGACCACCAAATGTTGAAAATACCTTGAAAATGGCACATTTTGGGACTCCAAGAATAGGTCCAAAATGCATTTTTACAAACCTGCTCAAGGACCATGAAGGACACCGAGGAAGGTTTTCTTCGGCTTTGACAGCTTGCTTTTGACCCTCCCAATAGTCCTCCCACATTAACATGAAGGTGCAGCATTTCCCGTGTGCAGATTGTGTGCTAAGCATTGTGCAATATGCGACACGTGTGTGTGTGTGTGTGTGTGTGTGTGTGTGTGTGTGTTTGTGTTTGTGCAGCACGCAGCAATCAGCAGTGTGCATAATACTTTTACATTGCGGGTGCACAGTGTGCATTGTGCAAGATCCTTCCCCCAACAGCTCGATCCCAATACTGAGTCCAAACTGAAAGCCCCACAGCTGTGCTTGCCATAGAAGTGGCAAAGTAACCTGATGTTTAAACATTGAGTCGGGTATTGAGTGAAACCATCACCAAATGAATCTACTTTACTGGACCCCAGCACCAGGGCCCCCCCTCCCCCCCCAAAAAGGTGGATTGGACAATTTGACCCACAATACCCCCTCCAACCCCCCCCCCCCCTGCCCTCCGTCAGGGGAGGACGCCATGGGCAGAAGTTGCATTCTGGATTCCCACCCAGGAAGGTGGATGCCCGTGGCAGTGCGGATGCCCGCAGTAGTACGGATGCCTGCTTGTCATAGCAGAAGGTTCAAAGGCGAGAGGCCAATAGGCGCCGCCACAGGCTAACAGAGCCAACCACCAAGGCCACGATGCAAGAATTCGGGGTAGGAGTGCACAAGGGCCACAGGTCGGGGATGTTTGTGTCACGTGGGTTGTATGTGATGTGTTCCTCTGTTCCATGTTCCTGCTTCTCAGGGGGCCGCGTGGTGTTTGCCGTTGAGCCCTACATTCATGGCACGTTCTGCAAGTACACCAACAATTATGGATGGATCAACCCAGGTTTGAGGGTCCACGCAAGAACGGCTTGGCCCAAGCCTCCTCCTCTTGGCATTTGGCATGTTCAATTGGGTGGCACCTGCCCGACAATTGGTTCATTAGCCACAAATGAAGCCAGAAACCTGCTCCATGTGGTGTACAGTTCCCGCCAGAAAGCCACGCGCAAATGTGATGTGAATGCCAGACATTTGGTGGGAGCCCACAGTGCAAGAGATGGAAGGGAAACAAGTGCATTCTGACAATGCACAGAAACGATGCACGGAAGGATCGCAGCAGTTTTTGGAATTCTTCGAGAGAGCTCTGGGAGACTCCAGAATGATCACACAGGCGGTCTCTGCCGCCTGTGCTGCATCAGGAAGCGTCGTAGCACAAAGGGCGTTGCTCGTGGAAAAGCGCAAAATAAGATAGAAACTGCGGATTTCTTTCTTGTGGCTGAGGCAGGATGTCTGTCCCAGTGCTCAGATGAAAACAGAAATAGGATTTGTTGCGCCCCAACAGGACCCCAGGGCTGGACTGGAGCGAGATGGTTCACCGCCAGCTGCGCAACAGAGTCTGTAAGCTGGGGACAGAGCTGCATTCACGGTCATTTGCTCCTCACAAGAAACAGGGTGCCTCCTGCGGTGCCTAAGGTCAAGAGTCCCTTTGGGCTGTTATGGGAGTTTGCCTTGAAAAACAGGGAACACCATTGCAGTACAGACCAAAAGGACACTCATTGAGTGCTCGATGACGTGCTGGTGCATTGCGACCGTATCCCTGAAACCAGAAGTGCGTTGCAGCTGTGTGGCAAGCGCTGGTTTGTGGTGCTGTGCTAGGGGTCCCAATTCGAGACTAAAGGACTTCAGGTATGGTTTTCCGATTTGCGTTTAGATGAATTGCTGATGCTCCTGAGAATCTCATCGCCTATTATTTTGCAGGTGCACCGCGGAACAGCCCCCAGACTTTCAGCCATTTTACACACTATTTCTCCCAAGGTTTGTTCTTATCTTATTCTGAGCACGTGCTATGCATCATGCTTCTGTTGCTGCTTTATTTTCTAGTCATGGATCATGTGGTGTGGCATTTGCCGTCCGCCAGTCATTAACCAGTATTGAGCCGCCACCCAACAGTTGGCCACAACCAACAACCCAATACGAAGCTATCGACGTGGTTCTCCAAGTCATCTCCTTTTTGGCAGTACTGCGCCCTTTTTTTAAGGGTTTTCTTGTATTTTCTTGATTCAGGCCATCGTCATTGTCATCTACGCTTTCCCTCGTCTGTCTCTCTGCTTTAGGTACTCTGGTCGTGGTCGATATCCAGGGCATCACCGATGAGGACGGCAATGACCACTATACAGATCCCCAGATCCACACCCGTCCAGGTCCTCTTGCTTGCCTCAGTGTAGACTCGCTTGTTCTCTGTTACTTCTAGCTTTTGCTTGTGCATTGCCTTGCTTTGTCCCTTCCGGTTATGGTATGTGCCTCCTAAAGTTGATGTTTGCAAATGACCCCATTGTTGTCAACCATCTGGTGGCTTCTTCAAGTCCAAGTGCTGGTGAGGCGCAACCAAATTTGCAGGCGAAAGTCCTGTATCATCCAGTATGCCAGAATTTCCCATTTCCCATGTTCAGGTGTCTTCCTATGGCCATTGCTGCTGTTCTCGTCATGCAGGCCTCCCTTCATTTGGCAAGGCCGATCTGCGTGCCGAAGGGATTCAAAAGTTCTTTGAGACGCACGAATGCAATTCCATCTGCCACGCCCTTGGACTGCCCCGCGTCAAGAACGGGAAGGTTATTCACGACACCAGTGGCCAGCAGCGTACACTGCCTGTACCGAACCCGAATCTGATTTGGGAACTCAAGAAATATTGTTCGGAGGCCAGAGACTAACTCTTAGACTTGGCAAATGACACGTCCTCCTCCTCCTCTTCCTCCGCGCCTTGGACCAGGTTGACGCTCTTGCCAATCTGTTCTCCTTATGTGTAAACCTTTTTTTTTTTTTGAGGGGGGGTTGCAGGGTCCCCTAGATTTCTTCCCTCTTCTGCAGGCAGGGCTGTCCAGGAATGAGAGCTTTTTTTCTTTTTTACTTGCTGAGTAAGGACAGCGAAGGGTTTTGCTGCTGCAGAATTGCGGTTGACCGCGGTGCTTGGGATTAACCCACAACAATTGATGACCCAATGATGGTGGTGGGCGGGTTTCTTGTTTCTTTCTTCTTTCACGAAGGACAGCCCTATTTGCAGTTGGCCACAATCAGAAGTTTTCCCCTTTACCCGTTGGACCAGCTATTCATCCACACGGTAATAAATTACTACGTAGCCTTGGTGTATCCCCGATTCCAGTATCTTGACCATATCCGCCCGACGTGTTGACCCGTCCAGTATTGAGGGCAAACGCACATGTGTTCATGGCGTCAGTAAAGTGGTTGGCCACGCCCTGGCTGCTGTATTCAATGAGCGAGGCAGTTGATGACCATGTGCGGCAAGAGCCCCATTGATTTTATTGATGAGCGGTCAATTTTTCTACTTGATTTTTTGGATGCGGGAGGAATTGATCGTGCTGTGCACTTAGAAAAGTGCATGTGACTTTTAGAATGGAAGGTTTGTCCATTTGTGCAAGAGGACCAGCTCAAAGCCTCTTCGCATTTTCTCTCCAGCGTTTCGCTTTTGTCAGCCCCTTTGCCGCCAGATTTTCTGTGAAAATATCCGGAACATGCATTCACTGAATTGTGTCTGCTTTTTCGCCGGCACGAGCGCAAGTTGTGTCCACAGCGCGTACACGTGTGTGCTCTGTGATCAGGTGTATGTCTGTGTCTGCATCTGTGTCTGCACAAGTGTGTCTGCAGTATGTGTTTGTGTGTGCATGTTTTTGCAGGGGATTGGCAGAAGGCACCCAGTGTCTATGCCCATGCGCATTTGCCTGTGTTTGTGTGGGTGTGCGTGGGTGTGCGTGGGTGCGTGCAACCTGCATATTTGCATGAGCACGCTGACGCACATGTAGCGCATGTGAAGCCGCAGGGCAACAGGAATTGTGTTGCCTCAAGGAGTGAGCATGTGCTTTCTGCTGTGTGGATTGCATTCCTTTGCATTGATGTACATTTGTGTATTGGCAATGGTTCCCATTCGATATCGGCTCTCCTCCCCCCCACCCCCTTTCTGTGTGTGTGCGTATGTGTCTTTGGAAAGGCGTGTCTTTTTCGAACGGTGCGTGTGCGCGTGTCTGCATGCGGGCTGTATGCGTGTGCATAAGTGTTTCCATGTGCTGCATATACCATTGCATGTCTGTACGGAGTTTCAATCTCCAGGTGGTGAGGGTGGATTTGACATTGTAGATTATCTGAGCATGCTGTAGTCCCAGCTGATGACCAGCTGCGTACAACAAGTACGACACCATGCTACTTCTTTGATGTGATTTCTTTGCTCCTGTCTTGACTGATTAGATTGGCACATTCGTGCAGAATGTGCGCAGGCTATTAGGATATAGCGCAATTGTACCCATTTGTTGAGATTCCCAGTTTGCAACCCTTCTCTTGGGATGCAGGCGTTTGGACAATCGCATGACTAGATGTATTACTCTGGATTGGCGCGTGGCAATGCAAATTCATTTCCGGTGTTGACGTAGGCTATCAGCCCGCCAATAGCAAGGTTGGGTACACTAATGGATTGGCTTCTATTTGCCATTGCGGTATCAGTACTTTGTGCCGACTGCTTTTGTCTACAGGGTCGATTTCTGTTAGGATTGGGTTGTTGTACGTCGTCTCACGAATCGATTTCTGCAATCGCACACAAATCAGAGTGAACCACAGTCTAGTCGTCAGCACTGATGATATCAGCATTTGCCTTTGGCAGCTACTGGATACTTCAGACCCTGCTCTTCTTAGTTTTGAGTGATGCGATTTCCAGGGCCTCACAACAAGCAATGATGGTAGTTGCGTGAGCATTTATTTGGTTGATTCTGTTTGATTGCGAAATGGATTGCCGTGGTACAGGCATTCTAATGAGGCTCTCAGGCTGCCCTGCCATGTTTGGGTACAGCATATGGCAGCAAGTTGTTGTTTTCATGGGGGTTTTTTTCACGGTGTACAGGGATGAGGGGCATGGTATAGCTCCAGATATGTGTAATTTACGACTGCACCAATCGCACAGGCAGCACGTCTTTTGTCAATTTCTATTGCTATCTGTGAGTACTTGCAAAAGTTGTCTGAGTTTCCTGCACTGCTGGTGTGTGCTGATTGCCCAAGAAGATATGTTTGTGTTGCATAACGCATTTGATGTTTATCCTGCCTATGTTGAACAATCTGCCTGGTGCGAGAAAGGAAAATGACATTGTGCGCCAAACAAAAGGTTCATATTGATACTACCAGGGAGGGGGGGGGATCTGGCTATTGTCATTGACAATGTATGCACACCATGGTGGAAGCATATATAGCCAAGGTTGACTGGGTTCCATTGCACACGGACCAGCACAGCACCAAAGAATGCTGTTACCCAGCAATACTGTGCACTATGTGGTAATTCCTACCATTTTCAGAAGGTGCATATAGCCTTGTTTGGCACCCTGTTGTACCAATGCACCCAGGCCATGCGTGAGCATCCCCCCCCCCCCTTTTTTTTTTCAGGAGGTCGGCGAGCAAAACAGCATATGCCCCCAAGCATTAGAATGCGCTGGAAGCCAAATCACTTCATTGTTTCATGGAAAGATACCATAAGAAGTCATCCACCCCTAGTTTTCGTCAGAATGCAATTCACGGCTGTAGAACTGTACATTTACTGGCACTCATGGACATGTTTCAACAATGGCACTAAATCAGAATTTTCAATAAATGCAGAGAGGGTGCTGACCGTGCGGTGCAACGTCAGCCCGGCGCGCACACAACATATGCTCACACTAAAAGTTGCTGAAACGTGGCCAGTGTGCAATGTATGCAATGGTTGGGTAATGCTTTTGGTGTATGGGTAAAACATTCCGAACTGTTGGCACCTATGCAATGGTTGGGTAATGCTTTTGGTGTATGGGTAAAACATTCCGAACTGTTTTCCATCTTCGAGGTCTTACCAATGAGCGTGTGCCCGCCACCATTGTGGGCTCATCGTCGAAGGCGGATTTGTGTGGCAATCCAATACGAGCGGTCTGGCCATTCCCCTGGACCATTTGGGATGCTCAAGCAAGTGTTTTTAGCCCATTTTGAGCCCATTCAGATGGGTTTTGGCCCATGGAAAATCCCAATATCCGTTGAAAAGGGACCGGTTTGGGACCAAACTAGGTCAAAAATGGGTCAAAAACGCGTTTTTCCAAAAGTGACCCTGAACCATTGGGGGTGCACAAACAAGTGTTTTGAGACCATTTGGAGCCTGTTTTGATGGAGTTTAGCCCCTTCCGCCACATGTATGCACCACGTTGTACCTTTCGCACGTGCCTTAGAGCCGGATGGTGGAGCCACCTAGAGTTGGGGAGAGGGCTGTAGATTGGAGGATATATATATATATATATATATATACATTATGTATATATTACTACACCCCTCTCCCCTTAAATCTAGCTAACAAGCAAGCAAGCAAGCAAGCAACAAGCAACAAGCACTTCTCCTCACCGTTTTGGCCATTGCTCCGCCTCATCGCTCCGGGCTCTACTCTACTCTAGCCATCTTGGAGCCCAGGTGGTGCCCTTGCCAAATCCAAGTTTATAGCCAAAAACTCAGCGGTGGCGGCCCGGGGCGGGGGCGCCAAGTGGGGAGGTGCCCTCCCAAATCTGCGCAGCTTTGGGCCAAAAACAGCCATTTTTCGCCCAAAACCCGGGCGAAACGCCCAAACGAAGGGAAACCGTGACTACACTCCACCTGCGTCTTGACTTCACCGTGTCAAAGAGCTCTCTAGTGCCCTTCAATTCCACGATATGTCCGAGAAACGGCCCAAAAAGGCGCCAAAAAGTCCCAAAAACTGCGCAATGTGCACCAGCACCCCGAAACCAAGAACGGGCCGTATCTTGGGCTACGTGGCTCAAAACCGAATTCCGAGGGCACCTAGTCCACCAGCAACCCCCCACTTTTTGTGGTTTCTAAGCCTCAGAATCGCCCAACGAGACACCTAGACCCCCGTACCAGTGGTCACTTGGTGCAGCCGGAGGGCTGGCCAGCCCACGCACAGTGGGGGCCAACGGTGGGTCCACCAGGGTCCCCGGGGCGAAAAAAATGCTTTTTTCCAAAGTTGTTCCTAGACCACTTGGGATGCTCAAACAAGTGTTTTTGGGCCATTTTGAGCCCGTGGTGGCGCGTTTTGGGCCATGGAAAATCCCAAAATGCCTTGAAAATGGGCCGTTTTGGGACCAACAATGGGTCAAAAATGGGTCAAAAACGCGTTTTTTCAAAAATGATCCTGGACCCTTTATGATGCTCAAACGAGTAGTTTTAGCCCATTTTGAGCCCGTGGGGACGGGTTTTGGCTCATGGAAAATCCCAAAATGCCTTGAAAATGGGCCATTTTGGGACCAAAAATGGGTCAAAAATGGGTCAAAACCGCATTTTTCCAAAAGTGATCCCGGACCATTTGGGATGCTCAAACAAGTGTTTTTAGCCCGTTTTGAGCCCGTTTTGACCGAGTTTAGCCCCTTCCACCACATGTATGCACCACTTTGTGCCCTTCGCACGTACCTTAGAGCCGTGTGGTGGAGCCACCTAGAGTTGGGAGAGGGGTGTAGATTGGAGGATATATATATATTACTACACCCCTCTCCCCTTAAATCTAGCTAACAAGCAAGCAAGCAACAAGCAACAAGCAACAAGCACTTCTCCTTTCCGTTTTGGCCATTGCTCGGCCTCATCGCTCCGGGCTCTACTCTACTCTAGCCACCCTAGAGCCTAGGTGGTGCCCTCGCCAAATCCAAGTTTTGAGCCAAAAACTCACCGGTGGCGGCCCGGGGCGGTGGCGCCAAGTCGGGAGGTGCCCTCCCAAATCTGCGCAGTTTTGGGCCAAAAACAGCCATTTTTCGCCCAAAACAGCCCTAGTAAGGGTTCAAAACAGCCAAACGAAGGCAAACGGCGGCTACACTTCACGTGCGGCTTGACTTTCTCGCGACCAAGGGACATTTGGTGCCCTTCAACTCCACGATATGTCCGAGAAACTGCCCAAAAAGGCGCCAATAAGCCCCAAAAACTGCGCAATGTGCACCAGCACCCCGAAACCAAGAACGGGCCGTATCTTGGGCTACGTGGCTAAAAAACGAATTCCGAGGGCACCTAGTCCACCCGCAACCCCCCACTTTTTATGGTTTCCAAGCCTTTGAATTGCCCAACGAGACACCTAGACCCCCGTACCAATGGTCACTTGGTGCAGCCGGAGGGCCGGCCAGCCCACGCACACTGGGGGCCAACGGTGGGTCCACCGGGGTCCCCGGGGCGAAAAAAATGATTTTTTTCAAAGTTGTTCCTAGACCACTTGGGATGCTCAAACAAGTGTTTTTGACCCGTTTTGAGCCCGTGGTGGCGCGTTTTGGACCACGGAAAATCCCAAAATGCCTTGAAAATGGGCCATTTTGGGACCAAAAGTGGCTCAAAAATGGGTCAAAAAAGCCTTTATTCAAAAGTGATCCCGGACCATTTGGGATGCCCAAACAAGTGTTTTTGGCCCGTTTTGAGCCCGTGGGGACGGGTTTTTGCTCATGGAAAATCCCAAAATGCCTTGAAAATGGGCCGTTTTGGGACCAAAAGTGGGTCAAAAATGGGTCAAAAAAGGCTTTTCTCAAAAGTGATCGTGGCCCATTTGGGATGCCCAAACAAGTTTTTTGGGCCCGTTTCGATCCCGTGGTGGCGCGTTTTGGGCCACGGAAAATCCCAAAATGCCTTCAAAATGGGCCGTTTTGGGTCCAAAAATGGCTCAAAAATGGGTCAAAAAAGTGTTTTCTCAAAAGTGATCGTGGACCATTTGGGATGCTCGAACAAGTGTTTTTGACCCGTTTAGAGCCTGTGGTGCCGCGTTTTGGGCCACGGAAAATCCCAATATGCCTTGAAAAGGGGCCATTTTGGGACGAAAAAAAGTGTCAAAAATGGGTCAAAAACGCATTGTTCTAAAAGTGATCCTCGGCCATTTGGGAGGTTCCAACAAGGGTTTTTAGCCTTTTTGGAGCCCGAGATCACGCGTTTTGGCCCATGGAGAATCCCAAAATGCTTTGAAAATGGGCCATTGTGGGACAAAAACTAGTATAATTTTGAGTCCTTTTTGGTACAAGAGGGATAAGTAATCCTTGCTGTGTTTTGCTGTTGTGTGCTTCGTTCATTGTGCCCTTTGCTCTTACTGATTAGACTTTGAGTACAGGTGTACTCTTAACGGAGTTACCTTCACATTCACGCCATGTCTAATCATAGGAGCGAGAGTTGCAACAATAGTGTGGAGTGTTTGGTACAAGAGGAACGAGTAGTTGCTCCCCGTGTTTTGCCGTTTGTGTGCTTTGTTCTTCTGTGCCCTTTGCTCTTGGTGATTGGACTTGGAGTACAGGTGTACTCTTAACGGAGTTACCTTCAAATTCATGCCATGTCTAATCACGAGGCAAGCGTTGCAATAATAGGCTGAAGTGTTTGGTACAACAGGGACGAGTAGTTCCGTGCCGTGTTTTGCCGTTTGTGTGCTTTGTTGTTCCAAGGGTACGAAAGGTGAGGTTTTGTTTGGGCTTGGGTACTATTGGGTAGGAATGGGGCTCAAGCTTTGGGAGGATAAGGCCCACCAACGCAAAACAAGATACTGCCATCCGGTTGGGTTTGAGGCTGTACAGGTATAGGCGCTACCAACATTGGGCAAAAAGATCGCATCGATGATTATCAATGATGCTTCTACGCCCCAAGTAGTCACTTTGTTTTTTCCCAACGAATGTTTTTTCTTGCTCTCGGCAGTTGGACTTGGAGTACAGGTGTACTCTTAACGGAGTTACCTTTTATTTCGCACCATGTCAAATCGCTGGGAGCACGAGTTGCAACAATGCTTGGACACGGACATTGACTTCCCGGTGGCCGAGTTCATCAAGCTGCATAGCGAAGTACCCCAGCGTACGATCCGTCGGCGACATGCGCAGTTGCGCGCCACGCTGATGAAGCGATTGCAAAAGCGCGCCGCACTTGGGATTCAAGCAGCGACGGTGGCAAGTTTGAACACTCCTGAGTCCCAAGCGGCCAAGGGTTCGTCTGGAGGCAAGAAAAACACCGCGGAGTCCCAAGCCAACAAGGGCAAAAAGAACACCGCGGAGTCCCAAGCGGCCAAGGGTTCGTCTGGAGGCAAGAAGAACACCGCGGAGTCCCAAGCCAACAAGGGCAAGAAGAACACCGCAGAGTCCCAAGCGGCCAAGGGTTCGTCTGGAGGCAGGAAGAACACTGCGGAGTCCCAAGCCGACAAGGGCAAAAAGAACACCGCAGAGTCCCAAGCGGCCAAGGGTTCGTCTGGAGGCAAAAGGAACACGGCGGAGTCCCAGGCGGCCAAGGGTTCGTCTGGAGGCAAGAAGAACACCGCGGAGTCCCAAGCGGCCAAGGGTTCGCCTGGAGGCATTAACAACACGCCAGAATCACAACGGAATAAGGGCATCGTTGGTGGACACGGCAATACGCCAGAGAAGCAACACATCAAGGCATCGGGGCGTCGTTCTTGCGGGGTCGTTCGTACAGTGTCTCGGGAGTTGTTCCGTGTTAATGCATCATCGCCGTCCAACATTTCTTTGAAGTCTGTTCGAGAGTATTGGCTTGATGGTTTGGACACTTTGTACTCACCACTTTTTGATGCACTATGCTACCGGTGTGGTCAACTCCTTTGGGGCCCAATAGGTGGGAGACACAAGTTTACGGTTCCACGCAATACTGACGAGATACATACACAGACTTTGTTTGGCGTGCCACCCACCGATTCGGTTACAAGTGGGATATTTGCATTCCGCAACGAGATGTTCGCCAATTACTTGAAGTACAAAAATGCACCGTTTCCAGTTCCCCCGCGATCTCCTGCACGTAGCACAAGTCGCTTTGTGGTGTATGACACTCCTGTTTGGCACTCCGCTACACGTATGTATGCTTGCCACGTTTGTAGCAAGTATTCCGCGAAGTATGACCCCATCAACTATGGCTACACTTTGGATGGGGACATCCATTACAACATCCCCTCAAAAATTGCGGACCTCACCGAGTACCAGAAGCGACAAATTGCACTTGGGGCCCTCTACTCAAATACGCTGAAGCACGTGGATCTTCGTCACAAGCAATGGCACCATGCAATTGGTACCGTTGGTGTCGGCCGCAAGCCAAGCCAACACTACAATGCACTTTATGGTTTCATGACAATGAAAGAGGATATTTTGCGCAATCACCAAAAGCCCAAGGACAGCGAGCAAAGCAACCGTCAAATGAACCAAGCGTTGTTGCTGCTCAAAAAAATTCACCCTTTTTATTCTCGATTCTTGGCGCACTATGAGACGTTGTACCGATACTTGGAGAATGCGGCCACCACCATGGGCACATTGACACAGCCTTCGTATGAAGACAAGTACGGGAAACGCTTGGAATACCATTTACAAGATGAGTACGTTGCTTGGGCTGTGGAGTGTGATGCCCCACGGAACATCATTCCGGATTTTGCTCCTCACTCGGACAAAGTGGGCTTCCTCCATCGGACACCCTTCCAGAGAGCGGGTGGGAACGTTACCACGGCCGCTCAATCGTTGGCCAATGACACTTATTTGCATTTTAACGACCCCAAGTTGGAACCGTGTGTATGGCCCGATTTGTATCCTGGCGGCGTTGGTGGATATACCGTAGGTTGCGGAATTGGATGTGCTGCCTACTACCATAGTCGTTATCTTGCCTTTGATAGCCGATGGCGTCGGGACCGGTGGTGGTCCTTTTTCCAAGTGAGCAAAGAGATGAAAAACCAATTGATTTGGAATCAACAAAATTTCAAGGCTCAACGTGCGGATCGGGCAGAGGAGATTACTGCAGCACATTTGAGAAGTGCGAGGAGTTCCACGGGTCCAAAACCGGCGCCAAAAAAATCTACCTCACAATCACCACAGTCGTCCTCGGAGTGTCCGCAAGGAAGTCAATGCACCCAGCCGAGTCAATCTTCACAATCCGCAACCCAAAGCACGCAACACCCTCCATCTAGTTCTCAATATGCAGCAACGTCAACAACACCGCCATCAACTCCGGCTACCAGTCGAGGCAAAAAGCCGCGTGCATGCTACCAAGACGGTGTAAATGCTATGAACCACAATCTCGAGCGCGAGGGGACCGATAAAGGTACGGCCGAGCTCAACCCGTATTATCGGTATGGAACTTATGTACCTTCAAAATTGGTTGGAACCCGTTCTTATTGGGCCTCGCGACATTTAGATCTTACAGCCATGAGTCGTGAACTTGGCAAAGCGGACCTTTTCATTACGTTGACCATGAATGACAACTGGGCCGATTTGCAAGCTGCTGTGCAAAAAGGGTGCCTTGCAGGAGCTGTGTGGCCTGGAGAATACCCCAGAAACACAGGGCCAAACAAGCCAATCCAAGATGGCCACGATATGGAGGCTTGTGTGGCGTTTCACAAGCAGGTGGAGATATTCAAGCGAGAGTTCTTGGCTATTGGCAAAAATGGTCCATTTGGAAAGGTGCGGGATTATTGGTTTCGATTTGAATATCAAGAGCGAGGCCCGGTGCATTTGCATGGCGTGGTATGGTGTGAAGCCAACAGCATTCCGGACGATGTGGTTTGCGCAACAATGCCCCGTGAAAGTGACGGCTTTGATCCAAAGTTCACAGCATACCTACGGGATCTGTACAAGGAGTGCAACATGGTGCATCAATGCTACCCCGACAAGTGTTTCAATATTGGTCGTGGGCGTGTATGCACCAAGTGCAAGTCGGGTTATCCCTTTAGTGTGCCGCAGGAGAGAGAAGAATTGGATGACAGTGGTGTCCGCTTGCTTTATCGCAGATATGAAGCCGAAGATGCATGTGTTGTTCCACACAATCGCCGTTTGTTGGTTCGACTCCAGTGCCACAATAATGTGCAACGGATAACATCTTTGGGTTGGGAATTATATCTCGCCAAATATCTCACAAAGCCAGCAAAGTCATTGACGGTGCCCATCATCATCTCGCCGGATGCAAGCGATGTGGAGCGTTTGCTCAAGTTGCGTTCATTGGGACGCATGGAGAACGGCATGATGCTCTGAGGAATCCATCAATGTCGAGGTAGCCGAGTGGTGGTATGGATTCCTACAGATCCATGGCCCAAACTAGGACGGCTCAAGCGTCGAAAGCATCTCCCAAAAGAAGATACGTCCACAGACGTTTGGTATTTGGATCGCTATGACCACTATTTGGAACGCCCCATTGCTGCCATACCCATCAAGTACCCCGACTACTATCGCTATTATCGCCGAACACAACGTGAACCTGGAGACTCCACAGCTATAGCAAGCAATCCAGCAGAGGACTTTGCATATGATTCTCCTTCTAGCGATTCCGATGATGCAGTGGGCGGAGATCTTTTTCAAGCCAATGTACGCCCCGATGAGGGCAATAAACCATATTGGTGGCCATCACCACCAGAAAAGTTGGAGAAGACATTCACGGACGAGGTGGGAAAAAAGTGGATTCTGCGAAGGCGAACTGCGATCCCAAGGTGGAACTTTTACCTCCCGTATGGAGAAGATGCAGAATTGTATTTCTTGCAAAAGATATTATTGTCACAGCCGTTCACAAAAGCAGACCACGAGCGGAAATTCCTTTCATCCAACAATGTCACTAAAACATACATGGAGGAGTGTATTCATCGAGGATTGTTTCGTGGTTATGAGGAAGAGGCAAGAGAAACTTTAAACAATGCCCAAGCACGTGGCTATTACGTTGAGCGTTTGCGACTTCTTGCACAAGTTCTTATGGCCGAAGAGATCATAGACTCCACCTTCCTCAATACCTACATGTCCGATTTAGATGAGCTTGAAAAGCACCGGTTTGGAGAAGATGAGCCAGCAATGGCCGAGGAAGCTGAACTGGATCCCCAATTGGCGGAGGAGTTAAGGGCATTCATGGATGCTGACGACACGCGTGCAGCAGAGGCACTTGTGAATGCTTTGAACCAAGGGCAACGCCGGGTATTTGACATTTTTATTGCACATTTTCAACGGCAACCTCTTGAGAATGGTCCGGATATTTCCCTGCATTGCCGCACATCAAGTGGAAGTAGTGTTGCGCAATTGTGTGCTGTTCTCACAGGGGTTGCGGGAACCGGCAAGTCTTATGTCGTTCGCTTGCTAATTGCCAAGTTAAGAGCGCTTGGTTTCAGCATCCTACTTTGTGGTTCTAGTGGGGTAGCCGCCCTAAATGTTGGAGGACGCACAATCCACAGCCTGTTCTCATTATCTTTGGACTTGGAGTGGCAAATAAAGGAAGGCACAACCTTGTGGTGGATGATTCGAACTGCCGATATGATTATTGTCGATGAGTTCTCCCTCTTATCCAACAAGCTCCTTCACACCCAGTAAGAAAAAGTGCTTTTCCATTGCTTAGGGACATACTCTAGTTGTATTAGAGATGCACTGAGCATCCATGCATTTTTATCTTAGTATTGGTCCAGCCAAAAGTGGTGATAACACATTTTGACCTATGGAACCAAACACCCAATCAGGATATGGAGTGGACCCCTTAAGCCCCTTTCAATCAGAAGTAAAACATCATTTCCTGATTTGACTGAGCACTGACATACCTAAGGTAGAGCCTATGAATTTATCTATGTTTTTCCATGAATACTTATCTGCCCTAGTGGTATGCACCATAGGGGGTTAGGCACCTCTTTTTGAGAGGTCCTGGGTTCAATTCCTGGTCAGCCTAACTAAGTAGGAAGATCCCATGTGACATGGCAGTGACCTCATCGCCACATACCATGCCACCTCAGCACATATGGGACCCAAAACAAAGAGTGCACATCTCCTAAGATGGCACTATGGAGAGAGAGTGATCCTGAGGCAGTTTTCTAAATCTTTTCCCAAAACATTTCAGCTATCTCTGTGAATATGCATTCATTTGTATCCTGAGTTGCAGTTTCTGTGAATATCAAATCATCTTTCACTGTTTACACTGCAGCCCTTCATGCTTTGATCCTGAATTACCTTCTCCTTGCATACTATTGGCTTGGGCTATCCTGGATTGAGTTGGCTTTACTGTATTTCAACAAACAAAAGCTTTTCATCATCCAAAACCAGCAGCAGGACACCCTACAGCAACAACAAGCAGCAGGAGAAGCAAAAACACAGTGCTGAAAACACTATAAACTTTTCTGGTAGCAGAGGCAGCCTGTCTCTGTGCACCGGCAGCGACCCCGCGCCGTACAACCAGTGCTCCGAGCAGGCAAACATAAGCAGAAGGGTGGATTAAGATGGATCCAGGAAGAGTGGACGCCGAGGTGAACACAGCGCCAGCGCCAGAGGCACCGGCAAGGCCGGCGCCTGACGCTGTACCTTCGGTGGAGCCCTTACATGGGCCAATGGATACGGCGGAGGACTCCTTGGATGGCCTCCAGACGGCCTTTGGGGCCCTGTCGGTCAAGGAAGTGGTCTCTCAGCCTCAGCCTGTGAAGAGGAAGAGAGAGAACGAGAGCGAGAAGGATGCTGGGGAAGGAGCAGACGAAGGAGAGGAGCAAGGGCAAGACCCGACGGATGTACCTACCTTCGAAGGCGCACCAAGCGCTTCTGGCCTCCAGGCATCACCCTCTCCCATAACCACCACACTCCCAGCCGCCACAACATCCACTTCCACAACCAACCTACCTATGGCAGAGGGCACAGGCTTTACTGGCATGCCTCCCTACCCCGCCTATGGTATGGGCCCACCAACCACTGCGCTCCATGAGGCAACTACTGCCAGTGAGCCTGTGGCTTCCAGCGCTGCGCCGCGATGGTATGCAGCTGACTATCCCCATCCACTCCACGCCACTGGAAGCTACATGGATGTTCCTGGGTATGCTCCTGGTTATGCACCTGGGTATGCACCCCTGAGTGGGTTGAGGAAAGGACCGGAATCTCTGGGCGGCAGGAGTAGAGGATCGGGAAGATCCTCCAACAGGTCCCTGACGCGGTCGGAGATCAATGAGGTGCTCCGAGGAGCCACTTCGCAAATCGTGAGCGACCTCACGCAAGAGATCAGGGAGAAACTGCAGCCCCTGATGATCCCGTCCCATGCGTCACCTACGACGGTGGGAATGTCACCCCACCGAGTACAGGCTAACCACCTGGCGGCGGGGTTGACAAATACCCTGGGGAGCCTGAGGGGCCGACCGATGCCGACTCCTGCAGCAGTACCGAGAAGTCCATTCGTCCCGAGGACAGCCCAGCCGCCCTACAGTCACGTGACGAACTCGACGAGGGCCGAGCTGGACCAGCTGGGGCTGACAGCCCTAAGGGCTATGGTGGACGTGGAGCCTTATGGCTCCAGTGATCTAGGCGGAGACCCCTCCGATGATGGGCCGCCGTCGATGACTTCTTCTTCGCCATCGGATGACGAAGACCCTGAGGACCCCGAGGACCCCAAGGGTAAGAAGAAGAAGAAGAAGAAGAAGAAGACCCGACGCCCTGAAGGACGCCGAGCTCAGGAGGCGAAGGCTATTGCCACCTCCAAGATAGTGGTGAACCTGCCTGAGTTCACAGGCAAGGACCTCAGCGAGTTCGCTGAGAACTTTGGCCGGTTCCTACGACTGACCGGCCAAACCCACGCGAGTGGGCGAGTGAAGTGCGACCTGCTCCTGCAGTGCTGCAAGACGAAGTACCTGGAGAAGCAGGTCAGGCAGATCGTCACTAACTCCGCCACCTTTGCCGATGTGTTGGTTGCCCTGGAGAGGCAGTACCCAACCTACGAGACAGACCTCTCCATCAGGGCCGAGATCCAGAACCTGCCCGTCCTGCCCAACAACCCCAAACCCGGCAGGGTCTCCGAGCTGTTGGCGGACCTGGACCACTGGGCTGGACGACTGACGCCCGGCTCCTACAGCAGCGACGACCTGCTGTTTTGGTTGTGCTCCAAGCTCCCCCGTGAGCTATGGGACGAGTGCCGTTTTGACGGCTGAGCGCAAGGCTAGATCCCTCCGCTACGAGGATCTATGCGTGCTGCTCCTGGAGATGGCGCTGGAGAAGGAGAGCGACCAACACCTGAACCACTACCGTCCTGGTGGTGGAGGTTCTGGAGGCAAAGGGTACCAAGGGTCCCGACCTGGGCAGGGGACTACCCCCAAACACGCCCACGCCCGCCTAATGGAGAACGTGAAGGAGCTATTCTGGTGTGATGCCAGAGATGAACAGGGCCACCTGCAGCATGCCTCCGACTGCGAGCAGCGAGACTGCTTTGTAGTCCAGGGGAAGCAGCAGGAAAAGATCACCGGCGCCAAGGTGAAGCTGCCGGATCATTACCGCTGCACCATCACGTGTGCATTCTGCGGTAAGCGGAAGCACTATGAAGACGAGTGCTACCATAAGCAACGCCTATCGGCGAAGCTTAAGGGGGAAGATCCTGGCAAAAGCTCAGGCAAAGGTGGAGGCAAGGCCAAAGGCAACGACTCCGGCAAGGGCAAGTCGAAAGGACGTGGTCAAGGTGGTCAAGACAAGGGTCAAGGCGGACGAGGAGGAGGCGCTAATCGCCAGAACGACAACAAGAACAAGGACAAGAACGGAGGTAACCCCAACCCTAATCCAGGGGGGAACTCCGAGCCCTCTGGAGGGCAGTCTGGACCTACCACACGCTCACAGACGCAGGCCCAGCAAGAACAAGGAGCCAAGCGTGAGCATGAAGGTGGTGACGACGGCAACGCCAAGAAGAGAAGCCGTTTCATGAGGATGGCCCGCAAATTGCGGAACAAGGGGTTCGAGGTTACCTGTCCCGCGGAGTTCTGACGGGGACGCTCTGGTGGCACCCAAGACCTGGTGTTTTGGGTACGTATCCGACTAGGGGGACGTGAATACCTGGGGGTACTGGATACTGGAGCCACAATATCGATAGTGGCCAAGAAAATGTTACCTTATGGGAGCCTGAAGAACACCATGACCACCGCCGCTATACGGATGGGGGATGGACATGTGGTGCACAGCTGCGGGGACTGCGAAGTGGAGGTACCTATGGGCTCCAGGACTATCGCCCATCGGTTCTATGTGATGGACACTGATGCCTTCGACTTTGTACTGGGTACTGACTTCTTCGTGCAGCACTCCCAGATACAATCCCTGACGCTGCAAGCGCCCTACCTCCTGTACGTGGACCACGGCAGTGGCAGAGAGTCTGTGCCACTGGAGCAGTCGGAACATACCTCGAGTTACCTGAGACTATCGAAGGAGGAGCCCTCGAACATGATGGCGGCCTCCAAAACTGAGGACTACCAACTATTGGGGGAAGTCCTAG
Source organism: Eutreptiella sp. 'Long Island Sound 2002' (assembly GCA_964036045.1). Lineage (NCBI taxonomy): Eukaryota > Euglenozoa > Euglenophyceae > Eutreptiales > Eutreptiaceae > Eutreptiella > Eutreptiella sp. 'Long Island Sound 2002'. The sequence goes on along the minus strand of OZ038385.1, from coordinate 63,184,934 downwards.
ACCAAGGTCTGAAGGAGTTGGGTTACTCTCGAGAAGACCTAAGTGTGGAGCTGTTCGCCAGCGACAAGCAGCATGTACTGGACCTATACTGCAGCAAGGGGAAGAACTGCAGCTACAAATTTTACTGGCCCTCTTTCGGGATGGCCTACGGGAACCCCAGATTCAGTGAACTGGGGAAGGTGCTGACCAAGGTGGCCTTGGAACGTTCCCGTATGGTCCTGTGTTCCCCCGATTGGGGAGCCCATGGGGGCAACGAGTACTGGAGAACCCTCCTTGACAAGCTGACTATCAGCTCTGTGCGGTTACCTGATGAGGCCATCTACGTGCCTCTGGGACGCAAGACGCCCATTGGGAAGCCCGGATGGGGGAGTATGCTCAGTGTGGTGGACGGAAGTCTTACCACCATCCCCTGGGAAGACCTGGACCCTACTCTGGTCCAGGCTATACAACGAGAAAGCGATGGACTCGCCTTGGGTGACTTGAAGGATCGCCTACGACCTCAAGATGCTGTTGAAACTACACCCGGAGGAGATGAGTACGTCGTGACTGACACCAACGCCCCCAACTCTCCCTGTCATGTACCTGTTCCTGATGGAGTCTCTGAGTGTGGACTATCTGAGCTACCTAGCTCTATCCACTCAGACGACGAAACTGAGCACGACGCCTTCTTCGTGCAGACTGCGGTGGAAGAAGTGGAGAACGCCGAGTACGTCGCCCCACTAAAACCCCTACTCTCCATGAGGGTGGAAGACCCCGTGGATGAAGAGCTGGACCCTCGATCCAGGCTCAGGGAGTATGTGGATTCCAAGAGGAAGTTGGTGGCGAAAAAGCTATGCTACGCGAAGCCTACCCGCAGCTCATGGCCACTGAAGCAAGGACGGATGGGAGACCTATCCCAACTGAAGGAGGACCTCGAACAGAAGATCACCACCTGGCAAAGGGAGGTAGATCTCAAGCTCATGAAGAGCGTATGGGGTGCCCATGTGAGGACCCCAGAGGAGGACGACCTCTCGGAGGAATGTGTATGTGAACCCCCTAAAGCGTGCCTATGTTGCCATCGTCCACCGGAGATGGTTGAGCAAGACCTTCTGTATGCCTACCAAGGGCTGAAGGATGCTACCGCGGGCGAAGAGTCGGTGGAGGACCACCTCCCGACGTCTATTCAAGGGGCAAGCAACTTACACTCCGACGAGGACATGGAGGACAAGATCAAGGTACTGGACCCGCGGGTACAAAAGCTGATAAGGACCTATCTGGAGGTGTTCGGAGAACTACCCCCTCCAGCCTCATGCAACAAGCTGGTACAGATGGACCTCAAGCTGAAACCCGAGTTCGTGGGTCACAAGATCCGGAGGAGACCCTATCCAGCTCCTAAAGAGCAGGCCGACGAGATTGAGCGACAGATACAAGAATGTATCGACGCTGGCCTAGTCCTGGAGTACAAGGATGGGGACTACCCCCTACACTGCAGCCCCTGTTTCCTGGTGGCTCAACCTGGGTCTACAGCCAAACGGCTGGTAGTGGACTATGGAGAGCTGAACAAGAAGACGTTGAACCACTCAGGGTCCATTCCCAATATGGAGTCTACCCTGGAGAAGATAGCCTCCTGTCGCTACAAGACCAAGATGGACAAGCGAAGTGGATTCTGGCAAGTGGACCTGACGCCCAACGCGCAGGAACTACTGGCCTTCATCACCCCTCAGGGGAGGGTATTCAAGTGGAAGGTCATGCCATTCGGCGTGGCTAACGCACCCGCTCTGTTCCAAGAGCTGATGAACAAGATCTTGTCCATCCTACGAAGGAGACCTAAGGTGCAGGGGCTCATATCCCGTGGGGCCCAGATGGAGGCTCACATCGACGATGTATGCCTCGGGACCAATACCCAGGAGGATCACCTAATCCTCTTGGGTGAGTTCTTTGCGGTCTGCCAGGAGAACCACACACGACTCAAGCTGGAGAAGTGTGAGTTCATGCAGGAGACCATGCAGTACTTGGGGTTTGACGTTGGCTATGGGTGGTGGACCCCAGCGGCCTCTAAGGCCAAACCCCTGATGGATGCCAAGGTACGACACGAAGACCCCAAGAAAGGACTTCATGATGTACGCAGTTTCATTGGGGCGTGCAACTTCTATCGCCGCCACATCAAGAACTTCACCTATACCAGCGCCGTTCTGACGGACTTGATCAAGAAGAGTACTACTTGGCGCTGGGGCCCACAAGAGCAACAAGCGTTTGACGGGCTCAAAGACAAAGTAGCCAACGCTAAGTGCTTGGGCGTGCCTAGGGCACAAGGGGAGATTATCCTGGTGACCGACGCCAGCAATGTGGGCGGTGGTGGAACGTTGTTCCAATGGCAAGCACTAGAGAAGGAGGAGTTCGACTCGGCCATTTCCCAATGGGGGACGGAAGGTCTCAACCGAGATGGAACCCTCAAGCACAGCTACCCTGACGACAAGTGGGTCCTAGTACCTCTGGGCCACTGGAACTGGAAGTGGAACCAGGCCAGGGGGAACTACTCCACCTATGAGCAGGAATTGCTCGCGGGTATGCTGGTGCTATCCTCGCAAGCACGACTATTGGGGAGTAACCCTGTGGTCTGGCTGTGCGACCAAGAACCGGTCCGCAGTTTCCAGAAGGGTCCCCCACCTGAGAAGGCCAAGCTACGTCGCTGGTGGACCTACCTCAGTCAATTACGGCTGACGGTACACCATATCCAGGGAGTGAAGAACGAGTGTGCCGACTACATCAGCCGCAACAACTTCGACGCCCTGATTGGTGCCCGGTCTGAAGCGCTGGCTAAGGAGGCGTTCAGCCGTATGGACGTACACCTGGACCTGAACATGACCATGATACGCCCCCTGGATGGACTCCAACATTCGGAGTACCTACAGGAGTTTGGGGATATCTACCGGCGCCTGGAGAAACGCCTTGAACCCCTCCTGGTCAACCAAGACCAGTGGAAGCGGGACAAGAGCTACCTCTGGCACGAGGACCGCATCGTGGTGCCTAGTGACCGAGTCCCAGCGCTGCTGAAGTGGACCCATGAGTCCAGTGGTCATGTGGGTGCTGACCGTACCCTGAGGCTGTTCAAGCAGTGGTTCCACACTACGTGGACTGACGACCAGCTGCGGAAGACGCTCCTGCCTATCGTGGACAAGTGCCCGTGCAGGTCCTGTAAACCAGGGGATATCAGAGACAGAGGTCTCTACTCGACCCTGCCCATCCCTCACTGTGCTAACAGTGTTCTATACGTGGACTACACGGAGATGCCGAAGTTCGGGGGCTATGACTTCGCCCTCGTGGTAACCTGTGGGTTGACCAGGTTTACCAGGGTGTTCCCATGTACCAAGCACATTACCGGAGAGGAGACTATCAAGATACTCCTGGAGGAGTGGTTTTGTGTCTATGGGGCGCCCAAGGAGATCAACTCCGATGAGGACGTACGAGTACGCTCAGATACTGGCCGGTACAAGAGGGTCCTGAGGTCCCTCAATGTCCAGGTGTCTACGGGGATTCCCTACTCTCACACGAGCAACCCCCTATGTGAGCGACAGATTCGTGTCCTGAAGGAGAACGTCAGGATATGGTGCAAAACTGAACGCACCAGAGACTGGGTGAGACTACTCCCCGTCATATCCTTGATGATGAACTCCCAAGAGAGTTCAGCTACTGGCTACTCGCCACATGAACTATTCATGGGGCGCCCGGCATGGTTCCTACATGCCCCCTATCCAGAGGACACCCATTCTTCTGTGGGTGAATGGGTCCAAGAGCAACAAGCGAAGGTGGACAAGGCCAAGGCTATGCTCCAGAGAGTGAGGGAGCGTCAGTGGAACAAGAAGAACAAGCACCGTGTACCGGCCACCTACCAAGAAGGGGACTGGGTGCTGGTGCACCACAGTCGACTACCCGCCTGGCCACGCTCTACCAGCGATGACCCATACTTCGGGCCGTACAAGATCCTATCTGTGGATGGACACCGTATCACCGTGCGGTGTTCTCCCCGTCTAGGGGGGACCCTGGTGTGCGCCGCTCAACACCTGAAGCGCTACCATGATCCTGAAGACCTCTGTGGGGAGGAGTGGGAGCTGAACGACGAGGAAATCGCCGCTCTGGACCTACAAGGGGCTGCCAGCCCCATGGAAGTTGAAGGTGAACTCCCCGACATGAACGCCGAGGAGATGGCTAAGGAGGGCTTCTACCTGGTGAAGTCTGTCCTACGCCACCGCTATCGCCATGGTTGGCGCTTCCTCACCCTCTGGGAAGGGTTTGGAGTCGAAGAGGCCACCTGGGAGCCCTTCTCTGCATTTGTTCTACCTGAGGGACGCCTAAACTCAGTTCTGGTTGACTACTTGTCCCAGAACAACCTTGGTGAGTTGTTGAGGCTCGCTGAGACGCTTGCCTCCAAGAATAAAGCTAGGGACTGAACCTTACCCTTACCTGCCAAAGCGTATGTGTGAGTGTGCTAGTCCTAAGGTCCTGAGAGCAAGCCGCAGAAGTGGTGTCCTAATTATACCCAAGTCTGCGCCCTTGCTGAACCTGGAGGGTTGGCTTATTGATGCCACGGGGTACACCCCGGGTCTCCCCTCCCCTATGCGCCCAATTTCTGTGCTGGCGCAAAACCTTGGGGGAATACCCAGAGTGTTAATCCAGGTATTGTCTTCCCTACCTACCTGTCTACTAAAGGGAGGGGTGGCCAAAAGCTATGAAGGCATGCAAAACGCCTGTTTGCTATGTGGCCAAAACACTGACCTAACCACTGTCACAGCCCACCAACCCAGCTAAAATTGCAGGAAAAGGGTGGGACAGTGACACGCCCCCTACAGGTCCTACACACCCTACAGTGGCACCATCCTGGTGGGCGAGCACTGGGCAACTGGCTCTAGCCCCCACTCAGGACTACCGCTCCTACACGCACACTCTACTTGGCGTTGCGAAGAGGAAGGTCTCGAGGGTCCTAGCGACCCACCTGTGAAATGACAAGAGAACACAGCGCTGCTAAGCAACTGTGGCCTCACAGGGGACGCCACAACGCGTTTCCCCTGCAAGGGCTTGGAGGGAAGGAGTGCTCTCGTGTGCAAAGCGCAGATGTCGATGAAGTCGGACTCCCTGCTCTGCCACAGGCGGAGCGGAGTTACTTGTTTGTGTGATCTGCGCCCCTGTTTAGCAGGGCATAAAAAAAATGCTGCTGCACCACTCACCCTACCTGCCCACCTGTAAGACAAAGGCAAATGAAAGGGCGTTTGCGGCGGAGGAACCAAGGCACACTCCAGGTATTATACCCTTCTCAGTGTGCCCTATAATACTCTGTCCGCAAACACGCTGCATGGAGCAGCTACCCTTGTCAAGCAAGCAAGCGTTAAGGGACTCCTCAGGTTCTCTTAAAGAACGTACCGAGGAGCCCCTGGGTAGCCTAAACAAGGTTTACCGTGCGCACTTCGCGTGGCCTACCCTTTAATGCGTGTGTGCATGCACGAGTATGCGACAAGTTCGTGGGCAAACCTGCCCATCTACGCGTAAATCTTGACTCCACCAGGGGGTGGCCCCGCCTGGGCGTACCTACCTTACCTACCGCTGGGAAGTGAAGCAAGGTGAGGGAACAAAAGGGGCGCACGCGAAGAACGTTGCTATGCACTTGTGTGTATGACTAATCACCCTGATCTGACCGCTAATCATCTGCAATCTTTCTAATCAATCCCTCTACCGCGTCCTATCGTGGTTATCGTTGTTAACGCTGCTACACGACTCGTTCACGGAGACACGAGACGAGCAATGTGTATGCGGCATGCAAGACGAGCATACCTGTAGTTTATACCTGATTCATTGAAGTCTTTTCAATTGATTTTCGAATTCTTGAATTTTTGAAGCTTCTATTAGTGTGGGTGGAATCTGTATGTTTGTTTATTAATGTGTGTCTCGTCATTTTCAAGACTACGTGATACATACGTTTATAATTCCATTATTTTTCCATTTTCCGGCGCTTCGCTAGGAGCCGCTCCTGCGCGCCGCTATTTTATGCGTATGAATTTCTGGATTTAAAAAATCCAGAGATGACTATAATTTCTATAAAAATGTGCCTTTGATGCACAATTGGATTCTACTCAGGTGTGTCGTTTCAGAAAAATTCTACGCCGTCATTTGACGGATTTTGGTGTCGTCGCTTCGTTTTTGCGTGGATTCGTCCATAATTCTCCCATTCCTGCCTCTGCAGATACCCACGCGCAGCCTCGCTGAGTAGGCCGTGTTCGGGCCGAAACGCAGGTGCCTGGAGAGACTGAGCAGAACCAAGACCCCACCAAGGGGCAAATTAATTTCTTTTTCGACTCCCTTCGCCCTAAGACAGGTCACAGGTCGCCAGCAGGTTTACGAGAACCCATGCGAGTGTGTATAATGTGTCTTGCGTTTGGGTTGTGTCGACGCTGCGTCTTGGAAGGAGGGATGCATATGCACATGTTTGGCATGCTCCCAATCTAACCCAACCAAGCCACAGGAGCCCCGGCAGCGCCATGAGCGCTGAGTCTTCTGTAGGAAACTGTACAATCAGAGCAGCAAAAGGACGCCAGCCATGGTGAGCGCCCATTTTTCAGTGTGAGGGAGACTGTAGGTATTTTAAAGTAGATGTGGAAACCAAGGAAAGGCCAAGAAAAATTCCCTTTTTCCTAAAATGCGACAGTGGTGGCCACCACAGCACAAGGGGGGAGTAAGAAAAAGTGCTTTTCCATTGCTTAGGGACATACTCTAGTTGTATTAGAGATGCACTGAGCATCCATGCATTTTTATCTTAGTATTGGTCCAGCCAAAAGTGGTGATAACACATTTTGACCTATGGAACCAAACACCCAATCAGGATATGGAGTGGACCCCTTAAGCCCCTTTCAATCAGAAGTAAAACATCATTTCCTGATTTGACTGAGCACTGACATACCTAAGGTAGAGCCTATGAATTTATCTATGTTTTTCCATGAATACTTATCTGCCCTAGTGGTATGCACCATAGGGGGTTAGGCACCTCTTTTTGAGAGGTCCTGGGTTCAATTCCTGGTCAGCCTAACTAAGTAGGAAGATCCCATGTGACATGGCAGTGACCTCATCGCCACATACCATGCCACCTCAGCACATATGGGACCCAAAACAAAGAGTGCACATCTCCTAAGATGGCACTATGGAGAGAGAGTGATCCTGAGGCAGTTTTCTAAATCTTTTCCCAAAACATTTCAGCTATCTCTGTGAATATGCATTCATTTGTATCCTGAGTTGCAGTTTCTGTGAATATCTAATCATCTTTCACTGTTTACACTGCAGCCCTTCATGCTTTGATCCTGAATTACCTTCTCCTTGCATACTATTGGCTTGGGCTATCCTGGATTGAGTTGGCTTTACTGTATTTCAACAAACAAAAGCTTTTCATCATCCAAAACCAGCAGCAGGACACCCTACAGCAACAACAAGCAGCAGGAGAAGCAAAAACACAGTGCTGAAAACACTATAAACTTTTCTCACCCTCCATGATGTGCTACACAAGGTACGCCGCGACAAGCGCAATCCTTTTGGTGGCATTACAGTGCTCCTCGTAGGTGATCCATTGCAACTACCCGCTGTTGATTTGGATATCTTTGACAGTGCACTCTTTCGAAACCATTTTGTTCCGTTTGTGCTGACGGACGTAATGCGCCAAGACGATGCACATTTCATTAACTTGCTTAATCGTGTGCGGATTGGAGAGGAGAGTGACGAGGACCACTTAATTCTGCAGCAACGCATAGCGCTAAATTCCGATGTGTCACTACAAGACTTGGAGGATGCCCCATGTTGGTTGGCCGTAGAAATGCTATGAACCGATGGAATGAACATTTCATGGCTCAATTGGGGTCAAGCATTGTTACATTCGATGCTAGCTACGTTGATATGGGTGGTGCCCCTACCAATCAAGCAATGTGCGACTACATCAATTCTCGCAATCGTCGTGTGCTACCTAAGCAAGTGTCTGTCGCAACGGGCATGAGGGCACGGCTTATTCGCAATGTGTCCATCGAAAATCGACTCGTTAACTCGACACTTGTTGTGATCAAGAGATGGTCGAATGATGTCATTGTGGTAAGCCCAGTGGGTCACGCAAGGGAGTACCCCATCTGCCGTTTCCAGCAAATCATTCCGGTGTACGGCCCGTCCGTGCAAGTCAAAATAATCCAATTCCCTATGCTTCCCGGATACTCATGTACTGTGCACGGTACGCAGGGCTGCTCTTACGACCGCGTATGGGTGGACATGGCAGCCTTCTTTGCCGCAGCACACGCATATGTTGCTTTATCACGCGCTCGTTCACTTCAAGGCCTATTCATCCTCAATTACCGTCGTGACGCTTTCCTTGTTGATCCGTATTACGTGCAATTGTGGGATTGGTTCGTGGCCACAAACGTGTTGTCTCCCAAACCACCAAGCCAAATCCCTCCTTATCCACGAAGAACATTTACAACATCACTCATAATTGGAATTATGTGTGTCCATCGTGCTTGGAGTGTCGTAAGTCAACTCCCACAGCGGTTGGATGCTCGGATATTGAAGGTCAACATGCTCCACATTATCCAATGTGTGTCATTTCCATACTGGTCGTATATTGAGAGACAATTGCGTGGAGACAAGCTGTCTTTGGACATTGATGATCTAAACGAGGATGGAACGGAGCAAATCCGCAAACCAGGACGACTGGTTGGTACTACACGGCAACTTCCACAAGGCTTCGAACTATTGGACGCGTGTAATAACCCACGAGTGTTTGCGGCCCAAGACTTGGCTCAAATGTCGGTCGTGCAATTGCGGACATTGTGTGCTGCACATAAGCTATCAACTTCTGGAACCAAAGCCCAGTTTCAAGAACGCATCCTACAAAAGCAAAACCACATTCAACCTCCATCACCTACACCATCGCCTACACATTCACAAGGGCCTGTACGACTTGTACCGTCATCCATCGATGATTTCCCCCATTTGCAGCCACGACTTAATTACTTTGGAGTGGATTTTTGGCCACAAGAAAGAAGCGATACCACGGAGAACAATGTGCACTTATTGGAGAGTGCATGGTTGTCTTGCGCAGCAGTGCAATGCTTACTAGAGGTCTTGTTGCCACAGGGCAATTCCTCCGTTAAGCCGGTCATCCAAGATGTGACATTGGCAGTAATAATGCAACATCCTCCGACGTCGCGGGTTGTGTATACTCCGGGAGATGCCCTACCCGTACTACTCACTTCGCAGCACTCCACTTTTGGAGTTCACTACGTGTTGGTCACGGACATTTCCTTTGTAGACAAGACCTTGGTCGTCCACGATCATAAAGATAACGCATCTACCTGTGGCGCATGGTTCCGGGCAATTATGAGTAAAATGGGATGGTCTTTTACATGGCATCATTATGGAACTCAACACGATTCCGATACATGTGGCTTCCGTGTCGTAATGCTCGCCATGCAATGGTGTCACACCAATCGACTCACCGGGCAACTCCCACGGTGGTTCTTGACGTATTGTGCAAGCGTTCTCCAGCTTTTTGCCGACGATACGAGCAGCTTGCGTTCTACGGTGAATACGTTTCAAGATTGGGCATATGAAGATGCTTTGAGAGAGTATGATGAACCAGTGGACTGGGCAATGACGGAGGGTGGGCCGCTTCCTAACGTCACCAGCAGCGACATGGAAGCTACAATTCGCAACCCCCATTCCAATTCAGCAAGTGGTCCGTCTTCGACGTCCAAAGCGCCACAGCCTCCGCATCCGTCAACCTGTAGGAAGAGTGGGACCAGTAGAGGAACTACGGGGGCAAACCCACAAACCACACCGGCACAGACCACTCCTACAAGAAAAATTCCAAAGTCAAAAAAGACAAATATGCCTCCACGTACCCGAACTTGCGAGCCACCACCCTACCAATCGCACCGTCAACCACATCCCAAGAGTGGACACGAGGCCGACCAAAGGTCTCGCAAACATTCCTCAAAGAAGCGGTCATCCAACTCCGAGTCCGGGCCAAGGTCCAAGAAGAGTCGACCAGAGGACCACGAACAGTCAAATACTAGACACAAGAGATCCACTTCGAGCCGTCCTTCCGAATCAACAAGCCAAGAGCCGCCAACAGCAAAACAACGGCAAGAAAAAGCTCCGGTAAATCATGCTACACTATCCGAGAACGAGATCAAAAAGTGGTTAATCCTTATCACGGACGAAAATTTAAGTCGACGAAAACGCCGCGAGCATGCTTTGCACTTCTTGGGAGCCGCAGATAGTACCTTGGTAACATTACAGTACCGCACTCTCAGTCTCCAACTGCATCCCGACAAAAACCCGTCGGACGCACTAGCAAAGCAACGATTCCAAGTTCTTGGCTGTGCGAGAGACATGTTCCGTTAGCTAACCAGTTGCCATACATGAGGAATCATCTTTATATTATTTCTTCCAAACTAGCTAATGGTCCTTGTATGGCGCCCACCAACACGGAAAACTTCTTTTGCATGTATTACACATTTATTTCATTCTTGCGTGCACTTGCTTGTCCTCTAAAATTGTAATTTTAATTAGCATTCAAGAGGTACGATTAACAGACCTGCAATCAATTCCGCTACATTGCAAATTTAACAAACCTACATACAATTAGTGCACAACGTAGGTTGCACGTGTACTCTTAGCGGAGTTACCTTCACTTATTAGTACACAACGCAAGATGCAGGTGTACTCTTAACGGAGTTACCTTCTCTTAGTTACGACAGAAGTACGAGTCAAGGTGTCCATTTCACGGAGTTCCCTTCATTTACAAGCAGCAAGCGTACAAAGCACTCATCCACGTTGTGCGCGCACCTTCAATTGTTGCAAACGGTTTGTTAGAATCCTCTCACACAAAGGGTGATGCATCTTCTAAAACATACGGAAAACATTTTCGTAGCAAAGCGGGTGTACTCTTAACGGAGTTAACTTCAATTATTTTCATCCATTTGCCAATCCATAAGAGCGGGGTACAATTAGTGCGCGACATACAATGCAGGTGTACTCTTAACGGAGTTACCTTCACTTATCATTAAAGGACGTAAGATGCAGGTGTACTCTTAACGGAGTTACCTTCTCTTATTTGCAACAAAAGTACAAGTCAAGGTGTACTCCGCACGGAGTTACCTTCATTTACTTGCAACAACCGTCAAAGCAGTCATCCACGTTGTTCGCGCACCTTCTATTGTTGCGAACGGTTTGTTACAATACCCTCAAGCAAAGGGTGATCCATTTTCTAAAAAAAACGGTGAACATTTCGGTAGCAAAGTGGGTGTACTGTAAACGGGGTTACCTCCCCTTATTTTTGTCTATTTCCAACCATCTCATTTGCCAATCCATACAAGCAGGGTACAATTAGTGCAAGACGTAGTGAAGCGGTACCCAGAACCCCATGGCTAGGTTACGGCATACAACCGGTCTCTGGTCCACTAACCCCATGTACGGAAGAGAAGACGCCCGTTGACGCTCCGTTCCGTGCCGTAAAGCCCCGCATCGGCAACCGATGCACCGCCAGCGGAGATTTGTATATCAGAACATCAGGAATCAACAGGGTTTTATTTTCATATTGTTTCCGTCAATTTTTACGCTTCCGTTCTGATATTCACTGTTTTGACTGCTGGCGGTTGGATCGCGACTTTACCGTAACCGCCAGTTTAACTGTTTATAATGGAAATTTTAACGCTATCCGTCACGAAGGCTCCAAAGCCTTCAGGAACTGCATGGATGCTTCCGCAATTTTCACATCTTACACTCGCAACCTTAATCCGAATTTTTCAGGATGTCGAAATCGGATTTTCGACTTCGACATCCCCGCACTTGATTTGACCTCTTTCGAGTGGACCTACGTGCTTCCCTATGCACGAATCAACTTCCCCTTTATCTTGCCCTCCATTTGACTCAGAGATATGGGCAAAACAAAGTTGATTCGTGAGGCCACTTGTGAGGGTCATATCTCGTGCCGCTTGCGAGTATTGACAATAAGGAAACGTGGGATGTATTCACAATACTCCCGACGTAATTTAGGAAGCATCATATGCCTTGCGTTTCCACACGTGCGCGCTAGTGTAATGGATCATGGTCAAGAGGGTAGAGTTTGCGTTATAACTCATTGGCCATGACATTGCGTGCGTTAAGATAACTTTCGAGTGTAGCGCGCAAGTGTTGGTGTTGCATAGGAACTCTCCTTGAGTTCCTATGAGCGATAGACACAAAGTTATGCCCTTGGAGGGGCATGACATATCGTGGTGGGAGCTACCTTTTTGGGCAATATGGAGTATGTGCCTTGTGTTGTGTTGCGTGCCCATTTGGCGGGTCCATTACTCCAAGCCAAGCCCGCCAATGGACCTCATATTGTGCAAGCCCCTTCTCCATACTCCCTACGATCAATTGCAAGCCTAACCTTCGTGAAGGGAAGCTTGTGTGGTGATCCCGAAGCGATGCGTTGGGAGCAAGGTGTGTATTTTGCAATTTTCCATAATTTCATGTGCCCACTTGGGAAGTAGCGCTCGTAACCTTTCAAGGCGCCCCAAGTGGAGCACATATGTGGGATCGAAGATCATTGGTGTCAAGTCATTGTGTTTAGAAGGATTAGTTAATTGCACGATCCAATCCGAAGATATTATAATATAATTGTGCACCTTTCAATGCACTTTTGTGTGTCTATGTGCCAATTTTGCCGTTTTTGGCCCGTCATGATGTCAAGTGGCGACCGTGTATCTCAACGTTGCGCTCAATTGACATCATGACCCAAGTATGTTATGAGGGTACATACTTCGGTGCCCAACATATCTTGGACCCGGCGAATAACTCCTCTTAGGCTTGGCATACCGTGGCCGCCATGTTGGCGATTTGGGACTATCCCAAATCATGGGCTCACTTGGCGACCCTGCCATTCCCAATACCGGAGGAGTTGGGCGACGCCCAAAAGATATGTTGGACACACATGACTTGATACCAATCCTATGGCACACTCCGTTCCGAGTCGGGCATGTGCCTCATTTGCCCTAACCATGAGTGTGCGCATTTTTGGCCATTTTGAGCAATTTTCCACTTTTGCTGCCCGCCGTGCACCATGTTCTAACCCTCGTGCACGCCGGACGCATGGACCAATGGACCATATATGACATGGGTGTTATGGGTAATGATCCCCATGGTCCACACACCACGTGGGCGAAGCGGAGCCACCTTCGTTAAGGCGCTAGCCCAAAGTGAGTGTGGGCAATTTTACCATTTTGGCATTTGTGGACCCAATTGGGATCGTCACCACGCCAAGTAGCATGGAGATCTTTGAGAGCCAAGGGCATGGGAGTCTCCGTTGGACTCCCGGTGGATCGCGTATGGAATGGCGGATCCGATCTCCAAGCCGGCGTGGAGATATACTATTGGGAGGACACCGAATTTTGGCTCGTTTCAAGCAGCCAAAATGACCCAATTTTGGGACCCCAATTTCCCCCTTCCGTGTGGTCAATTGGCGGCCCCATTTCTCTAAGCCCATAGGGAGCCCGGACCTAAATCCAAGTTGTACACTCAGATATAAGTCCTAGGTCCTGCCTCCTACCCTGTGAGCCATTGGCCTTACCTTGGCCGGGCGAGCCACGCGTGGGAATGACGCCAATTTTGGTGATTTTGGCATCATGACCCCACTTGACGAATCCGTGTTGCCCTGATGCCGGGACCTCAAAGGGAACCAGGTTGGGTGAGGGCTCCAGGGAGTTCGTACGCGAAGGGCAATGGGTCAGTTGCCTCGTCCCTACCTTTGGCGGGTCCGGACGAGAGGTCAATTTCGGAGATTTTTGAGCTAATTCCAGTTTGGGCTGAAACAGCCCATTTTCAGCTACCAACTCCTGGGTGATAATGGCGGGGCCATATCTCTGGCTCAGAGTGGAGTTGGGACCTGCCGTTTAGGGAGCATAGGGAGCCACTGTCGGTTGGCCTTGGAGCGCCTTGGTTCCCAGGAACTCGCCTGTGGCTTGGCGGGACACCTCCCTTATGGGCAGGGTTTCAGGGTCCGGACTGAGCAGGGCATGGGTCGTGTTTGAGCCCCCGCCCCCATCAGCCACTGAGAGGGTCGGACCTGGGATTGGGATACAAGTTAGGATAGAGTGTCTATTGTCCCGTGATGCCCTTACCCCAGTCCACTCTTAACCCCATGTGTACATATCCTGATGTGTTGTTGTACATACTTTTGTTCCCTCTTTGCAGAGTGGCAAGGATTCTGAAACGCTTTGTCACATGACATGAGCGCATTGATGCCCCTGTGAGCGTAGTGCTTTGCCTGCCTGCTCACTTGCGCGTGTCCCGCAGCGTCCCGTGGCCGGCCCCCCACGGGAACGCGTCAAAAGCGTTTCACCGCCTCGGGGTTACCCAACCCTCGCGTGCCACTCGGGGCCACCAACCCCGAGCAGCGCGGCGCAGCTCGCAGCTCGCAGCGCAGCGCAGCGTCTCGCAGCGCAGCGCAGCGGCTCGTAGCGCCACTCAGCGACAGCGCCGAGTTCGTCACGGAGCCCGCAGCGCCGTCCAGAGCATCGCCCTGACCGCGCAGCAACCGTGAAAGAGGTGCACAGACCAGGACCCCTGCATCAGCCCCATCGGCCGACCAGCAAGGCCGCATCAACCACCTCCACAACCACCGGCTGACCAGCACCAGCCGCACTTCCAATCCAGTGCTGCAGCACCCGCCTCAACAACCACAACCAGTTCGTTGAGTTGAACGAGTGCACATCAAGGACCTCAAGACCAAGTACGCCCCCCGCTGCCATGGTGAATTGGCAGGAAGCGGGCAGGCTGTGGCCGCGGCCCCACCCCAATGCGGCACGCCTGCTGCGTGGGTTGGTCTGGGACCAGCACTACCGCCACAGCCACCCCCAGTGTGAAGGCGGCATGCCCGGGAGCTTCGAGCTCCGCGAGGACATGGGGGAGGACCGCCTGCGGGCAGTGGAGGAGTGGCTGCGGGCGGAAGGCTACGAGTGGCGCTTCCGCCGCAAGCGCTGGCGGACCTGGACCCGGCCGGACAGGCCCGGCGAAGGGCTGCGCCCCGACGGGATTGAGGAGGACGAGGACCCCAACGCCTACCCGTCGGGCGCCTCGATCAACGTCTCCCTGTGGGACGTGATCGAGAAGAACTTCCCGGAACCGGGGAGCGAGCGCAGGCTGCAGGGCAGCAGCAGCGCGTCTCCGGGGAAGGAGAAGCGGTCCGCCGGGGACAAGAAGCGGGACCGGAGGTGGCGGGAGTACCAGGAGTCCCTGGCCGCCGAAGCCGCACAAGGCGCCAAGGGCGGAACCCCAGCCCCCAGTCCCCAACGGGCCAATGGTGGTCATCACCCCGGCTCCACCACCC
The DNA here is from genome assembly GCA_964036045.1 of Eutreptiella sp. 'Long Island Sound 2002'. Lineage (NCBI taxonomy): Eukaryota > Euglenozoa > Euglenophyceae > Eutreptiales > Eutreptiaceae > Eutreptiella > Eutreptiella sp. 'Long Island Sound 2002'. The sequence goes on along the minus strand of OZ038385.1, from coordinate 63,169,567 downwards.
TTGGCGACTACATCAAAGTCGCCAGGCAGTCCAAGGCCAAGCCCCGTCCGCTGCTCCTGAAACCCCAGCAGGCCTCAGCAGGCCCCAGCAGCGACGTGGAGTCGGCCCACCGCGGGAGGATGCCGGCCGGCCAGGCCAGCTCCAGCAGCAGCGCCGCTCCCGCCCAAAGGGACGTGGCGCGCGCCTGTGAGCGCGTCTGTGGGGCGCCCTGCAACCTTCGGGTTGCCCGGCAACGGGCCACGCAGCAGAAAGCTGCCGTGGAGGGCGCCATCGGCATCGCCCATGAGGAGGCCACCGAGTGGGGCAGAGGCATGGACTACCACGCCTCGAAAGTGGCAGCCATCGCGGCCGGTCTCACGGCTGCGGCCGCCCATGAGGCAGTGGCTGCCCGGATCAGGGCAACCGACGAGGAAGCCCGCCGGACGCAGGAGGCCATTGCCTGCAAGGAGGCCGAGGTGAAGGCGCTGGAAGAGGCGCTTGCCCAAGAGAGGGCAAAGAAGGAGGCGGAGGAAAGGGCCCACGCCGAAGCAACGGCTAAGGTCCAGGAGGACGCCGCCAAGAAGGAAGCCATCGAGGCCGCGCGACGGAAGGTCGCTGAGGAGAAGGCCAAGACGGAGGCGGAGCTGGCAGCGTTGGAAGCGCAGAAGGCGGGCTGCAACAGGCCCGGGAAGCCGAGGCGGCTCGTGCTCGGGAAGAAGCCGAAGCGCGAGCTGCCGCAACCACCGCCGCTGCAATGGAGGAGGCAGAGGCCAAACTCCGCCGCGAGACTCCCCCGGGAGGATCACGAGTGGAGACCCTTCGAAAACTTTTCGAAGGGGACGCCTCCTCCAGGATGACGCTGGATGAGGCGGACACGGGCAGCAGTGGGAGCAGTGGCACCACCGCCCATCGACGGAGGAAGGGCAAGGGGAAGACCCCCGACAGGCCGCGGAGGCCAGCGGGTGGACACCCCCATGACAGTGACCCCTTCTTCACCGCCAGTGACGGGGATGAACGAGGCCGTCGACATCGCCAAGTGGTGGCTTGGACGGGCGGAGGCGGCGGAGACGTCCCCATGGAACCGGAAGGTGGGGATGAGGATCTCCCTCCTCCCTACCGGAGCTCGGAGTCCTCCGTGACCGAGACGCCCAGGTGGGGCGACATGGACGAGGATGACGACATGGAGTTCGGCATCACGAGGAAGCGCCCATCCTCGGACCCACCGAGGCGACCCGGCGGAGACCCACCGGGACCCCCTGGCGGAGGACCATCAGGACCCCCTGGAGGACGCCCACCAAGTGGACCCCCTGGAGGCGGACCACCGGGCGGGGGAGGACCCCCTGGACCGGGCGGACCCGGCGGAGGCCCTCCTGGAGGACCCCCTGGGGACCCCGACGACCCACCAGGGGACGGCGACCCGGATACCACCTGGCGGTGGATTGTCTACCTCCGCAGGAGGGTCCAGTTGCTCGAGCTGGAGGTAGACACCGGCAAGAGCGAGGTGGCTCGCATCTCCACGGTCGCCGCGCGCGCGCAGAAGGAGCTGGACATCGCCAGGGCCGAGACCAAGTCGCTGACCAACGTCGTCAGCGGCCTGCAGGAGAGGCTGGACGCGCTGGAAGCCCGTGGGAGCGTCGGCAGCGACCACCCACCCCTGGAGTCTGGCTCGTCGGACGACGGCTGGGGACCCGGACCAGGTCCAGGCAGACCCCACGCCCCCGGCGGAGCCCCCAGGAGTCGCCCCAGCGCCAGTGCCCCCTCTCTCACCGCCCCCTCTCACCACAGCGCGGGCCGCCGCAACGAGCGCGTGCCGCCCGGCAGTGGCAGTGAGGAATGGCGCGATGAGTGGCTCAGCGCGGACTACCACAACCGCCGTGCCCCACCGCGGACGCCTGTACGCCCCCGACGCCCGGCACCAGCCCCGGTGCCAATCCCCAGGGCTGGAGGACGTTATGGTGGACTCAGGGATGAGGTCCCCAGAGGAGACGTGGAGTGGGATGTCGGCGAAGGTGAGGACCTGGACCTGGACCTGGAGGAGTTCGACATCAGCCCGCCGCGTGGTGTACGACGGGGGGCCGCTGAACGCAGCCGCCGGCGCCGTGATGAGGATGCGTACATGGATGCAGTACGGCGTGAAAGTTTCGGTTCAGCGTACGTGGAGGAACCGCGGCGTAGCCACAGGGATTCCATGGAGGAGATGGACGTGGCGGCCGTGGGAGTCCGTGGGAGAGGCCGATGGGAACCTCGGTCGACCTCGCGGCCGGCGTTCATGGTCTCTAAGGCCGCGGATGCCGCCGTCTGGGAAGACTTGAAGGACATCAAGCCCCCCATGTACGACGGCAACCCCCTCAACCTCGACCGCTTCTTGGAGAAGCTGGACGACTGGGGGCTGACCGTCACTGAAGACCTGCCTCCCGCTGATGCGGAGAAGTATGTCTTCAAACGGTTCAGGTACCGCCTGCCGGAAGTGCTCGGAGAGCTATACTTCATGGCGACCAAGGAGGGGAAAATCAAGACCCTCAAGGAAGCCAAGAAGTGGCTCAACGAGCAGGAGCGGGTGGACGCTCTGCAGGTGGCTGCCAAGCGCTGGAAGTCCATCAAGCTTGAGCATGATGGACGGGAGATCCGCCTACGGGAATGGCGAGACTTCCGAGGGAAATACACCCTCTTCCGCCGCAACGTGGAGGATTGGAACGAGGGTGACGAGCAGGCTCGCCTGCTCTCCATGCTGCCGGAAGCATGGATCAAGAGGGTCACCAAGGAGGAATCCAAGCGGGCCAAGTCCAACCACACGGTCAAGATGATGCTCCCCAAAGAGTATCACTCGAACGTGGTGGCTTGGGCGAAGAAGAACGTGGCCCGGGATGTCAAACGGCACTCCCTGCGGAACGCTCTTCTCATCACCGTCTCGGGCGATCGCGAGAAGACCGCGATGTGGCGCCTTGACGAGTGTGAGTTGAGCGGCCAGACCATCCGTCTGCAGCCCATCCCGGCGCGGATGAGCTGCGACGAGATCCTGGAGTCAGTTGGCGAGGAAGTACTCAAAGAGTACCGAAACCTCCACCACACCCGCGGGTTGAGGCCCGGCGACAGTGACGTCAACTATGTTGGCGAGGGACCTGGCGGGGAAGCCGCCATGGATCAAGCGGGAGCCGGCGGCGATGAGACTCTCGTCGACGATGACGACGACGATGAGCCCGCCGAGGTGGCCGTTTGTGCCTCCGTGGCCAACAACCTGAGCGCGGGGAGCAAACCGGGAAACTGGAAGCCCCTGCAGCAGGGTTGGAGGAAGAAGGAGAAGAGGGACCCTCGCCGCATTGGCGACCCTCCGCTGTCCTTTCAGGAGTTCATACGAGCTCACCCGCAGGGCTGTTTCGTGTGTTATGGGAGGAAGAAAGGCTTCAACCATGACCACCGAACATGCCCCGTCCACAAGGCCGACACTGAGGCTTACAAGAAGGCGCACGGGTCGAAGAAGCGTGCGCCCGCGGGTATCCGGGAAGCCAAAATGGAGGTCGACAAGGACGAGCTGGCCAAGCTGATGTCGTCGGTGGGGACCGAGTTGGCCAAGGAGATCCAGGAGATCAAGAGGAACTGGGTCCCCAGGTCGGACAACAAGAACAAGGAGAACAACCAGAATGACCAGAACAAGGACAAGGACAAGAACAAGGGTAAGAAAGGGGGAAGGAAGAAGGGCATCAACGAGGTTGATGCGGAGGAGAACACCCCTTCCTCCACAACCGACGCCCCCTAGCGGAGCCCCTGCAGCCAAGGGCCCCAGCTAGGGCGGTCGCAGGATGGTGACGTGGGTAGCGCCGAACCATCCCAGTCGGGAGTCGATAAGCACAAGGGGACTGCCGCGGGCGGAAGGCCCGGTCCGGCGCCCAGTCGCGGAGGCGGGGTGAGGGCAAGTGAAGGCACGAACCCTTGCACCCGTCCGTCCTTCGCGACCAAGAATGTGTTTGATGTACTACAGGATCTATCCGAGAGTATCGGAGGATCACCCGGACCGCAGCTGGATGCTGCAGATGGGCAGCCTGAGCCCATTGTCCACGACCTGCACCAGTCGCTTGTTGAGCTTCTGGAACGGCCGGAGATCCTGAGTTTGCACGCCGTGCGCCGTGTTGGTCGCGAGCGGCAGTTGCATCTTAAGGTCCGTGCCCTATGCGGGGAAGTGGAAAAGGTTTTCGACGTGTTGGTCGACACGGGAGCTCAAGTCAGCTTGGTCAAGGCTGGCCTACTTCCACCAGAGTGTCTGACCGACAGTCGGAAGCCTGTCAGGCTGAAGGTGGCGAACGGCCAGTACATGGTGGGAGGCACGAAGGAAGCGGCCATCGGGCTGCAGTTCGTGAACCATCGTGAGCTGAGCCGCCCAGACCTCGGCAAGGAAATCCTCCTGCACGGTCGCTTCTACGAGGCCGAGATGGACTGGGACATGATCGTCGGGTACGACTTCATGATGGAGACGGACTCCGGCGTCCTCCCGGCCCAGGCCTCCATGACCCTGTACCAGGACGACCAGCTCTCGTGGCTTTCGTCACCTGAGCACCATGTGGAATGCCAATGGATCCACCCCGAACGCAATCAGCTCGAAGTGGCCGCGCTGGACACTGAGCCCACTGGGCCAGCAAACCAGGAGTACGGCGTAAGGCCGGAAGTGGCGAACCGAGTGGTCGCGGACCTGGGAGCGTCGGATCTGGCCCTGGATGCGTTCTCTTCAGGAACCTCCGCCCATCTGCGGGTGTGTGAGAAGTACTGGAGCGCCCAGGACTCCGCGTGGAAGAAGCACTGGGGTCCGCATCAGGGACTGATGTGGATCCATTGCCCCCGTTGGGACATTCCAAGAGCGATAGCGAAGATTCGCAAGGACCGCTCCAAGGCAGTGCTGGTTGTTCCTATGGGATGCACCGAGGAGGAAAGTACCCGACATTGTGTAGCCTCATTGACCAACATGACCTTAAATAAGGTCGTCCTACCGGCTGGAGAGAGTGTCTATCAGGACGCTAAGGGACAGCCCATGCCACCCCAGAGATGGCCAACGGAATTCCACTATGTGGATGGGGGCCTTGATCAGGCCGACACCACGGACTTCGTGTGTGTCAACCGCATCATAGCAGAGCCATGGCGGCAATGCTTTGCGGTTCCCCCTGTTGACATCGAAGAATCGGATTCGGAAGACCCCCTCACTGAAGAGGAATGGGATCTGGTTCAGGGGTACATGGATCAGCCCTTTCACGACTGGGGAAACCAGCGTGAGGGCAGCGGCCAGGACAAAGCCTGGTGGGAAGTGGACTCAATCGTCTCCGGTTCCTATGACGGGAATACCTTCGTACAGAGGGTGCTGGATCACATGTCCAGCCAAGACGAGCCGCCTGGCGGTAACCCACCCACCTACGGCGATCTATTCCGAGGCAAGACCAGAGATGGCCCTTTGGGCCACCTGGGAAGACCACCTGAGCCGAAAGCGAGCGGGGTCGCTACCCCTCAAGTAAGCTCCGTGGTTCAAGTGCCTGGAAAAGCCAAGGCGGAGTCCGATGACTGCCCCAAGATCCAGGCGTTGAGGGCCAGGCTGAAGCAGAAGTATGGAGAGACCTTCTTCAGCGGAAAACCTGTGTTCCCCCCACCGGTGCGTGGACCGTATGGCGAGGCCAAGATACGACTGAAGCAGGACCCCCGTGTGTATCGTCACCGGGAGTTTGCCCTGAGGGGCGAGAGGAAAGAGGCCATGGAGAAGATCCTCCGTGACTTCATCCAGAGAGGCTGGCTTGAGCCGTGCCACTCCGAGTGGGCCTCTCCGTGCTTCGTCGTCCCCAAGAAGGTTGCCGGTGAGTGGCGGCTCGTGGTCCACTACCGCGGCCTGAACGCCCAAACGCAGCACGACAGCTATACGCTGCCCCTCATTGAGGACATGCTGCAAAAGCAACACCGGCGGAGGATCTTCACGGTGATTGACCTGAAACATGGTTATCATCAGATGCCTCTCGCCGAGGAGTCCCGTGCCTGCACAGCCATGAGCACCCCACTTGGACCTCTCCAGTGGAAGGTGATGCCCATGGGCGTTACCAACGGCAATGCGGCTTTTCAGCGGATGCTGGAGAACCTGCTTGAGCCGGTGCGCGACTGTGCGGACCCCTTCGTGGACGACGTGATCATCGCGTCCGGGGACCCCAGTATGAGCTACGAGGAGCTCCTGGAGGCACACGAGAGGGACGTCACTCGAGTGCTGGACCTCCTGGTTCGGCACAAACTCACGGGCAGCAGTGATAAGGCCACCATTGCGGTAAGCGAGGTGGTCTTCGCTGGCCACGTGGTCGGGAACGGGCAGCGAAAGCCCATACCTGGCAAGGTGGCTGCGATTGAGCACTGGGAAAAGCCCAAAACGGTCTCTGAGCTACGGGCGTATCTGGGGTTCTGCAACTACTACTCGGGGTATATCAAAATGTATGCCGAGTATGCAGCCCCCATGACGACCATGCTCAAGGGCAACCGAGAGGAGACCAAGAAGGGGTCCAAGAAGGCTCTGGTCTGGACAGCTGAGTCCGACCGTGCCTTTGAGGGGATGAAGCAGGCGCTGCTATCCGCAGTGGGTCTGCACCTCGTGGATCCCGACCGAGGGTTCGTCCTGCGCACCGACGCTTCCGACTACGCCATTGGCGCTGTGTTGGAGCAAGTGCTTGACGACGGGAGGCACGTGCCCGTGGCCTTCTGGAGCCGAGTCCTGGCGGAAGGCCAGAGACAGACGTGGACGCCCCGTGAAAAGGAGGCGTATGCCATCGTCATGGCTCTCAGGAAATGGGCTGGGTACATAGCCCTCCATCCCGTCACCGTCTGCACCGACCATCAGAGTCTGCAGTCGTGGCACAAGGAGCACGTGGACACCCCCTCAGGTCCCGCCTCCCGACGGGCAAGATGGCACGAAACCTTGGCCAAGTTCGACCTTACGGTTGTGTATATTCCTGGAAAGGATAACACCGTGGCGGACTGTCTCAGTAGGTGGGCCTATCCCGCCAGCAAGGGCATGCAGGACATCTCTGCCCATGGCGATGAGGCTGAGACCGCTGAAGCCAAGAGGATCATCGAAATGGAGCGCCTGATGGAGAAGGAGGGTGCTAAATGCTTCGTCGTCATGGCCGCGGATGCCCCCCTCGCAACGAGGGTCAGCAGAGCAGTCAGAGTACTCGCCCCCGAGGGAGCTGAGTCCGACAAGCACCTCTTCCCGGAGTCTTGCCTCCAGGACGACTGGACCGACGACTACGCCAAGTCTGAGGCCTTTGCGGCCGAGTATAGGGCTGTGACCGACCCTGATGACGGGCAGAAGTGGCCAAAGGGGCTGACTGAGGAAGATGGCAAGCTCTACCGGAATGGTAAGCTGCTAGTCCCAGAGTCCCGGGTGCTCGAGCTGTGTGAAGCTTGGCACCACCACATGCTGCACCCAGGGGTCAAAAAGCAAGCCCTTGACATGCAGCGTCGGTTCGAGATCGACCATATCGTTCTCTACACCGCCATCAAGAAGGTCAGGAAGGGTTGCTCGGTCTGTCAGGCCTGCAATCCTGATAACCGGAACGTCAAGGGGGAACCCCAATGGACCCCGGTTCCTGACCAGCCCATGGAGAGCGTGGCCATGGACGTCTTCTCCATGCCCGAAGTGCACATAGGCAAGGAGACCTTTGACTGTGTGGTTCTCTGTGTGGACCGCCACAGCGGCTACGTTGTAGCCGTTCCGGCACGCAAAAAGGGGTTGCTTGCCAAGGAAGTGGCAGTCATGATGATTCGTCATTGGCTGACCGTCTTTGACATCCCCCGCACCATTTGCAGTGACCGAGGGCCCCAGTTTACTGGTGGCTGGTTCAAGGCTATGTGTTCCCTCATGGGAATACGTCATGCCAAGAGCGTCGCCTATCTCAGCCGGTCTAACGGCCGTGCTGAAGTGGCTGGACGGCAGCTGTTCGAGAAGCTGCGCAAGATCCACATCACCAATCCACGTCGGAACTGGTTTGAGGAGATGTGGCCTGCTCTGAAGGCCCATCATGACACCCCCACTCCGGGCGGTTTGTCCCCTCACCAGATTCTGTTCGGCAGGGACCCCCTGGGTAGGGGACTTCCCTTGTCTGGTGATGGCATGGCTATGGATGCCAAGGAATTCTTCGCGCGGCAAGAGCAAACGGCGCGGGACATCCGCCAGCAGCTCGAAAAGGAGCATGCTGAGCGTCAGAAGTCCGCCCCGAGCTCGACAGCGCAGAAGTTCAGGGTGGGGGACCCGGTGTGGGTGATCAGACCCCGCCCCATGGGCACCCACCGCACCAAGACCTGGTTCACCCCCGGCGAGGTGGTCCGCAGGATTGGTGAGGACACCTACCGCATCAAGGTGGGTCACGGACAGTTCCGGGAGTGCCACGAGAGTCCACTCCGTGTGCGGGAGCCCGACCTCCGTGGCCAACATGTGTCCCTGAGCTATGCCGCACATGAGGCTGATTCGGATGATGACTATGCTGAGCAGGACGACTATACTGTCGAGAAGATCCTGGCTCAGCGTCCGAAAGCCTCGGCACCCGGAGGTCTGGAGTTCAAGGTTCGTTGGCGAGGCTATGGGCCGTCCCACGACACCTGGGAACCCGTCTCCTCGTTCGTGCCGCGGGTCAATACTCCCTTCATGGAGTACATCCGCAAGCACAAGACCAAGATCCACGTTTCGGACTTGGCAGCACTCACCCGGGCGATTGCAGCCAGGGGTGCCTGATCAGCGCCCCGAGCTCTCCCCTGATGCGTTTTGAGCTCTTGTGAGGCCGACGTATCGTCCCTTACTTGCTTGCTCTCTTCCATCTTTCGGTGACAGAGTGGCCATATACCCCCCCCTGCTGAATCCAGAGGAGGATGGCCCCTCTCTTCAGTTCTATTCGTCACTCCCCACCTGCTGAATCCTTGGGAAACCAGGTAGGGCGACTGACCTTCATTTTTCTGAGCTCTTGGGGCCTTGAAGCCCATACGACGTTGCGCAACGGATGCCGCTGTCATCGGCATTGCGATTTTTGAGTGTGTGGTCTGGTTCCATGGCATTTGCGGAATCCAGACCAGTCGACGTGTGTCTCAAGACTATATATGGCCTGAACTCAGGCGTTTTCCTGTCCACCCTCCTGCATTTGCCTTATCCTGACCGTGGCGTGGTTTGGCGCTCTGTCCAGAGCGTGTTTACACGCCTATTTACCCAGATTATTGCTTGTTTTTCTGCCCCCCAGGATATGTGCATCTGTATGTTAAGTGTCATCAGCCCATCGCTGAGGGATGGACTGTTTTTCACCACGAATCGGGATACAGAGGCGCCTTGAGTCGCCGTGTACATATTCTTACAGCCTGGTCCAGCCTGGACCAGTACTTGATTACAGATTCTACTATTTGCGTGCCCGTGATACCGTGTTGCCCTATTCGCTGTGATGTGTGGAGATCCTGATGGCGCCAGGCGGGAAGCCCAGTTGCCTGACTACACTCCCAGCGGTCCGCCACTGTCAGTCCCAGTGTGAGCCTACCGATTCGCAGACGCACTTGCATTCGGATGGCGGCCTCCGGTGCTCCTGACCTCGGTCAGTCTGCCTGGGAAACTGGTGGTTTGAGGAGTCGACGCCTCCGCCCATACTGCATGAGGACTCCCTCATGTATGGCCTTCGTGGCAGTAGGGCGAGGGAAAAGACGGCCTTGATGCCCGATCCCTTCAGGAGGAGTTCCCTTAAGATCTGGGGTTCTTGAGGAGTTCGACTATGGCACTCTGGACTCGCGTCGTATGGATATGGACATGGTGCGCCCGAGGAAGGACCCGTGGGGACTCTCCCCAGTCGGCGGGCCTTGGGAAGCTTGGGGTAGCCTGATGGATCTTTGTGGTCGCTCTCGACTTGTGGGACCACCTCGGTTGTCGTGTGTCGCCTATGTTGGCCGTGTATGCCACTACCACTGTGGTGGTGACCGTAGCAGCCGGCACCCGGTGCGCCTGGTATGGGTTAACGGGTCCTTTGGATGCCGAAGAATCGCCGCCAGGACCCGGGACTTGATACTTGATACTGTACCTCTTATTACTAACATCTACAGCATCATACCTCTTTTACTATGCGTTGGAATGGGCAGCCTAACCCAGAATCAGCCTGAAGTGAGGTATGGCACCCCCCCTTCAGGGGATGGTCCTGGGTTCCCGCTGCCATGCGTGGGTGTTATCGAGCCCCCCCCAGGGTTTGCTCTAAGGAGGGGGGTGAAGCGGTACCCAGAACCCCATGGCTAGGTTACGGCATACAACCGGTCTCTGGTCCACTAACCCCATGTACGGAAGGGAAGACGCCCGTTGACGCTCCGTTCCGTGCCGTAAAGCCCCGCATCGGCAACCGATGCACCGCCAGCGGAGATTTGTATATCAGAACATCAGGAATCAACAGGGTTTTATTTTCATATTGTTTCCGTCAATTTTTACGCTTCCGTTCTGATATTCACTGTTTTGACTGCTGGCGGTTGGATCGCGACTTTACCGTAACCGCCAGTTTAACTGTTTATAATGGAAATTTTAACGCTATCCGTCACGAAGGCTCCAAAGCCTTCAGGAACTGCATGGATGCTTCCGCAATTTTCACATCTTACACTCGCAACCTTAATCCGAATTTTTCAGGATGTCGAAATCGGATTTTCGACTTCGACATCCCCGCACTTGATTTGACCTCTTTCGAGTGGACCTACGTGCTTCCCTATGCACGAATCAACTTCCCCTTTATCTTGCCCTCCATTTGACTCAGAGATATGGGCAAAACAAAGTTGATTCATGAGGCCACTTGTGAGGGTCATATCTCGTGCCGCTTGCGAGTATTGACGATAAGGAAACGTGGGATGTATTCACAATACTCCCGACGTAATTTAGGAAGCATCATATGCCTTGCGTTTCCACACGTGCGCGCTAGTGTAATGGATCATGGTCAAGAGGGTAGAGTTTGCGTTATAACTCATTGGCCATGACATTGCGTGCGTTAAGATAACTTTCGAGTGTAGCGCGCAAGTGTTGGTGTTGCATAGGAACTCTCCTTGAGTTCCTATGAGCGATAGACACAAAGTTATGCCCTTGGAGGGGCATGACATATCGTGGTGGGAGCTACCTTTTTGGGCAATATGGAGTATGTGCCTTGTGTTGTGTTGCGTGCCCATTTGGCGGGTCCATTACTCCAAGCCAAGCCCGCCAATGGACCTCATATTGTGCAAGCCCCTTCTCCATACTCCCTACGATCAATTGCAAGCCTAACCTTCGTGAAGGGAAGCTTGTGTGGTGATCCCGAAGCGATGCGTTGGGAGCAAGGTGTGTATTTTGCAATTTTCCATAATTTCATGTGCCCACTTGGGAAGTAGCGCTCGTAACCTTTCAAGGCGCCCCAAGTGGAGCACATATGTGGGATCGAAGATCATTGGTGTCAAGTCATTGTGTTTAGAAGGATTAGTTAATTGCACGATCCAATCCGAAGATATTATAATATAATTGTGCACCTTTCAATGCACTTTTGTGTGTCTATGTGCCAATTTTGCCGTTTTTGGCCCGTCATGATGTCAAGTGGCGACCGTGTATCTCAACGTTGCGCTCAATTGACATCATGACCCAAGTATGTTATGAGGGTACATACTTCGGTGCCCAACATATCTTGGACCCGGCGAATAACTCCTCTTAGGCTTGGCATACCGTGGCCGCCATGTTGGCGATTTGGGACTATCCCAAATCATGGGCTCACTTGGCGACCCTGCCATTCCCAATACCGGAGGAGTTGGGCGACGCCCAAAAGATATGTTGGACACACATGACTTGATACCAATCCTATGGCACACTCCGTTCCGAGTCGGGCATGTGCCTCATTTGCCCTAACCATGAGTGTGCGCATTTTTGGCCATTTTGAGCAATTTTCCACTTTTGCTGCCCGCCGTGCACCATGTTCTAACCCTCGTGCACGCCGGACGCATGGACCAATGGACCATATATGACATGGGTGTTATGGGTAATGGTCCCCATGGTCCACACACCACGTGGGCGAAGCGGAGCCACCTTCGTTAAGGCGCTAGCCCAAAGTGAGTGTGGGCAATTTTACCATTTTGGCATTTGTGGACCCAATTGGGATCGTCACCACGCCAAGTAGCATGGAGATCCTTGAGAGCCAAGGGCATGGGAGTCTCCGTTGGACTCCCGGTGGATCGCGTATGGAATGGCGGATCCGATCTCCAAGCCGGCGTGGAGATATACTATTGGGAGGACACCGAATTTTGGCTCGTTTCAAGCAGCCAAAATGACCCAATTTTGGGACCCCAATTTCCCCCTTCCGTGTGGTCAATTGGCGGCCCCATTTCTCTAAGCCCATAGGGAGCCCGGACCTAAATCCAAGTTGTACACTCAGATATAAGTCCTAGGTCCTGCCTCCTACCCTGTGAGCCATTGGCCTTACCTTGGCCGGGCGAGCCACGCGTGGGAATGACGCCAATTTTGGTGATTTTGGCATCATGACCCCACTTGACGAATCCGTGTTGCCCTGATGCCGGGACCTCAAAGGGAACCAGGTTGGGTGAGGGCTCCAGGGAGTTCGTACGCGAAGGGCAATGGGTCAGTTGCCTCGTCCCTACCTTTGGCGGGTCCGGACGAGAGGTCAATTTCGGAGATTTTTGAGCTAATTCCAGTTTGGGCTGAAACAGCCCATTTTCAGCTACCAACTCCTGGGTGATAATGGCGGGGCCATATCTCTGGCTCAGAGTGGAGTTGGGACCTGCCGTTAAGGGAGCATAGGGAGCCACTGTCGGTTGGCCTTGGAGCGCCTTGGTTCCCAGGAACTCGCCTGTGGCTTGGCGGGACACCTCCCTTATAGGCAGGGTTTCAGGGTCCGGACTGAGCAGGGCATGGGTCGTGTTTGAGCCCCCGCCCCCATCAGCCACTGAGAGGGTCGGACCTGGGATTGGGATACAAGTTAGGATACAGTGTCTCTTGTCCCGTGATGCCCTTACCCCAGTCCAGTCTTAACCCCATGTGTACATATCCTGATGTGATCCTGATGTGTTGTTGTACATACTTTTGTTCCCTCTTTGCAGAGTGGCAAGGATTCTGAAACGCTTTGTCACATGACATGAGCGCATTGATGCCCCTGTGAGCGTAGTGCTTTGCCTGCCTGCTCACTTGCGCGTGTCCCGCAGCGTCCCGTGGCCGGCCCCCCACGGGAACGCGTCAGTAGGATGCAGGTGTACTCTGAACGGAGTTACCTTCACTTATTAGTACAAAACGTACAATGCACGTGTTCTCTTAACGGAGCTACCTTCACTTAGCACTCGTTTCCATCACTTACGTTTATGTTTGACATTGCGTGCCTTGCATCATGAGTACTCCAGCAATACTCGGATGGAAGCCGCCCTAAAATTTTGTCCGTGGTGTTCAAATGACAAAAAGGGACAGGGTTGCTATTCATGCACCACTACTCCGAGGCTATGTTCTAGTACGACTATCTAACTCTCACACATCGCCATCCCCTCTTTCTAGGTGTATTCTTAACGGAATTACCTGCACTTCAATCATGGACAATGCGCCCACCTGCCCTGTGTGCCAAGCCGAGCTCATCCCAAAGGTTAGCGGCTCAGCGACTCCAAATTTTGACCGAGCTTTCTTGGCATGCCCAAATGACAAGCCGGACAACCGTCATCAAGAGGCTTTCAAGTGGACGGAGCCGCCAAAACATGTCCCACATGACTGGCCGTCATGTTTGTGCGGAGTACCGGCGCAGATCAAAAAATGGGGCACAACTTACTCGTTCAAGTGCTGGGATGAGTCCCCTTCGGGATGTAAGTTCTCACGCGGCGCAACCACAGTTCCGGACCTCCAGCATCGTGATTGTGTTGCATGCGGTTGGGTGTACACGCCAGAAAGCACAACTGAATGTCTACCCGTATCATCTCCGTCAGCATCGACATCTCCCATGGATTCAACACCACCGCGCAAAATTCCACGGCCAAATCCCGCAACACCAACTCAAAGTTATATCCGCCCTCAAGACTTGAAACACAAGGCCGCCATACCAATTACAATGTACGAAACCGAGGATTCGTACATCATACTCGCTTGACAGGGAGTCACAGGTACGGCGGATGCCAATGCCGTTACATTGAACTTCGAGAGTCCAAGGGGTATACCCCCCAAAGCTATCGTCCACGTGAACGAATTGCAATTGGCACATGAATTGCCAACACCGGGGACAACCAATGAGGGCACGGAGCCTCACAGTTATCACCGCACCATTCAATTTCCAAGAGCAGTTCATCCTAAGCCCACTAAGGAAAGCAAAGCAACTTATATTGTACTTACGTTCAAGAAGGAAAGCGGCAAGCTTGTGTCCTTTTAATGTGCTTCCAATTGAATGCCTAGTTCAATACATGTGTGCGACATGTCGTGCCACACTATATTATTCGTGCACTGCCGCCGCAATTGTGCAGTCGAATATGCATTTCTTCCATACTTGAATGGTCCAAGAGCCTCCAACTTCAGCAGATGATGATGCGTGTAGCAAGGGTTACAACTGTTTCTTGCAGTGATTACCACGAGACTCGCAAGTAATTCCTTCACGTGTTTTGCCAACTGTGCTTCATTCCTCCAACACTGCCACGTGTTTACGATAGATTGTGGTTTGATGGACATACGTACGGACGGGCTCTTTCTGAGCGGATATAAATTCCCATTAGCCTTCCCCTCCACCTTGTGCACAACTCCCACATAAAGAACCCGCGTGTCTTTTAGGAGAGGGGTGTAGATTAGAGGATATATATATATATATATATATATATATATATATATATATATATATATATATATGTATATATATATATATATATATATATATATATATATATATATATATATATATATGTATATATATATATATATATATATATATATATATATATATATATATATATATATATATATATATATATATATATATATATATATATATATATATATATATATATATATATATATATATATATATATATATATATATATATATATATATATATATATATATATATATATATATATATATATATATATATATATATATATATATATATATATATATATATATATATATATATATATATATATATATATATATATATATATATATATATATATATATATATATATATATATATATATATATATATATATATATATATATATATATATATATATATATATATATATATATATATATATATATATATATATATATATATATATATATATATATATATATATATATATATATATATATATATATATATATATATATATATATATATATATATATATATATATATATATATATATATATATATATATATATATATATATATATATATATATATATATATATATATATATATATATATATATATATATATATATATATATATATATATATATATATATATATATATATATATATATATATATATATATATATATATATATATATATATATATATATATATATATATATATTACTACACCCCTCTCCCCTTAAATCTAGCTAACAAGCAAGCAAGCAACAAGCAACAACAAGAGTAAGAAAAAGTGCTTTTCCATTGCTTTGAGGCATACTCTAGTTGTATTAGAGATGCACTGAGCATCCATGCATTTTTATCTTAGTATTGGTCCAACCAAAAGTGGTGATAACACATTTTGACCTATGGAACAAAACACCCAATCAGGATATGGAGTGGACCCCTTAATCCCCTTTCAATGTGGAGCTATGCATCTTTTCCTGAGTTGACTGAGAACTGACATATCGAGGGCAGAGCCTATGAATTTATCTATGTTTTTCCATTAATACTTATCTGCCCTAGTGGTATACACCCTAGGGGGCTAGGCACCTCTTTTTGAGAGGTCCTGGGTTCAATTCCTGGTCAGCCTAGCTAAGTAGGAAGATCCCATGTGACATGGCAGTTACCTCATCGCCACATGCCCTGCCACCTCAGCACATATGGGACCCAAAACAAAGAGTGCACATCTCCTGAGATGGCACTATGAAGAGAGAGTGACCTTGGGGCAGTTTTCTAACTCTTTTCCAAAAACATTTCAGCTATCTTTGTGAATATGCATTCATTTGTGACCTGAGTTGCAGTTTCTGTGAATATCCAATCATCTTTCACTGTTTACACTGCAGCCCTTCATGCTTTGATCCTGATCTTCTCCTCTTTGCACACTTCTGGCTTGGGTTATCCTGGATTGACTCTATTTCTGCAAAACAAAGGTTTTCATCTTCCAAAACAAGCAGCAGGAAACCCTACAGCTACAACAAGCAGCAGGAGAAGCAAAAACACAGTGCTGAAAACACTATAAACTTTTCTGGTAGCAAGAGGCAGCCTGTCTCTGCGCACCGGCAGCAAACCCGTGCCGTACATCCAGTGCGCCGAGTACGGGCAAATATAAGCAGAAGGGTGAAAGAAGCTGGATCCAAGAAAGGAGGACGCTGACGTGAAGACAGCGCCAGCGCCTGAGGCACCAGCAAGGCCGGCACCTGGCGCTGTACCTTCGGCGGAGCCCTTACATGGGCCAGTGGATGCGGCTGAGGACTCCCTGGATGGACTCCAGACGGCCTTCGGGGCCCTGTCTGTCGAGGAGGTGGTCGTGGTCTCTCAGCCTGTGAAGAGGAAGAGAGGAGAGAGCGAGAAGGATGCTGGAGAAGAAGCAGACGAAGGAGAGGAACAAGGGCAAGACCTGACGCAAGACCCTACCTTCGAAGGCGCACCAAGCGCTTCTGGCCTCCACGCATCACCCTCTCCTATAACCACCACACTCCCAGCCGCTGCAACATCCACTTCCACAACCGACCCGGCTATGGCAGAGGGCACAGGCTTTACTGGCCTGCCTCCCTACCCCGCCTATGGTATGGGCCCACCTACCACTGCGCTCCATGAGGCAACTACTGCCAGTGAGCCGGTGGCCCCCAGCTCTGCGCCGCGATGGTATGCGGCTGACTATCCCCATCCACTACACGCTACTGGAACCTACATGGATGTTCCTGGGTATGCTCCTGGGTATGCACCTGGGTATGCACCCTTGAGTGGGTTGAGGAGAGGACCAGAGTCTCTTGGAGGCAGGAGTAGAGGATCGGGAAGATCCGCCAACAGGTCCCTGACGCGGTCGGAGATCAACGAGGTGCTCCGAGGAGCCACCTCAAAAATCGTGGGCGACCTCACTCAAGAGATCCGTGAGAAGCTGGAGCCCCTGATGATCCCGCCCCAAACGTCACCTATCTCGGTGGGAATGTCACCCCACCGAGTACAGGCTAACCACCTGACGGCAGGGTTGACAAATACCCTGGGGAGCCTGAGGAGCAGACCGATGCCGACGCCTGCAGCTATTCCGAGAAGTCCCTTCGTGCCGAGAACGGCCCAGCCGCCCTACAGCCACGTGACGAACTCGACGAGGGCTGAGCTGGACCGGCTGGGGCTGACAGCCTTAAGGGCTATGGTGGACGTGGAGCCTTATGGCTCCAGTGATCTAGGCGGAGACCCCTCCGATGACGAGCCGCCGTCGATGGATTCTTCTTCGCCCTCAGATGACGAGGACCCTGAGGTCCCCGAGGACCCCAAGGGTAAGAAGAAGAAGAAGAAGAAGAAGAAGACCCGACGCCCTGAAGGACGCCGACCTCAGGAGGCGAAGGCTGTTGCAACCTCCAAGATAGTGGTGAACCTGCCTGAGTTCACAGGCAAGGACCTCAGCGAGTTCGCTGAGAACTTTGGCCGGTTCCTACGACTGACCGGTCAAACCCACGCTAGTGGGCGAGTGAAAGGCGATCTGCTCCTGCAGTGCTGCAAGACCAAGTACCTGGAGAAGCAGGTCAGGCAGATCGTAACTAACTCCGCCACCTTTGCCGATGTGTTGGTTGCCCTGGAGAGGCAGTACCCGACCTACGAGACGGACCTCTCCATCAGGGTCGAGATCCAGAACCTACCCGTGCTGCCCAACAACCCCAAACCTGGCAGGGTCTCCGAGCTGTTGGCTGACCTGGATCACTGGGCTGGACGACTGACGCCCGGCTCCTACAGCAGCGACGACCTGCTATTCTGGTTGGTGGCCAAGCTCCCTCGAGAGCTATGGGACGAGTGCCGTTTGACGGCTGAGCGCAAGGCTAGATCCCTCCACTACGAGGATCTATGCGTGCTGCTCCTGGAGATGGCGCTGGAGAAGGAGAGCGACCAGCACCTGAACAACTACCGTCCTGGTGGTGGAGGTTCTGGAGGCAAAGGGTACCAATGGTCCCGACCTGGGCAGGGGACTACCCCCAAACACGCCCACGCCCGTACCATGGAGAACGTGAAGGAGCTATTCTGGTGTGATGCCAGAGATGAGCAGGGCCACCTGCAGCACGCCTCTGACTGCGAGCAGCGAGACTGCTTCGTCGTCCAGGGGAAGCAGCAGGAGAAGAACACCGGCGCCAAAGCGAAGCTGCCGGATCATTACCGCTGCACCATCACGTGTGCATTCTGCGGTAAGCGGAAGCACTACGAGGATGAGTGCTACCATAAGCAACGCCTATCGGCGAAGCTTAAGGGGGAAGATCCTGGCAAAGGCTCAGGCAAAGGTGGAGGCAAGGCCAAAGGCAACGACTCCGGCAAGGGCAAGTCGAAAGGACGTGGTCAAGGTGGTCAAGACAAGGGTCAAGGTGGACGAGGAGGAGGCGCTAACCGCCAGACCGACAACAAGAACAAGGACAAGAACGGAGGCAACCCCAACCCTAATCCAGGGGGGAACTCCGAGCCCTCTGGAGGGCAGTCTGGACCTACCACACGCTCACAAACGCAGGCCCAGCAAGAACAAGGAGCCAAGCGTGAGCATGAAGGTGGTGATGACGGCAACGCTAAGAAGAGGAGCCGTTTCATGAGGATGGCCCGCAAATTGCGGAACAAGGGGTTCGAGGTGACTTGTCCCGCGGAGTACTGACGGGGACGCTCTGGTGGCACCCAAGACCTGGTGTTTTGGGTACGTATCCGATTAGGGGGACGTGAATACCTGGGGGTACTGGATACTGGCGCCACCATATCGATAGTGGCCAAGAAAATTTTACCTTGTGGGAGCCTGAAGAACACCATGACCACCGCCGCTATACGCATGGGGGATGGACATGTGGTGCACAGCTGCGGGGACTGTGAAGTGGAGGTACCTATGGGCTCCAGGACTATCGCCCATCGGTTCTATGTGATGGACACTGATGCCTTCGACTTTGTATTGGGGACTGACTTCTTCGTGCAGCACTCCCAGATACAATCCCTGACGCTGCAAGCGCCCTACCTCCTCTACGTGGACCACGGCAGTGGCAGAGAGTCTGTGCCACTGGAGCAGTCGGAACATACCTCGAGTTACCTGAGGCTATCGAAGGAGGAGCCCTCTAACATGATGGCGGCCTCCAAAACTGAGGACTATCAACTATTGGGGGAAGTCCTAGACCAAGGTCTGAAGGAGTTGGGTTACTCTCGAGAAGACCTGAGTGTGGAGTTGTTCGCCAGCGACAAGCAGCATGTACTGGACCTTTACTGCAGCAAGGGGAAGAACTGCAGCTACAAATTTTACTGGCCCTCTTTCGGGATGGCCTACGGGAACCCCAGGTTCAGTGAACTGGGGAAGGTGCTGACCAAGGTGGCCTTGGAACGTTCCCGTATGGTCCTGTGTTCCCCCGATTGGGGAGCCCATGGGGGCAACGAGTACTGGCGAACCCTCCTGGACAAGCTGACTATCAGCTCTGTGCGGTTACCTGATGAGGCCATCTACTTGCCTCTGGGACGCAAGACGCCCATTGGGAAGCCCGGATGGGGGAGTATGCTAAGCGTGGTGGACGGAGGTCTTACCTCCATTCCCTGGGAGGATCTGGACCCGACTCTGGTCCAGGCTATACAACGAGAAAGCGATGGACTCGCCTTGGGTGACTTGAAGGATCGCCTACGACCTCAAGATGCTGTTGAGACTACACCCGGAGGAGATGAGTACGTCGTGACTGACACCAACGCCCCCAACTCTCCCTGTCAAGTACCTGTTCCTGATGGAGTCTCTGAGTGTGGACTATCTGAGCTACCTAGCTCTATCCACTCAGATGACGAAACTGAGCACGACGCCTTCTTCGTGCAGACCTGTGTGGAGGAAGTGGAGAACGCCGAGTACGTCGCCCCACTAAAACCCCTACTCTCCATGAGGGTGGAAGACCCCGTGGATGAGGAGCTGGACCCTCGATCCAGGCTCAGGGAGTATGTGGATTCCAAGAGGAAGTTGGTGGCGAAAAAGCTATGCCACGCGAAGCCTACCCGCAGCTCATGGCCACTGAAGCAAGGACTCATGGGAGACCTATCCCAATTGAAGGAGGACCTCGAACAGAAGATCACCACCTGGCAAAGGGAGGTAGATCTTAAGCTCATGAAGAGCGTGTGGGGCGCCCATGTGAGGACCCCAGAGGAGGACGACCTCTCGGAGGAATGTGTATGTGAACCCCCTCGAGCTTGCCTATTGAAGCGTTTTCGTCACCCTCCTGCAAAGCGCCGCAATTTCTGCAAGAATCGAACATTTCGTGAGTCGGTTTAAGTTGCTTAAACTGTTCTAAGGCGTTAGCCACAGGCCTTCAAATCTACATAGATGCCTGTGAAAACACGGAAAAACAGTGAAATCTCGCGTATAATTACAAAATGGGGCACAACAGCATAAATCTATTATAAAAAACTGCTATTTTAACATAAAAAACGGCAATCCTCGCTATTGCTCTGTAGCTTTCATAATCCCATTTTACGTCATAAATTGCGCTATTCAGCGCACGTGCGAGCCACAGCGGGTAGCGGTAGGGAGACCCTGCCGCTACCGCTTCACCCCCCTACTTAAAGGTTTGTTTATCCTCCAAGAGGAAAAACAAACCCCAGAGGTAGCCTTTTCCTAGGTGTCCGGTGGGGAGCACCAATACTACCCTCAGGCAAAAACCTGCTTTGCCACTCTAGGAAAATAAAGAGAAAAAGGCCTTGGGTGGCCTGCCCCGTTTGTTTCGAAAACCTGAAAAAGTTTTCAGTTTCCCGAAAACCTCCATGCTTTCAAAAACCAAACAACAGGACAGGCACGCACACAGCACTACAACTCAGCATCAAATCCACGTTGCTGTGTCAGTTCGTGCCTTACCCAGGCACCGTGCACTGTAATGTACAAGTGCGGGTGCGTGTGCCAGGGGCTGATCTGCCCCATATATACATGGGTTTTAAGACCCACATATATACCCGGTTGGTGGAGCCTGACAAGACTCGGCTCTCACCACGGCAAGTCTGACAAGACTGGACTTGCCCACAGGTGTTCCAACAAGCGGAATTAAATTATCACCGTCTCCAACGACGGCTGCCACTGCCAGGCGTCTGCGTCCCATTATCTTGGTTGGTCGCTCCGCTGGTCGTGGCGGTCTTTTTCGGCGTCTGGAAGTCCTCCACGACTTCCACCTTCTTCTTCGCTTCGCCCGTAGCGGACTTCGTCTTGGACGTCTTCTCCAGGCGACGGACTCGCTCTTGCAGACTCTCCTGCTCCGACTTCAGGGTCCGGATCTCCGCTGCTGCATTCCTCGCCCACGCTGCCATCTCCACGGCCCAGGCCTTCAACTCCACCGTCTCGGTTGGTAGGATGGCGATCTCCGAGCTTAGCCGGCTGGGACTGGGGTTGCGTGGATTTCCGGTGAACGCTCCTCCACGTTGGGGTACTGGTCGGTACTCCGGCGCTTTCTGGGGCGCTGGTTGGCGCTCCCTTGACGCTTGACCACGGTCTGCGTGACCACGGCTTGGACCTTGTCTTCGGTGGAGCGCTGATTGGCACTCCGGCGTTCTCCAGGACGCTGGTTGGCGATCCCACGCTGCTTGACGATGGTCCGGCTTGCCGAAGAGCTGTCTTTCGACGGCTGGATGGCCGTCACGGTAATCCGGATTGCGGCTGGTACTGCCGCTCTTGGGACGGCCGATGCTGCCGCCGTGCTGGTTCCCATGGCCATAGGGTTGACGGCTGGAAGGGCCATACCTCTGTTGCTCGAACGCGGGACTGCGGCTCGAACTTGGCCTTGGACTGGGGACTCCAGTCTGACGCGTCGCTCATGCTGTCCAGGTTGTAGCCGCCATTTTGCGGTCCCCACGTCCTGACGCCGCTGCTGTCGCTGCTGCCCATCCGGGACGCTGCGGAGGCACTTGCTGCCTCTCCTCTGGCCGCCTGTTGCGGCTGACGGCCACGTTGCGGCGCTGACTGGCGCTGCGCCCAGCGCCTTCTGGCTTCAGCGCGTGTTGGCGCCGCTCCTTGGCGCTGCGATGCGCTGCGGCCGGCGGCTGTCCCTGTTCAGGGTTGTTAGAACAGTTTTGAAGCGTTTTCGTGACCCTCCTGCAAAGCACCGCAATTTCTGCAAGAATCGAACATTTCGTGAGTCCGTTTAAGTTTCTTAAACTGTTCTAAGGCGTTAGCCACAGGCCTTCAAATGTACATAGATGCCTGTGAAACACGGAAAAACAGTGAAATCTCGCGTATAATTACAAAATGGGGCACAACAGCATAAATTTCTTATAAAAAGTAAGAAAAAGTGCTTTTCCATTGCTTTGAGGCATACTCTAGTTGTATTAGAGATGCACTGAGCATCCATGCATTTTAATCTTAGTATTGGTCCAACCAAAACTGGTGATAACACACATTTTGACCTATGGAACCAAACACCCAATCAGGAGTGGACCCCTTAATCCCCTTTCAATGTGAAGTAAAACATCTTTTCCTGAGTTGACTGAGCACTGACATACCTAAAGTAGAGCCTATGAATTTATCTATGTTTTTCCTTGAATTCTTAGCTATCCTAGTGGTATGCACCCTAGGGGGCTAGGCACCTCTTTTTGCGAGGTCCTGGGTTCAATTCCTGGTCAGCCTAGCTAAGTAGGAAGATCCCATGTGACATGGCAGTGACCTCATCGCCACATACCATGCCACCTCAGCACATATGGGACCCAAAACAAAGAGTGCACATCTCCTAAGATGGCACTATGGAGAGAGAGTGATCCTGAGGCAGTTTTCTAACTCTTTTCCAAAAACATTTCAGCTATCTTTGTGAATATGCATTCATATGTGACCTGAGTTGCAGTTTCTGTGAATATCCAATCATCTTTCACTGTTTACACTGCAGCCCTTCATGCTTTGATCCTGAATCCTCTTCTCTTTGCATACTATTGGCTTGGGCTATCCTGGAGTGACTTGGAGTGACTGTATTTCATCAAAACCAAAGCTTTTCATCTCCAAAAACAAGCAGCAGGAATCCCTACACCAACAGCAAGCAGCAGGAGAGGCAAAACACAGTGCTGAAAACACTATAAACTTTTCTGGTAGCAAGAGGCAGCCTGTCTCTGTGCACCGGCAGCGACCCCGCGCCGTACAACCAGTGCTCCGAGCAGGCAAATATAAGCAGAAGGGCGGATTAAGATGGATCCAGGAAGAGTGGACGCCGACGTGAAGACAGCGCCAGCGCCTGAGGCACCGGCAAGGCCGGCGCCTGGCGCTGTACCTTCAGCGGAGTGCTTACATGGGCCAGTGGATACGGCGGAGGACTCCCTGGATGGCCTCCAGACGGCCTTCGGGGCCCTGTCCGTCGAGGAGGTGGTGGCGCAGCCTGCCAAAAGGAAGAGAGAGAGCGAGAAGGATGCTGGAGACGGAGCAGACGAAGGAGAGGAGCAAGGGCAAGACCCGACGGATGTCCCTACCTTCGAAGGCGCACCAAGCGCTTCTGGCCTCCATGCATCACCCTCTCCCATAACCACCACACTCCCAGCCGCCGCAACATCCACTTCCACAACCAACCCGCCTATGGCAGAGGGCACAGGATTTACTGGCATGCCTCACTACCCCGCCTATGGCATGGGACCACCTACCACTGCGCTCCATGAGGCAACTACTGCCAGTGAGCCAGTGGCTTCCAGCTCTGCGCCGCGATGGTATGCGGCTGACCATCCCCATCCACTCCACGCCACTGGAACCTACATGGAAGTTCCTGGGTATGCTCCTGGGTATGCACCTGGGTATGCACCCTTGAGTGGGTTGAGGAGAGGACCAGAGTCTCTGGGAGGCAGGAGTAGAGGATCGGGAAGATCCTCCAACAGGTCCCTGACGCGGTCGGAGATCAACGAGGTGCTCCGAGGAGCCACTTCAAAAATCGTGGGCGACCTCACGCAAGAGATCAGGGAGAAACTGGAGCCCCTGATGATCCCGTCCCATGCGTCACCTACGACGGTGGGAATGTCACCCCACCGAGTACAGGCGAACCACCTGACGGCAGGGTTGACAAATACCCTGGGGAGCCTGAGGAGCCGACCGATGCCGACTCCTGCAGCAGTACCGAGAAGTCCATTCGTCCCGAGAACGGCCCAGCCGCCCTACAGCCACGTGACGAACTCGACGAGGGCTGAGCTGGACCGGCTGGGGCTGACAGCCTTAAGGGCTATGGTGGACGTAGAGCCTTATGGCTCCAGTGATCTAGGCGGCGACCCCTCCAATGACGAGCCGCCGTCGATGGACTCTTCTTCGCCCTCAGATGACGAGGACCCTGAGGTCCCCAAGGGTAAGAAGAAGAAGAAGAAGAAGAAGAAGACCCGACGCCCTGAAGGACGCCGACCTCAGGAGGCGAAGGCTATTGCCACCTCCAAAATAGTGGTCAACCTGCCTGAGTTCACAGGCAAGGACCTCAGCGAGTTCGCTGAGAACTTTGGCCGGTTCCTACGACTGACCGGCCAAACCCACGCGAGTGGGCGAGTGAAGTGCGATCTGCTCCTGCAGTGCTGCAAGACCAAGTACCTGGAGAAGCAGGTCAGGCAGATCGTAACTAACTCCGCCACCTTTGCCGATGTGTTGGTTGCCCTGGAGAGGCAGTACCCAACCTACGAGACCAACCTCTCCATCAGGGCCGAGATCCAGAACCTGCCCGTGCTGCCCAACAACCCCAAACCTGGCAGGGTCTCCGAGCTGTTGGCTGACCTGGATCACTGGGCTGGACGACTGACGCCCGGTTCCTACAGCAGCGACGACCTGCTGTTCTGGTTGGTGGCCAAGCTCCCCCGAGAGCTATGGGACGAGTGCCGTTTGACGGCTGAGCGCAAGGCTAGATCCCTCCGCTACGAGGATCTATGCGTGCTGCTCCTGGAGATGGCGCTGGAGAAGGAGAGCGACCAGCACCTGAACAACTACCGTCCTGGTGGTGGAGGTTCTGGAGGCAAAGGGTACCAAGGGTCCCGACCTGGGCAGGGGACTACCCCCAAACACGCCCACGCCCGCCTAATGGAGAACGTGAAGGAGCTATTCTGGTGTGATGCCAGAGATGAGCAGGGCCACCTGCAGCACGCCTCTGACTGCGAGCAGCGAGACTGCTTTGTAGTCCAGGGGAAGCAGCAGGAAAACATCACCGGCGCCAAAGTGAAGCTGCCGGATCATTACCGCTGCACCATCACGTGTGCATTGTGCGGTAAGCGGAAGCACTACGAGGATGAGTGCTACCATAAGCAACGCCTATCGGCGAAGCTTAAGGGGGAAGATCCTGGCAAAGGCTCAGGCAAAGGTGGAGGCAAAGCCAAAGGCAACGACTCCGGCAAGGGCAAGTCGAAAGGACGTGGTCAAGGTGGTCAAGACAAGGGTCAAGGTGGACGAGGAGGAGGCGCTAACCGCCAGACCGACAACAAGAACAAGGACAAGAACGGAGGCAACCCCAACCCTAATCCAGGGGGGAACTCCGAGCCCTCTGGAGGGCAGACTGGTCCTACCACACGGTCACAGACGCAGGCCCAGCAAGAACAAGGAGCCAAGCGTGAGCATGAAGGTGGTGACGACGGCAACGCTAAGAAGAGGAGCCGTTTCATGAGGATGGCCCGCAAATTGCGGAACAAGGGGTTCGAGGTGACCTGTCCCGCGGAATTCTGACGGGGACGCTCTGGTGGCACCCAAGACCTGGTGTTTTGGGTACGTATCCGACTAGGGGGACGTGAATACCTGGGGGTACTGGATACTGGCGCCACCATATCGATAGTGGCCAAGAAAATTTTACCTTGTGGGAGCCTGAAGAACACCATGACCACCGCCGCTATACGCATGGGGGATGGACATGTGGTGCACAGCTGCGGGGACTGTGAAGTGGAGGTACCTATGGGCTCCAGGACTATCGCCCATCGGTTCTATGTGATGGACACTGATGCCTTCGACTTTGTACTGGGTACTGACTTCTTCGTGCAGCACTCCCAGATACAATCCCTGACGCTGCAAGCGCCCTACCTCCTCTACGTGGACCACGGCAGTGGCAGAGAGTCTGTGCCATTGGAGCAGTCGGAACATACCTCGAGTTACCTGAGGCTAGCGAAGGAAGAGCCCTCTAACATGATGGCGGCCTCCAAAACTGAGGACTATCAACTATTGGGGGAAGTCCTAGACCAAGGTCTGAAGGAGTTGGGTTACTCTCGAGAAGACCTGAGTGTGGAGTTGTTCGCCAGCGACAAGCAACATGTACTGGACCTATACTGCAGCAAAGGGAAGAACTGCAGCTACAAATTTTACTGGCCCTCTTTCGGGATGGCCTACGGGAACCCCAGATTCAGTGAACTGGGGAAGGTGCTGACCAAGGTGGCCTTGGAACGTTCCCGTATGGTCCTGTGTTCCCCCGATTGGGGAGCCCATGGGGGCAACGAGTACTGGCGAAACCTCCTGGACAGGCTGACTATCAGCTCTGTTCGTTTGCCTGATGAGGCCATCTACGTGCCTCTGGGACGCAAGACGCCCATTGGGAAGCCCGGATGGGGGAGTATGCTCAGCGTGGTGGACGGAGGTCTTACCTGGGAAGATCTGGACCCGACTCTGGTCCAGGCTATACAACGAGAAAGCGATGGACTCGCCTTGGGTGACTTGAAGGATCGCCTACGACCTCAAGATGCTGTTGAAACTACACCCGGAGGAGATGAGTACATCGTGACTGACACCAATGCCCCAAACTCTCCCTGTCATGTACCTGTACCTGATGGAGTCTCTGAGTGTGGACTATCTGAGCTACCTAGCTCTATCCACTCAGACGACGAAACTGAGCACGACGCCTTCTTCGTGCAGACCGCGGTGGAGGAAGTGGAGAACGCCGAGTACGTCGCCCCAATAAAACCCCTACTCTCCATGAGGGTGGAAGACCCCGTGGATGAGGAGCTGGACCCTCGATCCAGGCTCAGGGAGTATGTGGATTCCAAGAGGAAGATGGTGGCGAAAAAGCTATGCTACGCGAAGCCTACCCGCAGCTCATGGCCACTGAAGCAAGGACGTATGGGAGACCTATCCCAACTGAAGGAGGACCTCGAACAGAAGATCACCACCTGGCAAAGGGAGGTAGATCTCAAGCTCATGAAGAGCGTATGGGGTGCCCATGTGAGGACCCCAGAGGAGGACGACCTCTCGGAGGAATGTGTATGTGAACCCCCTCGAGCGTGCCTATGTTGCCATCGTCCACCGGAGATGGTTGAGCAAGACCTTCTATATGCCTACCAAGGGCTGAAGGATGCTACCGCGGGCGAAGAGTCGGTGGAGGACCACCTCCCGACGTCTATTCAAGGGGCAAGCAACTTACACTCCGACGAGGACATGGAGGACAAGATCAAGGTATTGGACCCGCGGGTACAGAAGCTTATAAGGACCTATCTGGAGGTGTTCGGAGAACTACCCCCACCAGCCTCATGTGACAAGCTGGTACAGATGGACCTCAAGCTGAAACCCGAGTTCGTGGGTCACAAGATCCGGAGGAGACCCTATCCAGCTCCTAAAGAGCAGGCCGACGAGATTGAGCGACAGATACAAGAATGTATCGACGCTGGCCTAGTCCTGGAGTACAAGGATGGGGACTACCCCCTACACTGCAGCCCCTGTTTCCTGGTGGCTAAACCTGGGTCTACAGCCAAACGGCTAGTAGTGGACTACGGAGAGCTGAACAAGAAGACGCTGAACCACTCAGGGTCCATTCCCAATATGGAGTCTACCCTGAAGAAGATAGCCTCCTGTCGCTACAAGACCAAGATGGACAAGCGAAGAGGATTCTGGCAAGTGGACCTGACGCCCAACGCGCAGGAACTACTGGCCTTCATCACCCCTCAGGGGAGGGTATTCAAGTGGAAGGTCATGCCGTTCGGCGTGGCTAACGCACCCGCTCTGTTCCAAGAGCTGATGAACAAGATCTTGTCCATCCTACGAAGGAGACCTAAGGTGCAGGAGCTCATATCCCGTGGTGCCCAGATGGAGGCTCACATCGACGATGTATGCCTCGGTACCAATACCCAGGAGGATCACCTAATCCTCTTGGGTGAGTTCTTTGCGGTTTGCCAGGAGAACCACACACGACTCAAG
The DNA here is from genome assembly GCA_964036045.1 of Eutreptiella sp. 'Long Island Sound 2002'. Taxonomy (NCBI): domain Eukaryota; phylum Euglenozoa; class Euglenophyceae; order Eutreptiales; family Eutreptiaceae; genus Eutreptiella; species Eutreptiella sp. 'Long Island Sound 2002'. The sequence continues at coordinate 63,141,174 of OZ038385.1, read as the reverse complement.
CTGGAGAAGTGTGAGTTCATGCAGGAGACCATGCAGTACTTGGGGTTTGACGTTGGCTATGGGTGGTGGACCCCAGCGGCCTCTAAGGCCAAACCCCTGATGGATGCCAAGGTACGACACGAAAACCCGGAGAAAGGACTTCATGATGTACGCAGTTTCATTGGGGCGTGCAACTTCTATCGCCGCCACATCAAAAACTTCACCTACACCAGCGCTGTACTGACTGACTTGATCAAGAAGAGTACTACTTGGCGCTGGGGCCCACAAGAGCAACAAGCGTTTGACGAGCTCAAAGACAAGGTAGCCAACGCTAAGTGCTTGGGCGTGCCTAGGGCACAAGGGGAGATTATCCTGGTGACCGACGCCAGCAATGTGGGCGGTGGTGGAATGTTGTTCCAATGGCAAGCACTAGAGAAGGAGGAGTTCGACTCGGCCATTTCCCAATGGGGGACGGAAGGTCTCAACCGAGATGGAACCCTCAAGCACAGCTACCCTGACGACAAGTGGGTCCTAGTACCTCTGGGCCACTGGAACTGGAAGTGTGAAAGTGCTGCCCTGGGTCGATGTGGGTGCCGGAGGGCTCGGAGCCGGCAAGACCAGTGGGGCAGGCACGCGAGGAGTCTCCCTGGATGTTGTTATTGGGGTTGGAACCAGAGACACGGACACCAACGGAGGCGAGAGCAGCGACAACAGAAGCAAGGTCCATGCTGATTGTGGTCCGGCAGAAAATCCCAGTCTATGAAGAAAATTGAGGGGAATTATTCTAAATACATCTGAGTGTCCAAAACTGTCCGAATGAATTTAAATAATCCATTTATGTAAAATTGTATGGCCGATCTGGGCCGCGAGCGCGCGTCAACGGCAAATGGCGATTCCAGCTAAAATAGCGGAATGCGGCGGATTTACGGGAATTGGACCGCGGAATCAAATCCGGCATATCAGAAATATATAGGAAATATCCTGTGACTGAGCTGCGAGGCGGCAATTCCGCCGAAGCAAAGAAAATGACCAAAATGTAGCCAATCTGGGCAGAATGTCTGAAAATCTGAGCAGATGGGGCTAGCCGCACTTACACTCCCCCTCCAAAAACACACTGGGGTGTGTCGCTACGTCAACGAAGAACGTAGTGCGGGTAAGTCCCAGAAAAACATAGAAATGTAGCCTCGACGAGGCGAAATCTGCTTGATCTGACCTGAATTGGGCTGAATTGGCACTGAATCAGGGTGGATGAACCTGAAATGAGACAGAATGAGAAGTGACGAACAGTCCTCCGTGCAGTAAAACATTAGGTCACGGGCTAAAAAGCATGTAAACGTATCGAGAATCGATACCAAACCATGCATTGGTTGAGAATGAGGTAGATTATTGATGGATTGAGTGGGGGGATCAAGAATTGGAGTGACATCTCAGCGCTCTGGCACAGTTTCGCTGTCGCGGGCACGCTACGGTGTCCTCGCCGAACTCTACATCGTGTTATCCCGCTTTTGTCGTTCTGAAAAGTACAGCATGTGGCTCAGATTTGGCGCATCAGGCGGATGATCACAAGATTCAGCAAAATGAGAATGAATTTGGGCAGAGATTGAAGGGATTAAGCAATCACAGAGCGGTAAAACAAATACACATGTAGTCTACAGACCCTAAGTGCACAGAAGATCATAAGCGTCAACGAAGTTAGGCAAAGCCGTCGACAGATCTTCGAGGAATGATGGGAGATGACAAGGAAATCAACCTAAATTGTCCTAACATGAGTAATTTCCCTGAGATGAAGGTGAAATGAAGCGGAATGCGTACAACTGAAACTACCAACACCTTCGTTTAGACTAAAGTTAATATATATTGTCGTTTATTCAGCTCAATTGTGCTTTCCGGCACGTTGGTTCGCGAGCATCTAACAGATTCTATCAAAATGTGGATCATGTGATGATGCATCATGATGGGACATGCTGGCCCTGGATCCTTGGCATGTAACGCGCCGAAGGTTCGCTGAAGGCACTTTACTGACAGTATATAACTGAGAGACACCGAATTTACAGTGGCGGTGGTGTCAATCGACTTGGACAAGGCCAATCTTTCGATGAAGTCCCACAAGACACTTGGATTCACCATTCTCGACAGTTTCTGGTCGAATTGAGCTCACATTGGCGTGTGCCAAAAATACAACGAAGCTTACGGACTTCAGAGGTTGCTGTTAGAAGTCCCTAGAGCTCCTAGATGAAGATTGTCTGAACAATTGACGTCTGGGTTTCGTGCAACAGTGGCAGAATGATGGACAAACCTGAGAAATTCAAGGTAAATTTGAGGATCCTGGATCTGAATCTGGACTTTGGCGTCAGCATCACAGCAAATGAAGGTGAGATCTGAGTTCCTGGCGTCGCCTCTAGGGCAGCCAGTACTACAGGGGTTGCCTGTAGGGGTGAATGTCGCTGCGCAGCGTTTTGATTATGTACATTTGCTTCCATCTGCACGAGTAGCCAAATTCCAAAGATGCACAGACCAACAGAGACAAGATTACCCCGAATCTGCCTGAATTAAGCCTGAGTTTGGTTTTTTCTGAACACGGCAGCACACTCCGTCAGCGTTTCTACGCCTTGTCTGCCGAACGGAGACCAAAGAAAAGTTGATTGACGTCAAATTATCAAACATTCGCAGTTCTCCACATCATGACATAAACAGAAAGAATGAACAGTGGGTTGAGCAGAATGTGGTAGGATGGCTTCTCAATTCGGCCAAGCACGAATACAGGTGACCACCAACCTGTCTGGTCGGGCCCTGGTACGGCTTGGGCGCTGCAAATCAGCGGCCGAACTCGAAGCTTGGTCCTCATTTGGCTCCTGGGCTGGCCTGACCACAGGAGGGGGGATCGACGGATCAGCCCTGGAATGTGGCTGCTGAGGGCCGTAAAAGGCTGGATCTCGATTCACCACAGGTCGTTTTCCGTCGCTCTCCACTTGTCTGTCTGGTTTCGACAAACAATCTGTCAGGAGTACACCAATTTCGGGGTGCTTCTTGAGGAAGTCTATGAACCCCTTGGTGTATCCATGGACAAAAGATTGGGCTGGTTCCCAGTTGTTGTGACTGGAATCAAAGCCCCTCCACTCACACAAAAATTCCCATTCGCCCTTGGCGTCACGTCTTGCTTCAACAATCCTCTTGAGTTCGTACTTTCCCCCTTCGATTACCCGATCGGACAAGTGTTTTGCAGTCCAAAAAAGAGGTTTAACTCGATCCTTAGGGGAGGGGATCTCTCTCTTGAGGCGATCGCCCGAAACGTCAATTTCCCTGCTGACATCCACACGGATCCTCCACCTGTTCTCCCCAAGACGTGCTGTAACAGCAAATGGCCCCTCCCACAAGGGAAGAAGCTTGTCATCTCCGTCCAGGGTGGTTTCGGATTTTCGAAGCCAAACTCGATCATCGACTTCAAAATTGTGGGGGTTTTTTCGACCTTGATTTTGAACCCAAAGCCAGTCAGCTTGATGCTTTTCGATTAATTTCGACACAGATTTATCTGCTCGTTGGACTTCGTCCAAAAACAGCGAAGCATCCTTACAGGGGCGAGGATTATTCAACGGCATGTTCCACCAACACTTCTTTCGTCCAAAGACAATTTCATTTGGAGAAAGGCCATGATACAAAGGCGTGTTGTGGTAACGGCGAAGCAATGCGAAGAGAACTTCAAGCCAGTGGAAATCCTTCTCACTCGCGAGCTCCTTACGAAGCATATTTATAACAGAGCGGCCGGCTCTTTCGCCAGGCAGCGCTCGATGCGAGTGGATTTCACACCTGAGGTGGTGGATTCCAAGGCGAGCACACAATTCTCTCCACCATTCGGAGGTGTACTCTTTGCCTGAGTCCGTGACCACCTCGGATGGGACGTCCCAGCCTCCCATCCAGGTCTGCGCGCACCACTTGGCGGCAGCCTTGCCAGTCATCGACTCAATGTTGCAAGGCAACACTTGAATGTAGCCGGAATGACGGCACTGAATAAGGAGCACACCATTGACTTTTTTGTTAGTCCAATGGCACTCTTCGTCATCGAGCTCACCGAGATAGAAGAAATCACTGGTGACTCTGTTAAAGAGACGCTCCGGAATAGGATGAGGCCTCAGATGGCCGTGCTTCTTCGCGCTGGGAGGCGTCGAGACTGCACATTGGGCACATCCGGCAGCTACTTTCATGCAATGAGTGTAGAGCCTCGATCCAAACAACCTATGCTTAATCATCGACCACAGTCGACGGCCATGTGCGTGGGGGGACTCCCATTTGTGCCACCAGTTTAACACTCGGGGGGCTAGGGCGTCTGGCACACACAATTTACCCTCCATCCACAGCTTCCCCCCATCCAACGAGTACTCAGGAAAAATCCCATCCCTGTGAGCATCTTTGGATTTGAGATTTCCAAAGACCTCTTTAAACATGGGATCCTGCAGGTAATCGGACGTCCAGTCTCGGATGATAAGGGAATCCTTAGGCAGGGGTGGAGTTTTGGCCGGATCTCGGCGCTTAATGCCCTCGATCAACCGAAATCGATTTACTCGTCGGGTGTAGTCAAACCGTTTCACACTCCCTGTGGAGGGATCGGTGACATTTTCCACGACTTTCATCGTTTTGGTGCAGATCTCGTGAGCATGCGCCGGATCTGTGATGGCCGTGATGTCGTGACACGGCAATGCGTGCTGTTTAACAGCGCACTGCATGCATGCACGTCGAATGAGTTTCTTTTCTTCCTGATCCCATTCGATGATGACATGGCGGTCCTGCTCCGTACCATGGATGTTGGTACTTTGCAGCCCCTCTGAGGCGGGGTAAGCCCATCGGCTCAGAGCATCCGCTACCGTGTTGTGTTTTCCAGGCAAATACGACACATGGAGGTCAAACAGAGAGAGAAATTCGTGCCATCTGGCCCGTCGACCAGCTGGGCTCGCGACAGTATCAATGTGTTCAGTGGCCCAATACTCCAGAGATCGATGATCCGTCAGGACCTCGACTCGATTGGTGCCCACCCACGATTGGTACTTTTTTAGAGCGCAAATTATGGCATACGTTTCTTGCTCACGCGGCGACCATTGCATTTGGCGTGGGGCTAGCTTCCGTGACCAAAATGCAAGAGGGTAATGATCGCCGGTGGCTTCATCAACCTGTTCAAGGACAGCTCCGATCGCGTACCTAGATGCGTCGGTTCTAATGTAGAAGGGTCGGTCAAATTGGGGCACATGCAACGTGGCGACTTCGCAGAGGGCTGCCTTCAAGTGATGGAAGGCCTCCTCGCACTCGTCAGTCCACTTGACACGAACCTTTGAACCTGCCTTGCCTGCATCTCTCCCTACCTTCAGTAATTCAGTGAGGGGGGCAGCAAATTTGGCATAATTCGGCACAAAAGTGTGGTAAAAATTGCAACAACCTAGGAATCCTCGCAACTCCGTGATCGTCTCAGGGCGCTTCCACTTCTGAATAGCGACGAGCTTCCCTGGACTGGGTCGTCGAGTGCCATTCTCTAGGAGAGAACCACAAAATTCGACTGATTTTAAAAATAATTTTCCCTTCTTTGGCCCACAGATCAGCTGATTGGCGTCAAGAATATCCAAAACTTGGTTCAGCTGCTTCTCATGTAGGGCCACCAGCTCGGCTTCGGTCAGTCCCTCCCCCTCCGTCGCGATGATTATGTCATCTATGTACACACTCACGAAGGCACGAAGCTCAGGATGGGTTGTGAACAGCACATCCTCCATCATTCTTTGAAAAAATGAGGGGGCGTTCTTCAATCCCATGGGCATGACGGTCCACTGGACTGGGCCACATGGCGTGCACATACAGGTAAGAGGTCTGCTGTCCTTCCTCAACGGCATTTGGTGAAAGCCGTGACGGAGATCCAGCACAGAGAACAAACGACCTCTTGCCCTCTTGGCGATTTCCTCCTCAATGAGGGGCAGGGGGTGTGAATCCGCCTTTGTTTCGGCGTTGAGATTACGAAAATCAACCACCATTCGCCAACCATCAATGGTGTTCTGGTCTGCAGGCGGTGGCTTCGGGACTGTGAAGGGTGAACAGCACCATTCGCTGGTCATACAACCCTCAAGCCAACCAAATTCCCTGAGATTTCTCTCGATGATTTTTCTGAGAATCTCATGTTTGTGTCCATGATTTTCATAAGGGCGCTGTTTTTTTGCCTTGTACCCTTCACGAAGCTCGATGAAGGCTTCACCGAACTGTCCACGGACAGGGGGATCTTTGATCAACTTTCCTGAAAGGGTTGTATCCTTCCGTTCCTCAAAAATCTTTTCTCTTGACCTCGAACACAATTCAGTGTCCACCTGATCGCCAGGAATTACTGTCGAAAAAACTTTGGCGACTTCTTCGGCTTTGGCAGGCAGAATCTTCTTACGGATGTCCCTAAACAGGTCCGTATCAACTGCCTCCTGAAGATAGGTGGGTCGTGTGCCGAAATCCCAGAGAGTTTCCTCGCGATCCAGCTCCTCGAAAGGATCCATGAAAGCTTCCACAGGGGGTTTTTCATAAAAAACTCTGAATTTGCGGCGCGATTGGGGATTTTTCCTCGCCCGTGCACTGAAGATTCTTTTCGATGTCGACCGTATGGGTGAAGAGGGAGCCGAGGCGGATCCATTGGTCGTTGAATCACCTTGGGTATCTGACGAACAAAAATCAGAAAAAATAGATTCATCATCAGTACCACGCTCAACCTCAGATTCAGACCCAACACAGGAATCTGTACTAGAATCAGCAGAATTAGAGTCAGAAAGCTTTCCATCCACCAGGAATGCAAGCGAACTCCAGGAGCGCTGTGGCAGGGGACCTGTGTCGTCTCTGGCATACAGCTTAATCTTCCTGGGAAGTTCGATGTAATCTACACAAATGTCCTGTAATTCCTGAAACCAAGGCTTGTCGTCCCACAAGGGCACAACCAAAATTGCCTGGGTTTTATCTTGCTTGATTTTGTGGATGACCTGCTGGATTAAGTGAAACGGAGGATTAATCCACAACTTCTTGTCCCATCTGTGGGTCCAAGCGTCGCTGAAGTGCTTGTCAAAGCGCTTGTTCGTGCGGTTAGCAAATGCATCATACTGGGGCCAAAAAGAATGGTGTTCATGAAAGTATTCACAAATTGCATCGCGCCATTTGTCGACAACTCTGTAAGATGAAGAGTGCCAGCGCGAAGGGCGTCGTGGCTGGGAGTCCCTACGAAGACATTCTAACTCTTGGGAGTAATCGGCACTCCCATTCACCTCTGCAATGGTGACATCTTCACCAAATTTTGGTGTCACTTTTTGCTTCAAAAATTCTTCTGCACTTTTAAACCCTGCGTGCAAAAAACGAAATTCAGGACGCTCCAAGGGACCTGACTCCAGCAAAAAACAACGACGATGACCTACGGGCGCTACCCTGTTCTTGCGAAGCCAAGGATGCCCCAAATAAAGGTCATATTTTATGTCAGCACGGTAGAAGTAGTCATCCTTAAGGACAACTTCTTCCACATTTTGCTCTTCCCAAAGGTCTTGAGCGACCAAATGGGTTGATATATAACAACCGCGTTGCCCACCTGCGAGAGAATGTCCAGAAACTCCCTCGAGGGTAACAGGATGAGGCGACTCGAACACGCAGTCGTCGGGTAAGAATGCATTGGATTGGAGATTTACCTCCGATCCATTATCACACAAACAAGTGGCGAGGTGGAAATTTCCCTTGCAATCAGAGACCCACAGCTTTGTGACAAACTGACGAGCCCTGTGCTTGGACTGTACACCAACCTCGTCCACTACAGCAGAAGGATCCGTCACCGGATCCAGGGGAGAGGAGACAAGCGACCCTACATCAAGTAATGGTCGATCAGGAATTTGGGGATCATGCCTGAAATCGCCTGGGGAGGGGCGATTTTCGTGGCTCCCCTAGGCGTTCTGACCTCCAGCTGCTGCGTTAACGTTGTGAACACAGCCTGATTCGTCGATCCATTCATCCTGGAACGGATCATCCGCTGGATTCAGAGCGTTTTCGACGTAATCTCGATCCGCATCAGACACCTGGTCTGCACCTGAGACCTGATCCACACGATGGTTGCCCTTTCCTCGCCCACGGCCACGGCCGCCGGATGATGGGCCACCACCGTCGCCACGCCCTCTGCCCTTACCAGAGAAGGGGGTTCCCGAAGGATTTCCCTTACCCTTACCCTGTGATCCTGGAGCATTTCCTTTGTTTTGACCGGATTGAGGGGTTTGGCCTGGATTTCGATTTCCGCCTCCGGCGTTGAAATTTGGACCTGTCTGACCATTCGGCTGCCCACCGGAACCGGATGGAGTCCGATTCCCTTTGCCTTGGGACCCGCCAGGGCCTCCGGTGTTTTTGTTTCCACCGGAGGGGGTCGAATTACCCTTTCCCCCCTTGGCACCATGCACCTGTCTGTCATTCCTGTCTGAATTCTGAGGATTACTGACATTTTCGCCAATCACCTTGTGATCGTAAGCAGACCATCGGTGATTAGCAGTGGAATGCGTCTTAGCTCGGTTCGTAGAACCTAGAAGCAGACAGATGCTACAATGATCCTGAACATTCCGGGTGTCATTCACCTTTTTGTTGCCCTTTTGGGCCCCATTTTGGGTGTTTTGCTGGGTATTCCTGTTTCCTCCAAGACCCTCATGGAAATTTTGATTGGCGGCGTCAGCGAGCCTCTCAACCTCTTCCCACAGTTCCTGCGGAGTGAACGAAAACACCCAGTTCCTGGCCTTCAGGCGATTGCCATGGAAACTTACTCCCCTATTGAGAACTTGGACAAACAAGTCCCGATCCTCGTGTTCATTGAACTTGATTTTCCACGTGTTTTCAGTGAATTTCACCTTGGTAAACGACGTGGGGGCGCACTTTTGAAGTGCCTCCCTGACGGTAAACCGGTTCGCCGAGGCGTCAAAGCCATCGATCTCCGCCCACCAGGTCTTGACCTTTTCTTCGGACTGTCGATTCCGAAGGGTGGCGGCGGTTTCTGAGGGGATTTTGTCAAAAATCAGATTTTTCAGCTCGGCACTAGAAAATTTTTCGCCTGAATGTTCAGATTCTTCTACGAGATTCCAGAAGCGCTGTCTCTTGTCCTGCACCTCATGCAAGATTAATCGAGAAAACGAAGGAAAATTCTTCAACATCTGGTGGTAATGGTCCTCTGGCAGTCGAGATCCACGTACCTCCAACTGTTCCCACACCTCATCAAAGGTAAGGGGGGAACTTGAATCTTCACGATCACTCCAGGTTCTGAGCCATGTATTGGCCGGCGCTCCCTCAAGGCAGTCCAGAAGGGCCATCAGGAACTGATCATCCTGGAGTTTTTGAGTCTTAACCCACAGTTTAAATTCCCGTTGGAACTGAGGCCAACGTCTGGGGTTCCCATTATACTTTGGTTGCTTGGCAACCTGACGGAGTCGCAATGAAGTGGGATTTAGGAGTGAATCCAGCCCAACACCGGCCGTAATGGTAGACACCTTGGCGGCATCATTAGCCACACCAGCTCCGGCGAGGGTCTGGGCGAGCAACATCTGGGCAATTGCATTGGAATCAACAGCAGGAAGGGTAGTTCGGGAGGCAGTTCTTTTGGCATTCTGTACCTCAGTCCTAGCCTTCGCCGATCTACTCTGAGATCGAGAGATTGTAACCCTTTCCTTTAACTTAGTCCTGCTGATTCGTGCATCGGTGGTCTTAGAGTCCACCGAAGGAGCAATCGAAAAAATTTCTGTCGCCTCCTCCGACGGATCTGTTGCCTGATCCACCGATGATGCGCCCTCAGACCTCATGTGGGTCTTGAAAAGATCTTTAATTCCCAAAGTCTGAATGATGAGTTGCATTTGATCTTTGAGCAATTGGAGCTCAGAGTCTCGCTGTGATCTGCAAGAGCAGTCGGCAGGACAGTACATACCGTGTCCTGAAGGACCTGAGCAGGCTGTCGGACCGCTAATCTCAGTGGTTCGCAGCCAGGAGTCCACTTGGGGAGCTCCTTCAGTCCTAATTTCCAGGCTTGCCTGCCTAGCTGCCTCTAAGATTCCTTCCTCAACCGCGGCGGCTAGATCGTCGCGGATGGAGACAGAGGGATGGGGGGCGGAGGGCCCGGCAACCGGTGCCTTAGTCTTCTCCTTCGGGAAGGGGCTTGCCTCCCAGATCTGCAAGAAAATGGAAAAAGATTCATCCTCTTGAGAACACCACCACATCCTGGTATTAATTTCTTCTTGAAGAAGGAAAAAATATTCAAATAAAAATTCGGAGGCGATTCTTTCTTGTCCTATCAGCCTAGACGTGGCTAATAGACACAGGGCCTCAAGCGCCTCAAGGTTACGGGTCACTTCCGGCGACAAATGGTTGTCCCATTGTGCCCATGAGGCTGGTCGATTGAAGGTAGGTACCTCACCTGGACCACCCATCTCAATGTCGTCAATTTCGGCATCGATGGTCTCGAAATGTGGACATTGGTAGGGAGTATTGGTCCCCGCCAAGTCCGTAAGCTCCACCGGAGCGTTGCCATTAGCGTAAGCTGGGAGATTCCAGCTGCTTGATGGCCAATTTCGACTGGGATCTTGATTGTAATCTGGGCCTCCACAGCTGCTGATTTGGGTCCTTCTTGGGCAATTTGGGCTTGCGCAAGGCATTCCTCTCAAGGCCTCGTTCGCACAGCACCACGGGAGCGTGATGGTTACTTCTCCGGAGGTTGCGGAGTCTACGGGGCCGTACTGAGGGGCTAGCTGTGGTTGGGACACCAAAGGAACAACATTCAGGTAGCCTCTGCTACCATGAAAGTGCTGCCCTGGGTCGATGTGGGTGCCGGAGGGCTCGGAGCCGGCAAGACCAGTGGGGCAGGCACGCGAGGAGTCTCCCTGGATGTTGTTATTGGGGTTGGAACCAGAGACACGGACACCAACGGAGGCGAGAGCAGCGACAACAGAAGCAAGGTCCATGCTGATTGTGGTCCGGCAGAAAATCCCAGTCTATGAAGAAAATTGAGGGGAATTATTCTAAATACATCTGAGTGTCCAAAACTGTCCGAATGAATTTAAATAATCCATTTATGTAAAATTGTATGGCCGATCTGGGCCGCGAGCGCGCGTCAACGGCAAATGGCGATTCCAGCTAAAATAGCGGAATGCGGCGGATTTACGGGAATTGGACCGCGGAATCAAATCCGGCATATCAGAAATATATAGGAAATATCCTGTGACTGAGCTGCGAGGCGGCAATTCCGCCGAAGCAAAGAAAATGACCAAAATGTAGCCAATCTGGGCAGAATGTCTGAAAATCTGAGCAGATGGGGCTAGCCGCACTTACAAAGTGGAACCAGGCCAGGGGGAACTACTCCACCTATGAGCAGGAATTGCTCGCGGGTATGCTGGTGCTATCCTCACAAGCACGACTGTTGGGGAGTAACCCTGTGGTCTGGCTGTGCGACCAAGAACCGGTCCGCAGTTTCCAGAAGGGTCCCCCACCTGAGAAGGCCAAGCTACGTCGCTGGTGGACCTACCTCAGTCAACTACGGCTGACGGTACACCATATCCAGGGAGTGAAGAACGAGTGTGCCGACTACATCAGCCGCAACAACTTCGACGCCCTGATTGGTGCCCGGTCTGAAGCGCTGGCTAAGGAGGCGTTCAGCCGTATGGACGTACACCTGGACCTGAACATGACCATGATACGCCCCCTGGATGGACTCCAACAATCGGAGTACCTACAGGAGTTTGGGGACATCTACCGGCGCCTGGAGAAACGCCTTGAACCCCTCCTGGTCAACCAAGACCAGTGGAAGCGGGACAAGAGCTACCTCTGGCACAAGGACCGCATCGTGGTGCCTAGTGACCGAGTCCCAGCGCTGCTGAAGTGGACCCATGAGTCCAGTGGTCATGTGGGTGCTGACCGTACCCTGAGGCTGTTCAAGCAGTGGTTCCACACTACGTGGACTGACGACCAACTGCGGAAGACGCTCCAGCCTATCGTGGACAAGTGCCCGTGCAGGTCCTGTAAACCAGGGGATATCAGGGACAGAGGTCTCTACTCGACCCTGCCCATCCCTCACTGTGCTAACAGCGTTCTATACGTGGACTACACGGAGATGCCGAAGTTCGGGGGCTATGACTTCGCCCTCGTGGTAACCTGTGGGTTGACCAGGTTTACCAGGGTGTTCCCATGTACCAAGCACATTACCGGGGAGGAGACTATCAAGATACTCCTAGAGGAGTGGTTTTGTGTCCATGGGGCGCCCAAGGAGATCAACTCCGATGAGGATGTACGAGTACGCTCAGATACTGGCTGGTACAAGAGGGTCCTGAGATCCCTCAATGTCCAGGGGTCTACGGGGATTCCCTACTCTCACACGAGCAACCCCCTATGTGAGCGACAGATCCGCGTCCTGAAGGAGAACGTACGGATATGGTGCAAAACTGAACGCACCAGGGACTGGGTGAGACTACTCCCCGTCATATCCTTGATGATGAACTCCCAAGAGAGTTCAGCTACTGGCTACTCGCCACATGAGCTATTCATGGGGCGCCCAGCATGGTTCCTACATGCCCCCTATCCAGAGGACACCCATTCTTCTGTGGGTGAATGGGTCCAAGAGCAGCAAGCGAAGGTGGACAAGGCCAAGGCTATGCTCCAGAGAGTGAGGGAGCGTCAGTGGAACAAGAAGAACAAGCACCGTGTACCGGCCACCTACCAAGAGGGGGACTGGGTGCTGGTGCACCACAGTCGACTACCCGCCTGGCCACGCTCTACCAGCGATGACCCATACTTCGGGCCGTACAAGATCCTATCTGTGGATGGACACCGTATCACCGTGCGGTGTTCTCCCCGTCTAGGGGGGACCCTGGTGTGCGCTGCTCAACACCTGAAGCGCTACCATGATCATGAAGACCTCTGTGGGGAGGAGTGGGAGCTGAACGACGAGGAAATCGCCGCTCTGGACCTACAAGGGGCAGGCAGCCCTATGGAAGTTGAAGGTGAACTCCCCGACATGAACGCCGAGGAGATGGCTAAGGAGGGCTTCTACCTGGTGAAGTCTGTCCTACGCCACCGCTATCGCCAGGGTTGGCGCTTCCTCACCCTCTGGGAAGGGTTTGGAGTCGGAGAGGCCACCTGGGAGCCCTTCTCTGCATTTGTTTTACCTGAGGGACGCCTAAAGTCAGTTCTGGTTGACTACTTATCCCAGAACAACCTTGGTGAGTTGCTGAGGCTCGCTGAGACGCTTGCCTCCAAGACTAAAGCTAGGGACTGAACCTTACCCTTACCTGCCAAAGCGTATGTGTGAGTGTGCTAGTCCTAAGATCCTGAGAGCAAGCCGCAGAAGTGGTGTCCTAATTATACCCAAGTCTGCGCCCTTGCTAAACCTGGAGGGTTGGCTTATTGATGCCACGGGGTACGCCCCGGGTCTCCCCTCCCCTAAGCGCCCAATTTCTGTGCTGGCGAAAAACCTTTGGGGAATACCCAGCGTACTAATCCAGGTATTGTTTTCCCTACCTATCTGTCTACTACAGGGAGGGGTGGCCAAAAGCTATGAAGGCATGAAAACGCCGTTTTGCTAAATGGCCAAAACACTGACCTAACCACTGCCACAGCCCACCAACCCTGCTGAAATTGCAGGAAACGGGTGGGACAGTGACACACGCACTACAGGTCCTACACACCCTACAGTGACACCATCCTGGTGGGCGAGCACTGGGGCAACTGGCTCAAGCCCCCACTCAGGACTACCACTCCTACACGCACACTCTACTGGGCGTTGCGAAGGCAAAGATGTCGTGGGTCCTAGCGACCCTCCTGTGAAATGACAAGAGAACACAGCGCTGCTAAGCAACTGTGGCCTAACAGGGGACGCCACAACGCGTTTCCCCTGCAAGGGCTTGGAGGGAAGAGGTGCTCTTGCGTGCACGGCGCAGATGTCGATGAAGTCGGACTCCCTGCTCTGCCACAGGCAGACGCGGAGTTACTTGTTTGTGTGATCTGCGCCCTTGTTTAGCAGGGCATAAAAGAATGCTGCTGCACCAATCACCCTACCTGCCCACCTGTAAAACAAAGGCAAATGAAAGGGCGTTTGCGGCGGAGGAACCAAGCCACACTCCAGGTATTATACCCTTCTCAGTGTGACCTATAATACACTGTCCGCAAACACGCTGGAGGACCAGCTACCCTTGTCAAGCAAGCAAGCGTTAAGGGACTCCTCAGGTTCTCTTAAAGAACGTACCGAGGAGCCCCTGGGTAGCCTAAACAAGGTTTACCGTGCGCAATTCGTGTGGCCTACCCTTTAATGCGTGTGTGCATGCGCGAGTATGCACGACCCACTTGGGCAAACCTGCCCATCTCAACCGTAATCACGAACTCCACCAGGGGGTGGCCCCGCCTGGGCTTACTCACCTTACCTACCGCTGGAGAGAGAGAGCAAGTGAGGGGCGCACGCGAAGAACGTTGCTATGCACTTGTGTGTATGTCTAATCACCCTGATCTAATCGCTAATCATCTGCAATCTTTCTAATCAATCCCTCTATCGCGTCCTATCGTTGTTAGCGCTGCTACAAGGCTCGTTCACGGAGACACGAGACGAGCAATTCGTATGCGGCATACGAGACGAGCATACCTGTAGTTTATACCTGATTCATTGAAGTCTTTTCGTTCATTTTCGAATTCTTGAATTTTTGAAGCTTCTATTAGTGTGGGTGGAATCTGTATGTTTATTTATTAACGTGTGTCTCGTCATTTTCAAGACTACGTGAGACATACGTTTATAATTCCATTATTTCTCCATTTTCCGGCGCTTCGCTAGGAGCCGCTCCTGCGCGCCGCCTTTTTATGCGCATGAATTTCTGGATTTAAAAAATCCAGAGATGACTATAATTTCTATAAAAATGTGCTTCTGATGCACAATTGGATTCTGCTCAGGTGTGTTGTTTCAGAAAAATTCTACGCCGTCATTTGACGGATTTTGATGTCGTCGCTTCGTTTTTGCGTGGATTCGTCCATAATTCTCCCATTCTTGCCTCTGCAGATACCCACGCGCAGCCTCGCTGAATAGGCCGTGTTCGGGCCGAAACGCAGGTGCCTGGAGAGATTGAGCAGAACCAAGACCCCACCAAGGGGCAAATTAATTTTTTCTTCGACTCCCTTCGCCCTAAGACAGGTCACAGGTCGCCAGCAGGTTTACGAGAACCCATGCGAGTGTGTATATTGTGTCTTGCGTTTGGGTTGTGTCGACGCTGCGTCTTGGAGGGAGGGATGCATATGCACATGTTTTGGCATGCTCCCATACTAACCCAACCAAGCCACAGGAGCCCCGGCAGCGCCATGAGCGCTCAGTCTTCTGTAGGATATGTTACAAACAAAGCAGCAGGAGAGCGCCAGCCATGGTGAGCGCTCATTTTTCAGTGTGAGGGAAACTGTAGGTATTTTAAAGTAGATGTGGAAACCAAGGAAAGGCCAAGAAAAATTCCCTTTTTCCTAAAATGCGACAGTGGTGGCCACCACAGCACAAGGGGGGAGTAAGAAAAAGTGCTTTTCCATTGCTTTGAGGCATACTCTAGTTGTATTAGAGATGCACTGAGCATCCATGCATTTTTATCTTAGTATTGGTCCAACCAAAAGTGGTGATAACACATTTTGACGTATGGAACCACACACCCAATCAGGATATGGAGTGGACCCCTTAATCCCCTTTCAATGTGAAGCTATGCATCTTTTCCTGAGTTGACTGAGAACTGACATATCCAAGGCAGAGCCTATGAATTTATCTATGTTTTCCATTAATACTTATCTGCCCTAGTGGTATACACCCTAGGGGGCTAGGCACCTCTTTTTGAGAGGTCCTGGGTTCAATTCCTGGTCAGCCTAGCTAAGTAGGAAGATCCCATGTGACATGGCAGTTACCTCATCGCCACATACCATGCCACCTCAGCACATATGGGACCCAAAACAAAGAGTGCACATCTCCTAAGATGGCACTATGAAGAGAGAGTGACCTTGGGGCAGTTTTCTAACTCTTTTCCAAAACATTTCAGCTATCTTTGTGAATATGCATTCATTTGTGACTTGAGTTGCAGTTTCTGTGAATATCCAATCATCTTTCACTGTTTACACTGCAGCCCTTCATGCTTTGATCCTGATCTTCTCCTCTTTGCACACTTCTGGCTTGGGTTATCCTGGATTGACTCTACTTCTGCAAAACAAAGGTTTTCATCTTCCAAAACAAGCAGCAGGAAACCCTACAGCTACAACAAGCAGCAGGAGAAGCAAAAACACAGTGCTGAAAACACTATAAACTTTTCTACAAGCAACAAGCACTTCTCCTTTCTGTTTTGGCCATTGCTCGGCCTCATCGCTCCGGGCTCTACTCTACTCTAGCCACCCTAGAGCCTAGGTGGTGCCCTTGCCAAATCCAAGTTTTGAGCCACAAACTCACCGGTGGCGGCCCGGGGCGGTGGCGCCAAGTTGGGAGGTGCCCTCCCAAATCTGCGCAGTTTTGGGCCAAAAACAGCCATTTTTCGCGCAAAACAACCCTAGTAAGGGTTCAAAACAGCCAAACGAAGGCAAACGGCGGCTACACTGCACGTGCGGCTTGATTTTCTCGCGACCAAGGGACATTTGGTGCCCTTCAACTCCACGATATGTCCGAGAAACTGCCCAAAAAGGCACCAAGAGGCCCCAAAAACTGCGCAATGTGCACCAGCACCCCGAAACCAAGAACGGGCATTATCTTGGGCTACGTGGCTCAAAAACGAATCCCGAGGGCACCTAGCCCACCCGCAACCCCCCACTTTTTATGGTTTCCAAGCCTTCTAATCGCCCAACGAGACACCTAGACCCCCGTACCAATGGTCACTTGGTGCAGCCGGAGGGCCGGCCAGCCCACGCACAATGGGCGCCAACGGTGGGTCCACCGGGGTCCCCGGGGCGAAAAAAATCATTTTTTTCAAAGTTGTTCCTAGGCCACTTGGGATGCTCAAACAAGTGTTTTTGGCCCGTTTTGAGCCCGTGGTGGCGCGTTTTGGACCATGGAAAATCCCAAAATGCCTTGAAAATGCGCCATTTTGGGACCAAAAATGGGTCAAAAATGGGTCAAAAACGCGTTTTTCCAAAAGTGATCCCGGACGATTTGGGATGCTCAAACAAGTGTTTTGAGCCCGTTTTGAGCCCGTTTTGACCGAGTTTAGCCCCTTCCACTACATGTATGCACCACTTTGTGCCCTTCGCACGTACCTTAGAGCCGTGTGGTGGAGCCACCTAGAGTTGGGAGAGGGGTGTAGATTGGAGGATATGTATATATATATATATATATATATATATATATATATATATATATATATATATATATATATATATATGCGATTTGCGTGCTTCTGTTTTATTATTGCAATACTTGTAGAAAGAGGTATCTAGTGCGGTGTTCATTTGTTTCACGGAAAAGGGTTGTTGCATGGACCGGGAGTCGTTACTGATCATTTCCCGGAGACCTTGGAGGGCTCTTTTAGTTTTGAGGATTTGTATCAAATGGCGTGGGTCAATGGCTCGGAATCTCAAGTCTCTTCATTAAGTCTCCCTTTTGCAATAGGGTTGGCTTTCCCGTTTGTGTTGCCCAACATGGCATCGGTCCCCAAGACTGATCCAAGCCACCTCCACACACACCATACCTTTGGGGTGGGATGCAGTAGATGCTGCGGGTGGTGGATTGCCCCTTTTGTGGCCTAGTGTGTGCGCGACGTAAGTTGCGATCGGGCGTAAGCCTACTGAGTTTCAATATTCTAATTGTGATTTCTGTGGGTAAAAATTCATGAGATCGTGAATATCTGTAGGTTTAAATGCATAGAATTTTATTGGTGCCTTTGGTTGGGTATCAAGTGCCAATTTTTTTGGTTCACACAAGTTAGAGGTCCATCATACACGAATATTTGTCGCAGTAGCGTTCCTCGTGTTGTACAGTAAGTAATGGTGTTGTTTTGTGATTTCAGTTGAATGTTACGTGTGTTTTTTGGCATAATTTCTTTGCTATTCGCATAGGCCTGCTAAATGAACATTGTGTGAATCCATTCAAGAAGTTGTCACTTGGGTCAATGTCATCAATGGTTGAAGTGTATGGATTGTGCTTGGTGCTTTGCGTCGGGTAGATACTTGGGAAGTGCCCTTGGGTGAACGTGGTTCAATCATTTTCCAAAAATAGATCAGAGGATTGCAAGAAATGGACGAAATGGGCAAGTGGAGTGATAACCTGCACACAACACCAATGTAGTCTTGGCAAAGAGGAAGAAGTGGATTCTTAATTCATCGCAGCTTGGATTGGTCCAATGCCTATTGCCATTTGCCAATCATCATAGCACAATAGGCCAGGGTGACATGGCATTGGCCCACACTCCCGCCAGGGAGGCATCATGGCGGATCCAACGCCAATGATGACCAAATGTAGCAAATGTGAATAGATAAAAATAATCCAATCATCTCTAGCACAAGATAGGTGTAAGATTGTAATACTACTGACCCTTCCGTGGCCCGAGTAGTGGTTCCCTCGCCAATTGCTGACGATGGTGGTCCTCTGTTACCTTCCTTAGGGTGAAGATGTATTTCCCCGCGGACCAATCTAAATTCACCGGCTAGATTTTGCGGTCGAGAGGCCACAAGGGGAACTCTCGCAGATTCCGGATCTCTTGGCACCGTCATCCTTAAGCTGACCCTTCGTCACAAAACTGATTTCACTTCTTTTTCAGAATTTTTTCACCGATTTCACTTCCTTCCAACTTGCCACCTTGGACATAAATTATTATTGTATAAGTGTTCCCGACAGCCAAATTGCGCATTAGCACGGCCGGGACGGCACCTCTTGGCACCCTATCTTTTTTCACTGCTTGCACTGATTCCACTTCTTTTTCAAAACCTTTCTCACTGATTTCACTTCCTTCTAACTTGCCACCTTGGACATAAATCATTATCGTATAAGTGTTCCCCACAGCCAAATTGCGCATTAGCACAACCGGGACGGCACCTCTTGGCACCCCATCTTTTTTAACTGCTTGCACTGATTCCACTTCTTTTTCACAACTTTTTCACTGATTTCACTTAATGCCTTTATCCTTCTAACTTGCAATCATTATTTACCCATACCATTCTCAATGCGTTTTTGACCTTTTGGGGAGCACTCTAGTACCCAAACCTCTAGACGGAAGCTAATTTCACTTACCGAAACCAAGCATAAGTGATTTTTGCGCAAAAATGCACGTAGTTTGGTTGAATGCACGACACCAAGGCACATCTAAGCAAGGAAACGAAGTTGAATTGCAATCATTATTTACCCATACCATTCTCAATGCGTTTTTGTCCTTTTGGGGAGCACCCTGGTACCCAAATCTCTAGACGGAAGCTGATTTCACTTACCAAAACCAAGCATAAGTGATTTTTGCGCAAAAATCACGTAGTTTGGTTGAATGCACGACACCAAGGCACATCTAAGCAAGGAAACGAAGTTGAATTGCAATCATTATTTACCCATACCATTCTCAATGCGTTTTTGACCTTTCGAGGAGCACTCTAGTACCCAAACCTCTAGACGGAAGCTGATTTTACTTACCAAAACCAAGCATAAGTGATTTTTGCGCAAAAATCACGTAGTTTGGTTGAATGCGCGACACCAAGGCACATGTAAGCAAGGAAACGAAGTTCAATTGTTTACCCATACCATTCTCAATGCGGTTTTGCACTAGTACCCAAACCTCTAGACGGAAGCTGATTTCACTGCCGATTGCACCTTATTATTTTGCATTTGGACGGCTTTAGTAATTAATGATCTAACAGTATTAGCTATCAAACTAAGTAACTTATTAAACTTATTAAAAAGCTGACGTAAAATCTGCGGAAGCTGCGGAAGCTGCGGGCAGAAGCGGCAGAAGCTGCGGAAGCGGCAGCGCGATCAGTAAAATCAGTTTTGTGACAAAGGGTCAGCTTAAGGATGACAGTGGGATGAGTAGTCATTTTAGCTTTTGCCCGTTTTTGCGGTCCTTGACTGGTCGATGGAGTGAGCGCCGAAGAGGTCTTAAGGGCGGGGGCCGGGACAGCCCCACATAACCCTCCCGGGGACGTCATTTTACTTTGTATTCGGTTCATAATTTCCAACACCATGTACACACCAATCGCTTGCTACGATGCCAAGCACCCAATAGAGATGAAAAACTTTCCCCATGCTACTATGAAACTAGACCAAGGGGTCCCTAGTACAGGTTACGGTTGTAGTGGCACAACTTGACTTTCCAATACCAGACATAGCACAATTGAAAGAGATGGAAAGTATCTTGCATAGTGATATGGTCCAAATAGTCAATGCAAAAACAAGTATGCACGTATGTGAACCATAGCATATCATCCACTGCTTCTTGTAATACCAAATCACCCAAGATTGCTTTATCTATCTCATGTGGTGCTATCTCAACAACCCAACGGAAGTACAGAGGATCCCGGTGCCATATATGGGCTCAAACAATGGTTCCTTGGGGGTAGGTGATTGGGGTAGGGCTGTAACCTGCTCCACTCCAAGGATTACGACGACTCAAAACTCATAGCTATGGCTCCGCAGGTCGACGAGGCTGGCAACAATCTACCCTATCCACTTGATGCACCCGGTGGTCTACCCGAAGAAGATGCCGACCGTCCTTTACGAGTCACTTTCGGAAAGGAGATTCAATATTGACGTATATCGTAAGTCTGTGTGTGGAAGCCAGGGTGTTCGGTAATCATAGGGGGCGAGAATCGACAGCTATGGCAGTTGGCTGTGCCGCGGTATTCGCCGTAACTTATGGCATACTTGGTATTTGTCTCTTGACACGCTCGGTCTTGTGCAGCTCTGTATTTCTCGTAGTGTAGCACTAAAGGGTCTTTCTCCTCTTCACTGAGTTCTGCCGTTGGCGGTCGACGGATTTGCGCCAAAACTTTCTTCGAACTCCTCTTCTTCGTCTCGCACGAGGCGGCGTTGGGCCTTTTTGCACTCTGTCGCTTGTCATTTTCTCTCTCTGTGCCTTGCTTTCTCCCTAGAGAAGACGGTCCCGTCAGTTTTGTATTCATCAAGGGGACACATTTCGCTGTCTTTTACACAAACATTTTCCACTTGACGGGCTTCTTCGGTGATTTCTCCGTCGCTAGCATAGGGTTCTCCTTCGGGCTCGGCAACAGTCACCGGGTGGGTTGCAGCGCCAGCTTCTTTGGGGAAGTAAGCAGCTTGATGTTCGAGTTCACCTCAAGGACGGGTGGCGACATAGCGCTCTGATGGGTTGTCTTCGTGGTAGTTGCCGTTTTCGTTGCTAGCCGGCCGTTTATCGCAGGCTTCGGAGCTGCGTTTTCTTGGCGGACGAAAAGAGCGCTGTGAGCAGTAGCGTGAAGGATAGCGTTGTGCGGTGTAAGTTTGGGCGTGCCTCACGAAGTTGGCGATACGGCGGAACAATTCGCTGTTGCTGCCGCCTAAGTTTATCAGCAGGGATAGGCCTAGAAGGCTGTGTGGCATAGGTGTACACGGAGCGTAGAACGGGATGGACATTTGGTTTCTGCATTCCAAGCCCCGGCTGCCGACAGCGGCTGTTGGGTTTCTACAGCAGCCCTTGTAGCGCCCGTAGATAGCGGAGAAGTCGTGACATACTCCAAACCCGGTTGTTCTGCTGCCAAGGGCTTCAAAATGCGTAGAAATGACAGGCTGGTACTTCTTGCGCCTGCTGCAGAATGGTCGCTGAGATTCGCGTATTGGTTCGCGTTGCCTGGGCTTACAGCCTGTCTATCCTATTCAATTACAGGGCACGCCAGGATGAGGGCCATCATTCAAAAATGCTAGCATCGAAAAAAATAGACACTTAGAAAGTGACCACATGCTTCCCTTTGTCTTGCTATGTGTTGCTACGTACATATGTACCTCAACCCATTTATACATATAGCTTGGTGTCCCTCGGATCTTGGCAAAGATCTTGAGACGCTTTGCTAGTCCAAAAGAAGCCAAGGCTCTAGGTTTTTTGGGTGTGGCTTTTACTGCATTGCCTTTGCGTGCCTGTCCCCCCAGGTGTGCCCTAGGAAAACCTTGCTCAAAAAGACATGTCAAAAATGTCTCACCGCGGGCACGCATTTACTGTCCGTCAAAATCCCGCGCTAGGGCCAAATGGGCGCACTGGAGAGCCCCCTCATGGCAGCAACTCGAAGTCCCAAGGTGATATTTTAAAGCAAGCATCTGGGGGTGTAGTCCCAAGCTACAACAACAACAACAACCACAAACGTAACTAGTGTATGCTATGCACGGGGCTTGGATACCATCGCAGGCATGCCCCTTTACATACTGCTATTTTACATATTGTTCCTTCCCTTCCCTCTGCTTGAATGTGTTTAATTGTTTTTTTTAATGTGTTCATTTTTGTGGTTTTGTGTGGTTGGTTTGTCAATGTGGCCGTGGTTTGCCTATGTGTGTGTGTGTGTGTGTGTGTGTGTGTGTTATGGTTTGTTTGTCTTGTTGTGGTTGTTTTGTGTTCCGCTTTGTTCTTGTGTGCTTTCTGTTTTTGCCTGCACTTGTTTCCAATGCATATTTGAATCCGGCTTCGTGTGGTTTCATCTTGGGTGTACTCTTGGTGTTTGCAAACAGTGAAGTGCGCTTTTTTGCATGGAACCAAAATAGAATTGATGTGGGTTGTGCCCCAGAAAGACGTGTCAAGTACACATAGCTATGGCCAATAGAAATGGATGTTAGTGGCTCCCTAAGGCTTGGCTATAGGCGGATGGAGTAAAATGTAAAAAGAAATATCCCTTTTGAAAACAGTAAGGGGCATTCGAGCCACAACACACACAAATCCCAACTCCAATAGACCACCTCCAGACCAGATTCCTGCATCCTCGCTAAAAACTGAATCCTGAGCCCTGCAACAAGCATACATCAATGAACACAATTCCCCACCACAAAGAGGCATGCCATTGCAAGCAAAGAAACCAAATGTGAGCTCAAGGTTAGATTGGCAAAACCTCCAAATAATTGTGCTAACATCCTATGCAGTGATGGCACACTGAACATGCATGGAATTCCCATGGTGAGCACAACTGCTGTCATCACAACTTCAACATGCCCCCCTTGCCCTGTATCTAGGCCACAGGAAAATCCCAGAATGGAATGGCTTCTGTGCCAACTGCAGACGGGACAAAAGCCACAGTGTAGCAACAATCGTGCTACAGCCAACACATTTCAAAAAACAGTGCAATTATGCTGTTTTGTGCCTCAGCAATAATTTCCACAAAAAAGGCGGGTTGTCATTTGGTAAAACTTAGACAATCAGCAACTGGTCCACTCAAATGTCAGCAACTGCTGCACAAATTGGACATCAGCTGTTTTCGTACTCGTTCTGGCAATTCCCAGCTATTTACAATCATTATTTTTGGCCAAGAATTCTTCATTCGGATGCACAGTCAATTCTGGTTGAGCCTCCTGGTTGTTGGTTGCACCAGGGCAGAACGAATTTCTCTGCCCTACTGCTTACACTGCTTGTGCTGCCCTGCCTGCCCAGACCCTACTCTATCTGCTCTGACTCTATGTGCCTCTCACACGTTGAGCTCCCTCGTGCAGTCGCAAAGCTATTGGGCAAAGAGCATCGGGTAGGGTTAGGGTATGAACGGAGGGCTATAGATTGACATTGAGATGGGTGGCTTCCCCATTCACAGACCTGGCAACATCTGAAAGCACAAATTATGAAACTCAAAATATGAATGAAATCCTCAACTCATTGGAAAGCTGAAAAAAAGAGTTGCGGAGAGCGAATGGGGCATGAGATCCTTGTTTCAGTCTTGTTTTGCACGGAAAGCGCAGAAATAACACTGTTATTGGTGACGAGGCGAGAAGGTCAATAAATCGTTGATAATCGGAAGCCAGTCTTTTTGGGTAGGGGTTAACCACAAAAGGTCGAGGCCATGCAGCCCAGAATTCGCACAGGGTACCGCTCCATTCTGCATATGCACTCAAATGAAAAAATCCCAAACCCTGTCAGTTTCAGGGAAGACTAAACGGTGTACAAGCTGCCATAAATCGTTGTATGCAGAAAACAGGACAACAGCGCCACGAATGATAACTCGATCGACGAGCAAAAAACTCGCCGTGCTGTACAGCAAACCACCGGCTAGGTGGGTTCGCCGGACAGGATTTTTTGCTGCTTGCGGCCCCATAAAAGCCAAAGAAAAAGCCTGGCAAAACCAGTGCATTGCTAATACTCCTTCCGTCCAGAACAAACTCAGGTCATACTCAGGTTTGGTAGGAAGGCAGGACACAGATAACCGTTCGAGACCTATGCTTCACCCTATGGACAGAAAATTTTGAATGTTGGCGTGTAACCAGCAGCAGCAGCAAATGGTCGCTCATCAAGACAAAAGATACGGCAAAAATGCTCCCTTGCATGCGTCTCTGGGGCCATAATTCACCACAGAAGACGTGGTCCCTCAACCTGTGTTTGCATGTGGTTCGGGTGATGGCGGAAGATCGTGTATGTTGCTGCAAGGCATTTACTCTGAGCACGTTGATGCGAGTTGTGACAGTGCATGTATCAGGACAGCGGAGTGCATCCCAGTGCATCGACGTGTGCAAACCTCGTATTCACGCAGGCGGTATGTTTGTCCCTGCAGTGATGGTGGGTGCAAAGGAGTGGCATCCAACCATCGGTTGGCTAACAAAGCGCCGTTTTTTTCTTTTCACTGGATCGGGGGCACTAGAGGCTGGCCAGGCCGTCGCTTGCATTGTATGCCCACACAATGCACCGTGTTTGGAGCCACACTAATGCACAGCCATGCAATGCATTTGCATATGCACCAATGCATCCACACCCATATACATGCCGCCGTGTGTGCTAAGTGAGAGCACTGCGAATGGAAAGGGTATGCTTCCCTGTTGTCCCACTCTGTGCAACCTTGAACCACCGGTGCCACACCAAGCATACCACTACGAGCCGACTACAAGACAGAGATACTGTTGGTGGAGGTTAGCGCAATAGAGCCTCTCATGAAAGGTTAGATTCTTGGTTTCTCAGTCTCGTGCAAATGTTCTACAATCGGAGCAACACCGCCACTAGAGCTCTGTAGGAGCCTGCAACAATCGTTCGCGAACCACCCAAGATCCTGTTTGAAATTGCAAATGTACACACAAGCAATAATTGATTATCTGCTTTTCTCACGAAACCTTCAAGCGTTTGTAGTCACGCAGCGAGACCGTCACCTCTGCAGGCCCGTTGTTAGCGGCAAGACTCGTTACCGACAAACTTGATAACTGGGTCGCGTTTGCCGACCGTTGTGTGGGCGTCGATAACAGTTGCGCGACTTCCTCGTCATTGAGGAATTTGGTTCCATGCAAATCTGACAACAGCTCTGCAGCACCCTTTTGTTCCTGAAACAGAAAGCCAGTCTAGCGAACGTGCACCACATCCGTCACACGCATCATGGGGGTTGTGTTGGGCTCATGGCCTGGGGGCACCCTGCACCCATCCAGAGCTGAACCCCCCGTTCCCTGTTGCCATCTCTCCAACGGGGCGCGGGTGGGGGGGGATACCCCCGCGCCCATGCCTCGCCACCGCAAAGCAGTTGGTCAAGAAATGACGTGCACACGATTCAAACCTAAAGCCATGTTTCCTCCCCCGGAAACTTAGCACACACATGTAGGGATACCCGGAGGCACGAAAAGACATGAAGACGTACGCATTCCCCTCACCGGAATAGCTCAACGGCACTCGAGCCGGATGCGAGCAAAAAGCATCGCAGGTTGTGGTGAGGTCCGAGATGGATTGGCATGTCGTGCTGGGTGGCGAGGTGTGAATTAGGGGGGCTCGAACGACCCCCCTTGGCCCTACCCCCCGCAAAGCTTTTTCCCACCTCCCAAGGGTTGAGATCGCTAATTTTTTGATTCCTTTTACCTGAGGCCGGCACCCACCTTCCACCCAAATTAATTGCGGCATCACCCTTCTTTCGAACGGGGAACGTTGATTTGTTGCGCCGAATGCACGCATATAAAAAGCCAACACGTTTGCCAAGCAATGCCACGGTTTCCAATGTTGGGTTTATGGGCGCGTTTGTGGGGGCTTGCTCATGCAGCAAAGCTTGCCTCGTTGGGGCAGCAACGTGGTTGGAATGCAATCGGCAATTCTTTTGGGGTTGCCCATTCAACTCGCTCAAACGACGCAACGCCGCTCGATGTGAGAATAGTGCGAATCGTGCCGAGCGCTCCAAGAGGGAAATCAATTCGCTTGGATGAGAGGAGCTATTGCGAAGTGGTTGAGAAGCCTCGCAATGACATCACTCTTTCTGCGGTTAGCCACTTCACTCACACGGCGGTCTCTTGAAATAGCGCCGAGGGGCCTCCTAGGAGTAGCACCACTTAATGTAGTTGGCTAAGGGGCACAGGTTGATGAAAGGGAAGCGAGATGGTGTTTCGCCTCCGTAACACACGTGCGGAACTGCATTGAAATCCGAATTTAGCTACCTAACAATTTCATCGGCGAATGGGCAAGGAGGGCGTAAAACGTCGGTGAGGAATGTACCTGCAATCGGGCGGCTCTTGCTTGCTCAGTTGATTTCCGCTCTTGCTCACCTTGTGCTTCGGATTTGTCTTCAACGGCCTTGCCTCCGGTGTACCAATAAATTGAGGGCCGTGTAGGGATGCGGGCATAAACGTCGACAACGTCATTCCCGCCTGCTTGTTTGGTAGCTTTGGCACTCTCTTGCTTCCGCGCTTCGTCGGGCCGCAATATTCTTTGGTATTGCTTTTCTGTATTTGCGCCCCGATTTCTCATGGTGTGTTCTACGCATTTCATCCACGGATCAGATTTAATATCCAATCGCTTCATCTCCACAGCGAGCAACTTTTGGAGTTTGGCCTCGAGTTCGCGAAATTCGGTAGTGTCCTGCTGCCCACCAAACCGAAGAACATCCAAACGACTTCGAAGCAACGATCTCTCTTGTGGCAAGTTGAGGAACGCATCTGGTTGCAATCTTTGCCGTTCTTTCACCATTCGGTTGATGTCTTCTTCCGAATATTTGTAATTGTGCGTCTCCTCAAAGCACTCCTTCTTTTTTCGATAGAGCTCTTTGGTAATGGGCTTTTTGCCGTGCGCCGCAAGACCTTCGATCCACTTCCTATACTCGGCCTCCGTGAACACGCCATTCGAAAGGTAGTTGAAAGGGAATTCCTTTTTTGAATCTCCTATGGCTACGACGAGATAATCTTGCGTGAACGCTGCACCAAATTTGTACTTTTGATTCGGCTTGGTGTTCACATCCACGACTTGGCACATTTTGTATGCGGGATTGCCGTTTGGATCTTCACCTACCGAAATACGCACGGGACAACCGATAATCGTGGTCTTGAAGAAAGGTTCCACCAACCATTTCTCGGCCAATTTGCGGGTGAGCTGAATTTTGCCCAGGTTCTCGCGGGTCGCAGGGCGCAAATCTACGCTCTCCCCGACACCACCTTGAAGTTCATCCTGTTCTTTGAAATCATCCTCTTCCTTGGGTTCCAATTCGAAAGCAGAATCGGCCTTGTCGTCTCCCTCCTCGACAATATCCTCCTTCTCCTCTTCGTACGTACGAACAGGAGAAGAAGGTCTATACTGTTCTCCATCGTCATCTTGCGTGATCAATCCGCTGTCGGCGGATGCGTTTGGTTGCGCATGTTCCATCTTTTTTTGCTTTTTTACCACAGGTTCGTCTTCATCGTCGTCGTCGTCGTCGTGATCTTCGTTGTCTTCTTCTTCGCCCTCCTCTACATCTTCCTCCTCTTCCTCCGACTCTTCGTGCTTCTTCTTCTTCTTCTTCCGCTCCTCCTTTTCCTCTTTCTTCTTCTTCTTCTTGTCCTCCTTCTTTTTCCTCCTCCTGCTCTCCTTCTCGTGTTCCTCGTCCTCCTCTTCGGATTCTTCGTGTTTCTTCTTTTTCTTCTTCTCCTTGTCCTTCTTCTTCTTCTTCTTCTCTCCCTTCTCTTCTCTCTTCCTCTTCTTCCTATCTTCCTTGGTTTCCTCCTCTTCTTCGGACTCGTGTTTCTTCTTCTTCTTCTTCTTGTCCTTCTTCTTTTCCTTGTCCTTCTTCTTCTTCTTCTTCTTTGCCTTGGTGTCCGACTCATCGCCGCTTTCTTCCTCTTCTGCAGCTTCGGCTTCGATTAGCTCTCCAAATTCATCATCTTCCTCGTCCTCGGGAGCCCTTTTCTTCCCCCTTTTGTCGCTCTCCTTTTGCGTCACACCCTTCAAGAATTCCTTCTCTTCCTTCTCTTTCCGGGCCTCCTCAAGTTGGAAGAATCTTTCTTCGATTTCCACTTCCGTCAAGCCTTCACTTTGCCACTGTTGCATCAATTCATCTCGGGACCGCGAGGTGTCCATTTTGCGCAAATGCAATTCAAGATCTTTAGCGTGAAAACGGAAATACTTGCGGATAGGCGTGAAAGTAAATGTGATTGATGCCCCAAGGTGTGTTTGTACGATGAACCACAAGCCTAGGCCAAGCATATTTCACGTGAACTTGGCAAAGTAGTGTGTTTCGATGTGGATCTTTTGCTTGTGCACACTTGGTAGCGACACGATACGTTCCACCATGTTGGCAATTTGTGCCACCAGACTGTCTTGGTGGGTGATGCTACTACCACTTGCTCGCCGCCAACACGCATCTTCCAACTTTCCGAAGCATCCCAAATCCCGTCGAGTATTCACCGAACCTCAATCCCGCTCATTTCCCTTGTGTCATGTTCGATCAACGTAAGGCATACAATGTACCGAATGTACTGTCCCGCTGAAAAAGCATCGCCTCGGGCATCGCCCAGGGCAACACGATACGAAGTTGGTGGAAAAAGCAACTCTTCCAAGTTTGTCTCGTTGACAAGTTGGTGCGGTTTGCCCAAATCCAAAGTGCATTTTAATATTGAAATCGCAAAAGCGCAAAGATTTTCGATATATCACCACCACCCCCTAAAGAAGAAGTATTTGGCAACAGTCAATCAATCGTGTTCAACCAATCGTCACAATTGCTCTGCTACAATTTGTTCGTACGTGAGGTACCATTGCACTTCGTGCGCCTGCGGCTGGCCGGATTAGGAAGTTCTCCAAGTGCTCCTGGGGCCATCAGAAAATGCCAGAGGGAACATCGGTTTGTTCCAATTTTGTTTAACATATGCTGGATATGATCATTTATCTTCGTTCGGATCTCTCGGCACACCACTCCGCCATGGTGTCAGGTTGATACTCTTGACGATCGGATTTTCCACCAGCAGGACCGCATTTTCCTGCCGAGCAAAGCACCTGTAAGGAAGTTCATCAATACCAAGGGTCAGAAGCGCTATTGGAAGAAGGTGGGTTTGGGATTCAAGACCCCGAAGAACGCCATTTTTGGCAACTATATTGACCACAAATGTCCGTTCACCGGCAGGGTCAGCATCCGTGGTCGTATTTTGCGTGGTCACATCAAGCGCACGAAAATGCACCGAACAGGCATGTTCTTTTATCAGTAATAAGTTTTCGACTTTGCACATTTTCGCATCAATATCCCATCCGCACCATTCTTCCCGCAGTCGTCATCCGTAGAAACTACCTGCACTTTCACAAGAAGTACCAGAGGTTCGAGAAGCGCCACAGGAATTGGTCTGTGCACATGTCTCCTTGCTTCGACTATGTTGTTGGAGACGAGGTGATCTTTGGTGAGTGCAGGTAATGTCGCCATGTCCCTGTGCCATTCGTGTTCGTTGCCTCCAACAGATTTCTTTCCAATTTGTTGTACTGTGCAGGCCTCTCTCTAAGACCATCAGATTCAACGCGTTGCAGGTGAACCCTAAGTCGACAAAGCAGGCTCAGCAGATGAAAGAGTTTGCAAAGTTTTAGATGGACAGGCGGTGCCCCAGTCGAGACACGGATTGCATTCTTCTGCTCCAGGCGGGTGTCGATTAGGAGGCAGGGCAGGATGGTGGGTTTGGTGGTGGGAAAATCCAGCCCCGTGGTGTCAACGTGGGCAAAATTAGGGGGCTAAGAACTGCAGTTGATTTCTAGAATTAGTGTTCTGGAGTTTTGGCCTCTCCGGTGTCATCTGGGAAAGCGCATGGATGGTGGTGGTAGGATTCTCAGCGCTCTGCAGTAAATGGCGAAACACAAGATTCACTAAAATTGAATACGAAAACACAAACCGAGGCGCTTTGACAATCAACACCGCATTTGTCGACACAAAATACATGAAAAAGGAAGCCATTTGGTTTAGCAGAATCCTACATTGCACACCCGAGTTATGAGTCTTTCCGCTTGTGCATTTTGTTTGTTGTAAGTAAGTAATTTTGGTCACACTGTCCACGTATCTCTGATTAGACCGGATATGCAAGCTATGGGAACATCGTTCGTAATGAAAATCAACCTTTTTTCCGCTTATTTGGCCCCTCTAGCTCCCATTCGCCAAGTATGTAATGCAGCAGCGAATTTTTCACAGGCTGCACATTTATTCATGCTCCAAGCGTTTTGACAGATGGCAAACGAAGCACCCTGCTTATTTGACCTGTTTACGATTACTCCTGGTATTTAATTCATGAGTCCCCACGAAGCACCAATGGTGACCCAGGATCTTGTTCCATCAATGTGGCGCCGCATCTGTGCGCATGGTGTTAAGAAAAATTTGTGTTTTCTACCTCTCCACAGCCCCGGATAGTTACAATGAAACTTGTAGCTGCGAACACAACCCCAATTTCAAAAGTGCACCATTGTAAGGCATGCACAGATTTTCCACACAATTTTTTTCTGCAGGCATCGTGAGTTTTCTAATAGGGTGTCCAACAATTTGTCCTGTTGACCTACTTTGCATGGTGCAGGCAGGCCTTTGTTCCTGAATCTGTGATTTTGTCAGTGATGGGAATTTCACCCAGCACCATGCCCACATGAAAAGTGCTGTGAACCAAAGGGTCATGGGGTCCAATTGCAAAGGTGTGCACAGATTCCAAAGGCCAATTTTCCAAATTCTCGGTTCATAATTTCAGATGTATGTAATTGAATGAATTCACGACAATTTGGCTTTTTGGTACTACGAATTGGGGGACTGATTGGTCTGTACCAATTCTGCACATGTGGTATCAATGGTGCGGTCAAACGGTGGCAGATTGACAGTTGCAATGATGTTGTGGCAGCAGTGCATGGACAATGGCATTCACAGAACAATTCGGTGGCGAAACTTCCAAAACCTGCAGGCACATTGTGCTGATGACACCTTCAGTGTTCAGGCAGATTCTGGAACATTTGGCTTTAGATACCCTCAACTGTGTTCTAGTGGTGATCCCATAGAAAATGAACCTACCGTGGTGGTTCACGAAAGCATTGGTGGTCCTCATTACCGCGTGGTGCATGCAGAGGCATCCATTCCTGCGTGGTAGAAGCAGAAAAAAGACAGGTTCACATCCAGACCTAGGGCTATGTTTCACAATGCTTAGACATTGCGAACAATTCCAACTATGAAGCCAAATCAAGATGACCCGCGACATTGTCGCCTTGTGTGCGCTCTACCTGCGGTTTTTGCACGATGAAACCTAGCCTACAACTGCAAACGGGCCACACTATTCAGACCCCAACAATTGCGCTGCAATGAACCTATTTGAATGACAATTTGGTTTATGTGTGCCGCCCTGCGGTAGGAAGGCAACAAGTGTACGAGGTGCGACTAAATGTACCACCCACAGTGAATCTAATGTTTACACGAAAAAAATTATATTTCCAAAGGATTTTATCGCCAACGTGCATCATTGCGAACAATTCCAACTATGAAGCCAAATCAAGATGACCCGCGACATTGTCGCCTTGTGTGCGCTCTACCTGCGGTTTTTGCACGATGAAACCTAGCCTACAACTGCAAACGGGCCACACTATTCAGACCCCAACAATTGCGCTGCAATGAACCTATTTGAATGACAATTTGGTTTATGTGTGCCGCCCTGCGGTAGGAAGGCAACAAGTGTACGAGGTGCGACTAAATGTACCACCCACAGTGAATCTAATGTTTACACGAAAAAAATTATATTTCCAAAGGATTTTATCGCCAACGTGCATCAACTTCCTAGTTTTGCACGCCAAGAGGGACCGAAAAGCAATAGGGGATATTTCTAAGTTGCTTTGAGCCTTCTGACATTGCCTTACTTTACATTCTTTGCGGAATTTGCGCTTCACACTGACGACGCGCTGCTTTGCTTGATACAGTCTATTTCATCCGTGATGGGCTGTGATTGTCTTTTTTTGCTACATTTGTTTAGCATGTGGAGTGGTTGGTATGCCATTTTTTCCAATGGCATTTCATGCCATGCAACCATTTGTGCACTAATGTTTCCAACCAAACTGCACTTTTGGGGCCTTTAGGCAGCCATGGCATTGTCACTCAAAGATGTCATATTCACAAACATGAGCTTGCGTGACATCAGCATGAAGGTTTTGGATATCCTGCTATCCAGCCATATAGCTGTATTGATGCAGGTTTGGCTGGATCGGTCTCTGGTCGGACACATCCGCGGTGCCTTGGCTGGACTTGGGCATGTCGTTGCCTTTTGTTGGGTTTCCCCTGGATTTTCCTCACTGCGTCAAAAAAGGACAAGCCTGTCTTAAAAATCCTGCAAACCTTTGGACAGTCACATGAACAAGCTGCTACAAGTCAATGAGGATCACTTGGGTGTGTGTGACGTACTGAGTGGCGGATGTACAAGGCAATGATGGGGAAGGAAATGGAGGCAATCAACATAAGAAAAGCAACAAAGGTAGGGGATGCTATGTGACAAAGGAATCACAGTAGGTCACCAGGCACACATGGCAGAGGAGGTCAGGATTGGGATATTGGGAAGGGGGAAGGTTGCTTGAGTCCCTGAACCCATTCCTACTCAGACCCTCAAGCCGATTCAAGGGGTGGTGACACCCAAATCTGGGTGCAGAATTGGCAAAAATAGGCAAAATTGGGGTAATTCCCATGGGTGGATTGGTGAGCCAAGGCCGAACCTATGGCTCATGGGACACGAGACTCATATCTAAGTGCCAGACTTGGAATTAGGTCCGAGCTTCTTATGGGCCTTGAGATATGAGGCCGCCAATGGACCACATGGGGGGCTGAAACTGGGTTCCCAACAGGGGTGATTTGGCATACCCAAAAATGTGCCAAACATGAGAGTATCCCCAAAGGTATTCCTCCATGATAGCCTCCAAATGGGACTCAACATTCGGTGTGGGACCCAATGGGAGTCCAATGTCAGCCCATACATACTTGGTTCCCAAAGATCGCCATGGGCCATAGCATGGTGGTGGCCTGAGTTGAGTCCACAAGTGCCAAAATGGCAAAATTGACCACACTCACCTTGAGCTAGCTCCTTGTGAGTGGGCGCTTCGGTCCCGTGTGACATGTGAGCCATGGGGACCAATATGCACAAGCAACATACCATATTCGGTCCATTGGTCCATGCGTCCGGCGTGCAGGGGGGTCCTGAACATGGTGCACGTCAAGCCCAAAATATGAAAAATGGTCAAAAATGGCCGAAACTGTGCACACTAATGGTCGGGGCAAATGGAGTACATGTCCTACTTGGACCGGGGTATGCCCGGGATTTCGAGTCATGTCCTATGTGTCCAACACACCTTTTGGGCATTGACCAAACCCCCCCTTGAATTTGGGAATGGCGGGCCCACCAAGTAAGCCCATGATTTGGGATTGGCCCAAATTGCCCACAAGATGGCCTTGGTGTGCCCAGCCCAGAAGGAGTTATTGGCGGGGTTCAAGATATGTTGGGCACCGAAGTATATACCCTCACAACATACTTTGGTCATGATGTCAGTTGAGCGCAACATGGAGATACGAGATCGCCACTTGACATCATGATGGCCAAAAAATAGGAAAATTGGTGAAAAAAATGAAAAATTGACTTGATATCCCCAAAAATATAGTTCTCCGGCTTGGATTGAGTAGCCGACAATTCCTTTCACACACTATGTCTTGGCACCAATGACCTTCGATTCCATGCTTTGGCTTCACTTGGGGTGCTTAGGAAGGTTATATGCGTTCCTCCCCAAGTGGGCACGTGGAAAAATGGGAAATTGCAAATAACACACCTTGCTCGCACCGCATCTCTTCGGGCGCGCTCTCCATGGGGCCTTGGGCGAAGGTTAGGCTTTGGAGTGTTGATTTGGGTTACGAAGAAGGGCTCCGCTTAATATGGGGTCCATTGGCGGGTGGGTCTTGGAGTGGTACGCCTGCCAAATGGGCCCATGAAATTAGCCCCTATTTGCCCTACAACCCTACCCAAGCCGTATACACCCAACCTAGTGGCCTAGGACCAAAGTTCGCCAATATACTTATATGACTTTGGTCCTTCAACTCACATGCAAGTGGTTGGGTTAGAATTCGACCTCATTTTGTAGGGCCCATTTTTGGTGGGCAAGCACAAAATATGGTCAAGTGTGTTGCACTAGGCTTATATGCATGCTTCGGGCATGTGAAGTGATATGCTCCGGGTGTAAAGGCGTGCAAAGAGGGAAGTTATATCAACTCAACGTATTTTTCCATGTACTTGGTCGCCAAGTGCATGAGATTGTCCAGTTTTGGAAAACATCAAAAATGTATATCCCTCTGGGCATATTGAGATGGGATCCAATGGCCCCATTATGAGGTTGATGGGGGCAAACACTCATCAACAGTGCCTATGAGGCATGTTAGGCCGCCCTTGGGGGCTTGAACGCGCGAATCCCTAGTTATAGGAGTTGGGGGGCGAAAGCGCGTTCCCGATTTTTCTTTAAGAGAAAAATCGGCGACTTATATCAAAAAATCAAGAAAAAAATTGCAGAACACTCGAAGTCTGTTCCGGTGTTAAAACCTGAAAAAATCGCTTTATAAATTTGGCTTCGCAGAGCCTCGGCACAGGCGACGCCGTCCTTTGCGACCGAGACAACAGGCGCCTATGAAACAGTAGTAGAAAAGAAGTGCCGCTAGTGCAGGCCGATTCGCAATTAATGCATTGATCAATTGCCGTCGCGAATCTGAACAAAATACATGGTTCGGCGGCCAAGGCGTGCCTGGTTCTGCGTCAATATCAGTATCATTTCGCACAGTGCACTCTTCAGAATGCTTTGGTTTGGATTGCTTTGCTTTGCTTTGCTATGTCGTGTCATTTTTTGCTTCGGTGGCATACAACCACCCTGGGGTGGTTTTATCACCCCGAAGGGGGTGGTTTGAACAAAGGTGGTGGTTTTGTCCCCCATAAGGGGTGGCTATATTCCCCAAAGGGGTGGTTTTAACCCCCAAAAGGGTGGTTTTATCCCCCATAAAAGTGAGCATAAAACCACCCGGAGTGGTTTTAAGGGTGGTTTTATCCCCCATTTGGGGGTGGTTTTATGGTCCAAGCTTTTGTTTTAGATGCGAAATCTTACTTTTTAACACATATTTTTATTACCATAAAAAAAAGGTTTTCGCGGAAAAAAAAGATTGCGCGCTGAAAAAAAGATGCCGTGCAAAAAAAATTCCGCGCTAAAAAAAGATTTTTACATGATCGTCATTTATGTCTCAAAAATTTGCACGAAGAGAGGGTTACAAGAAGTGCTACTGCACCAAGCCACCCCCTCAGACGCAATGCCTATATTTTACGCAGCAAGTTATTCTGCCACCTGAGCCAAAGCCCATTTTCACAATCGCATACAGTAGGGGAACCCCGGTTTCGGGACTGACTCAATATGCACTCAGTGGCCCTGTTTCCTTGTTGCCTAGTGCATGCGGTGAGGAGGTACCCTATGCAAGGATGTCATGAATGTGGAAGGTTTTTGATGCATTAGACATAACTTGTGTTCACAACAGGGATGTCCCTTTTGAGCTGGGGGACCTATGCAGAGAGTTCATCAGAGGGGATCACATGTATGCAGCTGCATGGGCTGCTTTTCATGGCCTTTCAAGTTCTTATAGTGCATCAAAGGCCCCTTTGTATCGAGACTCTGACCACGAAGCTACAGAACCGCGCTCCGCTGCACAGATGAATACCCAGCCAGGGACATCGCAAAGCCGTGAAGCCTTGTACATGAACAGGAAACGTTTCAAGGTGCCCGTAGGATACACTGGTAACCTCTGCAACGACCAACGGAGATGTGATGAGTTTTGGAAAGTCATTGTAGATGACAGGCGCAAGTCTTCTGTGATCCGCCTTTTACCTGCGAACCAGGCACGCGCAGAGGCCTTTGAGAAATTGACGGGCCAGAAGTTTTCCAGAGAGCAGCGTGTTTTTCTGCGGCCGTGTGGTCAGTACATGGAAGAGGAATGACACCGATCTCCAGTGTTTGCCTGTCCACACAAGCAGTGTGTCGTAGTTGCTGACTGGGGACGTCTTTTCAAATGTAGAGTGATCCAACAGGGTTTTTTCTGCTCATTTCTTCTGCAATGCAACGTGCCATCCACCTTCTTGTGCATTGCTGTAGTGTCTGACAGCCATGGTCATCAACTCCTGGGACATTTGCATCCCTGTCTGCCCAGTCAGTCCCAACATTCGGGTTCCTTGCTCAGACTTTGCTTAGAGGCATTATTAGGTGCACAAAGCCGAGTGGTTTTGCCTCGTGGAGGTTGTTTTCAAGCACTACTTAGTGGGTGCACAATTTTGCCCATAATTTCATGCTCAAGTTTTGCTCTTTCCAAATATCTTCAGATGGCGGTCAACATGGATGGACCAAAGTGCACATAGGGAGGGATGCTGGTTCAGTATTTGTTTGGCATGTCCAAAAATCAACAGCATTTTAGCCCTTCTCCACAATGAAGGTATCTTGTGCATCATTTCCACAGTGGCATGTCCCGGCGCCATCAAGTGGGTTACATCATCTTCACGTAATGTAGTGTGTAGTGCAACAGCACGTTCTGCAACTGCTCAGCCATCTGCTCCGGTCTTGTTGGCATTCTTGACCGTTCTTTGCTTTGTGCCTTGTTGTTCAGGATTCGCTAAGGAATGTGGATGATTCGTCCAGCTGGGTGCCTGTAGAAACTGCACTTCTACCTCCCCTCCCCACCCCCGGCTTTGTGTTCTTTTATTTTTACCAAAATCTCACTTTTTACCTGGGCATCAAAAAAAAAAGATTCTGCTTTTTCGACGTTTTTAAACATGCGAATGACTTTTTTTTTAGATTTCGGGTTTTGTTGGAATCTTATTTTTCAGTAGAGAATCTTTTTTTTACAAAATTTTTGCTCATTTTTTAGCTGTTTTTGCTCATTTTTTAGCTGTTTTGCCTTAAAATTTAGCACTTTTCTTAAATTTTAGCGAATCTAAAAAAAGATTTCACATCTAAAAAAAAAGAGTACCCCTGGTTTTATGCCCGGGACCACAACGCCACATCTATTTGAAGCAGCCTTTAGGCTGCATTGCTTTGATTAAACTGTGAAAACTGGGCACAGTACTGTTTGTCAATGCCATAATCAGACAGGGAACAAGGATGCAAATAAAAACACCTGACAACATGCACAACCCTCACAAAAGCAATGCTCTCAATACATGTCCATGGATAACTGAGAAATTGATTGAGAAATGCCATTGCGCAGGGTCCATAAGATTGTTATGAAACAATCCCCATTGGTGAGGGTCAGGAACCTGAGGTTTGAGAGGGTCGGGAAGGGCTGAAGGTGGTCAATCTGGTTGAGTAGGGTCAAAGAGCAATTTTTGGGGTTATTGAAGGCTGTGAAGGGTTAGTATGGGTGAAAAAAGGGCACAGCGAGCACGAGGGCTGGAAAATTCTGGAGGGTTGTTTGCACTGAACGGCGCCTTTTGTGGCTGGCCAGGCCAAATTCTGGAGGGTTGTTGAGTGGAGAAAGAATGGACAAGCGTTCCCAAGCTGGATTTTAGCCCCAACCCCTGCACTGCAAACCTCCGAGGCCGTCCTTCCCAGATACAGACCTCACCTTTTTTTTTTGATACAATCACACACACTGCCCAGACCAAGCTCTGTAACTTTCCTGATCACCTTGCAGTGCCATATTTGTCTCCCTCAATGGCCAGCCCTCAAGAGGCCATGGAACAACAATTTGTAGAAAAACCAAGAGATTACCATTTGTCATAGAAGGCATGGAAATTGTGTTTGTCCTGCATGCCACTGCAGTGCACTGGCTCACAGCTCACACCAAAATTGGGCTTCCTGCAGCTCAAAATGTGCACCAATGAGGTAACACACTCAGCTATTTCCAACATCAGGGACCCTTATCAACAGCAACAAGGGCAAATCTGCAAGCAGATGCCACAGGAAGCAAAAGCGTAAACTTTCAACAACTGATGAAAACAAGAAATCTGACGCTTCTGCTTGGCAGTGAGATCAGCAAAAGCATTCATACCACCAACAGAATTGGACAAGCGAAAACCCCCAAATTGGGCAATCCTACCAGAGCAGCCCGATTTGTGTTCTTGCATCTTCACCTGGCAACCCGCGCCCCTCTGCCCCCCCAGCTCCTGGCTTTCAGTCCGCAAGCCAAACCGCACCCTAAGGAAGGTGGTTGGCTTTTGGGCTGAAATCTGCCTGAAAATTGTTGAAATGAAATAGAAGAACACACGAGCGGCAACAATAAACAATTGAACAACGGTATCACAGGTGGGAAAGGCATATTGCAGAGCATAACGCAAGGAATTTCGGTGTTGACATATACCTGCAAGCCAATTTGGACAGTCCGTCGAGAAGCAGGGCCTCCACCCAGCCAGTCATTGATGAGAAGCCACAACATTGCCTGGGGGGAAGATGCATTGAGGGCAGAAACGGCTGAAGAGGAGGGGTTGAAGCGGGGACCAAAGTACCTTCAGACATGGAGGGTCAGAACAGGGGGACCCTCATTGTCCAATAGCCTACCCAACGTTGCTACAGCACCACTGCGTCCAGGGGAGGATGTCAGGAACCCCTCCTCTTGTGATCCGACGGCCAAATGCACTCAAACACTGGTGACGAGCGCACATGTGCTCAAGGCTTTCCGAGTACGCACAGGCACCCTCTGGAAGGGCCCAATGCCCCCTGGAAGGAAGAATGCCACAATCTTCATGAGCAAATGGGAATCCCCCGCATCCACTCCTCTGTTGTCCACCGCTACCAGTGGAAAAAAGAGGCGGCAGACCTGACCCCTTTTCCGACTGGTGTGCAATGCGTTTCAAAAAAAATGTGCAGCACTGAAACCCTAACATTCCTTGATGTTAATCGTCTCAGCTGCATGGAACCATTTCTGGTGCTACAATGTTGCAATTCCGCCTTCAATGTTGCAATTCCGTCTTCGTACATCGGGGACTTACTGTGATCTTGGGGTAAATGAAATTCCGACAGCAGCCATATGTGAAATGTCTTGAACACATCCCAGCAAGGCAGCAACCCCAAAACATGCGCATCTGCCACAGTACGTGCAAAACATGTACCATCACACAAAAGAGAAGTTTTTGTGCATCGTGTCCGTGTGCAATGGTGTACTCGCATTTGTGCACCATGGGAGCTAGGACTACAAATTGACAGGGTGAGAAAGGCAATTCAAAGCCTTTGTCCCACACACATGAGAAAAGGAAGGAGGAGGAGGAGGAGACCCTGAGGCGGCTGCCCAGTTTTGCGAACCGCACCAACACATGAAAGGACACGATGTGACAGCCACCACCTGGTCCAGGTGCCCAGCCGCACACATAAAACACACAACAACAAGGTGCATCAGAAAACAGGGAGGAGGACATGGACGAAGACATGCAAACGTAAACATACACGCACTCATGCACCCATCAGGGTACATCAACACAAAAATACGGAGATTAGAAGAAACTGGCGATGCAGCACATGGGGAGAACATGCATGTTAGGTTGAGATTCAAGGCACCTGATTTGATGTCACTGATGTGGCCTTTGAAGCAAGGCACACACCTCAGGAAAATATTATCCCCCTCTGCGAACCATTCGAGAGAACAAAGACCCCACGAACGGCTGGGGGTAGGCGGAGCCTCTGTACTTCCTGTCGCTTAAATTGTGGAGGATCTCAGGAAGAAGCCAGAGCAAACATCCAGTAAAAATTCTCCGGGAAGGTAGCTGGGGTTCTGATTAAACCTGGGCACGCACCTTTATCCCCCCACAGTGTTCTGGGGCATTTCTGCACAGCGCGCGCACAGGGCGGGCACAGCGCCCAATAGTAACTAAGCTTTGGTGACCACCCTGAAAACCACCCACCACCGGGGGAGCTACGTCCACAGGGCAAAAACAGCAGATGTAGACAGCAATCTGGCATTTTCAGTGGGAAATATAGTTTGTTTTCACTCAATATCTGAGTTTTTGGACTGAGTAAGAATCTGAGTGGTCCTGTGGATGGGAACACAGTTGTTTCTGCGCTCACCTTGGCCACCGGGGGGGAATGGGTCCAAAATAGCCTACTTTTCGCCCAGCGTGGGCACAGCGCACGGTGCACCCCCTTGATAACAGGGGGGCTTTGGGCTTTGGACACCTCCTCCCTGTCCAATGGGACCTTATGGGCCCACAGATTGCCTCATCCGAGATCCGAAAAGAGCCAGGCAGAGGCGCACCTCACTCAACCACGCGGTCGGGCGGCCCGGGGCACACGCCTTCCTGAGTGCGGGATGTGCTTGTGCAGTGTGTGGCTGCCACACGGCGTGACGTGAGTGCTGGTGCTGTCCTTTGTGACTGCAACAGGCTGGCTGCTTTCTTGGGGGAGGCTGGGTTTTCCAGGAGGCCCATGCTACCAGCGGTAGCCCACCTAGACAAAGGGAGGTGGGGATGTCTGGGGGAATGCTTCGATTTTGGGTGGGCATGTACCTCAAACCCCCCCTTGACGGCCTTCCCTCCCCCGCTCTGATAAACAAAGTCTGTACAGGAGGCACTCGCTGTGGCTGAATGAGATAAGGCAGAATGTTAAGCAGTGCCGGACAGGTTGGCAGAAGGTGCTTGGGCAGCAGCAGCCCATTCCGAGCCCCAGTCCTGAAAACGGTGAAGGTGGTCAGCGCCGGACCACAGTCAATGAAACAAGACATGGGAACGCACCAAAATAAACCCTCTCCAACATCACTTTGTTGCTCATTAGTGTTTGCAAGATAAATGCCCACATAATACACATCTTCACTGAAATGAATGATCCATGTGGCCTACATACAGAATTGGGCTGGGTGGCACTCTCGGCCCGACTATGTTTCAACATTCATATCGCTTTGCTTGGGTTATCAGTTACAGCAGGA
This sequence comes from Eutreptiella sp. 'Long Island Sound 2002', assembly GCA_964036045.1. NCBI lineage: Eukaryota > Euglenozoa > Euglenophyceae > Eutreptiales > Eutreptiaceae > Eutreptiella > Eutreptiella sp. 'Long Island Sound 2002'. Next base: position 63,100,023 of record OZ038385.1, on the reverse strand, counting down.
ATATGTGTGAGCAGGTGGCTGATTTTGATGCCCTGCACCCATCAGAATGTACCAAACGATAAAAGCAAAATGCTGAGCACTTCGGTGCAATAAAATGTTTCTCCAGATGGGTTGATATAGATTTGTGTAACTATGATTCCTGTGCAGCCATCAATTGATACATGGGCTTTGTAGCAACTACCCGATCACGCTCACACGACCTCCATGTTGGGCACATCCTTACGATTGGTGAAACTTAGTGCCGCACGACCATGTCAATGCCCTCGCCTACAAACCTCAAGCCCCTTGCAAGGAGTCACACACACCGAACAACAACAGACTCCTATCAATGCTGACTGAAGCACCCGTCCTGCTTGATGTCCAAGGAGACGTGAGTTGGCTTCCGTGGCACAAAGGCCCGTTTCGCATGAGGGAGGTGTTTTCGGGGGGGAGGGGGGTGTTGGCCCCTTACGTGCAATTGCGATTAGAGTTGGCCTCTTCAGAGGGATGTTTACCCAGGGTCACTGAGCCGAAATATTGCTTGTGCAAATTGGACCACCCTCCAGGGCCAAACCGCGTCACACTGCCGCACACACTGCGGCGGTGGGGGCTGGGGCTGGAGGATCAAGCCGTCGCCACCATCCAGTGACTGTGAATCAAAGGCCGCGCCCAGCCACCCATGGTCCTGGCCCCTGCTCATCCCACTCCTCTAAGCCGGAGCACAAGCACTCGACCTCCGAGCGGGTGATGGAGACCGGTAGGGCCGGTGTCTTTTTCGTGCACTGGGCAAAAAAACGGGAAGCATCAGACCACCGCGGGCCAGAGCACAATCGAGAAATCAAAAGCAGGTTTTTGACTGAAATGTTGGCGGAACTTATTTTGTGGGAAATGATCGACGCTTCCGGGGCGTACACAGGTGTACTTTGTGAGGTTCGTAGGCCCCGCTCCCCGCAGCTCTGTTGCCCTTTGGAGGCCATGCCCTGCGGGCGAGTTTCGTAAACATTGCTCACATTTTTTGTTCCGGTGTGTGTGTGCGTGTTTGTCTGCCTGAGCGCCTGAGATCAATATTCCTTTGAGCACCCTCATCAGCACCGCCTTCTCACACTCAGTTAGACATGCACATGCAGTCACAGTCGTGCACACACACACACACACACACACACACACACACACACACACACACACACACACACACACACACACACACACACGAGGGAGGGCCGGATTGATTGGAGAGGATGCACCCGTCTAACATTCAGATCAGAAGCAGTGAGAGCTGTCCTGATATTTTTGGACGGGCCAAAAGGCTTGTTGCCAGCAGCCACACGTACATTATGTGACCTGACGTGGGCGGTGGTGCAGTGCAGTGCAGTGCAGTGCAGTGCGGTGCGGTGCGGTGCGGTGCGGCGTGGTGTTGTGTGGCGCGGCGTGGTGTGGTGTGACATGACGTGATTTGTGACGTGCCGTGACGTGACCTGACGTGATGTGATGTGGTATGGTCCCATGTGATGTGGCATGGCATTCCACAGCATGACATGCTATTCTACAATGATATGGTACAACAAGATGATCTCAGGTATGACAGGGGCTGCTGGATTCTCCTACCTATGGAGGTCTGCAGGCTCGGGGATGCAGGGTGAATCTTGCATCACCTTGCATCCCCCTTGCCCCTGGTGTGCTGTGGTTCGCACCCCTCCTGCAATTTGACACCGAAAGGTTGGCTGTGCTTCAGAGATGTCACCCAGCCGGCAGCCTGGAGAAGGGCAGCCGTTGCAAGGAGGTGGAAGCATTCAGAGGTGATGTACCAGCCTGGTCAAAAGTAAGAGTTATATTTATATCTGAGGAATTCTTCTTGGTGCTCAGAAAATTCTCTGTGGTGTTCAGCAGCAAAGGTTGAAGTGCGTCTGAAACTAAAACAAGGACCCCGTTTTGCTGACAGACTAAGTGCCGGTCGCGCCATCTTTGCCATTCTTCCAGTAATGAGCGAAATTCGGGGAATCCAGCATCTCCCGATTGCGGTGGCACATGTCGGCAGCGAAAGCCATGTTCGGCAGGAGCTCAGCCCCGGCGTTGAAAAGGGGAACCACAATGTAGTTCATGAATGAGATCTGTCCCTTGACGAAATCGGTGTCATCTTTGTTCCGGTCCATGAAGGGGCTGATGGGGTATCCCAGCCTTGCCTCTGCATCGCCCTGCACATAGAACTCCTCGACTATGCACCTGAGAACATAGATTCAACTGTACAAAATTGTATTCGACTTGTATTTGCCTCCTTGCCAAAAGGTTGATATCCACACGCAGGCATTCATACGCGCAGCGTCGTCGACGCCGCATGGATTTCATGCCATCAACTCGGGGTGGTGAGCCGTTCTCCATCTGCAACTCTGTCACCATCGGCATCAATTTTCCATCTGCATTCTCCGGCCCTATCCCCATCTTCATCTCCAGCTCCATCCGTCGCGCCATTCCCGCCCCCTATCCACATCTCCATCCCGTTCCCATCCGGCCCTATGCCCCTCATTTCTCCGGCCTTGCACGTCGCAAGATGCACAACAACTGTGTTTGGGATCCCCTAGCCCCTGCGTGCAAATGGATCAGCATTGAATCCCTCGGCCACACCCATATGCAACCCCAACCCCAACCCCAACAGTCAGGAGTGGGGACGGGGACGCACGCAAGGGGTCGGGGGCTGGCACCGGAAACGTCCAGTGGGCGCCAGAGGTGGTGGCTCGGAGGCACAGAGGGCTCTCGTATGCACACTTGTTGTCCCTGTGGTTGACATCATTCCCTGTGGTGTCTGCCTGGTGGAGGCCTCATCCTTGACCAATCCTACCTTCGTTTGAATGGGGATGACGCATTTACATTTAGAAACTGCTTTCATTTCATAAGACTGACCGGTCCGCATTGCCTCGTGGTGCGGAAAAAAATTCAGTTCTTTGGGCGTTCTTTCTTCCCATTTGCCGCGGTTACGTGCAAACTTGCGGCCCTGTGCAGAGGTCCTGCTCGTTGTACGCACGTGTCCCCTCCAGGACACCCCATGCGCTGCGGTGTAGATGCTGTGTGGTGCGCAGTGCGCACTCCATTGAGCCGTCCACGAGCCCCTTCGTGCCCCACGCGGCGCAGCCTATACGTACAAAGCAGCACAATGGCACCTTGCCCACTTTTGGTATATGGACGTAGATCGACAACAGTTGCTGATGTCGGCCATTTTTAGTGCAATGGACAGCGCCAACCGCATGTCTTCTTTCGACTGCCAGGCTCTTACTTCGCTCAACCGATTTTTGAACTGCTGAGTGATCTTGGCATGGATTCCCATATCTGTACACACGGCGGCAGCGGCACTGCTGGAACGAGGGGCAAGGGGAGTGCACAACAGAACAGTCACAGAAGAGAATCCGCCACAAAGGAGGACCTTTTTGGGGACTGACCGACAAAGCGACCCCCTGGAGCCGTTCCTTTGTGGTCAGTTTCCCCAGTTGCGGGGCGAGGGTGCTCCCAAACACCAGCCACGGGGACCCCCATGAACACAGGACGGCTGCTTTCTGTTCTTAGACTTTTGTGAGTAACCCAAAAGGCCGGCATTAATGCGGAGGGGCCTGAGTGGCCAACAGTGACAGTTTGCAACGATGTCTGGCCGTCGCCGTCATACCGCGACGTGCCATCTGTGGGCAGAATCTGTAATGGGGGCCGCAAGGGGTAGCGGGGTGAGACGTCACTTGTGACATTGAGATGTTGGATGAAATGACAGACAGCAAAATGCAGAGGTGAGGCAAAGCACTCCGCAGCCTGACTTGAGTGCATCTTTATTCTCGGGTGGCCGGGGCGGAGGTGGATAGAGGCCCCTTGCTGGACCCCCTACACTGCTACCAACTGACCGGAGGCCAAAACCCATCAAATCCTTACGAGTACCCATGGCTTGAACGGCCGTGGAATTTTGTGTTTAAGAGCACATGGCTCCCAGTCATTTCGGACTCCACTGTGGGCTAATGAAGGAAACCGGGTTCGGTGTGGGCAGGATTGAAAATTGAACTGGATTAAATTGGATTGGAGGGAGAGAAGGATGGTGGGAGGGAGGCAGGGATGGATGGATGAGCTACGCTTTTTTTGGTGTGCTGCACTGCCTGCCCTGGGATCCTTTGCTTGAAGCGCCTTGAGGTTGTCTTACATGCATGCACACCCTTGCACCTTGGTCCTCCTGTGCTTTGGGTAACTGCCAACATGTCTTGCTCCGGCCATGAGACAATTATAGTATCTTGTGCACACTCACAACAGTTAACACTGGCTCATATATAAGACTCGCACACTCTTGGCTCGCAGTCACTTTGTATGTCACACATTGCGCCGCACATAACTCTCCCCCTGAAGCCACCACCAGGAAGGGAGGCAAGGAGGGATGAATTGGATTGGACTGGAGGGGGGGGGGGGGGATGGATTGGTGAGGGAGGGAAGGGGAGAGAGAGGAGGAGGAGGAGGAGGAGGTGGTGGAGGAGGAGGAGGAGGAGGAGGAGTGCCTGCTTCGGGGTCCAACGTACGGTGAGCCTCTGCTTCGTCCCTCGTGCGTCCCACGTAGACCCGCCGAGGGAGTCCTCCGTCTTACCTCCGCCAGAGTACGACGAATCTGGCCACATACCTGAGGATTCTTCGATCCTCCCGGCAGGCCGTCCAAGTCACAGCGCTAGTGTGCAGCAAATTAGGTTCAATCCACTAGCGAGGGTCCCTGTCACCAGCCCTGACGGCTCCAGTCCATCCGAGTCAACTTTTCGGAGTCAGCCAAAGATAATTTGGGTGCGGGTCTCCCCGGGGGCTTGGCCCCCGGCTTAAGAATGTCACTGGGCGATGAGCCGCAGCCCAGCACCACTACGCGCGCTGCCGGCGTGGGTACGCCGGTTTCGTGAGTGCGGGATGTGTGTCGCTGCAACAATAGCACCACAGTGGTGTATTGCCGCGGAATCAACGGGTTTCGTGTGAGCCGGCACCACGTTGATGCCTGGCCGTAGAGTTCGCGTCTTGACAACGCGGTACCGCAATACGTGCACCAAGATGGTGCGCGATTGCTGAACTGGCACCGCCAATGACACGTCACCCCTGCACAGGATGCCACGAGACGCGGCGGAGCGCCATGTGCAGTCCCCACTATGGTCCCTCGAGTAGTGGCCTGGAGGAACAACCACGGCAAGGCCGACGTGACGATAGAGGGGGGCTTACACCACTGTGGTGCCACGCCATTGAGCAAGCGCCACGGTGGCGCGAGATTGTTGGGGCGGCACCACGGTGGTGCACTGCCACTGCCACTGCCCTGGTGCCACGACAGCGCGCGAGCGTCGCGGCGGCACCACGGCGGTGCACTGCCATTGAGCAGGCGCCACGTCAGCGCGTGATTGTCGCGGCGGCATCACGGTGGTGCACAACCGCCGAGCTGGCGCCACGCCGGCGCGCGAGTGTCGTCGCGGCACCACGGTGGTGCACTGCCACTCATCTGGCACCACGTCGGTGTGCGATTGTTGCGGCGGCACCACGGTGGTGCCCTGCCATTGAGCTAGCGCCACATTAGCGCGTGATTGTTGCCGTCGCACCACGGTGGTGCACTGCGACTGAGCACGCACCATGTAGGCGAGTGATTGTCGCGGCGGCACCACGGTGGTGCACTGCCACTCAGCCGACGCCACGTCGGCGTGCGATTGTGGCGGCGGCACCATGGTGGTGCCCTGCCACTGAGCTAGCGCCACATTGGCGCGTGATTGTTGCAGTGGCACCACGGTGGTGCACTGCCACTGAGCTGGCGCAACAACGGCGTGTGAGCGTCGTGGCGGCACCACGGCAGTGCACTGCCACTGAGCAGGCACCATGTAGGCGCCCGATTGTCGCGGTGGCATCCCGGTGGTGCACTGCCACTGAGCTGGCACCACGCCGGCACATGATTGTTGCGGTAGTACCACGGTGGCGCACTGCCGCGGGAAGAAACGTGGGGGGGCGGTGGTCTCCACGGGGTATCACGATCCACTGGTTTCCCGGTGTGCACGTGGCCGTTGCCAGGCTGTGTGTGCAGGCAATCTGTCCCACAGCTACCATCCAGGAGGTTCTGTCACTGTTGCCAGGTCACCAGAAATCGAGGGGGTTGCACTAAGTGTGGCTGCCCCTCACAAGACTGTACCTCTGGCCCAGGGAGGTGTCCTGGACGGGTGGCGGGCGGGGTGGGCCCGGCCTTATGAGGGAGAGAGGGAGTGAGGAAGTGAGGAAGGGAGGGAGGGAGGGATTGAATCGGATTGGATTGGGGGAGTTGGGGGGAGGGGGGGGCGAGGCACGAAGCCTTGCAATCTTGCTGCTCTCCTGGCAGCCGGCAGCGTCAATTGACTTCTCGCCATTCACGGAGATCTCAACCAGGCCTTCCTTCGCTGAGGCCTACCGGGGTCTTGAAGATTCGCCCTTTGTTGGTTTCTGCTGCTCCATGGTCGCGGGTTGTGGCACCAACACATTAAGGATCCACACGGCAATAATCTTCAGGGCGAAGTGCAAGCACTTGGGAGCGCGGCAAAGCCCCCGCAGCTCTCCACGAGCGTTGTTGTCACGTTTGCTCGGTGTTCACCGTAGCCGTATGGAAGGGGGGGGAGGGGGGATGGATTGGAGAGGGAGGGAGGGAGCACGAGAGGGAGCGAGGGAGGAAGGGGGATTGCGGTGCAATGTCCATGCCCCCCCAAAAATTCTGCTCGTGGGCCTATTCTGGGTCAGTCGACTGAACCCCTGGCCCCCACCCTCCTCCATCCCAGTGTTTGGGTGCTCTATTGCCCCCCAAAGAAAAACAGCACTTCGGATTCATTCCAAAAAGGCATCGAGAAAGCCACAATACATCGGCACCCCGCATTCCAGACATACCCGTCGCAAGGACCATCTCCGTAATAGAGTCTCGAATGTCTTTGTACTGTTCCCAAGTCATTCCAGCGAAGATATTGTATTTAGGGTTTTTGACTAACTCGTAAACTTGTGACACGTGGTGGTTCTCCAACACCGACCGGTCGTTGTACAGGGTAGCCAGGTACGCCTGCGTCCTATGCACGTGTGTAGATTGTGCAGCAAACTGCCATATGCAGGCGTTGACGACCCCGATTATGCAAAAAATTCCTTTGCTACAACCCGTCCAGGCACTGCACAGAATTTGCTTCAGGAAAATTCACCCATGCAACACCATGCGATGGGCCAATGCGGTGCAAATCCATTGCTTCTTCATTCTGCAGGGCTGATGGTGGCATGATCCACTGCAGAAAACCAGGGAATCCTGGACACTGGCATGTTGGAAATTTGGGTGGGTTTGCTCCAATCCGTTGGTTTGATTTATGAACCAGATATCAAGATCGAGCGGTTTCGGTCTGCCTTCTCACTTTGTTTATTCCCCAAGCGATGTGTGAGCTTCACTCCTTTCTGAGAGTGTAAGGCTCCCTCTCCTGTGCATGTTTGTGACACGATCCAGCATTGCACTTAGCACCAACCACCGCAGGCTCTTCACAAAATCGCTGAAACTGACAAACAACGCAAAGATACAGACTTCAGATTTCCATCACAGGAGATCAGCAACAACGGGGCGTTCCAAAGTGCTTCTCTTCTTCTAACTTTGCGGTATTTCTGAGTGATGTGCATTTTTCTGCATGTCTGGGACGGGCTTTCTTTCTCGCAGCCTCATATGATTTTACTGGTGTTGGGTGCAAAACCAGAAGCTCTTGTGTGGTGTTGTGTGATATTGTGTGATGTTGGATTGTGGTTTGTGGTCTGCTATATGGCGTGGTGTTGAGCTCCTGTTATGTTTCTGTGGCTTTCTTGTGGCATTGGAAGTTGTGCAATGCGGTCAGCAGTATTGCAGGACCCTACGAGAAGGCAGAACAGTGCAGTATCAGCGGCACCCACAGCAGTAGCGGCCTATAAATCAGCACACAGTCCGAATGAATAATACAATACAGGGGTCAAAGCTGGCTGCCCTGATGATCAGGAAGCCTGCACTGCCTGCACCCAAGCAGCATCTTGCTGCTGCAAAAGCACACACAAATCCTCTGCCACAAAGGCATCGAGCAGCTCAAACATTATGGGCACCATGCTTACTGCATGCTGAGGGGACGTTAAATGCTCCCGCACAGCATTTGCATAGTCCCAGATGGTTATACCTCATTGGCATGTGACTTTCATTGTGAGCTGTGTGGAAGAATTACACACACCAGGACAAAAAAGGAGGGAGACCAGAATCACTGACTATGTAATAAAAGTGCGCATGCACTAGGTATTGAAGTAACACAATCTGGTTCTTAGCCTGTTCGGGCCACAGCACATACCAGTCAACTAACCTCCACATCTGATACAATGGCAGCAACAGGTGACTCATGGCTTGGACTCTATGTTCAAACAAAGGAAATCCTGACCCACTGTTGGCCTAACCCAGGGGGGGGGGGGGGGTTCTGGAGGAGGAACCCCCCGTTTCAAAAAAATGCAGGCAGGCACCCCCTGCAGGGTATCCAACCCACTAAAAAGCAGTCTTGTGCAGGACCCTATGAGCAAAATGCAATGGCAAAAAACAACAGGCAGCATAAAACGTGCAACGAGCACACACTTGATGTGGAAATTGTTATTAAAGCCTGGATGGTCAAAATCATGAATGGCTGCAGAAATCAGGGAAGCGAAGATTTCGTTAGGTTGCATACTCAACACATCCTTCATGCCTCCTTTGTGGACGATGTAATGCATGATCTGCAATACGTCTGCAGCGTGGGTGTTGTTATGGTAATGATTGGGATGGTAGCCGGCCTCTACTGTCCGCAAGAAGTTGTATAAGATGGTGTCGTCAATCTTGTAGTGTGATACCAACTTACACCTGCAAAAACATACGATTGGAAGAATATGCTTAGTCACAGATATCCTCAACGCCCAAAGAAGTGCCAAGAAAAACTCCACATATCACGAGCGTCTAAAAAAAAAAGCTATTGCCTTTGGCAAGGCACCTTGAAGAGGGGTGGGGAGCCCCTACGCACAAACAGCAATTCTGGGGCTTCCGGGGAGCCCATGGCCCTGTGTACATGGGCCTAGCAGAAGCTATGTGGGTCCCCTATGGGGACTTGGTCTTGCCCACCACGGTGCAAAAACCCCCAAACTGGCGCTTTTAGACCTGAGTGATTGGTGCTATACGGCTCCCCATGGGTGCATATACACTTCCATTGTCACCAAATGGTCACCCAAGCCAAACCTTGAACCAACCAAGTTTTGCGCACCACAGTGCAAATAGTGCTTTTAGGCCCAAATGGGCAACACTAAGAGGGCCTAATTGGTGCTACATGGCAAGGGCCTGAAAACAGCTAACTCCTCACCAGTGGGGCGCCATCAGGTGGCTGAGATAGAACCCAGGACCCCGACCATTGGTTAGGGGGTCCATATCGAAAAAATTCTCTGGGCCAGGATCTGAAACGACGCACAGTGGCAGCTATAGGCCAACCAAGTTTTGCCTCTTTCTCTCTCTCTCTCTCTCTCTCTCTCTCTCTCTCTCTCTCTCTCTGTCTCTGGGTCTTGAGGCTGTATGGACAGTATGGGCTCCATCCAATTGCTAGGCAACCCACAGTTAACACAATTTACCCGAAAGTCTACCTGGTCCTTAACACACTACAACATGATGAAGAGCCTTCATTCATTCATCCAAAAAATACTTGCAACACCACTTATTGAGCAATACACCCATTAGTGAAAAATAAGCCTTGTACAAAACATTGTTTCACCTACAACACGTCATATAAAAAAAAAAGCACTTCGATTTTTACAGCTCCCCCAGCCTAAAATAGCTGAACTCATCCGACGTTGCACTGTGAAGTAAACACCATGTAAACAAGGGTCAAAAACAAGCGTGAAAAATTTAGAAGATTCTCCCCAGACAACCACAGTTTCAAGCTCTCTGGGTTGTAAGCATCCGTACTGCGTTTGGGTGTGATCTTCCGAAATGTTGTTGAGTGTCTTGTAATGTCAAACGTCTCACACTCTGGTTCACGTTGAGGACAATCATTTGCAGACTGAAACATCCCTCTGGATGCACGTCGCGCACCTTTTGGCGCAACACTGAGCACGCTTACTGCAATAATGAAGCCACACAGCGTGGGAGGTGCAGAAAGACGGACGCTGCTCCGACAAGGGGATAAACGACAGGTCTTTCTGATGCAAGCTTCATACCTGTACAGAAGCTCATAGCAAGTGAAGAACAGCGGGCAGCCGTTGGAGGCTTTAGCAATTCCAAATGCATCATAATCCCAAGTATCGATTTTGGCCAACTTCTGCAGAACCATCTCGTGCTGCATATCATCATGCACGTCTGGTAGTGGCGCTGTGCTCTTGACCCTGTACTTCGTCCGAATTCGATGCAGTGCATGGGGATTACATGGGACTGGACTCGGAACATGCTCCTTTGCTGCAGAGAAAAATGACAGGATTGCTTGTGCAGCAGATAAGTACCTTTACAGAGAGCCTAAACTCATGACCTGCCACACCCACAAGTAAACATTTATGTGGTGGGGCATTATGGCTGGTGGCAGGCCTCTTTTTGGGACAGGGGGTCAATAGTTGTGTTGCAGGTGCTTGCTTTCTACGCCTTGTGAGAGTGTAGGGCAATTGCGGCACTTGTCCATCCTCCACCATGTCTCCTGAAGGAAGCCAAACAGCCTCCTTTCGCCATGCGGGCTGCATAATCCCATGGTGGCATGTGGTCAGGCCCTGCCAAGCACGCTGCAGCCGTGCCTCCTCCACCTCCAAAGCTGAGCGCCCATGCCTGTATGCATATGCTTGTAGGGGTTACTTGTAGGGGTTATGCATGTGTGTCGTATTTTTCCGTGCTTCCTCGCAATACGTGGCCAGCCTACTAATGTGCTTTAGCATAGCCTCTCGGCGGGTGTGCCTGTGTCTCTGTGTGTTGTGTAGTGTGGCCGGTCACTGGTGCTCTGTGCTTGCCACCAGCTCAATTTACAAAATCACCCCTTTCAGTTGACAAAGCACCTTGATGTGCCGCCTCTAACATCGTCAAAACCACAAAGAGGGCAGCCGCTGCCCCCGCCCCCTGGCACGACCATTTCCTACTGGCTGTGGGTCGTCGCGTCAAAAAGGGGGTAGGTGCGTAGGCACGGGTGCGCACGGCTACTTTCTCCAGATATGCATGGTTGCGCATGGCGAGATTTGAGGGCGAACGGTTGAGCAGCACTTCATGTCCGATGATGGTGTTTATTGGTACAACGCCGGAGGGGTGGGGGTTCCTCGCTGTCTTCACCCTCTTTGCCAAAAAAAGCTGCTGCTTAAAACAAAATAAGAAGCAGACCCAAGGTCTGTCAGGGCCCCCACTGCGGAGAGGCAAGCATGCTGCGCGCGGTGGATATATTTCAACAGCAACTGAGAATTTGGGCAGGGGTGTGGATTGGAAGTTGCCGGGGCCACTGGGTACTGTGGTATGATTGTCAGAAAGGAGTAGACACTAAGGCCTTTGGCTGAGGCATGTCTCCACATGTCGGTCAGCAAGTGATTGTACCCAAGGATGAAGGTTGACCCCATCCCTTGGACACCACCTCCTTTATTTTCCTCTTTGGCCATTCAGACTACCCTTTTACTGGAGATGTTGGCAAAGCGGGTGAAGAAGACAGAGAACCAAGTCTCAAGCAACAGCAGCAGCAATGACCTTCGTGTTGCCAAGCCAAGTGTGGTGCAAGAGCCCAACCCACCCACCCCACACAGTGCCCTTGAACAAGAATTCCAGCACCACTTTTTGAGAATTTCCCACAACTGGCACTTAAAGGGCTTTCCAGCGAAATAAATGTTTGGTCGCACGGTTGCACGCAGCTGGAGTACAAGACAGCGCACGGTTGTGCACGCCTGCAGATGAAGAGGACGCACAGTTGCACACGGCGAAGCCCAACCCTTGCGCACGGCTGTAACCACATGACTGAGTAGGTCCCACATTCCATTCGAAGTGGCTGGGAAAACGTGGAAGGGACAGCAATAATGACAGTGGTGGTGACAATTGCTGGATCTGTTGCACCCGTGTCTGTTGACTGGCTGCTGCTCCCCCCAAACAGCCATCAATTGCCATCAACAACTGGTGATAAACTCCAACCCAGCGTTGGGTGAGTGGCACCTGAAGCACGTACAGAGGCATGACTCTTTGGACAGCCAGGCCCCAGGCAAACTATCAAAAAAAATAGATGATCATTGACACTGCCATAGACTGTTTTCTTGTGCAGTGCTGCTCTCCATGCATGAAAAAAAGCACTATTTGCCTCCCGGGCTGGCACTTGGAGCACAGCAGCTACCCCAGCGGGAGGGGGCGGGCATCAGGCCATTGCTTAGTGACCCTGGGGGGGGGGGGGGGTTAAGTTGGGCCCCGGCCAGGGCTCAGCCACCCACCCACCCACCCATCCACCCACCCACCCAACCCTACCCCCCCAACCCTAGGGAGGGGTCTATGCCCTGCACCCACAGTCACATACAAGCAGAGCAGAACTGACCAGCAAAAGTTTGCCAGTAGGAATGGAGCCTTGGGGAATTGATTGGGGAATTGATTGGGGAATTGATTGGGGAATTGATTGGAGAATCGATTGGGGAATTGATTGGGGAATTGATTCGGACCTTTTAAAACTGTGTAAAGCACCACAACCAACTCAACTACCATGCAGTTCACGCACTTCTGCGCAACAAAGGGTTAAGAGGCTTGAAATGTTATGAAAAAAAAAGTGAAAAATTCAGGCCGATCTCAGAGCCCTGCACAAACCGAAACCCCCGAAAAGCGCACCCACACCCCCGGGGGGGGGGTGCCTGGTGGCCCAAGATGCTGAAATTTGGGGCCAACCCACCCACCCATCCCTATACCCCCCCCCCCGGGGGTGGGGTATTTTGCCCACTAAGCAATAGCCTGGCGGGCATCACCATGTGGAAAAATGCACACAAAAAACGCCCCCAAACGCTTCTGCATATCGGACGTACCCTGGGGCAAATGCAGCAGGTTTTGAATCGGGTCATCCGGGTATAAATGGTCTCGCTTGTGGAAATCCATGACGAACGTCATCCGACGGATTCTTTGGACCATTCCCTCCAATTGCTCCTTGGCAGCACGCGCATCGTCCTGTGACACAAAATTGAGTGCGGATGTGGACGCGGACCAACCAGGAGGGGCATGGGTACTGAGTCCACGTCAATAAGGTGCACAAATCATTACATTACATTTGCACACGGAACACACCTTCCACAAGAGACAACAAACGAGCACCACAAAAGGTTCACACACAAACATCCAATAACCAAAATTGCATCAAGCAGTGTTGCAGGTTCGAAAATGAGCACAGGTATGGCAACTGGGAGTAGCGATATGTGGCGTACCCTTGATACAACATGACTAAAGTTCAATTCGTGTGCATGATGGGCCACCACCAAGCTCCCTCCTAAATACTGATGCCCAAATCACACAGGCTGCGTGATGTTGCACAATCTTGACAAAGGAGAAAAAACTTGGTTTGACAAGCTGTATTTGCCTTTAAGAAATTCAATGGATCTCAGAATCCTGTACCTTGGTCGAAGAGCGATGTTGATCAAAGAAGTCCGTCATCGTTTCGACAGAATGGCCTAGACGCCCCGCGACAAAATACGCCAAACACAGAACTTATCGTATTAGTTTTTGAAGGGCCAATAACTTTCTGTTGCGCAACACCTTTGCAGGAACATTCAGAACTATGCATTTCTTTTTGCAACTCGCGTCCCGAGCGGGGCCAAACAATAATAATATCCCGTTCATGCTGTCGATTGGTCTTTCGAACTGACAGTCAAACCGTCCAGGAGCAGCCACAGCGAGGTTACTGGGTGGCAGAAAAGAGCGAAACCAAAGAGGTGGCGCTGAAACCATGGTGACAGGTGCAGCCAGAGGAAACTCACAGTAGGGTTCTTGGCGCAACACCTGCGCATGGTTGGCATCTTCCTGCAAAGGTTTCAATTCGTTTTGTACTGTCGTCAGCTGCTGTTCCCGATCCGCAATGCATTGCCGCAACCCAACTTGTTCCAATTCCAATTTTCGAAATTCAGCATCACAAGGCCCTGCACCAGAATTGTGAAGAATGAAGCGGGAAAAGCCACACAACTGATCCGTCCTTGGGATGCAATTCGCGGCCTGGATACGCGCAACCTGCCCCCAGAGTTCCTTGAGGGCGACATGTAGCATTCAAGCTTCACCCCACAACCGGCCAACGTTTCGCAAACCGCCGCTGATATGCGAAAGCACACCAATGACGTTCGCCACGCAACCCAACTTCTCCATCCACTATGGGACTGACATTTGACATGTGCCTCAGAGGACTCCGCTTGTGTTGCATTGCAATTGTTGGGCAACTGTAGTTCATAATTTTAGCAGCAAACTACGAATCAAAGATTGTAAAAATGATGGAAAATTGGGGCGTCCTGTTGCGGCGGGCTGCTAAAGACAGTAGGCGTGCAATCAATAGTAACCGGCAGAATTGTGTATGCGCATGTGCGTATTGCACTGAGCATTTGGTCTTTACCCTCGCCCTTACCCATTTGCAGATTCTTCCACGTCATCTTATGTGGGGGGACTGGGCTTTCTGATCCGCACGTATCGGGGTATCCCGCTCCGCCTTCACGATCACTGCAGATCGCGGATCGGACCTCGTCCTGGGGTCCAAAATTTGAAAACCACCAAATGCACCTAAAACAGCTGTAAACACAATACCAGCACTAGAACAGACAAATGTGATGATATTGTGCCAACCAAATTGTAGTGAGGGAAAGGAGTGCACAACAAGGCATGGCACAAGATTGTACGCTTGGGCAGAAGAAAACCAATCCCGAAACCATTAGATTAGGGTAAAGGTTTTTTCTTCCACTGGCATGGGAGGAAAAAAGTAAAATTCCTTGTTCTTAAATTGGTTACTTTTCTTGTTTTGTGTAGTTTTGATTGATGAGTTCTCCAATTCCGCAATGTGCGGCAAACGATCCACGGTATTCTCTAATGCCCCCCCCCAAATTGTTCAAAACACACCTTCACAAGACCAAAGCACAATGAACGTCTACGAATGTGTTCCCCCAACAATAAAATGCCGCAAAGCGCAGCCGTTAATGTGGTGCGGCGTGCAAGAGCCACGAAACGAGTCACCTTGTCCCCCCCCCCTAAAAAAAACAACCCGACCCTTGTACTTCCCCATCGCGGATCGGACCTTTGGAACGCCCACCCCTCAACCCTCTTCCCCTTTGTGCCTAGGCCCGTCAATGCTTGTAATCTACACTAACCCTAGTATACGCAAGGTACCCGTCAAAGTATTGCAACGGCAAAAGAAATTTCTTCACCGGTAGTGCCGCGAGGGCACAATGTGCTACATTGGCAAAAGGGTTGTGATTTTCCCGAAAGAAGCATGTCCTTTTGAGGTATAAGTCCGCAACGAGCAACAATGCTCTATTAGTGCGCCGACAAAATTGGGATGTCAAAAGCATGTCAAAAGGGAGCAACGACCAACGCCGCATACTTTGCTTGAATTGAACGATGCAATTGATCATGGGCCCCAACATTCCGCACAATACTTGCGTGGGTTTCTCATTCTAAATGAAAGGGACAAGAAACATCACGCAGCAAACTGCGAATAATTGAGCAACGAAGTTGGAATGCACATCGATCCTTGAGAGCACACTTTCGCCTACGTCTATGTGAGACCGTGAAGTGACAACACGCGTGCGCGTGCAAAAAAAAAGAACGCCCCACGAAGAAAATCACTACCACGTTGTTGCACACCCGCTCAAGCTTGAAACGCACAGGCCGGTGATGCGGATGCTTGCTGTTGCCTCGAACCTCCAAAATCCCATTCTCGAAGGTTGCTTTCGCCAACGCTTTAAATTTTATCGCCCTGCAAATAAAACCATGATTGTGGTCGGGTTGGCGGAGTCACGTCGTCCACCTTGATAGGCACTTTGGTCATGGCCAACCCATGACACAACCGTTGCCAACCTCATGAACCTTGATGGACCTTCAACGAACCCCGTAACAACCATGATCCAATCGAACTCTCACATGTGACACGTCTTCCAACGCGTTGGGCACTACTCAAAACGCACTCGAAGCTGGGGAACAAAGCGGGTACAATCCACTTACTTATTATTAGCGATTATTGATCCATCCCAAAAGGCTTCTCGGGGAGGCTCATGGGAAGGCGGCGCAAAGCAAAGCGATCGTCAACAGAAGTGTAGACAACTTGCGTGATCAACACAATGCAGAAACAGAAATACCACCGATGAGTATGCACATGACGTAATTCATTGAAGAGGCGAGCGGCCATGGAGCATACTCAAAGAATTCTGGCCAATGAGACCTTCCACTTTCGGTTTTCACGAGCAACAACGTGGCTTGGTCAAGAACCTCGCAATACACCTCTCGTTGCTCATTCCACGTAGATATCACCAATTCTAACGGAGAAGATAAAATGTACGTTCTTCGGGCGATGCCACCGAGGCGTTGGAATTGTCACGCGCGCATTCTCTATCCTTTAAATCATCGTTTGGCAAGCAAGTTCACTAGTCTAAGATGACCATTGGCAATCCTTGGTGCGTGATTGATTGCATGTTACTTTAGATGGAATCTTTTCCACACTAATGTTCCCACCCGTACTCTGCGCTTTTATGTCCCGAGTAGCTAGCGGGCTACTAATACACATTGTGTACAAAAAGTGTACCAAAAGTGTACCAAAAAATGTACTTTTTTGGCTTCAGTACACTTTTGTGTACCAAAAATTGTACTTTTTCGGCTTTAGTGAAAATAATTGCGACAAAGTAGCATGTAAAAAAGGCGGGACACAAAAATATGCACTATTTGGGCGAGACGCACCTTCGGTGCAAGCATGTGCCAACAAGGGTAATGGTTCAAAAAGTCGGGCGTAGATGTACCAAAAAGTGTACCAAAGATATGCATTTGGGCATGAGTAACTTACTGGACGCCTCAACAACAGATGAAGTGTAGCCCGCAACATTTAGCTTACCACCGTTCCATCGCGATCCCATCCAAACGGGTTCGCAAACGCAACAAAAGGGGTGGAAAACATTCACAGTACACATTTGTCGCAAAAAAAATTGCAGCTCCCAGGGACAAGATATGGGTGGGTACCAATGTTGGTGGGATTAAATACAAGGACTTTGGAATCTCCTTGGACAATTACATGAAACGAAAAAGTTCGGATGTCCACAATAGCGTTCACATCGATCAAAGTATAGGAGTCGGCGTCCAAACCTGAATTGTCCGTAGTTATTCCAACGTAGTGCTTCGGGGTTGCGATTTTCGTGAACACGTCGACAAATTTTGTGACCCCTTGTTTGAACGCAGCCTCGTCTGATAAGTGCTTGCCATTTGCACGACCTTCGGACTCTAGCAACAATGCAAGGCATAGTTGGTCTTGCGTTTGCACCTATCGTGCTCGGGGTTCACAACGTATGGCATTCGAACACATCAAACCTGGTTTTGTCTCGTGTTTGGTTGGGTCGCTTGATACACTACTGCCACACCCCATGGCATGGAGCGGTAAGCTAAGAAGGAAACAATCGCATACGTTAGTTTGTGTGCCTTGTGCATGCCACGTTTATTACGGTTGGGTCAAGCAAGTGGGGCAATAAAACAAAACAGGTCACACGGCGCTAGCCAAATAACTATACTTGATATGCAAACCAACGTGCTCTGCAAAACCAAAGGTTACTGAGTAGCAAAACAGTCGACATGATCAAACTTACTCGATCCACACGCGAATCGAACATTCGGCTCGCAATCCGAGGAACCGGATTAGACATTGTGACCCAGCCATCAACATCGAGTGTTGCTAAAATTTCACGTGACACGCATTTCACCACGGGCAGTTGGTTGGTTGCCTGTTCCAACACTTCAGTGTTTCTGAGGGGGTTCTACCAAAATCTGGAGCCGGGCCTACATCAAGGGGCTGTTCTGCTTTGCAAACGGGTTACAGTACATGAGGGTGGTATTGGCGTCCGATACTATTCTTCCCTTGGAGATTTTGCTGTCTAGTGAAAAACCTAACAATTACTGACACCTACCTCGTGTTAGGCATTATCACCTACCTCTGTGGGTCGTGCAGAGGCCTACGATTCAGCCCTTACTCTGGGGTGCTTAATACCAGTCCGGTGCCTAATGAGGTCTAATTAGATCCGCAGATGCGTCCACTGCACAGTGACTGCCATGGCATGCTTACCGCGCACTAGCGACCCACAAGTACAGTCGTGTGCAGACCCCCCGATCAAATTGCACGGGAGTTGTGTTGTAGTGAATGCCTGGTAAACTATGTCCATGCCATTCCCAGGAAGGGGTTAAGCTGACAGACAATGAATGAATGAACTATGTCCATGCCAAATGACCTTCTCGATGGTGGTGGCAGCAGACCCAAGGAAGATGTAGAAATTGTTTGATTTATGTGCTCAGAGAAGGATCATGCATCAGGATGTGTTGGGGTCATGTGTGCGGTGTTCCATCATATGTTCCAGCAGGCTTCATTTCATGCCATCTTGATGAGACCAGCGTTGCATCATATGTGCTGCCCTGAGGCTCCTGCATCGACTCCAACATGTGTGTGTTAGAACTCCACACTTGTTGTGTGCAATAAAAGCGAGGGTGGTCCTCATGGGTAACACGTTTCGCAAGCCACGGTTCTTTTCCTTCCGCACCATTTTCTGGCTGGGAAGCTTGGTTCCAAGAGGATTGGAAATGAAACCTACAAGTGCTCCAAGCGCAAGTGCACGAAGTGAAAGGGACCAGGGCATCTGGAGGTGTACTACAGGCTTCGGAGACACGCAGTTGCAAGAAATCTGGCCTCCAATAAAACGTTACTGTTTGGGTGTAAGGCGCTCACCGGGCTGGGTGTTTTCATGGGTTCCTCACCCACAAACGGAATAATGCTTCAAATTTGTTGAATGTGCACTCAATGTCCACCTCTGCCACTATCGCACGAGTGAGGGACAACCGTTAACATCTATTTCCCTTGCACGTGCTCTACACATTGCACTACCGTGACACGCCACATTCATGTCTTCTTACATACGGGGAGATGTTCTGGTCACAGCAGTCCCTCAAAACATTGGAAGAACGTACAGCAATAGTAGGAGCCATGGCTAATGCCAAGCAGCAAGGGTCTCGAAAAAGGGCTCCAAAACCCCGCCTGTCATGACCGCTGTGCTAGATTCTTGGAGTCGGGGTTCTCCTGAACTTGGTCACACACATAAAACGCACTCGCTAAGTCGAGCCAGTCAAGCTCAAGGATGCTTTTAGATTCGGACACTCAAGAACCAATTTTGCATTCCCATACACAGTCACGTAGTTTGCCAAGGTCGCCATGTATTCTTCAATTTGAGCTTCAATTTGAAGCCCTTTCGCGGATTATTCAGGTGCCATGATCCTAGCAAGTGACACATTCAAGACCCTTTTGTCGTGGAAAACTCAGCGGAACACTGTTTTTGGAGGTCCCTCGCTTCTGCGTTCCTTTGCAGCGATCAAGGAGGGAGACCTATTAAGTGTGATGGGACAAGACCCTGTACCTAATGTGCTTGCTCGTTCGGTAGTCAACTCACACCGCTGGACATTGAACCTCTGCATGACCGCCCCCCTTTCCCCCTCTAAGCCAAAGAAGCCACCAACTTACCTTGAGAACACCGTTGCATAGCTTACCAAAAACGAAAATATTCCAAACTTCAATTTGCGTGATGTCGTCATATTGTGTGCTGCATACATTGTTTTGCCCCATGTGAAGGTATAGCACCATAATTATTCGACATAACCCATGCACGACACGGTATTGGTGCTTGGAGCAAATTGTTTTCTGCCTGTGCTTGCGGTGTACCCGCCCGTCAACTGTACCACCTTGCACTTTCATGAATTTTGCAAACTTCAGCGCACACCGTTAGAATACCAGCCCTGAGAAGATCGTGACAGGCAACCACCAACACAGGAAAATGAGAAACTGTCCCCAGCACATATCCCGAAAGGCAGTGGCAGTTGTCGGAGACACGGTAGTTCACCGTTCATGGGCCAATCGAAAATCACCTTTCATAAAGCCGAATGAGCCGAAGCCCTATACCCGCCCGTCAACTTGGGTTTTGCACAAAAACATGATGTCATTTTGCACTAGGGGAGGTGTCTTTTGCACAAGGGTGGTGCTTTTTGCATAGTTTCGTGCAAAAGACAACCAAAATGCCGGCCCTAGTGTTTGCAAGGGGTTCGCATCTCCTTTTTGAGGCTTTTGGCAGCGGTGGTGCTACGCCTTGCGTGCTTGCCTTGGTTGACGTTGTATCGTACCTTGTACGACATTTGCCATCTCTGGTGAGTTGCCGTGCTCCTATTCAAACTCAAGATGAAGCACGTTTCGTAATCTTCGAGCGTAATCTACCCGCATCCAACGAGAATTTCTCGCAAAAGAACGTGGACACATGCGCCATGCACCATATACTGTGCCTCAACGAGAATTTCTAGCAAAAGAATGTGGCACCATGCACCATACAACCTGTGCCTCACATGCACCACATCGCACGTTTGATGCGTCCATAGCATACATGCATGGTGTATTTAAGCAAAGAACCGAAACTAGCCCTGCACAGTGGAAGTGGATGAAACATTAGCCGATCATTAAATGTGGTACACATTTTCTGTTTTAGGTCAATCCATGGAATTGTGACGAGTGTTCTTTTGCTTTGCTCCATTGCATTGCGAATAAAGGTCAATGGGATGGTGGACATCCTCAAGCGACATGTCGGATTGCCGATCGTCTATGCGGCGCTGTCAGAGAAAGCAATAGACGAGGCCGCGCGCATTTTTTCATTTGATCTCATGCTCGATAGTACGGATGTGGATATTTGCTTGGCTCTGATGGTGCTGGCCACGCGACGCTTTGAGATCCGGCAAGCTCAAGACCAATTGACCCAGCTCTTGGTTCATGATTTGTTGCATCCCGCAGTAGATGGTGTGCATGGTGCTTGCCACCAAACTTGCCGTGGTCTCTCACAACTGGTGCCTTCACAACGAAGTTTCAATCATTGGAGGCTTCATTATGGAGCGACAAATTTTGTTTATGCTGAGCCTTCAAGGGTTTTTCAAGGGTTTGCGTTTCAATGAGTTTGGATTTGGACCCCGAAAGGATCCGTGTCACAAGAGATGGCAAGCACGTGTGCTCCATAGGTCTGATCGCATACGGTGAGATATGTTAGGCTAAAGCACGCACTGCTGCTGATCCCTCTTGGTCCATGCGCAACGACCATTTGGCATCACTGAGATGCAGGAGCAAAGCGCTCACCTTGAGAATCGAACGCCCTTGCACCCTCTTGTAAAACCTCCCCTCAGAGGGCAGAACCACCTTGGACCCTGAGGCGAAGTGCACGGTGCCCAGTAGACAGAGTTGGCGTTCCCGTGTGCACTATGGCTGCCCCTGAGATACACTTACGCTTTTTTTGGCCTCTCAACCCGGGCCGTAGACAATGTTGAGGACCTGTATCCCGCTTACCCACAGGTCAAACCCTTCGCGACTCACTACTGGGCTTGTGCAAGCGGTACGCAGGGCTGTCCAAATGCGTGGATGCCATTGTCGACTGGTACAGGCGGTGCTCGCGGTGGGAATTGGTGCAGGAATTGTTGATGCGTCGGGGCTTTGTGGGAGAAAAGGAGGAGTTCGGGGCCGTCCGCGTGCGCAGCATAAAGGCCTTAGGGGTCCTACATGGCTCGGTCAATGGGTATTATTTTTCTACGCCAATTGAACAGGGCAAGCGCTACGCACAGTATTGGAACATGTGTACTCAGCATTTTGCAGAGTCTCCAAAGGTATGCCTCCCTTTGGTGGCTCACCCGGAGGCAATCATGTACCCATCCCCCCTCTACATGCCCTCCCTATGCCATCCTGTCTCCCCTTGCCACCCCTTGCAGCATTGGCCCATGGTGACTGTGGCCCACTCCGCATTGTTCATTGGGCAGCTCAGCGGAGAAGCTTTGGTCCGTGGCCGCTTGACCCACACACTTTGGCAATTCCACGCGGTGGGTGCTACTGCTGCCACTATTACTACCTCGGCTGCCACTAATTAGTACGTGTTTTGGTGGAAGGTAGGGTGAATGAGGAGCTGTTGGGTCCACGCATTTTGCAAAAACGTGGGATCTGTTGCAATGGCATTGTTCTCATTTTGAGCCGCAGCATGCGTGGCATGCAGGGTAGCTGCATTTTGTTGCCGCTGGCCGAGACTTTGCAGGCGTTGGCATTCCTTTCGTCCTTTTTCATCCTGACGAAGTTACCCATGGAAAGTCTGCGCTAACACATGGCCCATGAACTCCTCATCACGGTGTTTATTGGACCATGGAAACGGGAAAAACAAGAGATTGCCACCAGCCCCAGCACACCTCACCACAATGTGCAAAGTGCATGAATCACGCTCAGACGCCCACACGGAGATGGATTACCATTCTTCCCTTGGCGGTTGCTTTCAGTTCTGCCCGCACAATAATGAATGTGGTGCTCAACCGCCTCACCACACCGATGCGGCCAGCGAACACAAAGCCCACGCCAAGGTCATGCGTTTCCAATCATTTACCATCGACTGCCAAACACACACATCCACACGCACACACAAGGGCCGGGGGTGGGGTGGGCAAACACAAAGAACAGGCACACAGCAGACCGACGGAGGACAGCACGGGAGCACAGCAAGTGGGCAGTAAAGACAAAGGGACACACACACACACACACACAAACATACACACACAGGGAGAGAGCAAATGAGCCTCTACATATCTCTGCTGTGCATAGTCGACAGCAGAAAGTGCCACCCTCTCACTCCACCTAGAGTCAGGCTTCTCACACCTCGAAGGCCCACATGCTCCTAAAACAAACCGCCTTAGACAGCAGGGGTCAAGCAGGGGTCAAGTTTTTTCGAGCCAGGACTGAAATGGGTCGTAAGTCGATTGCATTGAAACGCAAAGCCCAGTGTTGGAGGCAATCCTCTGGTGCAATTGGGTGTTCGAGCTGTGAGTCTCTGGAAATGGGGGGTGTTGTCGCACAGTGTGCGCACCTTGCGGCACCTTTTTGATGTTTCTCGAGATTTTCCCAGGCGAGGAGGCCCTCTCAAAACCACTAAGGCAGGTGTTCCTAGAGGCTCCTGGATGGCTCCTGCTACTTCTTGGTGGCTTCCAGGTGGTTGTTGTTACTTCCTGATGACGACAACACTGTGCCTTTGAGCCTGCGATGTGGCAAAATGTAGCAGCGCCCATGTAAACCGACCGCGAAAACTTGGCACAGTGCGTGGAACACCCTGTGTGAGGAGTTTGAGGAGTGTGCAGGCCCAGTTGGGTGGTTGGCAAAGCCGATGTGCACTTCGGCAAAAAAGTAAACAGATGTTTGCATGGACAGGAACAACAGATGGGTGCCTGTTGTCAGATACTGCAGAAGCTGGTTTTCGATGTTAGCCAGGCTTCCTTCGTCAGTTCCTCATCAATCATCTACTTGTGGGATGTCCCTACAGGGCAGCGACCCCGGACATATTCCTTTGGCTACGCGTATGGTGGTCGACCGCCCCCTGTTTTGTACACTTTGTGTCACTTCGGAGATGAGATTGGGGATGGGGGTTTTTCATCATTCCGAAGTGAGCAAAGTGTGTAAACTTGTTGTCCGCCCGTGTGTCCGCCGCGGACAACCGTATGTGTAGCCAAAGGAATATTCGATGTACACACCGACAGCTTTTATCTGCCTTGTTCTGCCAGTACGTGAATATCCCCCAAGGGGGGCTATCTGGCGCTTGCTCCTGTGCTTGATCTAACACCTCTTCGAAGTGATTCTACCATGTTTTCCTGCATATTGGAATTCTCCATTGAGTTCTGAGCACTTGAGGAGTGTACACAAGTTAGGCCAAAAAACTTTCACTCCTTTCTGCAGGCAGAAAATTGTTCTTCTGTGACTGCCATGCAAGTGTACCCAGTTCAGTTGTCGGCTGGACTGTGCCTGCAGGACAACAAAGAACAAAATGTAAAAGAAAGCCTTTATACGACTTGGTTGACAAAGGTGCTGCAGTCTGTTTCAGGTTGGAGACCGAAACAAACTCTAGTCTGTGTGCCGACGGCGGCAAGATGGTAGCGGACCGCTGCAGTACCTCGAGGCCCATTGGTGGTGTCAGATGGTGTCGGATGCTGACGGATGGGTTTTTTGTCGGTAGTGGCGCAGTGCAAGCCGGATTTTGATCTTTCTGATCGGTGTGGGAGAGAGCGGATGGATCGCAGGGTACGCCCACAGAAGGGTTTTTTTTTGGGGGTGGGGGGCACCCGCCCTTCCAAGGTATTCTGCCCTCCCCCCCCACCGCACCCTACCCTCCTCCCTTTCTGTTTTCAGACGTTTCTCGCCGTTCAATTCCTATGATTTCACATTCGCAGGCCATCGAGTACAACCATACGGGGTGTGAGCAAGGCCTCATGACACTGTTGGACCTGCCCCGCGGCGCAGGTGCGCGTCTGTGGCAAGCCAGCCCCAGTCGATTTCTGCTGGTGCATTGTCCTGGCTGCTTCCTGCCGCAGTATCAGCAGCACATTCGCATTCTGTATCGTGCCCTGCTGGGCACTCTCAACCCTGGCTCCTTCGTGGAGGTCAGTTTTGGCATTGGATTGTTGCACTGGTGGATCATGCAGGCGACCTTTTACAAACGGGGCAGCGCTGCAATCGCGGAGATGTTTGCGCTTGCTCTGTTTCGTGCGCTGCACGAGAAGGCCGAGGAAGAGGTGTGTGTACGTTTCGTCGATGGTCGGTGCCTCACCTCGCGCGCGAGTGCGCGCGCGCGTGTCCTTTTTTTGTTTTTTTTGGAAAGGGGCCTGGTCGCGCAATACTTTTTGTTTGTTGCCTAACGAGGTACCCACGCCCAGACAATTGTTACCCTGTTTGCCGCCTGTTTTGTCGCGCGTGTGTCCAACCCACTCCTCTTCTCACTGCCCCATGGTTGAGGGGGGGATGAGGGTCGTGATGCACTTACGCCACATGCATACGTGCTGTGGCAGTGGCGGCCTTATAAGAGGGCGCATCGTCCCTGCGTGCATCATTGCTGGCCCTCCGATCCGTTCCGCCCCTCTTGTCGTTCCATGCCTTATCGCGTTACATTCGCAGAAAGGCGTCTCTGCGTCCACTCCATGTGATTGCTCTTTTCGTCATTTGGGACTGCGGGCACTGACGAAATCCCAAAACGGCTCTGGGTTAGTGCCAGAAGATCGACAAAATGTCGATGGAACCTCAGGCAGACTACCGCTGTTGAAGAGAGCCATTCACCACCCGACTGGAATTGATTCAGACAGGGGGCGCAATCGAAAGTCCTGCCCTGTCAAGCCTGCCACCAATTTTGTGGGAGTTGCAACTCCGCAACACAGGGCAAGTGGGACACACAAACATGCAAGTATACCCACACAACACAACACAAAGAAATATCATGAGCCATGTCAGACACCGGAGCGCCAACAAAAATCAAAAAGACACACACACACACGCACACACACACACGAATGATGCGCAGACAATGGAATCCTAGAACTGCCACAGGCGTGAACTGAAGGCGATGAAAAACACCCCCGTGGCGGGGCAATTGGCAATTGGCACACACACATGGATGCAAAAGACCCCAGGTGGCATGTCTCCTTGTCAAGTTCATTTGCCTTGTTGCGTTCCGGATTCTCTCAGCCCAGGCAGTGGTGCGGCCTCCAGCAGACATGGAGAAGTGTGTGGTACCGAGTGTCTGGAATTTTCAATGTGTGTGGGTGTGTGCGCAGGCACGCGCGCGTGTGTGCGTGCACGCATGGGCGTGCACGTTTACACTTTGAAATGCCCTTTATAGGAAAGAGCACGGCCGGTTTGTCGACAATCCTGTTTTCCACAAGGGGCCCAAGGCAGCCCATTCAGTTAATGTGTTGCGTCTTGCGAATCCGCCAAATTGGAGGTGGATGAAAGGCTGTGCAATTTTTTTTTCCTTGCTGGGGTGTGCATTTCTGTCAGGGCATCAAAGTCACTGTCCAGGAAGCAGATCGTAATACACCAAACAAGGCACCATGCAGGGACTCCCTCTATTCAAACGTTGCCCCACTCAGAAGGAAATCCACCAGATTGCAAGCATAGTGTGGAAAGGTACTAGCCACTCAACCTGGCATTTTCTGGATATACAGCTAGCAAAGGGCAATATGGGGTATAATTTCGGTGGATGATTCTTCCGGGGTTGTGATTTTCTGCGATAAGATGCAAGAGGTGATCAGAAGAAGTGTGAAATTGACGGCGATATGGAGATATTTGCCACGGGATTCAGTTGCTGTCCGTCGCAGGGTTGTGTGTGCGTTAGGAAGGTTATGTCCTATTCCACGTGGATTATGCACCATCATTGATCGTTCAAGGTCCACCTTTCTGTTTTTCTCTGCCTCCCTCCTCTGCTGCCTTCCCACATGACATAATGACTAAAGTGATATTTGGTTGGATGCGTTGGGGTACCCATCCCATTGCTTGTGGTGATAGAGGTTGCCGGTGGAGATGGCGGTTACCCAGTGGCCACTGATAATGTCTGAATGTACTGCACATCACATGCCAACGAGCCAATCCCGACAGAATCACGTTCTGGTGAGTGCATGATGGAACACTACTCCTTGTCCTCCTTGCAAACAGGAGCCCAACGTCTCATGACGCTCTGCATATCTCTTGGGGACGGTGAGGATTGCGCCAACTCGGTGGGTTTTCAGTGGTCGTCGGCATTATGGCGTTATTTGTGCCCAATGTGTGTCCCGTTGGGGGGGTATGTGGGGTACATTCGGAAAGCCCTTGAAAAGGGCTATTTGGAACACCTGGGTCTGCATGCTGTACTGACGACATTTTTGAGATTTTTGTCTGTTTTGGACAGGGCCTGTGTTGCTTGCTGCCTCTTTTTGTCAACAGGCAGCGACCATGTCTGCATACAAATTCACTCCACGGGCTGTTGCTTCCCCCAATGCACCACAGAAACCTTTGGTGCGCAAAAGAGCGCGCTCTGGGGGTGTAAAGTGGGTGCAGTGGGTGGCTTTGTCTGGGTGAAATCAGGGTACAGTGAGACCATTGCGTGGCGCAAGGTCCGGCTGACCAAACAGCGCAACGTGGACCTCACAACTGACGGTCTGTGGGCCATGCCTCTCAGCACAGGGTGGGTGCCGGTCAGGGCGCGCAGGCTGCAGGATCAGGAAAAACTGAAGAAATATGTTCCAATTTACAAGCAGGGGGATGTGTGCCCCAATGGGGTCCCTGCCCTTGTGGAAAGGGGCAACAATGAGGACGATTCGGATTCAGAATAATCAGTGGTCCCTCGAGCATTGCCCTGTCTTGTGCATCGTCCACTTTGCAGCTCCGTTTGCTCAAAAATGTGATCATCTACTCCCCCCTCCCGACCCATACATTTCTGAAACGGCCTTTCCTCACAGATTTCAAAAAGTATACACATACCCCCCCCCCCCCCAAACGGGACGAAATTTTGGTGTATTGGACCAAAAGTTCACAAAACCCAGGAAACGTGCCAAAACTCACCGTGTTGGCGCACAACGAATGTCCCCGAGATATGTCAGATTTACAAATAATTGTTGTTGGCCTGCCGAGAATTTTAATCCCCCAGTTTCCTTGCCTATGCTCCTCAGGCACTGCACAGCCCAGAACCCGCAGAACTGTGGCAAGTGCCGACATGCCTGCGCCCTGGAGTGATGCCTGATCTGGAGGCCTTCTTCCGCCCCAAAGCTGCCTTTGTGGCCTTGTATCCCACATTCTTTGCATGGAGCCAACAACCCACGTTCTGCATCCCGGGATATGGCGCCCCCAGCTCCCACCCCAGGGACACCACTATCTGGTGCTTCACTGCGGACTCTGCACCCGCCCTCAGCATCGCCAACCCCGACCTGATCGCACTGCTGGACCTGCCAATGTCAATGCAGGTGCCTTTGTCCCGGGGCCGCCCTCGTGTGGCACCATCGCGCCCCTTCTGGAAGCTCACGCCATGCCACACGTGGCCGCCATGTAAGTATGACGTGTACGAGGTGGACGACTACGTGCTGGAGCGGTGGCAGACTGTCCATCAGACCATCCGCAACTTCCGCATCGATTGAATCTTATTGCGTTAGCACCGAAATTCGGGTTTGCGAAGGCCAGCCCCAAAGGACAACCGCGGCCGCCGGCCGTTATTGCCGCCAATCGAGGTCGATTGTCCGCCAACCGTGGTCGCCACCCGACGTTGCGTGTTGCGTTCGGGCGCATCGGAAGGGGGTGTTGTTTGTAAGCACGGCCCCGTTGGGCTCCCTCCCCACAGCAACAAGGGGGCCATTGCAAAACAGCTACGCATTGAGATGGCAGTGTCACAAGCCTGGCTTACTTCCTCTACGGTACTGCACAGAGGACCATTGCCTGGGCCCACTCTCGCTCTTCCCAGAGACGTGGGACGAGCGGACCATCCGGTAGCACAAACACCGCGCGCTGAACGACAACGCTGCGACTGGCCCCTGATGCGGTGAGAAGGCAGATGAGGCTTCAGGGGTTCTCGACCCTGCGGGACCCTCTGCAAGGCATTGTGCTGTCAAAGTGGCGGTGGGGCCCGACCACAAGCGAGGTCTTTGGGGTGTCCCGCATGCGCTTTGAGCATCTCTAAGCGCACTGGGTGCTTGTGGATGGCCTCAAGGCGCAAGGCTCAAGCCTCAAGGGCCACCCAGTGGTGTTCCTCGTCCATCAGCATCACTTTGTTGCGGAATGGGTTGCCGGTGTCCTGCCGTTCCGCTTGTGGGTCGTTCTGACGAAACTGTGAGTACTCATCATTGAAATTTCCGCTCCCGCCACCGTAGTTCCAATCCATCCACACGGGTGGCTGGCTGAACCTTGGACCGTGTCCTTGGCTACATCCCTCCTCCGATGGGACGTGTGAACCGTCCAGCCACAACCGATGCCTCTCATCCCAGTGCGCACGGAAGCCCAACACAATGTAACACAAACCCGGCTCATCCGCATGTGCCGCATCCTTCAGAAGTCTGCCGTCAGGTCCTTGAGAAAGAGCGAATGTTGGCATTTGAAGCCCCGAGCAGGGGCCGAGGACCGTGCGGGAGGCGTGTTGTGCTTGCAACACCTTTGAGCAGCGGGGACCACCCTCACGTTTTTTCGCACCTTTTGAACCTGGCTGTCCGCTTTTGGACATGAGCAAGACTTGTTCGCTTCGAATCTGAGCCCCACTTCCGCGACTTCAACCACAGCTTCTCCTGTGGGCCAAACTAGTAATGGCCGTGGGCAGGTTTGTGGGCGGTACTACGGTACATGGCAGGTGGCAGACCCGTGAGCACTGCCAATTCTGGTCACAACTGTCTTTAATATTCGGTCCGTGCTGTGGTTCGTAGTGTAGAGTAAGTGCCAGCTTGCGTGATGAAAGGTCAATTTTGATGTTGGAGAGGTCAAAAATTCACTATTTGGTGAATGTGGCCAGTCATGCCTCCAATCATGCCCACAACCATGCCCAATCCGGTTTGGTTATTTGGTTCTCCCAGAGGTGCCGTCGTTCGACGTCAATGTCATCAATGAGATAATCTCTGCCAGGGAAGGACACCTGCGGGAAGTCAGGCAGTCGACTCCACCGTGTGTACTGGGTCATGATTACAGGCGGGGGTCCTGGGGGCTCAGGAGCTGAATTGATGACCATCGGGTTGCTGTTGCATGCGCTGCACTGCACTGTCTGCACACCGCACGCTGTGCACTCTGAGCTCGTCATGTTGCGCTCTGAAGGTTCTGCACGCTTCACTTTGCACTGTATCCTTGGAAAATGGAACACGTGCAATCTGCACATTGCACTCTGCACTCTGCACATTGCATACTTTGAACTCTCAACAGGGGGTGAAAATGGGCCTTTCCAGGGCCCATCCGCTGTGCCAACAACAACAGTGTATTTGGTCCACAAGAACCAGAGTGCAGTGCTATTTGCCACTGTAGCGATTCCAAAATGCTTTTTGTGCAGTGTGCAAAGCGCACACAGCGTGCAGAGTGCACTTTGTGAATGTGTTGAACGTACACTGCAATGTGCGAATTGCACAGACTGCAGTGTGCAGAGTGCGCACTGCGGAGTTCGTAGAGTGTACAGTGCGGTGTGCAAAGTGTGCTGTGTGTGGAGTGCAAAGTGCTAGAGACGGGGTGAACAGTGTGCAGTGTAGTCAAATGTGCACAGCAAGCATTATGCAGATGGCGCAGATGTGCGACTGCAGAGATGTGCGACTGCAGATTGCACTCTCTTTGTCTGAATGGGCATTGCCGAAATGGCCAAAATTTATGCCCCTTGGGCCATTTTGCTGGACAGAGCCGTGGTAAGCAAATAAGATACAAACACAGCCAGCCTGCGATCGTCACACAAAATGCACCAGTTTTGATTGCACCACTTTGAGCAAGGCTGTGATATTTGTCTATGTCTTGTCATTGGAAACAATGGATGATGCCTGGGTTAAGCAGCTGAAGAGGAGGCTCCATCAGCTTCATTTGCTGCTGTGACTCACACATCTTCATAATGCACATCTTATTACTGAAACCATGGATTGCACCAGATGGTGGGTAGGTCCCAAATATTGAAGATGACAAAGATGTCCCACTACACAGGAGGTTCATGTTTGTTTGAAGACAAACAAAAGTTGAAAGATGGACAGAGCAAAGCATAACGGTGTAGTGTGCAAGAAAGAAGCGAACAATGTTTCATGAGCTAGGTCCATGTTTTCAAAATTGATTCCACTTCGATGTAGGTTATCCTACCATATGCAAGAAAGAAGCGAACAATGTTTCATGAGCTAGGTCCATGTTTTCAAAATTGATTCCACTTCGATTTAGGTTATCCTACCATATGTATGACAGCATAATGTTTCTATTGCGGGAACGGTAGTGTGCCAAGAGTGTGGTCAGCATCTTTTTATGCCTGAATGCTATCCCAGCGCTATCCCAAGTGCTATCCAAGACTTTCTTGCCATGGGGATCGCAAATACAACAACGGTTCTGTGAGTCCTCCCCCATTTGGCAACCTGCAGTAGAGCTTATGTAGCCCTTTCAGTTTTCCTTGCTTTGGGGACCTCAGTACACATCTTGCTTCGAGCCATGTTGGTTGCATTATGGGGAGCACCTGACACAGCGCGGCGTGGCTGCGGCATGGCTATTTGGCAACAAATGAAGGTGATACTTGAAGAAGTGAGCACACTAGGCCACATTCAAGGCTGATTTTGGACTTTTGACAGTTAAAGGGGGACCTGGGGGCCAATATTCGAGTGCAAAAGCCAGTGGATGGTGCTCCAAGGTGTTTGTATCATCATCTAGAATCGCCAAAAAAAAAAATCGCATTTTTTGGCATTATTTTGAACAGATTTCGAAGCCTCGGTCCACCACTTGCGACACCCTTTCTGGCTGCCATTGTTGACTTTCTTGCTCAAACTTTGTTTGACTGTACTTTGCACCCATGGGTATCACCGCCAAAATTTTGGCCAAATCCAAACCACCACAAAATTCTGAGTTTTACCCATTTCTAGTGTGCTTGCTGCTGCTTGTTGCTTCTTGTTGTTGTTGTTGCTGCTGCTGCTGATAAAAGGGGTAGCTCCACCCTACGCCCTACAAATAGAAGGTGGGGTTCAGTCTCAAGCATGCTGTTGTGTGCAGGTCGCATGAAAACCCCCCTCAATTTCACACATTGCTCCAAATCCCTCCCAGCCCAAAGGGTATTCAACAGACGGAAAATAAGGATGATTTGTCCTCAAATCCAGCCAGACAACTGTATTTTTCCCGGTTTGTCCTTGGACACCACGTACACATACAATCTACCCACACCTAGCACAATCACCCATTTTCACCCATTTTCACATGTTTTTTTCCACATTTTTGCCGCACGTTTTCTGCCCACTATGTCTGTATGTCTGTATGTCTGTATGGGATGCTCTGACTGCTACTGCGTTGTTGCTCCCGAGCTTTAGTGTATCCTGCACTGCGGGGATGACCATCCCAGCCCCTCTTCACTGTAGCATGGGTTTGCAGAGGGCACATGACTTAACACCTAATCTAGCCGTAGGAATACAGTGCCACATCAGCTTCCGCTCTACGAGCTCCCACTGCAGGTTTGCCACTTTCCTGAGCCTTCATCCTCTCACCTTGGCGTGTTGACGGGTGTTGTATGTCTAGCTACCCCACCCATCACTTCAGGAGAGTTGGAGACCCCAGTCCTTCGTGCTGCTCTACGACCTGGGAAGGGAAGGTAGCTTGCGACTGTGTCTAGCTAGGGTAGCTCAGGTGGCCTAATTCTGAGGGCATTTGGAAAGAGTGTGTCCCGGGCTCTTCAGGGGGGGGGGCTAAAAGTAGCGCGCAGTGCTCTCGATGGACACTTGGTGGGACTTCGGTCACGAGTTAAAAAAAAAAAAGTAGTGCGCAGTGCGTGCACAGTGCAAGGGCTCTCGGGAGGCAGGGAGGGAGAGTGGGGCACCTGCCAGTAGGTGGAAGAAAGTGGACATGAAAAAGTACAAGATGTGCTCCCGGAGCAGAATGTTTGGCATGAATTGATGGCTTTGGATGATGTTTTGTTTGCTGTGCTTGCCCAACCCTCCGGCCCAACCTCAGTGATGTCAACATGATGTTCTTCAATGCTACAAAATGCCCTAGCCACTTTGCTCACAAATGTTGTGCATAGATAGCCAGCTTATCTACACATTACGCATGTTTCTGCAACTTTTGATGCCTTTACTTTAGTTCTTGCAGGGGAAGGGGGCTGAGGTACCCTCTGTTGTCACTACTGACTGTTTGTGCAAAGTCGCCTGCTCTCTTCTTCTTCCGTGGCACAGCTGTTGCTGCCTTTCTGTTTTGCAGACCAAGTTTCGTCAGATTGCATGCGAACATGTGAAGAGTCGAGTCACCCCTTGTCCTTTCGGAAGCTCTTCCCACCGGTTTCCGCACACCATTCCCCAGGGGCCCCCAACAATGCATCCTCCCAGTCACAAACATGTCATCTTCCCGAAGGCTGCACTGATGCCACTGCCATCCCCTTTGGCCTGCTCGTTGACAGTCTGAGGGCCTCCTTCAATGGGGACTATGGCCTTATGGCGACCTTTTATGCAGATTGGGGCGTGGACTATCCACTTCCTCAAGCCTTCAGGTGTTTGCAAAACCATGACAGCCAGGCAGACCCCACCCATCCGAGATCAGCTGGCTTCAACCCTGCAACCCCATATCATGGTGTGTCCAAGTGTCAGGATGCACACAGGCTACACCACTGGATTGGAGGTGGTGTGGAGGTGGACTTGAGATGGTATTGCAGCTGGATCGCAGCTGGGATTGAAGTTTGGCAGGTGATGGACTAAGGGTGGGATGGAAGGTGCCATTGGGGTGAAGTAGAGGTTGAAGTCAGGTTGCGGGTGGTCTGGAGGTGGGATTCGAGGTGGGATAGGACGTGGACTGAGGATGGGTGAGGTGGCCGGATTGCAGCGAGCGTAGGCCAGCACTTGTCACAAGGCATGCTGACAGTCGCATCTTTTTGCCACGTGTAGAGGGCATCATGATGGGGATTGGGTATTTGCACACGGAAACAGAGTGCATGTGAATTGCCTTTTGCAAGCCTTCAGAAAACTCAATAGTTACGTGTTGCGATTTACGATGTATCTGTGGTCTTGCCATTATGATCCATCAAGAAAAACCTGGGGCTCTTTCACTGTGAAATGAAGTCCAATACTGTAGCTTTCACAGCTTTGTTGCATAGAAAGGACAAGATAAAGTGGCATTCAGGTTTCAATTGCATTGCGTTGTGCAATAGATCTTTGATCACGACATGACACAAGGTCACTCCATTGATGATCTGCGCCAAATTGTACATTAGGGTGGTGCATGCATTACATGGGAAGTTTTTTTTTTTTGTGAAATCAAGTCATCAATGGTGTCAAACCAATTGATGGAGTCACTCCAGCGTGAGCTATTCCGATACATTGGTTTGCAATATTTTGCTTCCTTCTCCAGATAGCTTGGAGGAATTTTTCTGTCGCTAAATGTGTCGATACGGTCTCAAGATGGCCCAAAACATTCATTCGGGGGCCAACGGTGTGCACTGTTGGGATAGCACTATGCTATACACGTGCTATGCTCCAGACCCAAACACCCAAACTGGGCAAGGGGTATTGGATGCAAACATGCTGCAAACACCATCATACACTGCAGGGAGGAGTTTGTGCACAGCACACGCAGTGTGCACAGAACATGCAGTAGCACGTACACAGTGTGCATGGCACATGCGGTGTGCATAGCACATGCACAGTGTGCATGGCACATGCGGTGTGCATAGCAGATGCATGGCACGCAATTTCTCAGCAAAATCACAGAAATTCAGGGAAATGCAGGATTTTGGTCAACATTCCTGTTTTTCTACCTCGATGGTACAATACACTTCCAAAATGGTCGATATTGCCGCCTGCTTTTCATAGTGCACAATGTCCCGGGTCAAGAACCACTGTTGGGTATGGTGTGTAAGCCACACCCTCGGTCAAGTGAGATGAAGTGTTTGTGTTGCCTGTCATATCTTTGCTGTCACTTGGACAAGACGGTAGGGGTTGCTTGGGCCAGGGTTGCAGTACCCGAAAACTGTTGTGCGGAGGCCATGGGGGACCAAGGGGGTGGTGCATACCCCCTTGCACCCCACCCACATTTGTCTTGGGCGGTTGGGGGGGGTGGAGCACTTGCACTGCGTGCGCATGGTGCCCACCTTTTACACCAATCCACCCGAAAACGGCCCCATTGCCCCGTGCATCGCCACCAGCAGAGGCACAAACAGCAAAACACAAAGACACTGTGCTCTTGCGTTGGCGATTCCCACTTCCCAATGCATCCATTCAACTCCGCAACACCTGAAAGGGGTCCCCACAGGTTCGACAAGCGGCACAGATAGCCCAAAACACTTGAAACCACTGGCTGCCCATGGTCCAGCGCACTTCCATTTCTGCACCAAGTGGGCACCACCTCCAGTCCCCCCCCCCCCCCCCCCGCCTCCCCAAGGTGCTCCCTGTCGGGTTTTCGATCAACACCCTCAACCAATGGGCCGAGGGTTTTGTTTTCCGGTTTTTTTTCCAGTTTCAGTGCATTATCAGAAACTGCCAATGGGTTTGGTTTCCCACAAAACCACAATCCACAGACACACGTGAAGGGACATGCACAATTTCAACTGCGTCCTCTCCGCCTCACACCTCCGAGGGGGCAGCCCTAACAATCGACCCGAACCACACAAATCATCTCAAAGTGCATGCAAAGAGGGGATTTATGATTGGAAGGGAAGGAAAGAGGGGGAAGTAGAGGGGGAGCGTTAGCGCGCCGGGCATCTTTTTTGACTGGTGCCCCACCGGTGACCTTTTAGGGGGTGCACTAAGGGGGCGCACTTAGTGCAGTGCAACTATTTGGGCGTCGGGCCGTACCCCACCCCCTTGTCGTTCCCCGGGGGGGGGGGGGGGGTCACTTGGTCAACCCAAAATTTTTCGTTGCGGCTCATTGTGTTGTTGTGTGGGTGACTGTGTTGTGGGGCACACTTTCACTGAAATGGAAGTTGACAACACAACCATGTTTCCCCTTGGGACAAATGTGATGTTCATCCGCTCCACGGAGGAACCTGTTTTGGTGCAGGTCGTTGGACATTCGGAGCACGGTGATGCATATCGCCGCATCACTTATGACCGTGATGGCAATACCGTCTTGCACGACCGTGCGTCTATTCGGCGGGGGAGGTAGCCACTTCTGATTTTGGTCCCCTTTGTTGGGGATCCCCGAGAATGCAGGGGTGACGTAGCATTTCCGCCCTCTTGTGGGCCCCCGAGAAGGCAGGGGTGAGGCAACCAATTCTGATTTTGTCCCCTTTGTTGGGGATCCCCGAGAATGCAGGGGTGACGTAGCAATTCCCCCCTCTTGTGGGCCCCTGAGAAGGCAGAGGTGAGAGCCAATTCTGATTTTGTCCCCCTTTGTTGGGGGACCCCAGAGAATGCAAGTTAGGTGCTTTCATGTCTCACACCGAGTGTTCGGAGGTTGTTTGGCGGCGGAGTGTTGCCCATGTTGGCAAATACCTGAACCATGTTGTTCAAGCGATTCGATGGGCCAACATGTTGGATCCTTTCAACCATTGTCCCCATTTTCCATTCTTTATGACGCATTTCACAGACTCCATGCCCATCAGTTCCATTGGCGGGATATGGAGTGCCGACCTGCGGAATCCTCAGTATGCGGTGTGTGTTTACAAGGTGACTGTTGCCGTTGATATGTTGGGCAACATTATATGGATTTGCCCCTTGGCCCCCGGGATACCAGATGATGTTCTGATTTGGGATGGGTATGGACCTTCTTGTACCCGAGGTGATTTCTTTGATTTCGAAGTTGGGGGCCATGATGGCGCTTATAAAGGCCGGATTCATGTCATTGTGCCATTCATTGGAAGAAAGAATGGCACTTTGACAGCCCGCCAACAATCTTACAACGACGTGCACGGGTGGTATAGGGCACACATTGAGCAGCTATTTGCTCAGTTGTGGCATTGGGGTTTGGTTGGGAACATCTGGCGTGGCGGCCCCAATGAGTTGCACCACTCAGTCCGTATTTTGTTGTTGTGTCTCTGTTAGGGATCATGGACATGGGCAGTCAGTCGGACAGAGCAGACGGACGGCAGGCTAAGGAAAACATTCCCCCAGAGATGTAGCCTATTGGCACACCTCCTTCCCGCAGGTCAGCCCACAACCGCACGCCCGCGGACGGTACCCCACCGCCTTCTAAGCGGCCCAAGTACGAAAGCCAAGACCTCTTGTCCGCATCCAACGAGGATTCCGAGGAGGAGCCTGACATCATTGTGCCGCACCCACAGCCGCTGCCTGACCTCAACTCCCAGGCCCCTGGCAACAACCCGCCCTTGTGCCTCCCGCCCCTGACCACGCCTCTGGGGCGTCAGGCCGCCTTCTGGCTGCACGTCGTAAACAACTGCGACGACGACATCCAGTCCGCCGCCGCGCGGTTCGCCCGCGACCGCGGGCCCAACTTCGTGGAGCGGGTGCGGTTTGTGGTCGCCGGCCAGGGCAAGGACTTCCGGCTCCTGAACTTTTTGCGCTGCTTGGGCTCTGCGTCCGCCTGCGAATCCCAGGGAGAAACGGCCGCAGGTGTGTCGTGGATGTGCCCCGGCTGCGTGCCTCCCGATGTAGCGCAACCCCGCCTGAATTCTGTTGCGAATCGGCGGGGCTGCTGGACCATTTGTGCCTTGGCATGCGCACGTGCAGCCACGAGTGTCTGCCCCTGTCTCTGCCTCTGCCTTTGCTGTGCCTGTGCCCGTGCGTGCGCCGGCATAGCGCCGCTGCATTTGCACGTGCTTCTCCCTGTGCCTGTGCCACCGCCTGTGCCCGCGGCCGTGCCCGCCTCCGTGTCCGCGTCCTCTGATCTCTCCCGTTGCAGACTCGGCCCTGCTTAATGCCCTGCGGTCCTGCGCCGCCTCTGAGCACCCGCTGCCCCAGGCCCTGCGCCAGGCCCTCGCGGGGAGCACGTTCACGGACCTCTCGGCCGCGCTGCGGCGCCACGACGTCCTCGCCGCCGCCCCAGCGGCTGCCGGAATGCGGCTGCCGGCGGACGGGGGCCTCCTCATTTCGGGCCTCATTTACGTGGGAGTGCGGGACATGCTGTGGAACAGGGCCCTGTTGGATAGCCACATGGCGTTGCTGCGCCGATACCTGGGCCACTATTGGCAGGCTCTGCGGGCGCGGGTCCGCGACAAGTGTGTCCCGCCCTCTGCCGCTGCGCCCCTGTGCCACACACATCTACCCCTCCCTTCCTGGGCCAGGGCCTGACCTGAATGGGCCGAGTGGGGCCAGCCAAAGCCCGCCCCAATCAGGAGTGACCTCTGACCGGGATGTACGCCTGACCCGGTAGAGTCCTAGCAGCCGCAGTCCAAGCCACTCAGGGAGGGAGGCAGGCCAGAACACATCGTGGACCTGAGAGCACTGGATGCGACACGCCCGGACAGTAGGCGATGAAGTCGCGGGGAGCCGAATGCGGACATTGCAACCTGACCATTGAGGCCCCGAGCAAGGGGTGAACGGCATGCACTCACCCGTGCGTCTACGTGCACTCACGCACCGGCGTCCATGATGAAATGTAGTGCCCGCTTGCCCGGCATCATCTTATCAGCCGAGGTCAGGGGGTTAGAAAAAGGCCCCCCTGCCCCTACCCTCGGCAATTTCCCCTGGCCCAGCCGCAGCCACAACCATCGACCGGATGTCGGTGTACATCGCCTGAGTTGCAGCGCAGGGGTATGCTTTTGCTGTTATGCTGCAGACCTTTGATGCATTACGGCATTGCCGAGTGGCTTCGACGCTGATAAGGTCCCTTTGGCCGCCGGTGGCGCCTCAAGGCCTCACCCTTCACGTGCGCGCACGCGCGCATGCAGAGCACAGATGCGCCCACCCCTTCAGCAATGGCTGCAGCTCTGCCTCTCTGTGTGTGCAGCGCTGTTCAATTATTTGAGTACTCATTGGGGCTGCTGCTGATGTTGTGCCCCGTTACAGTGGCTGCGGTGCTCGGGATCACTATTGCAGCCTCGGAGATTGCAGACCTCAAAGGAGTCCCCTCTCTGGCAGGTGTGTGGGCGGGCAATGCATTTGTCAATGCGGATGCTTCCCCGTATGCAATCGAATCCGCTGACAAGCGACTATGACTACAGCACTACGGCTATGAATTGGCTGTGGCTGTGACGAGCAGGGCCGCCTGCAAGGATGCGGACACCTTCCTCCCCCCCAGTGATGTATTAGAACGGCCGTACACCGTGGGCGGAGGGGGGATACCCCCCCTTTCCCCCCTCCTCCAACGGAAAGGCCATTCGGGTGTGGTGCCCTCCAGACCCCCTCGTCTACACGGGCTGTAGCGCCGCAGCCTGTGCAGTTAGCACCGGCGGCACCCAGGGCAGGGAAGCACTCAGCGCCCTGGGGCCCCTCCACCTGCCCGGCCTACGCCCTAGGCCGTGGGGAGCCAGACCCAGCCCACGTGGCAGAGCCACCTGTGCCGAAGGCAGTCAAGGAGTGCGGGTCTGACCCCAGTCGTGCCACGTACCACCGCCTTCCCGTGCCGGAAGGCAGTCGTGGAGCGGTTGGGTAGCTTGTCCTTGTGATGTGGAGGTTGCGAGCCCAGGCCCACATCCCCCCCGGCGGGCTCAGCGTCAGGCTCTCCAGCCTCCCTGCCGGGGCCTGGAGCACGCCAACCGCCGTCGGTTGCCGTCCAACCGTCGCCGGTTACTCTCCGACGGTCGTCAGTTGCCCTCCAACTGTTGAGCCTGGTTTGACGGACGCCAGTAGTTTTTTTCTCTGAGAGACCACGCTCACCGGAAGTGTTAACTGGCTCCTTTTCTTCGTTTATGGGCTGGCCCTTGCCCTCTGTCTGGCCCTGCCACCTTGACGGCTGTGGCTCTCATGCAGGCCTTGAGGACAACCCGATTTTGAGTTCCTTAGTGGACGTGCTGGTGTCTTCAAGTACCTCTGCCTCCTCAGGCCAATCCAGGGCCCTCGCAAGTCTATTCCCCATTGCTGTGCGCCATTCCCGCTCTGTGAAAAGAGCGGCGAGGTGTGTGCATTGCATGCGTACACTGTGTGTGCGTGCGCGCGCGCCTGTTGCCTACAGAAGGCGCCTGTACCACCATGACCTTGTAATTTGTTTGCCTTTATCATCTCACTTTGTCGTGGATCGGTACTGACCAGAGTACCAATTGCCGAAATATCTGTTCGCAATTTGCTTTGGCGCAGTGCTTGTGACTTGCTCGTGAGATCGGGAGATTTCACAATCGTGTGTGTGTGTGTGTGTGTGTGTGTGTGTGTGTGTGTGTGTGTGTGTGTGTGTGTGTGTGTGTGTGTGTGTGTGTGTGTGTGTGTGTGTGTGTGTGTGTGTGTGTGTGGTGTGTGTGTGTGTGTGTGTGTGTGTGTGTGTGTGTGTGTGTGTGTGTGTGTGTGTGTGGGTGTGTGGGTGTGTGTGTGTGTGTGTGTGTGTGTGGGTGTGCGTGTGCGTGGGTGTGTGTGTGTGTGTGCGTGTGTGTGTGTGTGTGCGTGCGTGTGTGCGTGTGTGCGTGTGTGTGTGTGTGTGTGTGTGTGGGTGTGTGGGTGTGTGGGTGTGTGTGTGTGTGTGTGTGTGTGTGTGTGTGTGCGTGTGTGTGTGTGTGTGCGTGCGTGCGTGCATGCGTGCGTGCGTGTGTGTGTGTGTGTGTGTGTGGCCACATGCAGATGCCCGTTATCTTTGCCGCCCTGCGTTCTGCAACAGAAAGGCGCCTAGTCGCCTCCATGGTTCCATGATGTTCTGCTGACGAGGATTTTGCGTAGTAGGAACTGCGGTGTGACGAGATTTTACTTACGACCAGTGCCTGACGTTCTTCTGTTTGTGACAGAGCCTGATCGCTTTGCGTCGCCCGCGTGCGCGCGCGCACGTGTGTTTGTGTGTGCGCGCGGGATCCGTCGTGGATGAAATGGCCCTGTTGGGGGGCGGGTACAGAGAGCGCACCTGCACATTGGTCAGTGCTGCATGTTCTACCTACTCTTCATCAGAACGAAGGATGTCTAGGGCTGCTCTACAGTTTCTGAGGGGTTTTCTCCGACGGCCTTTCTTGTGCTTTGGTCCTTGTTTTTGCGGTTCCCAACGCAACTGCCAACGTGTGTGTGCATATTTATGATGTTGTGCACACATGCGCGTGCATTGCATGTGTGTGTGTAGTGTATGCATGCATTTTAGGGGTGCATGCATTGAGCATGAGGGCATTGTGTGCAGGTGCTGTGCAGTGTCGTGCTGTGCTGTATGTTTGCGCACAGTGAGGATATGCAAGGCGTTTGTGTTTATTATGTGCCTGTGCAATGCATGCACATTGTATCTGTATTCTTTCACACTGCGATGTCTATTGTGTGCGCTGCGCTGCCACAGGCCACAACACTATGGCACACTGGCCAAATGCTCCCTACTCCTGTCAGCAAACGCCGAAGGGTGTGTACTGTAGTTGCAACCACAGCAGTGTCTGAATAGTTGACTCCCTTTGACATGCAGTACACAGGCATCAATTTCAAGGGCCCCAAGTGGTGTTGTCCTGCTGCAGCCATCCGTGACTAAGTAATTACCTTGTGGTGCTTGATGGTGACAGGCAGATACCCGTTGGCGATCGTTTTGTACTTTTTAGGAACTCGAATGTTAAGGAATTTGATTTTCAGTCAGTGGTTGTCCCAGTGCATTGTGGAAAGCGGGGCCCTGAATAGTCGCTTTGTTTCATTGCCAGAACGGGGGATGGACACAGTGACAGGGGACAGGACTCACTGGACACACACACAATGCGCACTGAAAGCGCCGCGAGCACAGCAATAACAGCAAGACTGTTATTGCTTTAGCATGAGGCTGTGGAGTGAGCAAGTGTGATTAGTGCCATGTGCTCAAGCTACAGAAGCCCTGCAGAAAAACAAATATTGTGCCCAAAGACCAAAGAAGAGACCAAAGAAGGAGATAAGGGCGGAGAATTCAGTGAAGGAAGGGCATCTCTTGCGTAGTAGATGTCGTGGTTTTTGGGAGGCTTTGCATAGCTTGCCTGGTTCTGTACTTAACCCATGAGTGTTGGAGCATCCGGTCACTGCTGTCTTGTAATAGTAGCTTGTGCTTCGGGTCGTTGAGGTTCAGCTTTGCCTCCTTATGCGCCCAAAAACACTGTCCAAGTGGGCCTCTTGTGGAACCCACGCTGAAGCGAACTCAGTGCCCCTGGGTCATAGAATTGGCCGACGTTGTATTTGCCCATGCGCGATATCCATTTCCATTGGTCGATCTGTTGACATGCTTTCCTTTTGTCTTCCCCAGTGCGCCAGCCGTTGCAGAGTTCAAGCCCCTGATAGCGCTTCTTTTAAAGAGGGATGTGCCAGTGCCCGTCTGCCGGGCAGTGTGCACCATCCTTCATCATCTGGACTGCTATGCATCCCTCAGTTTTACTCATTGCCTGGCGGCAGAAGTCACTGAAGGAGTGCGCCTCACAAATGTGGTCGGGTGCACAGTGGCCACTGCGTGTTCGATTGCAGGTCAGTATCATTGTTGTTCGATTGTGCAACCCTGAACCTGCCGTCTTCCGTGCACCATCCCGCCTACCACCTCCCGCCAGCCACATGCTAAACCTGCATCGCGCCAGCCCCCTGCCTCCCACCAGATTTGTGAATAATCTGGACCTCAACCGGTGCCGGCCCTGAGAGCCTACAGAACCCTCGGAAGCACAACACAAATCGTGAACAATGACACCAACTGATTTCACAGGCACCCAGATGACCCTCCACAAGCCTGCACAAGCCTCTGATACTTATTGTCATCCAGCTTGACAGTAGTGCCGCACACACTGTGTCCCCATCAACTACATCCCACTCATCAGCCACATTCTGATTACCAAACTTCTTCTTCAAGTGCATCAGACCCAGGAATTTCATCAAAATTTCTTGTTACTCAGGCAGCCGAGATCCTACGGCATACAATGCCTTTTTATGCTGTGCCAGTGGGTTGTTGGGGCCCCTGCTTCTGCGTCTGAATCCGGATCATGCCTTGGCAGTGGTGACCACAATTGTATGGGCGATTGTTCCTGGATTGCTGAACCTGAGTGGTGCTCCCCAAGGTATGCCATGTCCACTGTATGCGGTCGACTTACAGGTCGATGATGTTCACTTTGGCGCTGCAGCAGTCTCCATTACATTAATCATCCAATTCTGAAACGAAGCAATCACGACGATTCTGTGCGGGATGATTTTGCTGCGTTTCGAATGCATAGTGTCAGGAAGCGTCAGAATTGGACGCACATGCATGATCTTGTTCCATCAACTTCATTGGCGCATTAGCATGTTGCACGGGTGCAGTGCCAAAGCTGTCTCCTCCTTTCCAGAGACCAAAACCCACGGAAGCATCTCACCTGGGAGCTTGTTATCCATGGGGGTTGGGGAACTGGCAGTGGAGAAAAAAAGCCAGTGGATTTCGGAACAAATCGGACGAAAATGGACCGGGATGCACCCCAAATTTCAAGGTACCTTTTTGGGGCTGTGGTGATCTTGGGCGGGCGAAACAAGTGAAGAGAGGCATGAGGCGTGAAGTGGCAACGCCCGCAGTTGCTTTTTGGCTATTTTTCAGGGTTGTTCATCACATAACCGTGGATATCAACCGAGTGGGCTTCTTGGCGCCTGACACTCGCTGACAGCTTTCTTTTCCCTGAGCTTGAGGTGGTGGTGGGTTCCGCTTTTCCAGGTGGGGGGTCTCAGGCCAAGTGTGCACATGACATAACCTCGAATGCAAGATAGCAGAGCTTTCAGCTTTGGGTCTGCACACAGGGCTATGCGGTGCTGTTGCAGGGTTCCCCAGTCAACCTGAATTACAATTCGTTTTTTTTTTGCAGTCAATCTACCCACCAAACAAAAAATGCACTTCCTAAGTAAATTACTCAGGTTTGAAATTTTTGCCGGAGATGCTGAGAAATGCTTTTTCTTGCGTTGAACAAAGATGAGAAAATACTCATCCTTCTATGGCCTGGTGAATTGATGCTTGCCCCCAATGGGCTGGGGTTATGTCCTGAGCAACCACATATGTGGCCCTGATATGGTAGGGAATACGGAGCCACACCCCAAGCAATGAGTAGCCCATTCTGGGGTCCCAGCTGCCCAAAGCAGCTGTGGAATGGTGAATCCATGCTTGGCGTGGACTTGGCAGGTGGTGTGCAATCACAAGCTATGCACTTCTTTGGTGGCCTAGGGATAAGTGGGGCTACCCCGAGAGATCGCTCTTCCTACGGCGCGCTTTTCAGGGAGTGCTGCACAGTGCAAAGTTTTTGTTCTTGGGTTGGAAATGCCGGGCCCCCTTTTTCGAGCTTTTTGTCAACATAGTGCAAAGCTACTAGAGGAAATAGGCGTTTCAAGGACCCGGAGTTGTAATGATGTATGTTTGTTCCCTGTGAGGACACGTGGTACAGCCATCAAGGAAGATGGAGAAGGGAACCTGTCCATGCGTCTGCAACTGGGGAGGAGCCGAACGAGCACATTGGGAAGTGTGATCCGGCAAGTAGGGATGGTTGAGGTCCTACTGAACGCTCCTCACCGGCGCTTTCCGAAGGGGCGCCAGGTAGGTACACAGTAGGAACCTGGTCAAAGGTGCAGGAGATTTTACTTGTCACTCCAAGTCCTCATACGGTGCGAAGCCTGAATACATCCAAACTC
This sequence comes from Eutreptiella sp. 'Long Island Sound 2002', assembly GCA_964036045.1. Classification (NCBI taxonomy): domain Eukaryota; phylum Euglenozoa; class Euglenophyceae; order Eutreptiales; family Eutreptiaceae; genus Eutreptiella; species Eutreptiella sp. 'Long Island Sound 2002'. The sequence goes on along the minus strand of OZ038385.1, from coordinate 63,055,814 downwards.
TCCCCCATCGCCTGAGCCCTGCTTTCTTCTTTTGCCTCTGAACCCTGACAGAATCGCAGACTGTTGTGGAGTCGGATTTCGTGCCATATCTGCTGCTGCTGCTGCTGCACAGCACCGCCTGCTGCCAGTTGAGCCCTCCAGCTTTGGATCTCCTGAGTGTCTTCCCGGCGCAGAGCCACAGGACGGCCCCTTTGCTTGCCGCCGATGTGTTGAGCAACCAAAAGGAGGTATGTGACCACCCCTTGACATCATCCAGGTCATTGGGTAGAGCCTCAAATGTAGGGCAGTCTCAAGACCGAGTGCAGTGGGTGCGTTTGGCATCTGAGGAACCTGAAAGTTCAAACCTTTGTTCAAGGGCTGTACAACTGGAACATCGGGGGGTTTTGAAAGGCATCAATGGCATTGTCACCGAAGATCTCTTTTTTCTGGTCACTTAGTCTGTGCTGTACAGGGACTGCCTTTCTTCTGCTGTCCACAGTGGGGCATTTTGACGTCTGTGCTTTCTGAGTGTCTTGTTTCTGGATGCCAAGTTGCCCATAATGCCAGAACGATCTCTCTGGTTCTGAGTTGTGTGGTGGCTGCAGCCTGACAAGACCTTGACACTGGCAACACCTTACTGCCTGCGCTGCTTGCTGGTGCTGTTTGTCGTTTCACCGATTTGTGTGTGTGTGTGTGTGTGTGTGTGTGTGTGTGTGTGTGTGTGTGTGTGTGTGTGTGTGTGTGTGTGTGTGTGTGTGTGTGTGTGTGTGTGTGCACAGGGGCATGGTCCAACGATTGGAATGTGCTGCACAGCGTCGTGCTTGCAGCGACCCATTGCCACCACAACTGCTGTGTTTCACTCGCCACACGCCCAACCATTTGATCCTCCATGTCAGTATGTGTGTGTGAGCAGGCGGTGACGCGTGGGTCAAGGCTTGTATACATCTGCATGTCCCACATCACAGCATGTGAGCACTGTTGCATCTTACGGCTCAAAAACTCTCCCCTCTCCCAGGCGGCAGTGTAATGACATCAATGGGGTGAGTACGTGACTGCATAAAGATTAGACCCTGCGCAACTATAGAGCGGCGGCGGTTCAGACATCCTGATGCTGGGAGGTATCCACATTACGTCATCACCTCAGGGTGTGAAGCTTCAATGTCACACGCATGTGTCTGCATGGTGCGTACGGGCCCCTGGCACGCAGTACGCTCCAGCGGTCATCTCTGCCTTGCCCGACTCAGTGACCTGCCAGAACAGCATGCCAGAACCAATGTCACTCTATTGCAGAAAGGCGCCTAGCCTCAAACATGTCTTTGTTCTGATTGGCCTGACGAGCTGTTCAGAGACTTGTGCCTTGTGGCTTCTACCCTGCTGCGCCACATATCGTCCACTGTGGGTTTATTGGTCGTTGGTTCATTTTTTCCCTCACGAAGTGTGTGTGTGTGTGTGTGTGGGTGGGTGGGTCAGCGTTGCTGCGTCGCTGTAGTTTGCTGCTTTTCCCATTGTGTGGGGGGAAAAGGCCAGAATAACGTTTGTGCACTAAAACCAGGGTCATGTTCAAGGACACCGTTTTTGTTTTTTCTTATTTTGTCAAAGCTTGCCGTGAGAGACCGCCCCGGTGCTTTGATCTGCTGTCCGTTCCCCTCTGACGGCCATCGGTTGCCCTGCAACGGTCGTCAGTTATCCTCCAACTGCCATGCTCCACATCGCATGATTTTTTGTTTTTGCTACCAAAACGTGTATTTTTTCCTTTTTTGCTATCAAATGCTGCCCTGACCTAGAACCGGCTTTCAATTGCTTACCTTCAAAAAATTTGATTTTTTTCCCTGAGTCAAACTGTATTTTGATGTTCCTGGGTCAGGCAGTGCAGACCCCATGTGTTCTTGCTCAGTTGCAGGGCAGGTCAAACCCTCATGTCTTACGTCTACCCTAGTCAAAAGGTAACCAGAACCAAAGGATAAACAGCAGCACAACAGCAGCACAACAACAGCAGAATTACATAAACACCATCATCCCGACGGTTTTTCAGCCTGAAGCCTACGCCCCGGCGTGGTGTGCTGACATTCACCTCCTCCGGGCCTGCACCAAGCCATACCTCCCAGCCTGCATTGTGGCTTTTCTTGTGTGCGTGTGCTTGGGTGGATGCACATGACACAGTTTCAAATCAGTCAGCGTGGCACGGGTAACTTAGGACACACACTCCTCCGTGGATTTGTTGAGGTTTGGTGGAGAGCATTCCGCCTGCAAAGCATTGCACTGTGCGCTGTGCTTTCTTCGGCAGACTGAAAGACGTCCAGGACTGCTCTGCAGTTCCGGAGGAGTTTCTCCAACCGCTTTTCTTTGCTCTGTTCTTGTCTCGCGGTTCTCAACGCGTGTGTGCGCGCGCAGTGGCATTAATTGAGGAGTCACAGTGCAGCTTCGCATCGCGTCCCCCTCAACTGCACCCCGCCTGATGCCCTCAGGTGTGCTCATCTGCCATGGGCTTCTGGAAGACGAGTCTCTCAGAGTCCGACCACCAACAGAACATGCTGACCGAGTTGCGTGTGTGGGCTCCGGATACAGGCGACGCTGAGCCCCTGTACCGACTCAGTGCCGCGTGTTTGATGGGTATGTGGAGGCTGTAGATAGCTGATAGAGGAGCCAGAGTAGTGAATGGGAATGCGGCAGCGGCTGTCATGAAGCTGCAGACACAGCTGAAGGCTGGCAGAACGTCGCAGCAATTGATTGGCACGGTGGTCGGCACCGCTGCGGCGCTTCTTGCTCTTGAGCATGAGTGCAAACTGAGTGCCCACTGCGCACACCTGGGGCTGTTTCAAGCCGAGTCTGAGAATGAGATACCATGGATTATGTATTCATGGGGTCACTGCCCAAACTGAATCTTTAGATGCGGGCATGCTCTGTGGACTCCCAACTCTTCCACTGATTTGGACAGCTCATCTAGCAGGTCTAGCCTCCTGGGTGCCTAAGACCGCTACTCTTCCCCCCTGAATCTTTTTGAGTTTGGCAACAGTCTGGTAATCTGGGTGGGCCAGATCAAACGCAAACAATCTGGGGGGCGGGTGCCATCAGGGCAAACAATGGAGGGGGGTGAAGTCGAAATCCTGCAGCACATCTGCGGCGGCCCATATGGATGAACCCCCCCCCCCAAAAAAAAAACTGCCGAATGTGGGAAGGTGCAATATTAGAGTGAGATACAAGTGTTTTGGTGCTTAATGCTGATAGCTTGAGTCCAGCTTTGGGGGCAGAGCAGCTTCATGGCAACGCCATGGACCACATACTACGAAGGTTGGAAGGTGCTGTGGATCACAGACGTAGGACATGTACTGGGCAACGAATGCGCAATGCTTGTGCCTGTGCTTGTGTGCGCCCGTGGCTGTGCATGTGCTAGTGTCTGTGCAGCAATGCCTGTGCCTGTGTGCCTGTGCCGATGCTTGTGCCTGTGCCTCTGCCTCTGCTTGTGCCTGTGCAAAGGTGTGCACGTGCGTGTGCCCGTGCAATGCTTGTTCCTGACTGTGCAAGCTCCTCAGATCTCTAGGCGATTTACACTTCACGGACTGTGGGTTTCCTTACTGGGTGAATGACCAAGGGGTAGTTAGTATGGGCCAGTTTAGGGATAATATTCTGATCGCCTCCTCATACCCCGACAGTGCGCACACACAGGTGGTCCACAAAATCTGCGGCATGCTGGGAAAGGCCTGGGCCCTAAGAGTTCTGTGTGACTGTCAATCAGAACACACTCAATGCCAAGGTACATGTCACAGCTCGTGTGTTACTGCCATGGGTTTTTGCATGGTCAGGGGAGCAATGGTACCGGGCTTGCTTACTTACACCCCAATACCCTCTCACCATCCTGGGACCTCAAGCAAGGGGCACCAGGGCCCAGCACGTCGGGTATGTTACAACAATATTCACAGGGGCTGTGGCCGCAAGTGTGCTGTGTGGTGCACAACATGGGCCGGACAAATCCTTAGTATCAGTGCGCGGTGCCAGGTTGCAGTGCTGTTCGGATACCCCCACGAAAAGGTGGCCAGGTGGGCTCATAGTGCGATACAACGTGCATACTCAATCACACGACATAGCTCTGAAAAGACTGCAGGGTACATTCATTAGCAAATGAAATTTTTTCCACGAGACCGGTGCTGGCACATTGCAGCGGTCCTTCAGTAGTTAGCACAACATGCGTTTTGGCAAGGACCGCAATACTCAGCATGGTACTTGCCTGAGCGACTTTCCCCGATGGTATCACAGGCGCATGGTGTGATGACCTTCAGGCACTATGTCACCTGTGGGAATTGTCCTCAGACGGCTGCCCCTTCTGCTCCCCCCCTCACTCCCTCCCTGCCAGACTGTGTGTGAGAAGGCTTTTCCTGCGGCGTCTGCGGCACCTGCAGTGCGCCCTGCGGCGCGCACTTTGGGAAACCTTTGTGGAGCTTTTTAGATTTCACCTTGTTGTTTATTGGGGGCATGGGGCCCGGTTTTACCATATAGTATGGCCCTTTTATACAGTTGGCGTCGAATCGAAACGCGAAACAACTCAAACCGCGAAACGTCGCAATTGCGAAGCGAAACGACTACGTCACAGAAACGGGCACCCTGTGATGTAGGGGGGTATGGGGAAGGAAGTAGTATTGGGGCTCTGCTACTTCTGACCGAGGGAGTAACGCCCCTCCTCCTTAACCACACTAGAAGGGTGAGACTTCCCTACCACGCTTTACACGTTGAGCCGAGGCCGTAGTCTTCACATTGATGGAGCGATGGTGTCAAAAGATCAACGTGTGCTATTTCTCAGTTATCTGGTTTGTTTCCGGAACAATCTGCAATAAAACAGGTTTCTCAAACCCCGCGCCGCCTGCAGCGCACCTGCGGCGCACAGAAAGCGTTCTGTGTGTCTAGCCCCCCCGGTACGGGTGGCCTGCCACTGCAATACCAAGTTGAGTATGCGCTGAGACTGATCTGTTGATTCTCTCCGCCTTCTCCCCGCAAGGTGTAGGTCACAGTTACATGTCTGCTTATTTTCGTCCTCAGGGGTGGACAGATGCTTCGTGCTCTGGACCGCCCCATCGACTCTGCCTGTGGACACAATTTCTGCGCCTACTCCTTGCAAAAAGGCACCTAGCCTTCATGGCAATGCACCCATTGCTCTTGAAGGCTTGATGAGTCACTGAGTGGCCCAGTGCTACAGTTTGGGAGCTCTTTGCTGTGTGTGTGTGTGTGTGTGTGTGTGTGTGTGTGTGTGTGTGTGTGTGTGCGTGTGTGTGTGTGTGTGTGTGTGCCAATGCGTGTGCCCATGCCGCCGTACATGCCCTCCCAAGTCACACAGGACAGTCTGTCTGTCCATCTCAGAACTGAGCCCCCTCCCCTTCCGTTCCGCCCTGTGCCCTGCACGGCGCCTGCAACTCCTCAGGGTACTACGCCGCCAACCGCAACGATGCGCTGCTGCGGTACATTTTGGAAGTGCTCGCGATTCTTTGGGAAGGGCTTGAAGGCCGGGCAGTGTGTGATGTGCTTCCGGACGACCGATACCTGCGGCAGTACATCAGCCTCCTGACAGGTCCTGTCCGGCTGAAGCCCGGCCGAGTGCAAACCCATGGCGTCATCCGGCACGAGGCACAAGGCACTGGAGACACCCCCCGACATCCTGCACTTGCACCGCGTGTTCGGTGCCGCAGCAGCGCTTGTTTCTTGGTCCATTTCACAGAGAGCGTGATGGCACGGTGGGCAGGGGTGGGGGGAGGCCCACGGAGCGCGAGTACTGGATGCCCTCCGTCACATTATTCGTGGTTGCGTGAGGGACCACTACGTCCCTTGGGGTCCTCCGCTGTTGCCCCCCCCCCTCCCCGGCCTCTGGCGATGGTGGTCGGTGCGAGCTCAGCCGCCGGTCGTCACCGATTCGGTCCCAAAACTGCATATCAAAAGTGTAGTAAAAGTAATGTACAAAGAAGACAAGACCGGCCATCAGGGCATATGAAGTCTGCAGAGGACATTTGTAAGCCACGGATGCGTGGGGGCATTTTTTGCAGTGGGCAGGCAGAAGGGAACGTGCTGGCACACACCGACTGGGGAGGGGATGGGCACGTGCTGCCTCTGTGGCTTGGAGTATCCCCGTGTTGGTGGCGTGAGACGTCACAGCACGATGCGTCTGTTGGCGAGGCTGCAAATGTAAGAAGGTCGGGGACTTTAGGGCCACTGCAGTCTGCGAAGGAGAGGCACCACAGGGGGGGGGGATTTCGTGGGCAAACGTCGTCTTTAAGGAAGGTGGCGAAGTTGAGGGGTGCCAGCAGTGCAGCGCAGGGTGTTGTGGTGCAGTTGGGGTCCTGCCCACAGGGGGGGGGGGGTCCTTGTATGCGAACCCCCTTGTGTGCTGCTTGCACTGGCAATTTGATGTGCAAGTCTTTATGACTCTGAACGCAGCGTGGGCTTGCACGTGAGGGTGTGCGTGAGGCAGTTGGGGCTTGGGGATTACCAGGGGCAGCGAAATCCCCTCCCCGAAATTTTCCCCGGCGCAATAATCCCCGTCCGAATCCCCCCCCCCCCCCCCCGGGCTTGGTGGACCTTCATTCAAGGAAAGGGAAGGGAAGCGTAAGCGATCGGCCAATTGGCGCCGCCAGCTGCAGACAGAGAAACCAACCATGGCGTCATGCCAACCCCCGCTGCACACACCAGCGCGCACACGGCGGTGCTGGAGTCGGCAAACGCGGCATGGACTCGGAGTGTGGATCTGGATGCCCCTGGTCAACGGCACAGGTGACAGCCCATCTCTGGGACAGCCGACCCCGGAGTAGTCAAACAGTACAAGTCATCCAGGGCTCCGTTGCCACAACCAAAACACATTCGGATCCACAGAGGGTCAGAGTGTGCAAGGGCGAGAGGCCAATAGGCGCCGCCAAAGCCAAACAAACCGACACCATGGCCTCGTGCCCCACCCCCCCCCTGCAGTGGACAGTTGAGCTTGGGCCGGTAGTGTTGGGGATGGTCCCTAAAGATGGACCAGGCACTGCCGTGCACTCTTGTGGGGGGTGTTGGTGGGCGGGGCTGCCAACCACCGCCAGCAAGGAAGATACTCCGCCGTGGACAGAGTGCTAATACTCTGAGCGAAGATATTTCTGCAACGCGCTCGCCATGAATGGCACAGAGCGCAGAACAGCTCGTACTGCAACGCACTACCAGCAAGTCACGCATTGGTGAGCTAGCACCCATGGCCTTGTGTGACATTCACGTTGCTGGTTGTGGTGAGCACCTCCCAGCCTGGGGTCTTCGTGACGACCGCATACCGGGCACTGATCAGGCCGTCAGGGGAGGACACCATGGGCAGAAGTTGCATTCTGGATTCCCACCCAGGCAGGTGGATGCCCGCAGCAGTGCGGATGCCCACAGTAGTACGCATGCCTGCTTGTCATAGCAGAAGGTTCAAGGGCGAGAGGCCCAAGGCGCCGCCACAGGCTAACAGAGCTAACCACCAAGGCCTTGTGCCACCCCCCCCCCCCCCCGCTGCACGTGGGTGTGGGCCTCTGATATCAGTCACACTCTCCGGTCACACGCAACGAAGCAACCCCCCGGTGCCCTTATTCACAGGTCTGTTCAGTACCATCACAATCCCCCGGCTGAAGGATCAGTTGCTCAGCAACATTGGGTGGCTGACGTTAGCCCCTCCAGCGCTTCGTGTGGCGTTGGAGCAAGAATTGCACGCCCGAGGCACAGAAGCAACCGTCCTCTCGCACGTCACTCATCTGGTGTCTGATTGTCCGCGTGCTCGTCTCCCGCGCTTGTGCACAGGGCTCTGCCCATGTCCGTGTGCGTGTCAACACCCGATGCCTGGCTGATGTGTATGTTGCAGAACTCCGGGAAATGCACCCCGCCCCCACAGGGGTACGACATCGGGTGGGCGTTGTGGGGCAAGTACCCCCCCCCCCCCACCACCACCTATTTTGAGGTGGGGAAAATAAACAAAGCATGTTTTAGAAGGCACTTAGCCGGTTTGCGACGGTGTGTTGGTGTCGGACGACAAGGGGCGTGAACGGCAAACAATAGGGCACACATCACATTCACCCACCCTTTTCTCAACGAGGCCTGGTCTACTGGTCAACGCCTATGCCTGGTCTACGTGTCGTTTCACCCTGGTCCTATGCCTCTTTATGCCCTTGCCGTTGTGCGTGAGCTTTTGTATCATGTCTGTGGCAATGTTGTGGGATTCTGCAAGTGTCTTTACCTTTTGTGTATGCCCAGGCCTGTGCTTCTGTGTATGCTGTAGTCTGCAATTTGCTTTGCAAATGTGTTGTTGCGTGACTGTGTGTAATTGCTTGCGATGTGCATGTGGTAGTTTGATGTGTGTCGCCTTGTGCAGGCCTTTTGTGTTGAACCAGCGTGGTTTCATGCTGCGGTGTTCTGCTTTCCTTTGCTGTCGCTGTGCAATGTGTCTGACGCCGCCTGTGCGCTTTGCGTGTCTGTGTTTTGTTCTTTGCAGTCAGTGTCTGTGCTGGTGTCTGTACCGCACCCCCGCGTGCCGCAGGTTTTCACTCTCGATTCTGGGGAGAGCACCAATGTGCGCCCCAACGCCGCCCTCGCGCTGCAGTTCATGGTCATGGCAGCGTCCAGGACTCCACCTCAGTCCGTGCCCCATCAGGGCCTGTGCCGTGGCGTCCAGCGGCTCCGCCTTGCGGAGCGCCTCGTGCAGGAGGGCCTTGCGGTGCCCACCGCCCCGCGGGACTGCGTGACCTACTGGACGTACCTCGTGGAGACGGTGCAATGCCTCATGGAGATGCAGGTCGACCCGTCACGCTGACCTTCGTGCAGCCCGGGAGCGCTGTGCCTTGTTTGTGGACCTTGCGAGATTCGTGTGTGCCGTGTGCATTGCCGGTCTTCTTCTGCCTTTCGAAAGCTCGCCGATTGGCTGCCCAACGCATTTTCCGAGCAGTTGCCGGGGTTCGCTGTACAAAAGTATCGCGCTACACCAAACGGGGGCCAACAGGCGCCCCTTCCCCAGCGCGAGTCAGGGGCAGATGAGGGACGCCATCTGTGGCATCAGGGCTCTGGAAAAATGGGCAAACATGGAGGACGAACAATGTGGACGAACTGGGGCTGACGGTCTATTGACACCGTTGATCGTTTGCGTGTGGGCTGTTGGCAGCTGTGAGCAGTTCCCTTCAGGGCGGCTTGCGTTTACAATGGCAGTTGTTGAATGCCCTGCACTGCCGTCCGTATCGGAGTTGTTGTTTGGGCCGTAGGGTGTTGTGCCAGCGTTATGGAACAAGTAGATGTTCTTAGTGTGAGTGACGGAAAGTCCTGCCCCTGCCCCACGTCACACCATCAGTGTGGGACCCAGCCCCCCCCCCCCCTCCCCAAGCACCAGCAAAAGGGGGTGGACACCATTTGGGCAGAATGCAGCAAATGTAAGCGATGGTACCGCCGCTCTGCTCTAACCCAAAAAACACCTGTTTTTTTTCTTAACGCCCCCCGCCCCAGACCGTCGCACGCGGCAGCTGCACACACTGTTTCGCCAATGTGGTGCGGTTTGGGCCGGTTGATGCCCATCAGCCGCAAGAATAGACCAGAAATCCGCGTCGTGGTTTTAGGTGGTGACTTTTTTGTCCTCGTTGGCGTTTTGGTTTGGGAAAGGCAGTTGTTTTTTGTGCTCCTCGCCTGTTCTTGATGCTTGCGAGTCTTCTTGAGATCTTTTGGCCGAAATAATGCACGGCCAGCATTGAGTGTTGTTGCTGGTGTTCTCATATTAGGAGGTGGAATGTTGTTTTCTTTTGGCACTAGCTGTTGCTGATCGCAACGGAGCATTTTTTGTGTGGCTGTTATTGCCTATTTTGATTGCCACTACCTCCTGTTCCGTTGAAGATTTCCTCCGGGAAACACAACACCAACAAACGCAACAACAAGAAACACAACACCAATGAATCAATCAGACGTCTTTGCCAGCACATTTCTTCAGCTGAACGGTTCGCTGTCCCTCCAGCCCAGCGTCCGGCCTTTTAGCGTCTTTGGGCAGACGGTGCTCCCTTCCGGAGCTGCCTCTTTGCAATTCTGCAGGTTGTGACGATGGAGGTTATGGTGCAGTACAAGGTCGTCAGCAAGCTGGATGCGCTTGTGGGGCATCTCTGGCAGGCGGTGAAGGAGGGGCAATTTGAGGGCTTGGAGGCCATCTGCGACTTCCTCAATTACCTGCTGCTGCAATTTCAGTCTCCCAGGTCTCGTTTGGAGTTGGCTTTGCTGAGGTCGTGTGCTTGGACCAGGCCTCCGAGCCTCCGGGCTCCCCACTTGAATGGGGAGCCCCCCTTCATTTGATTCCACCCCAACTGATTTTGTACGCCCACAAACGGCCCTCGAGCCGCTTTGGAACCGCCAGATTTTGCCCCGGACCAGGAAGCTTTCTGCAACACCCTCCAGCCTCCTGCCCCCTGCAAGTGCATCCCTGCCTGCAAAACCTATTGGGAGGCTTGCCAGTAGGGCCCAGTGCCTTCGTCCTGCAGTGTGCAGACAATGGGCTAAGCACAGACGGCTCCGCGTGAGTATCTGTGATTTGAGTGATAGTCCACTTCGCTCTAGTATCGCATACCCTCGCAGCCCAAGTTGCATCGTCCCTCCGTCCCTCCGTCTTTGTTGAAGCTATGCGCCCTTGAGCAGGGGCAATCCAGTGGCTGTTAGTGTATGGTTTTGTTTAAACATGATAAGACGACCAAAGAGACCACCTGCACGTTCGCCCAACCCGTGGACTCCCTTGAGGCTTGAGGTGTCATGGACCTACTGCTTGCGCAGGTACAGCCTCACTTTGGAGGTGGCCAAATCCATCAAAAGCCTTTTCTTCCAATTGGCCCCCATCCTTCTGGACATTCAGTGCTACGCCCGCCTGCACAAGCTCTTGGAGGTCGCGTGGCCTCACAGTCTTCTGCAAACGGAACTGGCTTCGCCAGCCTTGCGCCGCAGAGTGGCCTCACTGCTGCAGACCCATCACGTAAGCCCTGACCAAAGACATGTCCTGCAGGCGGTGCTCAGATTCCTTCCTGCCTGACGTCCGCGGCGGTCTCAAGTGCCATTCGGAGTCTGTGTACATACGTTTGGTGGTGGTTGCGCACTGAGTGTTTTCTGAGGGGCATGATCACCCTCGTCATGAGTCGGTTGGGCGGCCAGTACACGGTCGTCGTGGGCACTGCATGAGGCCACACGAGGGCCTCCCCCGGGCGCACAAGGCACTCCGGCATCATCTCCGCTGAATCTGTTACGTGCCTACGGTGCAGCTCTACATGGACCCCGGAGCCTTGAACTCATGGAAAGTTCTCAACAAGTTGCGGTCAGAGGGGTCACTGGGTGTGGGTGGTATGCCTTCCTCAATCTTGAACGCATTTGAAGGAGTTGTTGTCCCCAAAGTGTTTGATGCTGTTCAACATTTCTTGCGCGAGGGTACGCGCACCTGCGATTGAGACAAGGCCAACGACGCAGAGATAGACATCCGTCCAAACAAAAGACACCGCCACCTTCTGCTGTGCACGAGGGGACGAGAAGTGTTCGTTTTTTTCGAGGGGTTGACGAAGGGCCTTCCGCTTTGGTGACGATGATGACCATTGACGACTCCGGAATGTTCCATTTGAACGCTTTGTCCAAGACAATCATCGAGTCGCTTTTCACCAAAAGGAATCTGCGGACGGTGGGACTGAGCCCGGGAAGCGGCTGGAATGCGGCGGGAGGTGGCGGGTCCGGGGAGGGGGGAAGGGCTGACGTGGGGACTTCTTTGAGACCTCCCCCTGAGGAGGTCGAGCGTATTGGGATGAAGATCGGGTTCTCTGCAGTGGGGGGCACGGTGCCCCTGGCACCAAGCCGAAGTGGTCGTCTCACGCCAACGATTTTCGTTCAGAATCGGCTAGTCAGCCTCCAACCCCTGACCGACAGGGAGCCAACAAACGTTAACGTGCCAAAACACCGACGATCATCCTCGAAGCCGATGAGTGTCAGACTCCGGCGTTGTTCGTTGTGCTATCGGTGCGAAAGTGTGCCTAAACCCACGGCTCAAGTGCTTGTGCGCATTGCAATAGGTCGATTTGTTGCATTTCGCTGTCATATCCAAAAGCATCTCCGCAGGCAATGGACCAAGTTTTTGTGCATTTTTTTCAGAGTGGCAAGGGGGCAATAGCTTGACTGGATATCCACAGTGCAGAAAGGTGTTTGACGACGAGGGTGTTTGACAACAGCGGAGGGCCGAAAAATAGGATACGAGCCTCTGCGTGTGCAAGTTCCTCTAATGTCGCGTCTCATTGCGGTAATGTGAGCAAGCACCGGTGCCAGCCACCTCTCCGCTCTCCATTCGTCCATTTCCGTGCTCGATGGTGAATTTGGGGGTGCAGCTGCCAATATTTATGGGCTTCTCATGGGGGACCTTAAACTTCATGTGGTGAGCCGCTTACAAGTCGTTGTGCAAGGGGGTCGTTTGTCCAAACGCAGACGACATGTCACGCCGACGATTATCCTTCAGAATCCGATGCTCAGCTTCCAACCAGCCTGCGACGGTTAGCCTCCAAATGTTAATGCGCCAAAAACACCGACGATCAACTTCTAAGTTGATGAGCCCCGGACTCCTGGCGCTGTTGGTTGTGCTATCAATACGAAGTGTATATAAACGGACCGCTCAAATACTTCTACACATTTGCAATTGAAACGCCTCTTTATCACGGAATGCCGCCAAATGGGGAAATGGTGATGGGTGGGCCCTTGGCCAGTCGCTCAAATCGTGCACTGCACCGCCACCGTCATCGTCCATGCTTCAGCAGGCCTCAGAAATACTCATTTCCGGAACATTTCTGTTCACTTATCCGAAATGGGCTGGTTTAGGAAAAATGGGGGAAAGTGTGGGAAATTTTGGATGCTCGATGGAAAAATGGGGAATTTTGGGGCTGAAAAGGTCAAAAACCATGGTTTTGATTGGCCGCAAGGCTATGGTGGGGGTGGATTGGTGAAAGCTCCTCAGGAAAAATGGGGGAAAATGGGGGAAAAGTGGGGTGAAATGGGGGGGAATGGGGGAAAATGGGGAAATTTTGGATGCTCAATGAAAAAATGGGGAATTAGGGGGCTGAAAAGGTCAAAAAACATGGTTTTGATTGGCAACAAGGCTATGGGGCTTTGGGCTTTGGGCTATCTTTCCCGCCCCGAAGAGGGCCTTACGGGCCCACGGGTTGCCCCTCTGGGGAAGCCGGGCGAAGGCGCACCTCACACACCCCTCAGCCACGCGGCCGGCGGGCGGGGCACACGCCTCCTAGTGCGGTCGTGCATGTGCTGTCCATCCTGGGAAGGAGGAGTGCTGCACTGGGTGGGGGGGATGAAGACTTAGTAAAGTGCATGTGTCACTCTAACACACAAATACATAAATACATACTACTCAGACGGCAGGTAGTAAGGGCAGGTTGTGGAACACATGGCGAAGTGGAGGGAGATAGGAGGCATACCTGCTGGGTACCCGCGGGGTCCCAGCTCCCCGTGTCGGGGTCGCCGACTCCCCCCTCCTCTGGGAGGAAGGAACGAAACAGCGTGAACAAGGGCTCTGGGATAGGACGTGGGAGGCATAATGTATAAGGTTACATGCATACATACCGATAGATATACACTTGTGGGTGCACACGTTCACAACACATAGATACGCAAACACATAGGTATACATATATACATACAATATATAGACACACGCGTATACATACAACACATAGACACACGTAGATACATGCAATACATCGGCACATGTAGATACATACTATACATACTACATACGTTACACTCACTGGTACCCTTTAACCTTCGGTGTTGTAGAGAGGAGGGAGGATGTGGGAATTGAACCCCCACTGTCTGACCACTCGGCAGCATAGGGGGTTGACCGCTCGGCCACTCAGCCGGCGGTTTGGTGATCCAACGGTGCATCCCTTCCCAGCTGGCACGATAGTCGGCGATCCGACGGTGTTGGCCCCTCCCTCCCTGCACGTCAGTTGGCGATCCAACGGTGCATCCCTTCCCTGCTGTGTGTGTCCCTCCCTGCTCCCCTCCCGTCCCTGCACCCTCCTGCATGATGTTGCTTTTCTTCCAGGTCCCGCAAGCGGCAGAGTCTTCCCCACCCGTTGGAGGGGGGAGTGGGTTGCCCCAACACGGGGAACTGGGACCCCGCTAGTTCCCAGGAGGTGGCTCTCCCTTCCCTGCCCCTCCCCTTGTTATACCAAGGCCAACCACAACTGCTCACTGCCAGCCGTGTGGCTGAGCTATGAACCCCCTATAATGCCGACTGGTCAGGCGAGGGTTCGAATCTTGTCACCTCCCCACATCAACAGTACCACACGTCACAGGGTGTCCATTGAGTGTAATATATGTGTGGTATGTATTTGTGTGTCGCGAGGAGTGTATGCGTGCACGTATGTATGTTTCCATGCGTGTCTGTATTGTGTATAAGAATGTCACATGTATCTTCCTGCACGGCCCCCACACTCCCTTTCATGCTTTCTCCCCCTCTCTTTCTTTCGGCAGGCTACAGCAATATCCTCCCCCATGCGGTGGGGGAGGGCTTGACAGCGCCGACATGGGGATCCGAGACACCATCGGTTCCGGGCAGGTGGTCTTCCCTTCTTGACCCCCTTGTGCAGCACTGTAAGTACAGTATGTATGACTACATGTAGTACGTGCGTAAGTGCGCATGTCTGTATATGGGTACACAATATCAAGTACCTCTACTTCAGTCCCTTCCTCCCCTCCTCCCCTGCACATCAGTTGGCGATCCAACGGTGCATCCCTTCCCAGCTGGCACGATAGTCGGCGATCCGACGGTGTTGGCCCCTCCCTCCCTGCACGTCAGTTGGCGATCCAACGGTGCATCCCTTCCCTGCTGTGTGTGTCCCTCCCTGCTCCCCTCCCGTCCCTGCACCCTCCTGCATGATGTTGCTTTTCTTCCAAGTCCCGCAAGCGGCAGAGTCTTCCCCACCCGTTGGAGGGGGGAGTGGGTTGCCCCAACACGGGGAACTCGGACCCCGCTAGTTCCCAGGAGGTGGCTCTCCCTTCCCTGCCCCTCCCCTTGTTATACCAAGGCCAACCACAACTGCTCACTGCCAGCCGTGTGGCTGAGCTATGAACCCCCTATACTGCCGACTGGTGAGGCGAGGGTTCGAATCCTGCCACCTCCCCTCCTCAAAGGTACCGCAGGTCACAGGGTGTCCAGTTCGTGTACTATATGTATGGTATGTATTTGTGAGTTGTGTATGTGTGTGTGCACGTGTGTATATATGCATGCTTGTATGTATTCCAGCCCGACCCTACTTACTACTGACCGTGTTACTAAGTATGAGGTATGCGTGTATGTATGTATTGTGTGTCAGCGTGTCACATGTACCTTACTGCACGAACCCCATGCTCCCTTTCAATCCCTCTCCCTTTCTCTTTCTTTCTACAGGCTGCAACGATATCCTCCCCCGGTTGATGGGGGAGGACTTGACAGTGCTGACATGGGGATCCGGGACCTCATCGGTTACCGGCAAGTGGTCCTCCCTTCCTAACCCCCCCCCCCCCCCCAAGTGCAGCACCCTCTCCCTGCCAACCCCCACTACCCACTAACATGCAGGGGAGGAGGGGAGGAAGGGACTGAAGTAGAGGTACTTGATACTGTGTACCCATATACAGACACGCGCACTTACGCACGTACTACATGTAGTCATACATACTGTACTTTCCTTGCAGTGCTGCACAGGGGGGTCAAGAAGGGAAGACCACCTGCCTGGAACCGATGGTGACTCGGATCCCCATGTCGGCGCTGTCAAGCCATCCCACACCGCACGGGGGAGGATATTGCTGCAGCCTGCAGAAAGAAAGAGAGAGGGAGAAACAACAAGGCTATGGGGGGGGGGGTGCATTGGTGAAAGCTACCAAGGAAAAATGGGGGAAAATAGGGGAAAATGGGGGAAAATGGGGAAACCAAACCAGTCCACCCTAGCCCCACACTTTCTGTTATTTGCCCCCACCTCCTCCCCCCATAACACTCCGTTTCCCCCCATTTCCTCCCATTTCCCCCTCTTTTCCCCCCATTTCCCCCCATTTCCCCCCATTTCCCCCAATTTTTCCTGGTACTGGGTACATTACGGGTACGTTGCTGGGTATATTGCCACCCACCTCGTCCGGGTATTTCTGAGGCCTGCTTCGGTGAGTGTCAGTGTTTCAGTGGGTGGGAAGGGCAGAAACAGTTGGCACCCAGGGATAGAAGCGGTTGAAGAAAAGCAGGAAAGTGTTGTGGTTGTCATGGGGTAGTTGCAAAGATGGCAATATCAACAAAATCGCTATGATGCAATGGTAGTGCAGAGGAAAAAGAGGGCATTTCAAGCGTTTCATTCCGGAAGATGTGCTGTATTTCGCACGCTTCATCACCTAATGTGCCCGCAGAAAATTTCTTTGAAAATGTGCACATGAAGCGCGCCCTTTGTTGTTCATGACTGTACACAGATGGCAATTTCTCAATGTGAGTCTGCCTCCTTTGGTTAATCTGTGGTTGTAAGCAACTGATGCTGGCGGTTGTGATGAACTTCGGCACTTTTGGATGTGGCAATTTGAATTATGTTCTGCGTTTTAGCCTGACCTGAAGTTTGACAAGGCTCCACTCATGCCACCTCCAGTTGCAGGCCCAGCAACCAACATCACCTTTGGGTGGCAGGGCTGTGGGGTGACAGCTGCCCCCCCTACCCCCGCCAATGCCCCCCGACAGACCTATCCAAACCAAACAAAACATGAATTCAGTGCATGGTGGAAGATTCATTGGCAGAGTCTGGCAGCAAGTTACATGGCAGCAAGTTACAGCATCGTCCGGCAAGGGAATAGGTCACATCCAGCGATCTCTGGCAGAGGGTTGGGTCGCATCCGGCGGCTTCCAGCAGGATAAACAACACCCTCCCAAAAAGCATGAATTGGCATCCAACAAACTGGGGTCCACCGGACGTGACCACAACCCTCTGCCGAAGGTTGCCGGACGTGGTTGTTGGTTCCATGGTGTCACTCCACAGGTAATCTAAGCCTTGTGATGCCTAGACTGCCTCGCAGTCTGTCACACAAAAAATTTGGCGGCGAAATTACGATTGTAGAGAAACAAAATGTACCATCATCAAGGGGACAAAGGGGAGATGCCCTCCCAAAAACGCTAGCGTCAACTCTGTTCATTGCTCAACTCGAGCTGAAAGAGTGCAAGGAAGGGACCCAGGGGACTCATGAGAGAGGCAATGCCCACTTGTATGATGCATGGTGTACAAGCATGGTGCTCGGCAGCGCACACAGGTGAACACACAGCGCTGCATGGTATGGTGTACAAGAATGCTATTGGTGTTTCAATATGATTTGTCGCCAAACCTAGCCCTTCAGTTCCCCCCTCCCACTCCCCTGGGCTGGCAGCTGCCCCCACCCCGCCAAGGCAAACAATAAGATACCAAGGCCTTGTGCCAACCCCCCCCCCACCCCACGAGAATTAAAGGGGGCGAGCGGCATGGGAGTAGGTGGTGTACATGGCTAGCCCTAGGGTTGACAGAGGTGGTGCACCCATATAGAATAGGCATAGCATTCCAAGGCTATCCACCCAGCAGCGCTGTGTAGGCACTACTACGGCTAGGCTGACACTCCTTGGTTGCCTAGGATAGTGGTGCTGCCATATAGCCTAGGCCTAGTGTTCCAAAGCTAGCTGCACGGCACCACACTATAGTGGGGACATACCTGACGGCATGTATACAGGTCCTGAGGTGCATTGAGTGTGGCCTACATTGGGACCTTTTGGTGCCTTGCAAAGGGCGTTCTGTCCTATTGGTGCCCTACAGAAGGTGGTCCGACCTATGGTGCTTCAGCCCAGGTAGGCTTAGGGCCTAAGGGCACACCCAAATGGCCGTAGTTGTGAAGTGGCTTGGCATTTTGTCCTTGTGACATGGAGGTTGCGTTCCTTGTTTGGTGAGGCTCCCCGACATTCCTGTTTGGGCATGTTGGGCAAC
This sequence comes from Eutreptiella sp. 'Long Island Sound 2002', assembly GCA_964036045.1. Taxonomy (NCBI): domain Eukaryota; phylum Euglenozoa; class Euglenophyceae; order Eutreptiales; family Eutreptiaceae; genus Eutreptiella; species Eutreptiella sp. 'Long Island Sound 2002'. The sequence goes on along the minus strand of OZ038385.1, from coordinate 63,037,863 downwards.
ACAAATCCACAGCGGAGCAATGAAGTCTGCCACCATGCCCATGCCCCCCCAACCCCACTCCTTGTATTAATAACCACACACAACCTGAAACCAGAGTGCCAAGCCACCCATGCTTTTTCTCAAAAGCCAAAATGGCTAAAAATGCAGCGCACCACGAATGTGTTTCACCTGGTGATCCGGAACCCTCTGTCAGTACTTTTCCCACATCAATGTTGGGGCATCCAAACGGTGTGAGCATGACAAGCAGCCGGAGCAGTCAGCGGCTGCATTTGTGCGGATTGATCTGCACGGCAATTGAAGGGGCGGTCAGCCTGCAGGTTTACATGCAGGAACGTGCCCCAACACTTTGGCACCGCAACAGCCACTACAATTTTCACAGCAACAGACCCCAAATGGAGAGCAAACGGGTCCTCAACCAAGTTCCCCACCGGATTCTCAGCGGGTCTTCAGGAAGTACGCCGAGCTGATGATTGGTATGCCAAAGTCATGCGTGAAAGCCCGTGGACGTCGTAGTGACCGGGCGAAGAGAGCCACGGGTGATCTTGGCCTCTTGCAAGTGATGTTGAAACCCAAACGGAAGGAAGTGGAACTGTGTCGATGGGAGGGCCATAGCGCTGTTTCATAGGAGCGACCTGTGACCCACCCGCATCCCTTGGCTTCCCGTGCGTGGGGCTGCTTGCATTGCCCATCCGAATGCTTCGCAGCAATCTGTAAAGATGTCATTCCTAAAGCACTCCAGGACAACGCGCTGTAAGCGCCGCTTCTGCATTGACAAGCGGACGCCGAGCTCCGCATTCTGTGCCAAGCACACGTGCCCGGCCTGCGGCTCCGAGAAGGCCTCCTCCAAACACGGCTGCCCCTTCTGCGCGCACCGCCTGAAGGGCACCGGACTACACGTGAGCACGCGACCCGAGGACAGCGAGCCCCGGCCTGTCAACCCTCGACCCCTGAGCTCCCCCGGCGCCGCTTTCGGGACCCTGTGCACCAAACTCGCCGGCGTGGTCGAGGGCAGCGGCACGGGGTCGACCCCCGACAGTCCGCCCAACGACGAACGCCTCGTCCGCATCGAGGTCTACGCGGGGTCGGTCGTGCACCAGACGCGGTGGGTGTTCGCGGACGGGCGCGCCCTGTGCTACGGCCGCAAGGGCGGGGACGCCCAGCCGCCGTGCCACCTCCACGGCGGCGAGTACATCGTGGCCGTGGACGTGCGCAACGGCGAGCGCAGCTGCGAGGCCATCCGGTTCACGACCAATCGGGGCCGGCAGTCCCCGTTCTACGGCGGCCGCGGGGGCAGCCCGAAGAGTTTCCAGGCGCCGCCCGGCCGCCAGATCAGGGGCCTCGTAGTGACGTCGCGGCGGCCGCCCCGCGTCATCGGCGTGGGGCTGCGGGACGTGCCCGCGGGCCAGGCCCCGCGGCCCCCGCACTCGCCGCCGCTGCGCCGGCTCAACACTCCGCCGTACGACGACGAGGGCTTCTCCACGGACCCGGTCGTCCGGGAGCCGAGCAGCCCCGTGTCCGGCGCGTCGGACACGGAGGACTTGGGGGCGCTGGCGGAGCGGCTGCTGCGGCTGCGGGAGGACCTGCCCGCCGCCGCTGAGGGGGGGCAGCGGGGCTCTCGGCAGGACCTGAGCGGCCTCGGGGACGAGACCCAGACCGCCGCCCTGTCCCGCGTCACGAGCGGCCTCGACTGCTGCATCTGCCTCGAGCCCTTTGAGGACGAGACGGTCGCGCCGTGCGGGCACTCGTTCTGCAAGCGCTGCATTGCGGCGGTGCTGCGGCGCAGGGCCCCCTTCGACGTGGCCCCCTGCCCCATGTGCCGCAGGGACGTGCGGCTGTCGGCGCTGCTGGAGGTGCAGCGCAGATGACGCCTGCGTGCGCCGGCCCTGCAACGGGGCATTACTCAAGGCGGACATGCCGCTAAGAGAGCCCCGTGCCACACGACTCAGTAATATCTGCTCCAGTCGCAGGAACACAGCAGGAAGTAGCCCCGCCTGGTCATGCCCGACCGGGTGGACGCTGGTGGGAAGTTTGGCCTGGCAGGCTCGTCCCACGCGGAGGTGTGATACCCCGATGGGCGATTCAGGGCAAACATCGGGTTGTGTCAATGCCTGCCCCATGATTGTGGTTGAGAGCGGCCAGGGGCTCATGGCAGGGCCTCGGATCAGAAGACTTAGTCTTCTGCCAGTGTACCTGACATTTCCCCCTCTTGCCATGCAGGCACCCCGGGTGACAATTATCCCAGAGCCTCGCCAACCGTGATGATTTGTACTGCGTGCAATATTTCTCCGCCGTCAACTTTACACGCCCCCTGTATACCCTGCGCAAGCATGGACGCTGCCCGTACCTGGCTGAAGTTTTGCTTCCAAATGAAGAAGCCTGGGCGGCCTGCAATTCTTACAGAGAATGAGGGAAGATGTTGCTTACATTTGTGATAAGATTTGTGCAGCAACAGTGTACATATGGGTGTGGGTGACATGATCCCGCGTGATAATTTGCACCGCTTGTCGTTTTCATCCGAAGCCTAACCCTGCACTTATGGAGGGCGCCCTCCGCAGAACCCTCGAACAAGTGCGTCGTACCGGAGGTCTCTTTTCAACTCATATTTCGTGCTGCCCCGCTTGGCCCTCATCTCCTGTACGCCCTTGTGTTCCAGTACTTTCCTATTCCCTGGGGGCGGGCCTTCACAAGTTGGGTGTTTTCTTTGCTGAGGGCCCCTCGGGTTGGCACTTGACTGGCAACGATCGGCTGTCAACCGACGACGCTTGATAGAGACGGTTGGCGATGGATCGACGGCGGTTGGGGCGTCAACAGGTCCAGTCGACCGGCCTTACCAGAACCGCAATTCCTCTTTTTCATCGAAGACCCCGGGGGCTTGTTGTGTGCACTTGCACACCTCATTAATTTGGATCGGCCGCAACGCTGCACTACTACTATCGATGCGCCATAACGCACGGTGTGTTGCTGCCTGGAGAAACGGGGATGCAACCTAATCCTAACCTCAACCCATGGGCGAACTATCTCCGTTACATTTGTGTATGGGACTGGCCACAGTCATTTGTTGTCTGATGAATTCTTCTTCGTAAAATTGAAAAGTACACACCCTCTTCTCTCTGCCCCTTTCCCGGCTACACGGAAGCGCCGCATTGGTTCCTGGCATGCGGTGCTGTCCTTTTACGCACATTTTTGACACCTGGTCGACCCCGAATCTCGAATCTTGCCTCCATTAGCCGGGGTCTGCACGCGGCGTCTCCCCCGTTGTGCAGTCCGTCCACCGACTCTGCAACGAGAGGCACAAACCTTTGTGTCTCATTAAGCCTTTTGCATCCTGTGTCTAACTTAATGAAACCATGTGCAATCACCAGAAGGGTCTGCAACCTCTTGGCTACAGACTTTCCTGTGGCAATGGATCTTCCATGTACAGAAGTAGTTTCAGATAATTCTGCTGATGCAGAGCCTGGGATGCCCTTCCCGAGCGTCTCATACCGCGGGGCTGTACATGAGCTTCGAAGAGATCTGATTAATTAAATCATGTGCGACGGTCTCGCCCCTGCCCAAGGGAGCGCATGACAACGTCGCCGCTGAAAAACCACCGTTTGACGTCCCTCGTCTTGCGGAATCGGCCCGAATTGGTACAAAAGACTGTAAATTGGGTGTCAATTGCACCTAAATTTCGACCTCACACTCCCGGTGATCCAAGACTGCTGCCCCCGTCCCATGGACACCCCTGTCCCAGGAAGGGGCTGTGGAAGGGACGTTTACCCCCTGCTGCCCCCCTCAGCGCATCTAGCTCTCCTGCTGAACCTTTTTGTATTTGCATAACTGGAGTTGGTTAATTGGCCCAGAAAGCCACCACCAAGAGTACTTCCCACTCCCTCCTCAATGGGTGCGGCACACTCGGTGTAGCCCGCACTGCAAGCTGCACTCTGTGCCAGGGTCTTTGTTGCCAGTCATGGCGTGCCATCCACCTGCTTCTCCCCGTCAAGCGGTTGGGAGCGAGTTGGGTCGAGTTTTGGATCGGACCTGCGCACACGGCGCATCTTGGACTGGGTCTGACATCAATGCGCCACGTGCCTCTGCAGCCGCGGAATAACGTGAATGGGCAGAGGGGCACAGAAGAATAGCCCGAAGCTTTTGGGGCATTCAGGGGCACCGCTGAAGAGGGCAAAATGTCGAGAAGCACTGTCCTCTCCTGCCCCAAACGCGCGTTGCGACCGGCGTGTCCAACGATGGACCTCGTCGGACTGTGACTGTGCTCTCTGCTGGACCAATATGATTGTTCAGGGCCCCGCATTTTCGGACGCACGCAAACGAAGGTCCATTCAGAGGCGGTGATCGGAAACAGGGTCCTGTTTCGGGCCCTGTAATAACTGTGGGCCCGTCACTGGGCATATGGTACCTGTGCCACGGGGACCATCTGCTTGTCCGGAGGTTGTGTACTGCCCGGCACATATGACTCGGTACATTGCATCCGAATCCACGATGCAGCGCATCGCATCCACCCATTCAAGCGCAAGCTATACCACCCCCCCCACCCCACCCCCCCGCGTGCGCAACAACTGCGTTGCGCAACGACCACCTTCTCGTCAAACGGCGCTTCTGCGGACACTACTCGTCAAGTAGTGGAACATTGACGGCACTTTGCTGACATTGCACCTGATGCACTGTGAGAGATGCCAGAGTGATTCCGACTATCGCTGATTCATGGTCAAATGGTGGAACATTGCTGGTCCTTGCGCAAGCCCCCGTTCACCCCATTGCACCAACACCGCCTTGCACAGCGACCACCCCGTGGTCGGATAACGCCTTTTCTGACACTGCTTGGTAAGCCACGGTCTTGTCGAACGATCACCCACTGGTCAAACGGCACGTTTCAACACTGTCTAACGACCGCCCTGTGGTCAAACGGTGAAGCATGAGTTGTCGTTGTGCAAGGGCAGGGGGAGGAACAAACTTTGTTGGGGGAAAAAAATAAAAGACCAACTTTGTAATTCCATGAGCATCTCGAGACCTGACATAGGATATCCACTCGCACCTTTGCTGTTACCCTTGACCTTCACCAAAGTGTACGTGAAGTTTAACAAAATTTTAATCAAGGACCTCATGGTGAAAATTCCCTCTTTGTCGTCACATTTGTGTTGTGCATGTGTTAAATTTAAACCTCTGCACGCTTGCCTATGGGTCGTGTGCCTTGTCTGAGCACATGATCCCTGTCTGACCGTTGTTTTCCCTGACTGTGCCAATGCTTGCACAGGATGGGAGGGGAAGGTCCCTCATACCTTCCACGTGGTATTCCCTGGCGCAATCAGCTCCCAGTCCAAACATAACAAGGCGGTATGCCCATCGCTTTTTTGGACATGTGGAAGTGACAGTTTCTTTTTTCTGTTGAAACAGAGATGGAGCATCTTGCGCAAACCCCACATGCTGTAGCCCCCACCCCCGCGCCTCTGGGGTGACTCAGTTATGACTTTCGCAGTTTGAGCAGAGATTGTAATGAGATCATGGCCGCCTTTGGGGTGAGGCTTACCTGCGGGCCCCAAAAAGGGTTCAATTTCGGACTCCCCAGCCCCCACCCCACACAGTATGCACGCCACGCGAGAGGGAGTATTATACCCGGTGCGCGTGGAGTGCACGTGCGGTGCACGTGCAGTGCGTGTATTGGGGTGACTTTGTATACCTACCCACCTGTTCGCCAGAGAAGTGCATGTGTTTCCGAGCAGTACAAGGTATTACCATTGCACATACTGCACTGTGTCGCCTTACACTTTCACCCATGTCTCTTTCATGGCTTCCTGCGGGCATCACTGTCACCTTCATCCGATCAAATGGTGATAGTGTGCCTGCCACCGTCATCTCCGCCTCTGCGTGTGGGCAGTACGTGAGCATTGAGTAACCAAGGAACCAAGGAATGACCTTTTCCCCATAGTTTGTTCCAGCATGTTGTGCGGTGCGCACACGGTGCGCGTGCGGTGCAAGTAATCCCCCAGAGTGCACGCAAATCTGATCCACAACAATGGAAGGGAGCAGCACCAGGCTATTAGTCAAGCTGACTAATCGCGTTGTAAATGATAGATGGCAGCACCTGTACCGGAAATGGCAATGAAGGGTGTGGAAGGCAGGCGCGGCTTAGTAGCGGGACCACACCTGACCTCTTGCAGCCCCCCCCCCCCCCCTCCCTCTATAAAATACAGCTTGTCCAAGGAGGGCGTAGGTACCGTTGAGCCTGATTATATTTCGGTCCTGAATCGCAGATGTTGCTCAAGATGCCTGGTTGGTGTGCTTTTTCAGTTGTTTGCTGAGCCACACCAGTTCTATTGTGATTTCCCTGACTAACCTGCACCCATTTGGCTTCTATTGACTTCGTGTTACCAGCGATGCCACCGGTTGCGTCCACGTGCCTCAATGACCCAAGTTTAATTGTTGCTTGCAGGCTACCACCTGTCTAAGATAAGATACAGAGGTTATGTGTACCGTTTTAATTTGGAGACCTGAGACATGGGACGGGGGGGAACTTGGATCCGCGTTTCCAAGTCACTCAGCAGGCAAATGCACCCCCATGGAGGGGCTTGCATGCACCATGCACACGCTGTGCAGTGTTTTTCATACGATTTATGGCTGCATTATTTTTGTTGTACCGGGGGTGCAAGCATGTTAGAATCTCTGCCACCACCATGCTACCAAGATTCTACCAGGACAATTGTGTGCTACTCCATGGCACTGCATCCCATGTTGCCATGTTCTGCAACCATTGCTTGGATAGCAGACCTGGAGACAGTTCCGAGTCATGTCATCTTGTAATGTTGATTGACTGTCCCTTTCATTGTGCAGGGTTTCCAATCAGGTGGCTGCGTTGCATGGTTTCATGGCTTCAGGCCGCGATCCACCAGTTCAGAGTGTGAAAGCAACCTGAGATGACCATTTGGTTGCTGTCTTTGTTGTCTATGTGCAGTGGTTTTGTGGGGAGCTTCCCAGTTGCCGACACACCATGCAAAACCTCCCCTATGCATGGTCATGGCTGGGCAACCACAGGGGGCACCGGAGGGTGATGGGAAGAACTTTGCTCAAAAGGGTCAGTGTGGACCTCTGTCAGGAACCAACAACTTACAGTGTGGGTTACCAGGTACCCTGCAACACTGCACCAAACAGGCCATGCGCCATGCTCTGTGATCATGCTTTAAAGGGCAGTTGCATGTTGCCAGGCTTTACATCTCCCGGTTTTTTGTCCTCGTTTGTATGATATGCGTTGCTTCTTTGATCCAGGCTGCTCGAGAGCTCACTTGGGATTGGGTGTGCCAGAACAAAAAAAAATGAAGTCCCCCATGTTTTTATATCCCAGAAGGTGTCTGAGGGTGAAGAAAGACATCATTAGTCCCTCTACATGCGTTCTGAATCCAAGACTCTGCGGTATAAGTCCAAGCAGGCGTTGAGATCCAAACTGAGCAAAGCACCACTCCCTTCAGTGCATGCATCCCCCCCGCCCCCGCCCCATGTCCAGCTCCCTCCCTTGGCCACCCCCCCCCCCAAGGGGGGAAGAGCGATGAGTGTATGCCTGTGTCCCTGGGGTATAATTTAGCTCAGTATCCGGCGCTTCATTCCCCCCAAGGGGGGGGAACCGTCACCGGCTAGTTCCTGGAAAAAACGTGTCAGTGTCATATTGCCTTTGATGCCTTTGAACGCACCCAGCTACTGTCCTCAGTACTCATGCCCCGGTGGGTATACCGATCGCTCTTCGTGGTCAGCGACCACCTGCTTCACGACATCGACATGATGGCCCGGGAATTCGTCACAACTGCCAAAGGGGTGGAACGGCGCCACCATGCCCTCCATTTCACCGACCCGGTCTGTCAAGGTGGCACAGGGCTCCACCAAATATATTGGGCGTTCCGCTGCCGCTACATCACTTTGCTACAAACTGCGCTCCGTGACCGCCACGGCCGGGTCCGGGCAATTGCCCAGCGCCCTGTCGATCGGAAGATGGCGCCCATTCGTGACTATGTTACCATGCTCCGTCAACTGGGAGCGCGAACCTCCATCCAGCTTTGCGAGTATCAGGCCCCACGCGGGGGCCCCACATTCTTCGATGAAGAGTCCTCTGACGACGGGATTCAAATGCGCAGCCAACATCCCGACGTCGGTGACGAATCCCTGTCACGGAAATACATCGCCACGGAATGTACCAGGCCCATCCCAGCGGAAGGAGAGGTTCCGCCTGGCTTCACCAAATGTGTCGTGGCAGGCCATGAAGCGTACACCAACAACAAGGCCCGCGGCGGCAGCGAGTGGCACAGCGATGGCAGTAAACTCACCAGCCACACTGACCACGGGGATTACTCCCGAGCACGATGTTCCCTGACTTGTGGGCCACTTATTATCATTGCCCGCATCACGGGACCACAGACGTCCTACAGAGCCGAGCTCCAGCCACCAGCAATGCTCACCCAATTGCGGGATGCAGGGGACACACTTACCCTCGACAACCAGGCGGTTGTGCGATGGTGCCAAACGGAGCCACACCGGGAGTGCGCCGACCGCGACCTACGGGACTTCATTTACACCCACACACAAGGCAACCCGATCCCCATGCGATGGATACCAGGGCACCGCGAGCTCACAATGGCGTCTACCAAGCAGGACCGAGAGGACATCAGGCGCAACAACGAGGTCGATAGATGGGCCAAAAAAGCGGCAGGTCTCCCACTCCCGGATATCGACCCCACTGATGTAAGCCACGTCGTCACTGGGGGGGGGCATGCGCCTACCCCCGCACGCAAATGGATCCTGGGCTGCCGAAATATCCTGGGGTTCCGCGACGCACATTGGACAACCCGGTTGCCCCTAAAAGGCACGCGCCGGCGCCTCTGGCACACTTGGCTTTGGGGCAATGTGCGGTGGGAAGCCTGCGGCGCGCCGTGAGAACGACAGGTCCTACAGTGCCAACTGTGCGGACTACATCACGGCACTACCGCACACCAGCACCTTGTTTCTTGCCCTCACTGGCGACCCTCTTTCATCAACCTCTGGACCCACTCTTGGGGCGAGTGGCACCAGCAAGCCCGCGACTGGCTACTTACAGCGACTACCAACGACCTAAAGCAGATTTCCTGTCTCCGCATCCCCAGCAGTTTCGTCGCCACCATTCCCCCCCCAGGCTATGGCACAAATCCGGTACCGGGTGGCATGGTTTCAGTACCACATCCTGTTGGGAGTCACGGCACTACGGGGCACACTGCCCATGCCGCCCCGGGCCCCAGGGCAGCCCACTGTTGCCTCCACATCCATCAGTCCGTGGTATGGGAAACTCCGCGGTCGGACCATCCAACCTAATCCTACTGAAAAGAATTTAAGCGAGCAAGTTCGGTTCTGTCAAGCAAAGCGCAAGCGGCGACCCGTGCGTACACCACACACCAGGTGCCCCGAAAAACAAGCGGCCGAGCTCCTACCAGAGCCTCTAACCACAGCGAGAAAGTCACGCGTCCTCCGCCTCGCTCACATGTGCAGCTCCACCATCAAACAACAACTGTTGGACCTCTTGCAGGGAGCCGACCCACCAATTCCTACGGGCCCCCCCCAGCCTGTCCTCCTACTTGAACATTGCACAGAGGTGGCTGTCCTGGTGCGTGATTTTCAGCGGGCAGCAGCACAATCGATGGAACGGCGTCATCTTATCACACATTGGGGGGCACGCATGAACACATACCTGCAATACGCGCCGAGACAACGTACCCAGGCAATGGGGCAAGCCACAAAAATTTACCTGGCGGCAGCCTGGAGCGTGTACCAACGGTGGCAGCAGCATCATGCGCACGCACTGTTCACGGCCAAAGAAGCAATTTTCATCGGACAGGCGACAGTGGTGCATCACGACATTACACACACACTCTTCTCTACTTACCACACTCGGGCCCTGCGATCTCACAGACATACAAGTATGGCTGCCGTCTGCAGCCATGCCACTTTCCTGCTTGGCCGACACTGGCAACGAATTTTTGATGCCTACCAAAAAGAGCGATGCCGGATCCAGCACTGAACCCCAGTACCCCTCCTCTGCACATGCTTCCCCGCCCCACCCTCCTGTGAGCAGAATTGATCGTGCTCAGCTCCCTGGAATGACTGTTTTGAAAACGATTTTCCTGGCGGCCCTGCCGCCTACACGGCAGGCTGACGCTGGTGCTGGATACCAGTGACTATTCACGCGAGTGGCCGCAGACCCACTGCTGTATCTCCCCCTCTCCAATGGAGCTGGTTGGGCCCGAGGCCGTGTGACGGTACTGTCTGTGCTGCATCCTGGGGGCACACGACCTAGGGCTGGGACTCTGGATGCCTGATCTGTTCTCACGTCATACACCTGCCTTGGTCCCCCCCGCCCTACAGACAGAAGTGGTTGGGTTCGAACCCCTATAAAGGTCCAGTCTCTATAAACAATTTTTGTGCCAGATAGGGTAAGAGGCATGGACGGTCTAGAGGTATGCGCCATGGCTGGCGCTCGTCGTGGTCGGGGGTTCGAACCCCGGTTCGTCTGTCCGTCCAGGGGCCCCGCCACCGCCCCCTTCAGCATCCCGCTCCACCACCGGTACCGCCGGTGCGTCGGGTGGCGTGTCTCCTCCATCTTTTTCCCAACCCCCTGCCCCAACCCCTGCCCCCCGACACACACAAAAACGAGGCACCAAGCACGGCACACCTGCAGCAACGCGCCCCGTCACTGCTACCGCCGTCCGCCGGGCGGCGCATTTCCTCCTCGTATTCCTCTTCCGCTTGCCTGCGGAAGAGGAATCGAACTCGGGTCTTCAGGGCTGCAGCCGGCTGCACAGCCGCTGCAGTACGCCGCCAGAAACCCTCCTGCGGCCCCCGTCCACCCTAACCCAGCACTTGGGCTGCCCTCCCGCTTGCTTGAATTCATAGCTAGAGAGCCATAGATGTGTACGTGCCACTGATGACTGAACCACTGCAAAGTCGACACACAAATGAATGATTGATGAATTTGTGAACCTTCACGTTCCTGGGTTGCTTCGGTGTGGCAGTACCCGCTGCACTACCATGCATTAGTACTCACTGCAGGCACAGATCCAGGTTTGCCTTCTGGCCACACGTTACATCGGTTGACTGTACTGCGCCCTGCAGCACTGATGCAGAGACCGGGTTGCGAACCCGAGAGCCTTGTCGCTACTCAGCGCAGGCCTGATGCAAAAAAAAAAGAAAAAACGTGTCAGTGTCATATTTCATAGAACTACGCGCCAGGGAGTAACAAGAAGCAACATCAGCAGCTCCGCTCGTGGCGGATCTGAGGAATTTCTGGCCAGTTTGACACGCCACTACCACGCCAACATCCACTGGGCATTCTGCAGGTGTTTTTTGTCACAGATCCCGGGCTCCTGATTTCGCCACCCTACAGCCTCCGCTGGTGCATCCGGATTTTTTTTTCTTCAGTCTGATGCAAACGTGGAAAGCAGCCTGCTGCAGCCAGTTCGTCCATCCCTGTCGCTGATGGGGAACATGACCAGCCATGAATGTTACATAGTATGCGCAGGTAAGTGGTTGGTCGGGAGTGGTGTCCATCCCCCCCCCCTCTTGGGGGGGGGGGGGGCAACCGTCACTTGGCGACGGTTCCCCCGGGGTTGGGGGGGAACCGTCGTCCCTGGGGGGCCAGGATCGGCCACATCCCTTTGGAGACAACGTGCATGCGCTGTGCGGTCACCGGAGTTGAACCAAAAGTGGTGATGCTGCAGCAAAGACTCATTTGTGCTGATTATATTCCGAGGGATATGATGTTCAGTACCTGTGCTTCGTGAAAATGGCAAACGGTATGTGTGCGGTGCATATGTGGTGCAGGTGCTGTTATTCTGTTATTCTGTTGTGCAAACCGTGAACTCTGTCCATGATGCCCACAGAACAGAGAGGGTGCCTCGCGCGCGGTGCAACTTTAGCCCGGTTGGCATAGAATGGCGGTACCATGGAATATTGCCCCAAAGCGGTCATAGGGGCCTGAGCATCGCATTTTGGTGCCCAATTGTTGTGTTTGCATGGTATCTAGCATGTTGGGGTCCCAAGTTGGGCAGCAGGGCACCTTGTAGATTCGAAATTTTCGGTTTCACCTCCTTTGCTTTCAACAGGACACATGGCAATGAATGCTGACCTTTTGGCGCAAGGCAGTAGTGCCTTTTATATGAGAGGCACCACAGGGGAACGTGTGCCTACCACTGTCGTGGGCCTCTCATCCTTCCTGGAGTGTGTCGCCATCAGTTATGAGCGCTCAAGGTGTACACAGTATTACCACGATTGCCCCGTGGCGCGCCCCACCTTCCCCATTGTTCGCGCGGACTCTCTGGATTCCGACCGCGGTCCGTCCCCACCACCTCCCGTCGACGTCGGGGGTGCAGCACCTACAGCACCTGGAGTTGACGCTGGAGTGGAGTGGAGTGTGCTGAGACCCTCCACGTTGCGTCGCCGCCGCTATTGCCACAAGATGGCGACAATCATGCGCTGCCTGTGTTGGGCAGTGCCTCAAAGAGTGATCATTACAACGGCGTTGTTATCTGAAAACGTGGTGCAATAATCCGACTCTTGACATCGGGCTAAAGCGCGCGGTGCGGAGTGTGGGGCGCGAGGTGCGTTGAGGCACCCTCAGATCAATTGTCTCCTTGCTTCTTAAACTACATGTTCTGGCCATGGAATGCATGGTTTCGGTTCGGGGGGCCACTAACATTGGCATGTCAATGGCCCAGGGCCATGATTATGTATTCCGGCGGTGGTTGGGGGGGGGGAATTACGTCGGGGGCATTTGGCTCTTATGGAGTAGGGTGCAGCAATGGCCAAAAGAGGAATTCATGGGCCAGTTTTGTAGCATTGCTTGACGAAAGAATGTGCAAACAGCCCCCGGAGGCCCAATATCAATGTGGTAACCCGCAAGTTTTCGAGAAATTTCGCCTTGCTTGGGGGGGAGCACGTGACGCGCTGTGCACGGTGTAGAGCTTTAGCCGTCTCGCCCAACCAAGCAGCTGTATTCACTGGTGGCTAGCCCAGAAGAGCTATAATTTCCCTCCGCTATTTGGACAAAGGTAGGAAAAATAGACAATCCAGCAGGAGACCCCAAAGTAGGGTGGTGGTTGCTCCCAAGGGGCTATCTTATGTATTTTCACCTTGGTTGGCACCGGATACGGCAAGATGGAGGGATGTTTACACAGGTTTTGTGCCTAAGGGTTTGCTCTCCTTAGGGGGCATTTTGTGAGGGGATAAAAGCCAACCCATTCCGGGTAAACCCGCTGTAAAAGTAGCACGCGGCGCAGATACTCCCGCTTGGACGTGAAAGGTATAGGAACACTGGACCTCGCCCTGGCAGGGTAATCAGGTAGTGAACTGTCTGATTTTAGGGGTGCTCACAGCGTCCATTTAAGATTGTGAAAAGGAAGTTTTGTGTTGTGTTTTCTTGCAATGCGATCTGTGCAGGTGCATCTAGATGTTTGACATCTTTGGCAACATTGTTTGTGTTGTGGTTCAGAAATACCCAAATTTGCTCTATTAAAGAGTTTTTTTTTAAATACAAATTCAGAAAGAAAAAGAAACTTGGGTGCGTTCTTTGGACATGTTGAAAACACTATGTCTAGAATAGGTTTGTAGTTTGGTCCTGCCATCACAGCAATACCGATTGTAGTAACAGAGGGGGCGTACCGTGCACTGTGCGCGCGCTGTGCGAAAAGTAGGCCATTCTCCACCACCGGTCACCATCTCCAACAAGGGAAGCCTCCCCGGCGGAGTGTGCAAAAGCGGATGCCAGAACTGAGAACCAGTTGCTCGATTTTTTGTACAAAGTGTACAACAAGATGGCCCACCCTTTGCCTGTTGAGCAATGCAATGTTGATAATTGGATTGAAATGTATGGCACCGCAATTTTGTGCAAGCAAATTGCACTCATGGGGTGTGATGCCGTCACGGCGGAAGAGTGGTACCAGAAATATGGACATGACACCTATTTGACTCGCGAAGAGATGTTCATATTTTTGGTAAAGTTGAAGACCAACCCCACCCATGACACAACCCCAAGAATGGTGGGCAAGCCAAAGGCAAGCCCCCAAGCAATTGAATTGCTCATGCATGCTTCTAGAGGTGGCAGGTTTTCAGGGCTGTTACCGGGGTAAACACCGTAATAACTGGCGCTGTGCGTGCGCTGTGCACGCGCTGTGCGCGCGCTGTGCGAAAACGCCCCTAGAGGAGCACTCAGCGTAGTGTAGTGTAGTGTACCTAGGTCATGTGATGAATGCCACTTGGTTGCACGTTCTGTTTTCTGACCAAATTTGTTGACATATAAGATCCCTGTCTAGGTGTCTGCAACCGGCAAATGTTGATTGAGTTTTTTGCTGCACAAAATATTTGTGACTTAGCAATGGGGATGAGGTCATTGTTTCATTATTACAGCCATGTAAACAAGGGCATGCAAGTTTGATGAACCATGTTCTTGACCATGCAGCCGTGTTGTTTCCTGGTGAGAATTGTGCCTTGCTTGCCATACCTACCAATTTTTGTGTACAGTCATCACAATATGTCTTCCTCATCCTCTGTTCTAGCGAGCTACACACGTTCTCTCTCTCGCTGTCTATTCATCCCTATTCATGCCCTGCAAGAGTGACATACTCTCCCCCTTGTGCAAGCACTGGCTTGTCCAAGCACGGCCCCTGTCTGTCGGTTGTTTTCCTGGTTTTTTCTGACTGTGCTTTTTGTCGTCAGAAGTGTAACGTGACGTGGTTGTGCCCTGATTGTAGAGAGAAAAGGGGGCTGGATCGTGCTTGTGTCCTTCCTCCTGCTCATACCAACATTCTGCTTGCAACTGCAACCCAATGCTGTTTGTGTTGATGTGAATGGCAGCCATGGTTGATATTGCCACATGCAATCTTTTGGTACCGCGCATGGCGCGCAAGCATGGGCTTGTCTAAGCACGGGACCCCATCTGACCGTCGTTTCCCTGACTTTGAGCGTGCTTGCACAAGGGGGGGTGGGTATTATGCATGTAATTTGTAGCGAGGAGATACACAAATTGATACCTTAATGAGGCGTCTGCCCACAGGCATGTGGCTGGAAGGCATACCCTGATGGTTGTTCACACCTCTACTAGGAATTTGGGGGCTGTTTTTTGAAACACTCCAGACAGACCAACAAGTTAGAACCTTGATGCACTAATTGACACCATTTCTGTCACAGGTGGTTTTTTGGCACGCACCCCTTAATAACACACAGGTTTTGGAGATTACAAGTCACACCCTGGGGAATGGGGCATAGGTTTTGGGGACACATGGGGGGAGCGTCAGAGCGCCGGGCTTCTTTTTAGGCCACTTTTGATACAGAGCCCTAATCCACGCTCTTCGCATGCCCCCTTTCTGGTTGGGGATATGGACCGGCCACTTTCCAGTCGGGGATATGGACCGGCCCCTTTCCAGTTGGGGATATGGACTGGCCTCTTTCCAGTTGGGTGCACCTGTACTGGACCTTCTACTTTCCGGGGTTCTCCTGAGTACACTGAATGACATCTTGAGCGTCAGGAGCACAAAAAAAAAGAGAGAGAATAAAACTATGCTGCTTTGTGTTTGTGTGGCTGATATTCTGATGGTGTTGTGTGTGGTCTGTTTAAAATCGACAGTGTACCGAATGCCCGCGGTCCTTCAGCTTGTGCAGTGCAAAAAGTTTGGGACAGTTTGGGTTCTGGAGAAAGAGGATCCGGAAGAACAGTGGAATCGTGATTGGGCAGCTGCACAGAGTGAGTAGGGAGCTCAAATGCGTGGCATGGAGCAAAGACAATAGTGTCAGCAGTGATGATCCACTGACCCTGATGTGTTTGTCAACATGGCTTCAGTGCTTGTGGCTGGGCAGGCACCAATGTCCTTTTTGAAAGTCTTTTCTTCATGCACATTTTGGTGCGTGCTAAAGTGTCTCGCCTCCTTTACACTGTCACTCGAAGTACAGTTGGTGAAAAGGACCCTGTGTTCAGTGCGCCCCTCTGCATGTGGGAATTTGTTCTGGACTGAAACCACAGTTGGGCCGACCCCAGGGCACAGTATGTGCTTGGCGATGAGCCTGGCTTGTGTACCTGAGCAGGTGGATGCAGAAGACAGAGCTAAATGAAGCCCATCACAGAGGTGTGCTGGGTACTGTGGACAAGAAGCCACAGTAGCAAAAAAAGTGGAGAAAAACAAAGACTGGAGCATGAACAGCATAAAAGGGGACGAGAGGCCCCAGGTCATGCAGTGACTCTCTTCCACCCCACCCCAACTGAAGCCACGGAGGATAATGTGGGCACAATAGAAGTCCAGAAGGAGAAAAGCTGATTGTTCAGCACCCTGAGCGATTGGGCAGAGAAAGGTTGTCTGAGGGACGAGCAGAGGGCAGGGCTTGTGCTTAGTCCCACCCAAGTCACTGAACATCCCTCACTCCACAGGCCCTCATGCAGTCCCTCGTGTTTGCCTTTGTTCTGGTTTGGTCTGGATTGGCCTCCAGGCAACAGTGGGGCGTTGGGGCCTGGGAGCACCACGCACACCCCCAGCCGACCATATCCCATCCGCTGCTCAAGGGAGCGACCCGCCACCAACGACTGATAAATGGTGCCCCCCAAGTGACGGGGGTGGCGGTATCTGGCCCGCTCCCGGAACCTGCCAGGCCAATGCGCTTCGCCATGCTCTCGGTCAGTGACAGGCGAATGCAACCTCAAATCTTCCGCCGCATTGGCCGTGGAGTGCGCAGACTTGTTCGGAGGATTGGGGGCATCCCGGTCGTCAGGCGTGGGATTGACATCGTGACCGGGCGCACGCGACGGCGGAGGCCGAGGGTTGGCGTCATCCGATCGCACTGAGCAGGGCGGTCCTTCAGGCGTGCCCAGTTCGGAGGAGGCTGTCACTTACTTGCTCCAAGCGGAATGCCAGACCCTGATGGTCGTGGGCTGACCCACACATGGCGTCTGTTTGTACATATTTTGACTGAAAAGAGTGGCCGTGTAATGAGTGGCCTGGAGAGGCTGTGCCTAGCATACCCCATCGCTGTGTGCTTTCCCTGCGACTGCACCATGGGAGTATCTGCGCGTTTGTGTGTGTGTGCGTGTGTGTGCGTGTATGTGCGCGCACGCGTGCAAATGTGTGTGTGTGTGTGTGTGTGTGCACGTGCGTCTGCATGCACGTCTGTCTTCATGTGCCTGTGTGTGCTGCTTGTCTATCTTTGTGTGTGTGTTCACGTATTGGAGGGTCGAGGGACTGCAGACTTTCATATCTGGTGCATTTTTTATGTGTAAATATGGACCATTAAGGTCCTCAACTGCAGGGTTATATATCTGGTGCATTGTGTAATTGTGGACCCTTAAGGTCCTCTTTTGTCGGTGAGTCCTGCAATCTGCACCCTCAATGTCTATTGCACCCTGCCATGTGCTTGTCTGCAGCCCTCCCTTGCTACTCACTCTGCACTCTCCTTCACGTGATCTTTCAGCTCCACATCGTCGGTGCACTTCAGATTCTGGAATGCGTCCAGCCTGCCTGCTGGGGGTCCAGATGGCCATCTTGTTGCGGATGCTCTCCTCAAAGGGACTGCTGGAGCCCAGCCCATGGCGCCCGGTAGTGTGGTACAGTGTGGAAATGATAGCCTCGCACAGGTGGTGGCAACCACAGGCTATACCCGTGGCTTAACATTGGTTCAGCCATCAGCCAGCGCACCTCCAGTAACCCACGTTGTAGTAGAGCCCCCTGTGCTGCTGAAGCGGCTCCTCCATTGATAAAGATGGACGAACTCTGTGCACAAAAGCAGCAGGCACAATGTTCACCACATGTTTGGGAGTTCGAATATTTGAATATTTAAAGGTTCTTTTTGGGGCCATCTCGCATTTGTGCCACTTCTTGACCCTGGGTATGGATTTTCCTGTTTGCAACAGGTTGTGCTGTGCCATGTTGAAGAAGTTCGGCACCAAGGAGCGTACTGTGAGCATTGATTTATAAGTGGCGGAGTTCAGCAATGAACATTCCAATATGAAATACCATCACATGTTGGCAGGAGACTCAGGATGTACTGTGATTCCTCCCCGCTTTGGGGACACCAAGAAGCCAAGTGTTATGTAACCACTTTTGATTGCTTCCGTTCTACCTTGCGGTGGTATTGTTGGCTGACCCATGCCATTCCTCTCCACATTGGAGACCCCAAGATGGCAGGGGTCATGGAGCCATTTCAGTGGGGTTTGGTTGGGAACATCTGCATGTTAGGGACATGTGGCATTCCAAATGAGTTGCATTAATCAGTTTGCATTTCGTTGCATTTTGCACAATTTTGCATTTGAAGGCAGGTCTGCTACCCCTCTTATGGACTGACACGGAAGATGTTCCCCCTCAGGTTTGGAAAACTGTTGATGCAAGGAACTCAGCCGCTACGCAAGATGATGGAAGGGATGAGGTTGTGGTTTGTGCATTGTGCTGTCAGAAGTGCACCACCACACTTTGTGGTGAATATAATAAACACTATTGTGCAAAGTGTAGACCCACACACTTGTGGGACTAAGACTGTTTGTTAGGTACAATGGGGGTGCCCTTAGTGCAGTGCGCAGGCAGTGCAACTATTTGGGCATTCGGCCGTACCCCCACCCCCATTGCGCAAGCATGGGCTTGTCCAAGCATGGAGTGGGTGTTGAACCGCTGTTTTCAGGATTTTTTGGGACTGCTGTTTTTTGTGGTCCTGAATGCAGGATTGGGTGCTTGTGACGCCCTTGTAGAGGGAAAGAAGTGCTCATTCATGTCTGTGATTACGCATTCTGTTCATAACAACATTGTACCACACATTGCAACCCCATGCTGTTTGGTTTGATGCC
The DNA here is from genome assembly GCA_964036045.1 of Eutreptiella sp. 'Long Island Sound 2002'. Lineage (NCBI taxonomy): Eukaryota > Euglenozoa > Euglenophyceae > Eutreptiales > Eutreptiaceae > Eutreptiella > Eutreptiella sp. 'Long Island Sound 2002'. Next base: position 63,019,052 of record OZ038385.1, on the reverse strand, counting down.
CCCAATCAGCCCCCCAATCAGCTTTGGTTTTATGTTGTGTGCTGCCTTCTTTGTAGGGAAGGGTTTGGGGTTGATTCGTAAAATTGGGGCTAAAGTCGGGATCCTGTGGTACAATAGTAGCTCCCCGGATGCACGCCAGGCGGACACTCCCCCTTGGCCGAAACGACCCCACCGCGTTGCTTGCACTCTGCAGTGCCTGTTGCACATCCTCGTTGCAAACAGCACCCATGAACAATCCCACACCTATGAATGCTGGAGCAGATTGTTTTCCTTATGGAGAGTACGTTAGCGTGTGTGTGTTCATTGTGGCCACTTGAGTGGTCCGTCACGCACAAGAAGGGGATTCTTTGATTTTGAGGTGGGTGGCCATGATGGGGCCTACAAGGGCAGGGTGCATGTGGTCGTCCCATTTGTTGGGCGAAAAAATGAGAAATTATTTGATTGCCAACAGTCATACAATGCTTGTGCTTAGGGTTCCTGGGCTAGAGGAGGGAGTGATGTTTGGGGGTAAAGCATTGTGATAGATGGCCGGAATATTCAGTTGGATGCTGGGCGCGCCGGGCAAACGTACCCTCATGGACCTTTTACCCAAGTCTCTCTTCCATTTCCATCCCCCATTGATGGGCGACAGGTTTGCCATGAAGGCTAAGTGTGCCGGTTGGTATTTTCAGGTGTATGCACCGGGGCTTAAGGAGTAGGTGGGGCAAAGCCTCAAGATAGGCTTAAAGAGGCAAAGGACAAAATATCAAATTCACTCAAATGAGGGGGGGGGGGGCACACCGTGCGCTGTGCGAAAAGTCAGCTTTTTTCCACCACCGGTAGCCATGGGTCCCAGGGTCCTGAATTCTGCACCCTACAGCCCCTGCTGGTATACCAGGGGTCTTTTTTTCAGTCTGATGCTAGCCATGGGTTCCAGGGTCCTGATTTCTGCACCACATCATGTTTTGAATTGATCATTCATCCTTCTGTAGGTGGGTGGTTTTCAGGGGTGTTCCTGGGATAAACAACGTAATAATTGGCGCTGTGCCTGCGCTGTGCCTGCACTGTGCGAAAACACCCCCAGGGTACACCATCACCAAACAACGCCCGTGCTCCATCCTGTGCATCTGCTGACACTGGGTCCCTATGATGAGACAGCACTGCAAAGAAGCCAGGACTAAGGCAATGACCCATTGTCTAATACCAACAGCCAATGAGGGAATCCTGCTGCGTGGGGCATGCGCAGGGTATGTGCAGGGCACATGGGGCATTTTGGGGCACTTTTTGTACTTCAGGGCATGGTGCTGTCCTGCAAAGAGGCACAGTAGGGAACCACATTCTGCTGTGGTTTATTTCACAGTTTGTGTACCGCCTATTGCCAACTACCGTACTCATGTATTCTTTTTTTTTCAAACGTGCTTGTGCAGTACAGGTGCTCCACTGGTGACACTGTTATTCTGCGCATTGCTGGGCCTTTGCCGTATGGGAATGAGTTCCAAGACAAAGAATTGTATCCCTGATTTGCTGACACCCGTGGGATAATAGCTGCACGCAGGGCACACGGGGCAAGTGCAGGGCGAGTTTGCATTGTGGAGCTTTTTGTCAGCAGCAGTCACAAATGTGCATTTCGAACCATCTTCTTTACGTGTTGCCATTTTGAGAAGCACCCTTGTGTGACAGTGAGCCTGTGGGCAGGGCATGGCGTGCATTCTCAAACATGTGGCGCACACACATGCAAGTGTCTGGTGTTTGTCGCATGCAACCTCCCCCCCCCCCCAGTCTTCGGCGACGCGGCATCACTTTACGCACACCCAGCACTTTCTCGCACATCGCGAGCTACTTCCCTCACGCCTGCTTTTGTAGAGAGCATTTTTTTCGGCGTCTTCAATCATGTCAGGCCCTCCTGTGCAAATGATGGGCAAGGAACAAATGGGGGGAAAGAACTCCGTCACCTCTTGCCTGGACCCATACCCGGACTTCTGGGTCAAACAGACCCGCAGGTACTTCCCATGCTGATGACCTTACCCTCCTCCCCCCTTGCTCAGCCCCCCCCCCCCCCCCCTTTGTCCTTCCCTCGGGAGGTAAGGGGGATCGTCACTTGGTCAACACCAAAACTTTGTTGCAGGTCAGTGTAGTGTCTGAAGGATCCCCGTTTTGTGAGGCACTGCCACTTGTATCCCCTGTACTCAGGCAGCACACTTTGGTGACCATGTTCAGGAGTTCAAAGTCGAATGAAGCAGGACGAAGAAATTTTACACCGAGCCACTCAAGGAGTAAGTTTCATTACATTGGCAGCCCATTGAACAGATGCATTCCTTTCATATCATTGGCACACTTGCTTCCATTTGTCATTATGTTTTGACCTTGATAATCTCTGCACACCAACATTTCTTATGCTTTGTTATTTCGTTTCCTGCTACAATTTCTATGCCGTATAGTGTGTGTGTACGGTGGTGGTACGGTTTTCTAGGGGGTGGGCAGGGACCGTCACTTGGCAACCGTCCCCGGGTGGTAGGAGGACAGGGGGAAGATACAGCACCCTGCCCCTCCTGCCCCGTAGTCGCTCGACCATTAGTCCGAGCAACGCCTGCTGTTACACATCGTCCGACTTGTGACTGGCGACACTGCTGGAGTCCACTCCCCCTGAGTCCACATCTGAGGTCGCCCGCAGACTTTCGGTTTCTGCCATGGGCTCAAGACCCAGGACATCCCACTCATTTGCCATACGGCGTTTGGATAAGGGCAAGAGGTTATTGGGGTGAATCTGGAGGGTCACGACCATGTCGATCTATGGCCAAGCAACGCCTGCTTGACAATGCTGGGCAGTCTGTGGTGGCGCATCTGGCGCTGCATCTGTGATGATGAAGACAATGAACTGAGAGGGTTGCCAGAGTGATTCCGAAGGGTGATGACCCTCGTCCTTTATGGCCAAGCAACGCCCGGAAGAGCAACAAGAGAGTCAAAGTGTTCGCCAAAGTGAGTTGAAGGGGATTTGGTGCATCCCAGCAACGGACCAACAAAAAACGAACGGCAGCCGTGTCCAATAGTCTGGGTGTTTGCGGCAGTTATGGGCCTTGGGACCTATTGCAGGGATTGACATTGCCTTCAGTAGCCCCCAACACTGCCTCTGGGATGGTGAGGGCAGTGCAGTACTTGGATCTCTGCAGTACAGAGATCCAAGTGGTGCCCGAGGCATGCACGCGGCAACAGAAGGTTGTGGTGTCTTATGGGAATGCCATGCACGCAGTGCGCACGCAGTGCGAAGTTTTGGATGTCGGCAAATACTCGAACCCTAGTTTTGGCCCCTTTTCACAAGTTTTTGGTTCCGTACCAGGGTTTTTTTGGCTTCCCAAGCATTTAGGATGTGGCATATTTGAATTGTCAACCATTTCCCCCTAGAAGAGGCCCATGGACAAAGTGTACACAGTCAACACGGCCCGGATCTCGACGTCGTCATTGCCGACACTGCAGCGAGCCTCGTATCCGTAGAGGCGGTTCAATTCGCCCTGCAGAGTACTCTTCCCGACAGATAGTACGTGCGCCAAAACCTTGGTCGACTTCAAGGTGATTCTCAAACCGAGATGCTCAAGATCATCGACCGGTATGGCCACGTCCACAACTGCAGAGAAGTCAAAGTGGTCATTGTCGCTCGAAGGCTCTCGATCGCCGATACTCAATGGTGGCGAGTCGACACCAAGACCGGACAGTTCTTCTTCGACGATGCTGTTGGTTATAACTACAACCAGAAGTATCGATGGACACCTAGCCAACCCTATGGTATTGACACCTTTCAGTCTTCCCTCTAGTAAACAGGTGACAGGTATTCTTGGGTGAGTATCCTAGCCTCTGCGTGCGCAATATGCACGCAGTGCGCACGCAGTGCGCACGCAGTGCAAACACTTAGCCTATGTGTCTGACACAGAGGCATCCTTCGCTTCAGGGGACCTCAGGCTTTGGGGAGGGAGGTGAACTAAGCCCCTAAAACTGGGGAGGGGAGGACTGGACAAGGGGGCTCACTTGACAGGGCCATGAATCAATCACCCTATGCGCCGAGATTTGGAGGGAAGGGGTCAGAAATGACCGTATGGAGTGAGATCCTACTGCGCCAGACACAGGGTGCCGCTGGTTCTTGCCGAGTTTCGCTCGTGACAGGAGCAGACACAATTGACTGGCACATGCTGTAGGGGTGATAACAGAACTTAGTCCCCCTGTTGGACACTGGCGACATATCTGGCATTGATGGAATAGTTCAAGGGCCCTGGTCGGTTTAGCGCTGGTGACTGGGGGCTCAGTCCCAATCACATCTGCAGTTGTGATGAGATCACAGCCAACAGGAGACGTCAGAAAAGGGGGGGGGGGGTTCTGAGTGTTCTGCCGAAGCCTGCTTTGTGCCCACCAAAAAGGAGGGAGGGGGCTGGCTCTGCCCCCTCCCTGCCCTTTGCTGGGATATTTTTCATCTCAAAATTGGAAGATTCCTTGTTCTTGATCCAAAAGCATCATGGGGGTGGAGGGGTGGCTGCCCTCCAGAGGGCCATGAATGTCAATGTGGTCAGACCGAGTTTGTGCCACAAGCACTAGACAATTGTTCTTTTCACTTACAGTTCTGCTCAAAAATTTGTTGCTGCCCCAACCTGTGTATACTCAAAATGCTTAGTGTGGAATGTGTGTGGAATCTCAAATATGGCTCTCCGCCAGATCCCACACCGTGCTGGACCACACAATTGACACCTATCTATGCCATGAGGTGCTCCATTATCCACAGCCCATCACACACAACACAAGGACCTCATAGACAACTTGTGCTGCCCTGCCACATTCATCGCCCAGGGGATGCTGTCAAGAGCTGATGGGCTGTGAAGCCCTTACGGAGTTCAAGATCGCTACCATTGACCAGCCAGCGCAAGACATCTTGTACTCCATTGAGGTCATGTTCCCCTGTTTGTGCCCCTGCGGATTTTGCCCCTGTGTTGCTAGGGCAGGCCTCGGGGGGTCACGTGTGTTTTTTTTTTTACAGAGGACCCAAGGATCATTAGTGGTTGGGTGTGTGGGGTAGGTGCGTGCTATGACAAAATGACACACAAACAATGGAGTGGCACGGTGATGGACCGTGGTGACTGAGCTTAGCTTTGGGTAGGGTGCGAAGGGCACACAACAAGCCTTCACAAAACATTCGCCTGGGCATATGTGCCCGCACAGCAATAGCCGCATGGCAACCAAATCAATACATGCATATGCAGAACTAAACGCTTGGTTTTGTGTCACAAGTTTTCTCACTACTAGCAGGGTGTTGGAGGGTGAGAGAGGGAATGCTGTGCACGCAGTGCGCACACAGTGCAAATTTTTGTATGCCAATAACTACTTGAACCCTAGTTTTGGCCCTTTTTGCAGGTTTGTTGTTCCATAACAGGTTTTTTTTCCGTTTCTTGTGCATTGAGGATGTGGCACATTTGAATTGCCGCCCATTTTCACTCATTTTTAGCCATTTTGGCCCATTTTCACCTGGTTTTGCTCCACTTTCTTTGTTATGGGTGGATGGTGGATTATGATGATGGGGGATCACCGGACGTAGTGTACATTCACAATGCAACAAATCGGCAGGTGGGTTGTTACACACTCCTAAGCGGATTCCAACCTTCATGGCCATTGCCTTGCTTTCTTTAGGAAACAATGTCCTTTGTGGATTCTCTTTATAAGCTAGTACTTGAACTCTGCATCCGCACTCTTGGATCATGGCGAATCAGTGGCATGGCTTATCAGTAATGGCCCACATAGTGCTGCGTATTGTTACAAGTTGGGTCCCAATTGGGTCAAGGCAGAATGCCTATGTCCCAGAAGGCCGCCACCATCTTCCAACACACTCATGCAATAGCAGATTGCGCTTGGCCACGGCCACCAACCACCAAGGATATGAAGACTTTTGTGACACTTGCATAAATGTAGGGTGGTTTCCTCCCTTCCTCCCTGGCTAGTTTTCATTGCGCAGTGCAACAACTTGGCCACAGGCACGTACGGGCACAACAGAGCACAGGCCAGTAGCAGTGCCTCTTTAGTGTGCACCTAAATTCCATATTCGGGTCAATCTGATTCAGTGCATGTTGTATCACCCTTTTGATGACAGACATTTAGTATCATGAGCTCTTTGTCATTTCAAACACCTTTTGATTCAGATCCTGCAGTTCAAATGTACTCCCTCTTATCTCAGTTGCTTGTCTGCTTCATCTCCCTAGTCCATTGCCGAGTGGCCGGTATATGTCCCGTCGAAGTCCATCTTTAGGAGTGGCCCGAGGGGAGGGGCATTGTATACGTTGTCGATTAACCCCGTAACCTTATCCCCCCTCCCATCTGAGTGCCCAGCCCCCAATCCCCCTCACCCCCAAAAGGTGCGAGCTCAGCTCACAAGTTCCGAAATTAAAGGTGTTCTGGTTGGACCAAATACAGTGAGCCTCGGCCATTGAGGCCCATGGCTATCAGGCCCTTACCATACTGTTCCCGTGCCCAAAAGGCTGGTGGATCACACTTGCATACATCAACATACACAATAGTGCATGTGTGTTGCCAGGGAAGTTACTGGGGCCTAGCCTGTTCGTCTTTCGGTTGAGGGGGAGGGCTGGGACTGCCTGCAGCTCAGCCTAAGAGCTGCGCTCGCAAATGTGTATTTCTTTGACTGCTGATATTGTCGCTGCCCATTGCTCACGTATCGCGGGTTCCCACAGTTGCTGGGCCTATTTGGGCATCTGGCCACGTTTTCGTTTGCCAGATGTGGGCCCGGCAGGTCCAGATGTGGATCACCGTCTCCCGGGTGTCTCCACAGCGAAAGCACGTCGTACTTACCACTGTCCTGTTCTCCCAGGACTCTGACTTCTGGTGCCGCATGTGCTGCGCCCCAATCCGGCCTTGGAAGCAGACAGTGACCCTTGGCGATCAAGCTGGCGGGCAACCCATCATCAAGATGGACGTTCCCATGGCGTGTCACCCCAGCCCTATTCAGTGCTGCTTCCACAAGACGATGACCATTATGGACGGCAACGACTCACCTCTGGGGCAGGCGGAAGTGCCGTTCTTCTGGTGCATCCCTGTCGTAAAGCTCCATGACCAGACTGGCAACCATAAGTACAACATCCACATGCCCACCTGTTGGGGTGGCCTTTGTGTGGATTGCTGTGCAGAAGGCTGCTGCAACTGCAAGGTACGTGTGCAGCCCCATACCATGGCATTTGGCACTCGTTTTGGTTTGCGGCATTGGTATTGGCATGTCCACCCTGTCGTGGTAAACAACCGTTGTTGTACTGTTTCCTTCAAGTCTCTTTGCATTCTTAATCATCAAAGATTCAGATCCAGTTTTGTGTTGGGCTAAGATGGTGGCTCTGAAGGCTCACACAAGGGGGAAGGTACCATGCGTCATCTCCCCTTTGTACAGCAAAGTCTGGGGGGGGGGGGTGCACAACAAATACAGAAAATGAGCATGGGCCCTTTAACGGCCCGTATGTACAGTCGCTTAGGCCAGTTGCAATGGCTCAGGCCATGAGTAACTGGTGAGCAATCATCAATGTTGAGAGGGTTTTTGGGCTGGAAGCAGTATGGGGCTCTGCTGCTTCTTGATGAAAGAGCCACGCCCCTCCTTCAAACCAGAACAGGGTGAGATTCCCCACCACGCTTTGCACGTAGCCTCTCCTCTGAGAGTGATGTCAACAGCTCAAAGTACACGTTTTGTGGGTGCCTTTCTTTGCCCAACAGCACACTCGACACATTTATGCTGCGGCGCGTGCGGCGTGCAAAAAGCGTTCTCACATCACATGCACATGGCCTTGACCTTGCCCGCTTTGGTGTGCCGTCGATGGGTGCCACACGATGCCAAGCGACCCCTGGGCAAGTGTGCCCCTGTCATCCTCAACACCTCAGGTCCCTTTCTACATCTACAAACCCGAGAACGACGAGCCAGAGCAGCACGTGGGGAAGATCATCAAGATGTGGAGGGGCCTGGGCGACGAGCTGTTTACGGATGCCTCGAACTTCCAACTGATGCCCCCGCAGGGTTCGGACATGGAGGACAAGGCCCGGCTGCTGGCGGTGACAATGCTCATCAACTCCATCTGGTTTGAGAAGAACAATAATTGATTGATGTAATTGATTGATTGCAATAATTGATGAGCCATTGGCAACAGTCAATTTAGGGGGGGCTCCCAGCCTCATCAAGTTTCATTCCAGCGGCCATTACTCTTGCATCCCCCCAGCAGCTGCAGCTTCAATAAGGCAGGCGTTGGGGTTGTGTGGTGCATCTCATACGTGTAATTGTGACTGCATTTGTCTGTCCGGTACCAAAGAGAAGGTGCCTTCCTTGTATCTGTCCGCATGTGACTGTCGTTTGTGCCTGTCCGACAATTGTTGTGTTGGTTCAAGTGTTTTTGCTTTGGGCTTCAGGCAGCGGTGCTGTACTGCAGGATCCTTTGGAAGGGAAAATTTCAGGGAGACCCCCCCCCCCCGCCCGGTCCAACCCCCTCGCCGGGGGTGCAACAACATTCCTGAGGGGAAAAATGATTTTGCACACAGGAACGGAATGTCCGGCCATTTTTGGTCCACAAACGCTTGGGTAACAGACCCCCCTCAGGGCACTTTTTAGGCAACGAGTCAAGTTGTCTGAAATATGAGGGCTGCCGGTTGGGCTTCTGCGACTCGTGAGCAGCCGTCTCAATGCGGTGGCTGTATGCGGAGCATCGTCAACGAATCGGTGCGCGCCAGGTGCGCGCCACGTGCAATTTTCGGAGGCGGCAAAAGCGGATGGACTGTTGCGATCCATGTCAGTGCCGGTGTTGTTGTTCATGTACTATATATTGGCACAGGCGTTGGGGGGCAGGGAATGCTGACCGCACCAATGTGGCGACCAGGGCAGTCTTGGCCGTTGCTTCATTTGACAGTCTGGTGACATCCCAACGCACGTCATCGCTGACTTACTGTGCCCCTGCCTGCCCTTAGGCACTGTAGCATAGTATGCAAGCGGCAACGCCCAGCTGATCCGCTGCCAGCCCAGGTCCGCTTGTTTGTGTGTTTTACGCCATCTCCTGTGAGCAAACGTAAAGGACGGTGGGAGGAGCCTCTTGTCATACAGGGCAGCAGCTCTCCTGATACCCGCACGACTTGCCCCTTGGGTGAATCTGGGTGATGGAATGGGCAGAAGCCCCATGGACTATTGCTCCTTAATATGATTTCCTTCCTACGCCATCTCCTGAAAAGCGGCCTTTGCTGTCCCTAATCATGGCCTTGGACATTGTGAGGCCCCTGCATACACCTCATGATGTACAAAAACAGGTGGCTTTCTGTCCCGTTGCGCGTGGGCGAAGGGGAAGGGCCAGGCCACGAATTGACGTTTATGGGGTAGGACCCCCCATGCCATTGCTTGCTGAAAGGGGGAGTGGGGGGATTGGGGCTCCTTATGAGGCAGGGTGGGAAGTTTGCCATGGGCTGGTGGTGGTGGTGGTGGTGGGTCTGCAGGTCTTGCACCTGCACTGGTATGGGCTGGAGCATCGCTCGGGCCCACCCACCCCGCTGTTGACCACCACGCCATTGGGGGGGATGAAAACGGGCACGGGTGGCACTCTAGGCACACCCATGGTTTTCAGCTGCCGATCAGCCGGAAGGGGAGGGCACCGCCCTGCTTAATGTACATGCTCCGGAGGTCTTAGGTCTTAGCTCCATCTGCAGTTGCATTATCACGAGGTGCACCTTCCCTCCCGACCGGTGTCCAGTGCCCCTCTAGTGCCCCTCTGTACTATTCCCATGCATTGGCCCTATGCCGTGCAAACGCAGTTGAGGTATCTCCCCTTGGTGGTGTGCATTGCTGTTTATTGCAACTTCCACAAGGGGTGTAATCGAGTCCGAAAGCACAGGACATAGCACCAAACGACACGGTAAGTCCACACGAGAGTCTCAATGCTGCATCTTCAAGTGCCAAGCATGCGTAAGCGCATGTGCATAGTGTGAATGTACTAGATGTCCTGAGGTTTGTAGGTAGAAACGCCACTTGCATCACCACGTGTTGGATTGGCGAGCGCTCGGTGTATGCGCACAGTACCTGGCTAGATACCGATACGGCTCTGCTACCCCAAAAATCACTGTCTGTGACAACCCGGGATCTCTCTAGTTGCTGAGGGTGTGGGCAAGTCTATGACGGTGAAGATCTTGGACTGTCGGCGGACGAAAACCGGCCACCGGACCTAATCGGGCACTGGGACGCTGTGGTGAAATCAGTACAGGGTGTCCCCTAGAGTACTCTGTGCTAGCCACCTCTGAGGCACATATATGGCAACCCCGTCTAGGTAGTGCCAAAGATATAGCTGCATAGCAGTGGGCCCCGTGGCCGTGTCGTGCATGTACCCGGCCGGTGTCCTGCGGGGGGAACTACAAGATGGATACGAGGTGTGGTACACCGTCAATTTGTGTCTCTGTGAGCTCCAATCGCCGTTGTCTTGTAATTGCGGAGGATGTGACGTGTTGAACATGCGTAACCCTATCCTCCAAAAGGCCATGAAAACTGCGCGGGTTTGCCGTGAGGTGGCGTCATGCCAAACCATTGCTTGCACTAAAACTGGGAGCACACGGCCATACAAAGGCAATGTGCCCCAGGAAACATTGTGCACGGGACCTCATTCACACCGCCAACCATTGGGCCAAAATACTTGCCTCCCCACTGTACAAGGACGCCCCACTATGTGGGGAGTGAGACACTCCATTTGGGAACAATTGAGTGCAGCTTCTTTGGCAGTTTAGTGTACAAGATTGCTTGCCAGAGGGTTCCATGCAGATATTCATTTTGAAAATGCGTAGCGGAGACACACTTGCCACAAAATACACACTCGATACGTCTGGCTGTTTCCAACTCCTGCCCAAAAGAGACCATACGAAGATGCTCCCCCCAAGTGAGAGCACCCGAGGCTACGCAGGTCGCGTAGTAGGCATAGGAAGCTACGGATGGAGCAAAGTCCATTTCTTGTGTGACCGCATACTCCTAACACAACAACCGAATTTGCAAAGTGATTGAGTCGTGCCGCTGCACCCCATCTCGCCAAAAGCCAGGCTGCGGGGGTTGGAGACCCTCGATGTATCCCACTGGCATAGGGTGAGATTGTTGGAGTGCTTGCACTTTTGCTGTGGAGTCTGCATCATCCAAAACCTCATCGAGAAAGGTGCCCTCTTGGTGTGAATACAAGTGCCTTGGGGTGGGAAACTTAGCAGACATGCAAAGATAGTCAATGAGGAGCAAATCCACTGGACCCATGCCCAAGTGCTCCGGTCTACGTGCTTGTAGAGGTGTGCTAGGCACCACACCCTGCGTGATGCGCATTTTGCAGGACGGCCGTTAGCCTTCTGGCAGCCGTCATGGGAACATCTTCCTCCTTGGTATGGAGTGTCGGTCCCCCTACGGGCAGGTTTCCCGGAGATAACTCGTTCCACAGACAACTTTTGTTACAAATGGTTCTTGGCTTCCCTACCCTCACTTGGGTCATGTACCCTGTGCCCATACCATGCCAGCTAGACCATTCCTATGCAATGGAGGTGTACATATCGTGGGCGCTGTTCAGGATCAAGGTTGCTCTCATTGAGTCTCACAATGTTTCCTTTGCTACGGTCCGTAGTTTGCGGGGTGACATTTCACAGACTCTTGAGACTTACATCATCCATCCACTCATGTATAGCTACGACTTGCCAGGCATGCATGGCCCGGCATGACTTGGGGGGCCCCTTGTTCAATGGAGCATAGGAGTAAATACCATCCGAAAGCCGAGAAGATACACGTCCAATACGTACCGGTCATGATCAGTATTGTGGGCACCGTAATGCTACGACAGGCCTTTCTTGACACAAGGCATTTCAGGATGGAAGCACCGCAGTGCCTCGTACAGCCCGTGTTGAGTGTTGCGGCGCACCATGACATTCGCATGTTGCAACTGACGATTGTGCCCCTAGAGGAGCTGGTATGACCACCGCACAATCCACACCAACCCATCCGGACTCCATCAGCTGAAAAGCTTGTGCGGAGGGGAGGGTGTGCCACCCCGTCACAGCGCGAAGAACGGAGGCCGCCGCTTGATCATCAAGCCGCATGGTCCCATATCTGATGGCCCAAACCCCCGCCTGCCAACATTGGTGCCCACCCGCAATGGCGACATCTGGCGGAGATAGCTTGCAGGGAGGCGTGTCATCGCTAGCGCCCTGGAGGCTTTGCCGTTAGTGTAGAATAGTTTTGTCTTATCCACTTTGTGAGAGACGTCTAGGAGGAGGTGCCGGCCCACCACACGAATGTAGCCCGGCCCTTGATGAACGGGCATTCTAGATGCCCTTGTGAGCACCTAGTGTTGGGGGCCTAGAGGTCCTTTCAATGGGCTAGGATACATGGACGACACACCGTGGTGCATTTACGCAGAAAACGCTTTGCATGTTTTTGCTGCCAACGTTCACAGGGCCGGTCTCGTGACGAACTTGTTTCCATCGGGCCCTAAGCGGTTGCTAGTTGTTACTTCCCGTGAAGGTTCCCAACTTACTTTTCATCCCCGAGCAGTGGCGCAAGGAAGGCACGGATTTCCGCCACGATAGCGCCGATGTCAAGAAACCACATGAAATCATGTAGGACACACAACAAATTGCCATACAAGATGGAGCATGCAAAGTAAACTGAGTACAAGGCAAGACACCAAATTGAATAAGCAGGGGGGATGTATTGGTTGTCGATGTGCACAGTGATGAGCTTCCACATAGTTGTGAAATCCAGGAGTGGCTTGGCATTCGCTATCGGGCCGTGGGGTACCTTGCTAAGTAACGCATAGAAGTCACCGTGCACTAACTCACTGAGGGCAGGAGAGGCCGGTTACACACTACGTCCTGAACAAAATCAACCACTGCAACTGATAACCAGCCAGTCATTCCAACATGCAAGTATTTTATCAGGTCCCTGTAATGTGTGGACCGTTTAGGTTTGCGAAGGATGTGTCGTGTAGAGTTCACAATATCCAGGAGCGGGGGCATTGCGGGCACGTCCTAGGGTATGACGGGGCCAAGGTCCGAACCAGTGCAACGCAAAACTAGTCGAAGATATCTGGCTCTGAAGTGGTTGAGGCCCACGGCTGCTTGGATTTCTGGGGGCACCAAACGTCATGGAAAATGGTGGCCTCGGTCGGGTGCGACCTTGAGCGATGCTCACTCTCACACACGGTGAGATCCACTACTAGAGCAGGTGCGGGCAGTGGCTGGACCGGAGGCGAAGCGGGCGGGGGCATTTCGAGCACCGACTCGAAATGTGCCGAGAAAAATTGAAAATCACCAGCGGATAGCTAACCTCGAGCGATCCATGCGGTAAGAAGTATAGGCACTGAGGGGAACCATGCAGCAACCTCGGTGGCTCCTTTAGTCCGGAAAGTCATTGTTGCCCGCAAGGCTGTCCGCAAGGCATGGGAGATTATAGGGTTGGAACGTTCTTTGGGGGCTACCTGCATGCCACTCTCGCGAGGAGTCCGCGGGCCACAAAAGCGGGATTATTGCCAGCTACTCCGGCAATCTTTCATGCCATGCATAGAAACCACGTATGTTAGTGGGTAACCTGGCTGGACATGCAACCAAAGGCAACACGAAGTCTGACCCGGAGGTGCCCAGGGTTTGTAGGGGGGCACTAGACTTTTTCCTCAACTGCGTGGTGTCTCACGATGTGCGGATGATCACGGCAGAAAGGGAGACATTCTTTGTGCCACACTATTATCCGGTGTGTCTAAAACTCTCGATGTTGCTAGCTTTGCCTACACTTGGCAACACTCTCACACGAGCTCGTTTCAAGTTAGGAGCTGCTGTTTTCGAACAGCAACGTCAACTTTTTGCAGAGGGGCATGGGGGGGGCGACTCCACGGGTCCTAGGACGCCAACTACCCCTGCCCCCCCCCCCCCCCCCCCAAGGGCCTTCGGCCAACAGTTAGTTGCCAAAGGTGTCGCCCTCAGGCGTCCATGGGCGCCTAAGGCGCCCGATGCTCCATGAACACCAAAGGTGCCCTAAGGAAAATTTGTCCAATTTGCACCCCAACACTATCCTTAAACCCAACCTTGACTCTAACATCCACCCCCAACCCTCAGCCTACTCCTATCCCTACACCTAACCCTAACCCTAGCCCTAATCAAGACGGAATATTGGGACCGAGCTGGTGGGTGAGGGAACATCAGCTATGACTGGTGAGGGACATCAAGAATGATTCACACATTGATGGCTCTTGACAAAGTGAAATCAACTTGCAAGTGAACCCCATCACCACGAGGCCCACTTTCAAGGCTTTTTGGACTTCTGAGGGGCCAAAATGCCCCAAAATGGGCTCAAAATGGGCTCATTTCACCCGTTTGTGCACCCCAAATGGTCTAGGATGAGGTTTGGAAAAATGCGTTTTTGACCCATTTTTGACCCATTTTTGGTCCCAAAACAGCCCATTTTCAAGGCATTTTGGGATTTTCGGAGGACCAAAATGGGCCACCACGAGCTCAAAACGGTCCAAAACACTTGTTTTAGCGTCGCACATGGCCTAGGATCATTTTTGAGAAAAGTCATCTTTTTGCCCCTACTGGACCCTGTTGACCCATTTGGGCACCCACTTGTTTGGGCTTGAGCTTGCCGCTTGCCGCAGCCTGCTGGGCCTAGGTATGGGGGTCTAGGCGTCCGTTTGGGCAATTTTGAGGGGTGGAAACCCCAAAAAGTGGGGGACTGCGGGTGGAATAGGTGCCCTCGGAATCGCATTTTGAGCCATGTAGCCAAAGATATGGCCTATTCTTGGTTTGTGGCTGTCGGCGTTTGGAGCTTCTGGGGGCCTTTTTGGGCCGTTTCCGGGACATATCATGGAGTCAGAGGGCCGCAAAGAGCTCGTTGACACGGGGAAGTCAAGCCTCACGTGGAGTGTACCCACCGTTTCCCTTCATTTGGCCGTTTTGAATGTGTTCCAGGGCTTTTTTTGGCCCAAAAATGACTGTTTTTGGCCCTAAACTGCAGTTTTTAAAATTGAGGTCCGCCACTTGCGGATCCCGTTCCCGGCCACCACCGTCGAGTTTCTTGCTCAAACTTTGTGTGATTGTACTTCACACCCATAGGTATCATCCACCAAAATTTCACCCGAATCCAAAGCACCACGACGGAGATCTGATTTTGGCCCATTTCGCGCGTGCTGCTTGCTTGCTGCTTGCTTGCTGCTTGCTTGCTTGCTGCTTGCTTGCTGCTAAACCTGGTAGGTCCACCCTAGACACTAAAAAGGGTTATAAAACCAAGACTGGTTCCACCAGCTCGGTGACCCTAACCCTAACCCTAGCCCGAACCCTAGCCCTAGCCCTGGTTCTCACCCTAGGCTAGTCGTCAGAGTGAGTGTTGGGGTCCAAAATGGAGAGCAATGATGTGGCAAAAGCAGCCATGAACGATCTTGTTCAGCCCAATCAACATGGCTGGCATGGCCAAACCAACTGACTGCAAAGGTTAGGGTTAGGTTTATGGTGATGGTATGGTTAGAGGGAGGGCAAGGGGAGGTAAGGGGAGCCTGTGCCCCCCTCGCCCCCCCCCCCCCAACACCCCAAATCGCCCCACGTGGACCCCCCCCCCCAACTGACCCTCCCGGAGCCCCCCCCCCCCCCCCCCCCCCAAATCGCCCTCCCTGAACCCCCCCTCCAATCCCCCCCCCCAAGGGGCCTCCGGCCAACAGTTAGTTGGGGGGGTAGTTGGCGTCCAGAACCAAGCCCCCCCCCCCCCCCCCGTGCATGGGGGATTGAATGCATCGTGGCAAACACACACGGAGTGCTTCACTCAAGAGAGATCAGCCAACAACCACAGTTGGCATAGGGAAACGGAATCACGCCCGAAGCGCCCGAGGCAGGCAGGCCCGGGAGTGCTACAATGAGTGCAAGATCTGATTGCAAAACTGGTGGCAAAGGGCTACAGGATTGTGTACACGGACGGGTCGTCAAAACGACTGAGCCACAAGGACATGCGCAGGGCCGGGGGCTTTGGCGTGTTCGCAGCGGAAGATGAGTAAGGACCAGAGGTACGCTTCTCCGGCTACGTACCAACACGCCACAGGCAAACAAATAACGGAGCGGAGCTTTGGGCAGCTGTAGAAGCCTTACAGGGGTTCTGGGTGCCAAAACTGGCAATCCTCACCGACTCGCAATACCTGCAGCTGGGAGCGACTGGCAGGGCCCAGCACTGGAAGTCAAAGGGATGGACAACCACATCTGGAAAGCTGCAGGTCCACGTCCCAGTCTGGGAAATGCTGCTCCAAGAAATGGCGACGCCGGGAAGAGAAGTCAGGTGGGAGCATGTCCCTGCTCATGTCAACGTGCAGGGGAATGCAGTGGCGAATGGATTGGCGATGGAAGGCATGTGTTCGAGCCCGCTGTGGTCTCAGCATGTTGCACCAGACTCATCATCAGGGTCGGAATCTACGGTAGGCTTGAGAGGAGGATCGGGATCAGAGTCAGAGGACACCAAGGCACTCTGGTCATCCTTGGGTATGGTACCCATGGATAGTGATGAGCTGACAGGGGAAGCATCTGGGGAGCCAGCGCCACGTGAAATGGGATCATACGCCTCAAGCAGTACAGAAAGTGAGGACATGAGGGCAGGACACACACACCAGGGAGGTTTGTTGAATGAACTGTCAGCAGCGGACACACTGTCCTTCAGCACAGATGTGAGCGACACCAGGCGGCAGCGCAAGAAGCGAAGGCTCAGGAAAAGCAGGCCCCCGGGACAGGGTCGATAATGACAAGCAGCGGCATGGCTCATACACACACATCCAGCCAGCCCCAAAGAAGGTCAAGCCTCAGCAAGAACGCCAGCGTTTCAAAGTGCAAGCACTGAGCCAGCTAGACGCCATTGCAAATGAAGGACTGCAAGCAGTTGAAGCAGAGCTGACCACAATGGCCTGGGCCCGCAATCAGCAGATCTGGCTCCGACTGGACCAACCACATGACACCAGGATGCACTGCGAGATTGTGGACAACCATGGGGAACCATTGCTGATGAGCAATCAGGAGCTCTACTCGGTGATGGTCCAGATCAACTGGACCCTGAAGTCTCAGGCTCTGGCGAACATGCAAGTCCAGTGGCGACCCAAAAGTGCAGGCAAGTGGCACCCGTTCCAGTGGGAGGCGATCCTCCACTGTCCGACGGCAGAGGGACACAGAGCGGTGCCCTCCTCGGTGAGCAGAACTGGAGATTGCATGCATGTGTGGCTGGCAGGCCGAGCGGACCTCTTGCGGCTGTTCCAACAAACGCTCTTCAGGCAGGCGGACCCGGTACCCGGGGACGCTGTGCGGTTCCTCTACACGCTGCTGAGCACACCCCCATGCGAAAGAAGATACGCATGACAGGGGATGACACACAGGGGGGGGTAGGAAAGAAAGATTGGAGCACGTGGTGCAGAAACCCAATCGTCGTGGCCCAGTGGATACACCACACCTCTTCTGTCCTGTAGAGGATGGTTCGAACCCCGGGGGGGATTGAGATACACCGAACGACCCGAACCCCCCTTTTTTGGGCGAGAGGGAGAGAGAGAGAGAGAGAGAGAGAGTAGGACACAGTGGGAAAGGAACTGAGAGGAGCAACAGAGAGGAGAGAGTGAGAGAGTGGGGCGCAGGAGAGAGAGCAGGAGAGAGTGGGAGAGAGACCCATAGAGCAAGAGTCGGGGGCTAACCGGCGCAAAGGGAGGGTGGTGGGTTTGAGCTGACCAGGGTGTATGGGACGCCACGACAGCACAGAACAATCAAATGGTGAAATAACAGGGCGCCATTGCGCCCCTGAGCCACAGGCTCGACACCTCGTTACGTGTTGAAAGGCCGAAGCATGACTGGGGCTGCGAGAGTGCGGCCCATGTGAGGAAGACGGCAGCAAGTAGGCATGAATATGTGGGCAGCATGCGCATGCATGGAGTGGAGCTGAAATGGTATACACCACACACAATACAGCAACGATCTGTTGAGTTGCCTGACAGCCGGAGCACATGCTGAAATGTTGAGACGCCTTTGCGCCACCAAAGGCGCCTTTGCGCCCCCGAGGCTCGAGTACGACACGTCCTCACGTGCCAGGGAGCAAGTGCATGACAGGGGCACGACCTGCAGGGCAAGGGTTAGAGACTAACCGGCACTGTGGGTGGGTGGTGGGTGCGAGCTGACCTCAGTGTCCAGAGGACCAAAGCCAATGCACAGTCAGCAACCACCTGGTGTGGTACAGAACTGGTCTACGCTGCAGTGCAGCAAGCAAAACACTGAACAATGTGGTTATGACCATGCGCCTGTGACACGGGGGCGTATGCGAGCCCAGTTTCCGTTGCCTCATGGCCCCCCCGCGCAGAGGGGTGTAGTGTGCTGCTTTCCTAGGCTCATGTGCCCCATTGTGACACATACACTCACTTCGTTACCACTCTTGTGAACTCAGTGGTGGCAGCTTTTGGACCCCCTAGGGCGCTTAATATAGTCTTGGGAATAGTCATGTCGCTGTTTGAGTGTTGCACGCTCCTGTGCCACAAACTCCAACAGAGTGGGCATGGATGGACACACAATCGCAAGATCACCCCGGATTGCAGTGGAAACCACTAGTTGAACCTCGTTTCAACTTTTGTTTGCACCTCCTTTCTTAGGCAGTTTTTCTGTCTTTTTAGGGGGACATATGACTCCCCACCATGGGCCTTAGGGCAGGCAGCGGTTTGAGCGGCACTGACCTCCGGACCACCAGTTCTGATGGCAGCGGTTCGAGCAGCATCGACCTCCAGACCACCAATTTTGGCAGCAGCGTTTTGAGCAGCGCTGGCCTCCAAGGCACCAATTTTGGCAGCAGCGGTTTGAGCAGCACTGACCTCCAGACCACCATTTTTGGCGGCAGCAGTACGAGCAGCACTGGCCTCCAGACCGCCAATTTTGGCAGCAGCGGTTTGAGCAGCACTGGCCTCCAGACCACCAGTTCTGGCGGCAGCGGTTTGAGCAGCACTGGCCTCCAGGCCACCAATTTTGGCAGCAGCGGTTTGAGCAGCAATGGCCTCCAGGCCACCATTCCTGGCGGCAGCGGTTCGAACAGCTTTGGCCTCCAGACCACCAATTTTGGCAGCAGCGGTTTGACCAGCACTGACCTCCAGACCACTAGTTATGGCGGCAGCGGTTGGAGTAGCACTGGCCTCCAGACCACCAGTGCTGGCGGCCGCGGTTTGAGCAGCACTGGCCTCCAGGACACAGTTCTGGCGGCAACGGATTGAGCAGCACTAGCCCCCAGACCACCAATTCTGGCAGCTGATTGGCCTTGTTCTCCACGTTCGGCAACTATGTGCAGGCCGTCGTGACGGGTGAAGGCTCTGAGGACTGCAGAGGAGGTCGCCCTATTCGCTGCCCAGTGAGCCAAGGCCTTTGTGCCCAGGCGGAGGCAGACCGCCTGTCCCAAGGACCTGCCCGTAAGCTGAATATGGCCCCAGGTCCAGTCTTGCCAGGCCTGTGGACTATTACTAATAGGCTCATGAGTGGAGGCCGCCGGGTGCACTCCTGCTGAAGTGGGCAAAGAGCCCGGCGCGGCCCCTGCTTCCACTCCCCTTCAGCCGTTGGTCCCTGCCCATGAGCGTGGCGCCGTGTCTCGGGTAGACGCGGGACAGCTGTGCACGTTGGCGGGACCTGCG
Source organism: Eutreptiella sp. 'Long Island Sound 2002' (assembly GCA_964036045.1). Taxonomy (NCBI): domain Eukaryota; phylum Euglenozoa; class Euglenophyceae; order Eutreptiales; family Eutreptiaceae; genus Eutreptiella; species Eutreptiella sp. 'Long Island Sound 2002'. Next base: position 62,999,418 of record OZ038385.1, on the reverse strand, counting down.
GTTGCTGGGGGGGGGGGGGGAGGTTCTGTGCAGTTTTCTTGTGCTGTGCTTGTGCAAACTGCACTGGCGGCCCTAAGGCCCATGGGGAGTTTTCTGCGTTGGTTGGTGTTTCAGAGGGGGTTTAGAACTCAGTTTCCACCCCTCGGGTTCTCTGCTATGGCCAGCGGGTTCCTGATGGCACCAGTGCGTGGCTGGGGCCGGGGGGGGGGGGGGGGCAGGGAGGGTTGCGGCGGAGAATGAATACCCAAGTTCTGTGCAGTGTTCTTGTGCTCCGCCTTTTGCAAACACTAGTTGAACCTCGTTTCAACTTTTGTTTGCACCTCCTTTCTTAGGCAGTTTTTCTGTCTTTACCCGCCCACCCACCCACGGCAGCCGCTCCTCTTCTGGGTTCGGCCATCCGCCCACCGGACCCTAGCCAAGTCTAGTTTAGTTGGGGGGGGGGGGGGGGGTTGCACCTGCACCCCGCCCTTCACGGGTTAAATGGTTGCGTGTGGTTGGGTCCAGCATGATCACCGCCTCATGTGGCGGCAGTCTGACGTGCTGAGCGGGGGACCGATCCATCCCCGGGTTCTTGCGTTGGGTCAGTCTCGTCTGTTGACCGCTATGTGCTGGGACTGCGTCCGCGTTGCAGGCGGGCAGCCATGGCTCTCTTGGAGGGCGGGGTCAGCTTCTATCGCCGGCATTGGTACCGGCCTTGGTGATACTTTGTACTGCCGTCCCAAGTTCTGTGCAGTGTTCTTGTGCTCCGCCTTTTGCAAACACCCCCCATGAGCACCAGACGGGAGTCCGGAGGGAGATGTGTGCGTAGCCATTGCAACAGTGGTCTATTTTCTTTGGCGGTCCCTTTAGTAGCATGTACACATTTACTATTTGTACAGGCGTGCCCGGATAGGTGATTTCTAGAACGATGGCCTTGCCATCCGGGTGGTGTGTAAAAATCCCCCATCTATAATCGTGAGTCACGCGCACTAGGCGCACTATGACGGCCACTCCGGCCGACGAAGCAGATACAAGCGTATGTGTATGCCACTAGACAGAATAAAAAACAACATGCTTAAGCACAACACCCACCTCCTGAAGCAACACCACTGCAAGGTCCCGCAATTGCTGCAATAGATGGCACGGGGCTAGGACTTCAGTGTTTACAGTGTGTTGGGGCAGGCATTCTGATGTTGTCTGATAAGCGTGAGGAATTGTACACGGAATGGCTCATAGCAACCACCACACCGGAGTCTCCCCTGATTGCCGCTCAGGGACAATGTGGCCACCATGCTAGGCGGGGAGTGGTGAGACCCCGGCGGGTGATGGTTCCAGCCCAAAGTCAACACCAAGAGGCAGCAGACCACAACATCGGAAAGGCCCGTAGAGGTTAGCGATATTCCATGATTTCCTCGTAGGAAAGTGGTGTGAGTCTCTGTGCTTCCATGGTGTGGGGGGACGTGCTGGCGCAACGTACTGCCGCATGAGGACCCGGGGCTTCACTAGAAGGGCCGGCAGTCGCGGTCCCCTGAGATCAGACCGAAGCTTCAGCCTGAATGTCCGGGAAGAAAATATGCTAGATTCTCCCACTGATGGTGGTCGTGCCCCATAGGACAAAAAGTTGTTGTGTGCTCTCAAAGTTGGAAGCAGTGAGGCTAAGGAAGGGCTCTGGCGCCTGGGTGCTACCTAGCGGTACACCGCGTGGCTCCAATGGTGCTCGTCCAGCTGCTTGGACGGACGCCACTCCATTGTGACCGCCGGCCACATGGGGCGGAGCCGGTGCACCACCCACGGCTGGAACCGCTCGAAAGCGGTGGCCGCAAACCGCTCCGGGACCTGCGGCTCAAGGTACACCTGGACGTGTTCCCGTGTGGACACTCCCAGGGTGTATTGGGGGCTGTTAGCGGCCCTTTGCTTTCGAAATACTCAGCAGTTCGCCGAGCATCCGCGGCTTTGCGCATCGCTGAGCTGGAGGCGGAGCGTTTCTGCTTGCCGGTGGGGATGTAAGACTCATCATGATCGGACGTGGCGTCTGGCTAGAGCCGGCTGAATGAAAGCTGTCAAGACAAACTATACTAGGAACTGAGGCCGGCTCTTTCGGGGAGAGCTGTCGTGCAGTAGGGGCGCTCCCCTACATAGATCAGAATCACCGAAGTGAGGGAGTGTTGCTGCATGGCGAGCACAAAGGCTTCCAAGGGTCGAAATGCACCTCTCGAACAGACTACAAATGAGGAGAGTAGGAATGTACCTATAGGCGACCCTTATGGGGCAGGTGGTGACATGAAGCCAGGAAGAACGGGCTGGATGAAAGGAGGCAAGTGTGGTTGGGGGAAGGAGTGACAGACTGAGAAAATGAGTCCACCTATCCACAAGTGGAGGATTCCCTCATCAAAAGGCGCACCCATATGTACACCCGGAGGTATTATCGGCATACTCCTTCAGGCTTTATGGTGCCCCCCTGCGAGAACAACGCCCTTGCGCGAACAACTGTGGTTGTTGTTTCCGCAACATTTGAAACCATGTCCTACTTTGCCCTTGATAAATACCCCCCTTTTTAAGAACAACACTGAGTGTGCTTTCTGTCAAATTTCGGGATTTTAGTGTTGTTCTCGCAAAGGGAGAGGGGGGCGGGGTAAGTAGGCAAGTGATTGATCGAGTGAGCTAGCTGGGCGGATGGGCTGAAAGTGGGTGGGTGGTTGGGGGCGGGGGGGGGTGCTCTGTCAGTGTGAATTGGTGCAGGCCCAATGTGCTGATTCTATCCAGAAGTCCAAATTACAACTTTCCCCGCGGACACAAACTGCACCATCAGGACTCAGCGCCTACAGCGCCTACAGTGTTTCAAGGGAGAATTCTGTGGACAATCAGGGCTTTTGTTCGGGGGGGGGGGGGGGGGGCAAGAAGAAGTGCAAGAGTGGGGCGGTCGGTGGCTGCAAGAATGGGAGCTTGGCAGGTGGCCCAACACTGGTCTCTGATCCGGGCACTAGCCTCAGCTGATACGAGAGCTGCTCTTTGACATAATTGCATGGGATTAAGGGAATCTGCAATTCATGGGACGGTGCCCTTTTCCAGACGCTGGGGCGCACAAGAATGTTTGCAGGAGAGTTGGTCCACCAGGGGTAAGGGTTGCAGACTGAAATGCCATCCTTCGCAATATTATATGCAACCAATGCCACTACCGTAAGATGTTACCCAAGTGATGCCCCCTTCTTAAGCTATTGTTTAATAGGATCCCAATGTCGCACCTCCCAAGGAGCCTTTCCAAACGGTTGCAGCGCTGCTTTTTTCAGTGAATGACGTTATACCGTTTGTAAGACAAAGCAGCGCCGAATCATGGCTGGCGTCAAGTGTGCGCAGGATGTGAACACGCCTCGCATTCTGTCTTTTGGATTGTCTTGTCAGGGTTCGGAAATTGAAACGATCATTTCTTCAAGTGGTACTAATAGCGGTGTCGCTTCAGTGGTGTTGTTGGCATGTGTGGAATGTAACCGGGAATGGGGTGGTGGAGTACCATTTGTCGTCCCTCCCTGCCCATCCCAGATTTCTGGGCGGGAGGGTGAGGGCTGATAAGGGAGGTGAGATCCATTGTGTGTGTTTGTGCCTCTGGGTCCCTGAGGTCAGGCAGGATTCTCTTCAGGGCATGGAATTGCTCTATCGCCCGGTTGCACTTCCCTTATTTTCGGTCACCACATGTCTATCAGGAGTGGTGTGGGGGGGGGGGGGGGGGGCACAGTTTTCTGACTCAGCATGGAATTTGGTCCCACTGATCTTTGGGGGAACAACAGGAAGGAAGTTTGCTGCATCCCAGTGTGGGAGGAGCGCAAATTTTCAAATTTTCAGCGCATGTATATATGTGTACAAAGATATGATGGACTGGTTGCCCAGATGTTGCTGACATCATTGGCGCACAGCAGATGGGGAGGTGGGGCATCAGGACCTGTGGGAGCAAATCCTGTGGGAGCAGGATAGGGCAGATGCATGGCTGTTGAATTGCTGGGTACCGTCCCACTTGGGGGTGGTTCGAAATGTGGGGGCGGATCAACTGGCGGATTTGGGGAGGGAGTCCCACCCGAATAAATGCTAGCCGCTGCGTAAGTGGCCCAAGTTCCAACTTCTTGGGCGGGCATTCCTCCAGGGGAGTTGCAAAACTGAGTACAGCAAAATGGTAAAATGGGGTACATACCCAGTTTCACAAATTCCGTCTTTGTGGCCTGATGCAGCACGTTGATCCTGATATCCCTGTGCGTCATTCATGCACATGAACCACAAGCACCAGCTCCATTACTTCTTCTGCACACTTCTTCTTCTACATGTGCTTGGTGCACCTTCTTCGATGAGAAAAACAGGTGAGTGTGGGCACTGAATTGTGTGATATGCAAGCGACGCTTGGACATAGATGGCTGGGTGGGAGGGTCGCAGAGACAGAGCAACAGTTACACAAATAAAGCTGATGTATGTACTAGATAAACTCACTGACCCTCCCCTGCTACAAATACACAGAACCTTTGCTCCTTCGGAACATTCGTTCCATCTTTGTGGCCTATCAAACCACGTTGATCCCTATATCCATGTGCGTCATGCGTGCACGAATCACAGGAGTCCTCGCTCACCATGGAGCCGCCACTGTCATGCGCATCCCCTTCACTGCACGAATTCATCTCTTCAAGACCCAACCCGGGAGGCCGGTACCTCCAACGTGCATTTTGCGTCGGTTCTCTCCTCCTCCTGCACAGGCCCCTCCCTTGCCTCTGTTTGTGCCTGATGGTGAAACTGATTGCCCACCGCGGCAGCTCCACGTGGGCCATTCCGAACACCCTCACGGCGATCACCAAAGCCCTCGAGCAGTCGGCCGATGCTATCGCCATCGACGTGGGCATCACTTCAGATGGCCATGCAGTTCTTGTTTGCGACACAGAGGTAAGTGCAAGTCTGGGGCGTTCTTTGGCAGTAGTCAGCCCTTTTCCTCACCACAAACAGCACCAGCACTCCCGTGGCTGCCGGCTGTCGACCAGCGGTGGATGATGGGCGGTGGTTTGGTGATGAATTGCAGTGTGCAGTGCACGTCGCTTTGTTTTGGAACAGGATCTCCTGCAGACGGTCACTCAGGTCCGGCGCACATTGATCTGGTGGCCAAACCATTGACGCCATACCGTGGACGAGACAGCAGAGGGTGGGAGAGTGGCGCTGGTAGGAGAGACTCCACCTCACACATTTGGTGCATGGACATTTGGTGCAGCCTGAACAAATGCACGGCGTGCGCACACAGTCTGTGTGCGATGCCCAGTGCCTCGCGTGGCGTGCGCAGCCTGTCTGGCCTTTGCTGATGGCTCATTGATATGTCCTGCGCCCGTTTCGTGGGCGGGAGCTCCATAGACTTTTACACTGGACGTCAGGCCTTTTGATTCTTTTGAGTAAGGACCGTCTTCAACGACGGACCCAAGATCAGCAGTTACGGCGAACTGTCGTTGCCCAACCGTCGTCGAACAGACTAATCACGCGGTATAATGTCGAGTGGATTACATTTTGCACCCCTCCCTTGCGAGAGGAACGCCTTTGTCAGAGCAACAGTGCGTGTTTTTTCCGCAACTGTTGGAACCATGGAATTTGGCGGTCTGTTTTTCTGGGGGTCGGTGTTTACCAAGTTTTTTCTGTGATTTGAGGTCAGGGATGGTATTTTAGGGATACTGGTTGCTGTTCTGCCACCCATTTGCACCCCTTCTTGTCTTTTGGAAGTGGAGATTGGGGAATCACCTGACCAGTAGTACATACATGATGAACTGGTCACCACCGCTTGTGTCTTCCCACAGCTGTCAAAGCAACAGGAGGTGTTGTGTCCGTCAAATTTTGGAAGTTTTGTGTTGGACTTGCAAGGGATGGCGGGGGGAGGTAGGACAAATGTGGCGGCTTTGTGGGTCGGTGGTGTAGAGGTTTTGTTGGGCCATGGGACCAATTTCAATGGATGTGGGGCATTCAAAATTGGGGGCTTCTCATGGGGTTCTGGTGTTGGCTGGGTGGACCAAGTGGGTTTATCTCTGCGGAAGCCTCTGCCAGAGGGGTGGGAAGGGGCGGAATGCAAAACTCAGGATGACCCCCGGCAACATCCCTGAAAACCCGAGGCGCCACTGATGTGCAGCGGTTGGTGTGTGGAACGACCCCCCACCCCGTCCATTGTGAACGGCGACACTGGCAGCATAGACAGCGACAATAGCGACCTTGACAGTGCATACAGCACCGACGTCAGTGAGACTAGGTTGCGCCTCGCCGTTCCTGATACCCCCCACCCCCCACCACCCTGCGGGAGATGTGGGTTACAGTGCAGTTAGGCTGAAGGAGTGTATCACGCTGTACCTTACCACACATTCTTTTCTCCCTCTACTGTTTCCGGGAGATGATAGCATGGTCGTCTCATGCCAATCTGTCCCACCTTTGCGGTCAGGATATAAGTTGTACTGGTCACGACAGGTCTCCATACACCGATGGTTACAAGCACGGCTTACAGCACCCACTGCGCTCCCGCCCGGCTTGCCATATACACCTGTACATATGGTTGTACATTCAACCCCAACCAAGAAGGGGACACAAATTGCTGTGCGAGAACCAACGAACTAATGGCTGAAAGTGTCCATGGCGGGGTCATTCAGTCGATCGATACCGACCATTGACCCCCATCGTGAAGAGTACCTGATGGAATGGGATCCAAATCCGCGCCTCGGGTCGCTAGGGTGGGGTGGTGGGGGAGGGAGGCGGTCGACACCAACTGGTTTGGTACCGTGCAGTGCCATGTCTTTTGTATGACCTGTTTTTGTTGATCAAGGTCATGTGTGGGGAGGGTTTTGTTGGTAAGAGTCCACTGCTCAGAGGTACGGCTTGATGCACCTGCGGCAGAGGCGTCACATGCAGAAGTTTGGGGGGTGCTACCCACCACAAATGATGTGGAAATCGTAACACAGGGCCAGGGGGTCGCGCTACCAGCGGAGACCGCACCGTGATCCTTGACGGGTTGTAGTCCCTCCCTCTTGAGCAACGACCGCCTTGTACCCCTGTGTCAGAGCAGCAGTACGCGTTGTTTCCGCAACTTTTGGAACCATGTCCTACTTTGCCCATCATAAAATACCCCCTCCCTTGTCACAGCAACAAAAGGTTTTTTTTCATCAAAATTTGGGCGTTTTAGTGTTGCTGCATCGTGGCCACATCCGCCAGCACCCGGACAAAAACCGGCGCATTTCAATAATTTCGAACGACTAGGCTGTGGCCAAACGGTGGGGCATTACTGGCCGTTGCGCGGCTGCGGGGGTACCATTACCACGATTGGACCGCAACCCCCATGCCTAATCTCAAGACGAAGTTGCTGTTGCCCCAGGAACCAAAACACGCAGCAGATGTTGCATTCTTCAGTGCCTCCAGTTGCAGCACAAGACAGCAACTGGAGAGGCCAGAGGATCGAAAATTTCGTCCCCTGGAGGGGCCGTCAGGGCTAATGGTCATAGACATCACGGCCGTATTGCTGAATGGGCACAGGGCCATGACAGCCAATGTCGCATTGTTTGCAGGTGCTGGAGTTCAAAGTGATGGAGGAGCACACGCTGGCGGACCTGCGGCAGCTGAAGTTGCACGAATGTGTGCGGCCTCCACCGCAGAGCAACTTCTTCATGGAGGACTACTTGGACGAACGCATCGCAACTCTTAGTGAAGTGTGTTGCAGCAATGCAGGGCTGTCGATCATTGAAGAAGGCTGTACCCCTCCCCCCGTGGCAATGGAAATTGCTGTGGTGCGCACCCATCACTCCATGGCAGCCGCGGGCTTAATCCCAGTGTCACTCGGGGAGGCGCGCATACATATGGTACGGCGGGGGATACGCAGAAAAGAGGGGGGTAGACAAATGGGGTGGGCCATATGCCGAAGGAGTGGGCTTGGCGCCTGCAGGAGCATCAGTCTTGCGCTTTGTGCTGGGCTGGGCCCTGCTAAATTTTTTCTTCCAGCCCTTCGTCAGGGGGGGGGGGGGCGGTTGAGGTCCGCAATTTATCGCAATTTTCCGCAATTTTCCGCCATTGGATTCGAACCCTCCAGACCGCAAGTCCCAGCCCCCCCCCCCCCCCCCGGCTTCGATGTAACGGGTACCGCTTGGTCCCACGAACCGCTGTCGCCGTCCGATGATGATGATGATGCTGATGCTGATGCCCATGAGCTCAAATCCAATGGCGGAGGATGACCTTCGGATGATGCACAGGGGTAGTGGGGTATGCAGGGAGAGAGATATGCATTGAATTTGGAGGTTGATTTTAACGTCCACGGGTCGCGTCGGGGGAGCTCGATGTCGTCTCTGATCACTCTGCACACCGGTCGGTCGTGCGTGCACGGGCAGCACTTGGGCGCTGACCCACCACCCCCTTGGCCAAGGCACAACGGTGGCGATCCGGACCCTGACCCCGCGGCGAGACCAGTTTGGGGGGGGGGGGGGGTGCCTCCCAGCCTTCATGGCGGACTCGCATGGGGCGGGTGTCCAGGGGTCCACTCCTGCCATGGCTCGCTGCCACCAGAGACGGAAAGAAGGAGTTGTGGTTGGGAACAGGGAACAAGACACGTAGGGCCGGTTCTTACACCGCGTGCACACAGCACAGGGTTGTATTTTACGATTAGTGTCCGGCAGGGGTCCCCAAGGATGGTCATGGAAATGGGGGCAGTGCGCTTTGAATTGGATGACCAAGATCAGGACCACCCACCGGATGGTGCTATTCATTCACCAGCCCCTTCCCCCCACCCCCCCCCCCTCTTGGGCCACTCCCACCCTCAAAGGGAAGACTCTTCGGGGGTGTGGGTAGCCCAGGGGTCCATTTGCCCAACTCATGTGCTTCCCTGTGGTCCCCTTTTACCGTGCGTCCCGTACACCTATGCCCCTGCGCTCTTGAGCAGCAGCAGGGCACTCTGCTCTGGGGAAGCAGCAGCGGCGTACTGTGCGCCACGACAGCTGCGGCTCTGGGGCACCAGCAGGGCGCTGTGTTCAGCAGCAACAGCAGCAGTGCACTGTGCTCTGGAGCAGCAGCACACACCAGAGCCCAGCACACTGCTGCCCCAGAGCGCAGCCCCCGGCAGCTGTCAGTGCTGGGCACGGCGTCCTGCTGCTGCCCCAGGATGCCGCTACCCCACGGCATGGCCCCATGCTGCTGCCTGCGAGCACAACCCCCTGCTGCTGCCCACTTTGCTACTGCTCTGGAGCACAGCACCCCACTGCTGCCCCTGTGCTGGGCTCTGGTGCAGCAGTAGGGGCAGCAGAACGGTGCACAGTAGCTGGGGCAGCGCCTTAGTGCCCCCAGAGCACAGCACCCTGCGGTGCTCTGCTTCCACTGTCCCAGCCTCAAGCAGCCCGCATGCCGCAGTAGTCCTCAGCCGAACACCCCAGCTTCTGCTGAGCCATTAGGGCTGGGAATGGGCCCTTGAGGCAAGCGATGGGGTACAGAGGGTACTGTGTTCCACAGCAACAGCTGCCCTCAGCAATGACAGCAGGACGCATGCTCTCGGGCAGGGGCACAGGTAGCAGCAGTGTGCTGTGCTTTTGGGCCCTCCACAATCCCCAGCAAAACGTGGCACATGTGCGAAACGCGGCACGACTTACTTTGAGTTTGTGTTCCTGGGGGCGTGCCACGCCCACTGAGGGCCACTGGCAGCAGCAGAGACACCTCTGATTGAGTGGCCCTAGAGCCCGGCTCGTACAGCGGCTAACATCCCGGGCCTGAGTCCTCGGCAGGGGCGCAACTTCTCAACCGGCGGCGGGAATAGACCCGAAGGTTCCGAACACCCCCCGCACGCCCACCCGGAGGTCATTGACCCCGGCGGTTGGAAACGCGCCTGGTCATGCGCTAGCGTGTCGGTCAGTGGTGGTCAGACCTGGAACTCTTGCCCCCTGATTATCACCGGCAGCAGCGCCGTCGTTGCCTCACATCAGGTACTGGAATACCTCAAACGGGAAAGTGACTTTTGCGAAGTCATCATTCAGTTTGCCGGTGCCCTCGATAAAATGCCTTTGATCTGGAACATCGTGTCAGCCAATGAAATGCAAGACCGAGTGTGGATGGGCATCAAAAGGTGCTCTCTCTCTCTCTCTCTCTCTCTCTCTCTCTCTCTCTCTCTCTCTCTCTCTCTCTCTTTCTCTTTCTCTCTTTTCTCTTCTCTCATCGATTCATACCCCGGCTAATTTGGACCATCACCCTGCAACTCATACGAATGTCTTCACCCTCTGCCTCTGCGTCCTCTGAACCAACCAACGCCGACTCATACTTTTTACCATTTTACCCTTTTACTTGTTTTTTCGGGGCTGCTGTCATTTCCTGCCAGTGGGTGGTGGGAAGATGCCGGAGGTCATGCACCTGTGTTTACCAGACCACATTTTTCAGGCCTTCTCCCCAGAACCGGATGTTTCAATTTCACTGGGAACATTTGTGGGAAATAAAAGTGGTCAAAATGTTGCGGACATCTCCGATATGCCGCTTTTGTGCTGGGATGCCGCCCCGTTTCAGGAAGCTCAAAGGGCTCGTCCGGGTGTCAGTGTCTGGATTACACCCCCGTGCCCCCATGTTTGTGCCCCTGCAGAGGCCCCTATCAGGGATGCGGGGAGGATGCAGGCCCGTCGGTGTCCCTGATGTTTGTATTGTCTGGTCTGATGCATGGATTTGGCTATGAAACAAGGTCTTCGTGTTCGAACATCGAAATTCTCATGCCTCGGACCCGCCAGCCACGCCGACTCCTGAATGATTGCTGGACCGGAATCACGTTTGCACGGAGATTTCGGAGCGCTGCCCGCTCCGCACGCTCGCACGGGTGCGTTTGGGCGCTACAGCGAAGGTACGCGCGAAACGGGACAGGGCAAACTCGCGACTCTTGCCGATGCAGACCCCTTTGCGTCGAGCCTTCCTGCGGAAATTGCCTCCAGATCAGTGCTCTGGTGCTCCAAACGGGCTTCAGTAGTTACTGATGTTTGCCCTATGAGTCGGGCAACTGCAGCCCCCCCCCCCCCATTTTCCGCCACCCGAGGGCCCAGTGCACTTACACTTCCAGTTCACTGATCACTCATCGCACGTTGGAGGGCACTGGCACAAGGGCCCTGTGACGCATTTTGAGCTCGAACGTTTGGAGGTTCAGCATGCCATAAAAATGGTCCAGGCATATCAGGGCCTGTGGTCCTGGTCTGGGGCTCATCTCCAAGATTCAGGCTCTTGTTGCGGACACCTTTTGAACCAAGAGTTGGTCAATGAACAGACGAGGATTGGGGTTGGACTGGCTGCGAGGTCCTGCTGGCAACTGCAGTACCCGACTTTGGGCCAGATCTGCATTGCTGCGGCGTGTATTTGTTTGCTCGGCGAGGAAGCTGTGCGATACAACCTGCGTTGCATTTCTTGCCAACAGACTGGAGCTGCTGAAGATAGCCAGGACACTGGGGTGCAGGAGATTTTTGGGACGTCCACAGCGCGCTGAGGATTGGGTGCTGTTTGTGAATGCGGGTGCCGACGCCATCCAGTTGTGTGATCATTGGGTACAGGAGGACCTTGTCAAACAGATTCAAAGCAAGAACACCGAGGTGCACCCCAGCCCCTTTATGCCAACCTCACACACTTCAAAAAAGCCTTTTACCCAGACCCGCATCAAGTGCCCCAAACGTGCATCTTCCAACATGTGACAAAGTGAGACTGTCAGTCTTTCCAGCTCCCCGTTGCAGTAAGCATCACCCTAACTGTTGGGCATTCGGAATTGGATGCATCACGTATGATGGAGCAGACACAAAAGTACAATTGCGGACGTGTAGGTGGTAACGAGTAGCCAACAGGTGCCCGAAAACGACGCACGGAACGCTTTGTAAGCAGCAGCCATCGCTCTGCACGGGAAGCTGTACAAATGACAGGGGGGTACGACGCACAGACAGGGAGGACAGGAGGGATTGACGGCGGCGTGCAGTGGGTGTACCCTGGAAGGTACCTCCAAGTGTGAACAGGATAATCCTGCAGGTCTGGAATTTACTGATGTATCTGAGCCAGATTTCCGGCGAGGGCTTGGATGGACTGGGCTGGGGGTGAAGACTGGGAGGTGGAGTGCTGGGAGGGAATGGTTATGTGACTGCACTGGGTCCGGCTGCCACGGTCCATGTCATCCAGGCAGCCATCACAGGCCGTACTGTGTGCAGTGGCTCATGGTGGTTCGCCTCATGTCGGGAAGCCACTGCGACCCATATCATCTGAGGCGGCCATCGCCGTCTGATCTCCGGTTGGCAGTGAAACAGCACGTTTGTGTGCCCGCTGTTTTGGCAGTTGGGCCTTTGAGAAAAAGCTTCACACTGACCAATCACCCACATCGAATGTGTCACTGCTTTTGTCCCTGACAAAAAAGATGAATGGAAACCCTTCTGTCCCAGTGCCCTTTCTACGTCATACATCATAACTGATGGGAGCCCAAACGGCTTGAAAAACAATGATTCGCTTAACCCTCTACCAAGTGCCATTGTGCAGGCCACTATATCACTGAGATTGTACTATCCGGTGGCCATCGTGGTCCCCTCGTTGGATTACAGTACTTCTGAACCTGCCCCAGCCGGTAGCGAAGGCCGAAGCATGCCTAAGTGAGGGAACGGCTAATGCAACACTGCCCTGGCAGTAGGATGCCACTGCCAGGCAGCAACCTCCACCACGGCAGCCACCCCAGTCCCGGGCACTGGCCACAAAGACCAGGGAGCAGCCGTGGGGGGACTGGGGGTCCTCTCGTGTTGTCTATCAGCTGATCATGTAGTCCAGGGCCACACTCAAGGGCTGCCAGGCGGTGATTGCTTCCAGGGGCCAGTGGTGGAGTCACCCATCCCCCTGTGTATGTGAGGGGCTGCTTTAAGGACAGGATTCTGTTTATTTTGGAGGTTGGCAGTTGGCCTTTTGGGGCTTGGCAGTTGGCGGTCGAAATTTTTGTGGTGAACCAGTGAACTGGCGTCAGTTGGCAATTTGTGGACTTCTGTTGATAGTAGAGTGGACTGCAGGGGGGCGGCAGGCACTGCGCGAGTGGAGCGCAGGGTCCAGCATGCACTGTCTTTGAGGCTTAAACCACTCGACCCAGCGACACCGCTGATGCGCTCTACCGATCAACAGCGGACTGAGGGCAATGAGGGTTGTGATGGCAGGCGCAATCTGAGCTCTGGTGGACCATCTGACCACCCTGTGGCCTCCCCAACACTATCCCAGACCTAACCCCCCCCACCCCCCCCCCCCCATGCCGAAGGCACTCCGTGCGGACCTGTTGGGTATAGACCCACTGAGCCAGCGTTCTTGTGGTGGGAGGTGGATTGGGGCCAATTCTTACCAAGCCCATAAAGCCCTCGATCACTCCTGGAGCTAAAAAAACGGCCCTGCACAAGAGTTTGCGGGGATCTACGCTGCCAATTTTGCCGTTTGCGGAATCTGCAAAATGCAGCACAATCCGCCGACGATTCATTCCGACAGCAGCAGAGACGTTTTGACGATGCGCGACGCAATGGTCTTTTGATACATGCCCAAAGTTGTACCACGGACTTGCTCTACATTGTAGGTGTGGGTTATTACAGCCACTGCACAACATGAACATTCACTTGGGGACATTGTCATCGACAAGTACGTCAAGTTGACATTTCTGGGGGTTGACGGATTGATCGTGAATGATCCAATTCGGGTATCTTGGCGGCCAAGTGCAGTGAAGGGCAAGGGCAGGTGGACATTCTGACGGTTGTTGCCGCACAACAGTCAAGATCATGCGGCACATGCATGTGCAAACGGTCGTGTGCCCTTGATGCACCAGTGATGCAGCCCATGAATGAGTTTGCGGGTGGGGTTAGGGAGGTTCCGGGGAGGATGGGGGGGCCAGGTGGTGTGAGAGGAGAGGCCGAGGGAAATTTCGGGAAAGGGGCAGGGGCGAGTCCACGAAGCGGAGGGTGTGAGGAGCCATTATTGTACAGCAGGGCTGGGGGCAGGCAGAGGGGTGATGGGCCGGGCCATGGACGTGAGGTACGTGTATGTGCCATGCGGGATTTTCATTTCTGGATATCATATGAGGCGATTGTTTGAGGTGAAAATTGCATTTTTGATGGTGAGGCTGGAAACTTCTCATGCGCTCACGCTCTGTGATGTTTTCTCTGCCACAGGTGTGGCCAATTTACGTGTACGTTAATTGTTCAGAGGCTGGTTTGGGGGTGTTTCATAAGGGGGTTTTTGGAGCTTTTTCGGGGGAAGTAATTTCCTTGGCGTGCAGTAGGCATGCAGTGCATGCACGTTGCAAGCATTCCCCCATTGGTGTCAAAAGGATTTCCTCTGCAAGGTGGATCACAGGTAATTTTAAGCTGGTTTTTTTTCCAAGTGGAAGACCGTGTCACATCTCAAAAAACAGAACATATAGCCCATCTCGCATCCACAAAATCACATTTTTGCACCTGCACTCAGGGCAATGGATTGAGCACAATGGATAGCCAGGTTGCAACCCACAGCCTCTCGCTTGCTGCTGCTGTGTACACCACCGAAGATATCCACTGTTGAGAAAGTTTGGTGCTTGATCCATTATTTTGACATCCAATCTAATTTTTTTTGTTTTCTGCATAATTTAAGGCTGCCACATTCACAAATGGGCTTTCAAGATATGGTTCCCTGGAATTGACCCGAAAGAAGAGAATCCTAAGGGGGGTATCTCCTGTTTGCACACTTGCCCATTTTCTGGCTGGACAGTAGTTCACTTTCCCCCCTTACCTCCCCACTTCATGCAGGCTGTGTTGAATTTGTATCCTTGCTCTGACTGCAAGGTTTTCTGGGTTTGGGGGGTCCTTTGTTTGTTTGCATGCACTTTGTATGTTTCATGCTTGAATTTGCGCTTGTGCACCATGCTTCAGCTAAACATGTTCGTGAAGCCAACCATACATGTAAACGACCGGCATGACTTTGGTAGGATCAGAGTCCTAGTACCCTCTTTGAAGTGTGCTGCCGTGTGTGTTTGGGCTGGTGACGGGGATTTTTGGTGTCCTCTTTTTTGTGGATTTTCTGTGAAAGTGCTGCACGCCTTCGTTTGCATGTGCGAGTTTTGGTGCCAGCTCCTTGGGGGCTTTGGCTTCATTCGCTGCCAATGACTGCAATGGTTTTCCACCACCTACCCTCATCGGGCTGTTGCTGCTTCTGCTGCACTAAAATGAATTATCCATCTTCAAGTTTTGTGTGTACAGGCTGGGTTGGGGTCTGGGCTTGTATGAGGGGTGGGAGCTCATCAAGGTGTATTGAAATAGAATCCGGGGACATAATGCGCAGCGAAGCCCAGACTGCGGCCATGGTGCACATTGCCATGACGCACACCATTGCCCTTGATGCAGCCTGGGCTTGCGGTTGTGTTCTCTGTGACATCTCCTTTTCAAAGGGATTTGGTGATGTATGCGAACACTGTGTTTGTTTTGTGGCAAGAAGCACAAAGTGATGGACACTGCACGTGTTCATGAGTCAAGCCACACATTTGTTTGACCAGTCATGCGGATGCTTGTCAATGTGGTGTGGCTCATTTTGCATGCACCTTTGCCTGTGTACACACAAGAGACTTCTCGCAGAATGTGGGATGTGTCCACCCAGCCAAAGTGCACAGCGGTATGTGTGGGTAGCCCCTGAAACGCAGGGATTGTGGGAGGGGTGGGGGTGGGGAGGTGACACAGGGACTGTACACAGGGTGTGTGTACTCAGAGGGGCTCTTCTCTGGGGGACGGTGTTTAGGTGGAATGTCGGCAGGGGGACTGAAAGGGCAGGGACTATGTACAGGATGACCATACACATTGGTTCTGCCCCATTCACTCCGTAGTCTGGTCCCTGTCACAGGCCCGCGGAAAAGGCAGCCATCTGAGGGAAGGCTCTCTCTCTGGCTGTCCCTCCAACTGCAGCACCCCACGCCGTATTTCCGATGATGCTCTACCCAATGGACCCTCTGCAAGCCCTCCCAAAGCGGACCTCAAGCTGCCCGCCCCCACAGGGGTATACCACCCCGCAGTGCCGCACGGTGTCGCGGGCCCTGTTCCTGTTGCTATCCCTTCCAGCCAGTTCCACACTGACGTCCCAATGTCTCCAATGTCCCCTGCCTCTGTCGCTGAGCCTCTGACTGCACAATGGAGCTATGATGCAGCCCAGGCCCTGCCAATCAGTGCGTCCAGCTACACCATCCCCTCCTATTGGCCCTCTCAAATGCCAACCATGATGCTGCAGGGGGGCCATGTAGGAGGGCCGCCACTGCAGCAGCCCTGGGGTCTGGCTGCAGCCCTTCCCAGTTCTGCTGCCACCCCAAGGCCCGTGCCTCTGGTGAAGTCGTACCTAGCCAGCCCAGCATCTTCCCTCCCCTCAGGACTTGGGATTCAAGGACGCATGTACTGGTGACCGGACCATGACCGTGCCATGCGTGTGGGCCAGAGTATTCCATCGGATGCCATGGCTGGCATTGTATCCACAGCCTATTGCCTACAGTGGATACCAGGGATTGGGAGAGATTGGTGCAGGGTTGGCGCACCATGGTGTAACCGTGTACCAGTTACTGCGCTGGGGGTGGGGTTTGGGTGTTGCATTTTTGGGCCCACATTTCCTTCCGCTTGAGAATGCTCATTGCCGACCTGGACCACTTCGAAGCACTCAGGGTGCGGGTGCAGTAGATGATGACTGTGAGTGCCTTTTGGTAGGAGTGCAACCCCCTTTGACCAAGGCCCCCCAAGCAGGGGGCTCAGACCGTTTGGAGATGCTTCTAATGGGTTTGTTGGATATTTGACCTCTCTGAGCGGGGATGGTATAGCCCTGCACCAAACTCTAATAGGGTGGGTAGGAATGCACAAATAGGTGAGAGCGATATCCACTGCATCATTGTCCGGTGACCACTCAATCACTGTCAGGGACGAGCCAACCACAATCAGTTGACCACCAATTCACCTCCATAGTTTTGTTTTCACTGGCAAAGAAACGTCCCACATTTTCCTGCAGAGAGTGAGTTCTGACCGATTCAGAAGGTCCTTGAAAGACCTGATTGCACCTCTGACCCAAAGTCACGACCTCTAAACAGCCGCATTTGATGGGCACCCTGGGGCCAGCCCTCATTGGGACCCAGCTAAAGGTCTGACCCGGTGATACGCCCCCCAAAAGGGGCTGTAAAGATCCTCCGGGCTCAGGATTGTTTGATCAGGTGTAGCACTTAGCATCTCGCGAGGCAGCCCGGAAATCCGCGCACCAACATTCTGAGGGGCACATGCGCTGGCTGCGCCCACGCCGCATTCGTCACCTCAAGTCCGTGGCCATGGCAATAGATCAGAGTAAAGCTTCCAGAAGGGCAGAGATCACACGGCGATCGGCCATAGAGTGTGGCTTCGACCTGACCAAATCCGCTACAAATATGGGGATGCTGCCCCAACATCGTCTTTTTGATGTGCCAGTGGCGACAAAACTGATGGACCTGGACTCCTGCTGAAGCAGAAGCATCACACATAATGGACTAAGGCCACTGGAAGGTGGGCCAATCCAGGCACATAAGAGGACCAAGGTCCATGTTGCACTGGGCGCAGGGGGGGGGGGGGGCAGGATATTGGGAGGACCTGCGACGATCTGCTGACTGGAAGGTTGGCCAAACAACATGTCCCTCACTCGGGGCAGTGCACCATTATTACGCAGGCAATGCCATACTGTTGTCGTGAGAGAACAGGCGAAATCGTATCAAGCCCTTCTTCCTGAACTTCTGACCCAGAAACCGTCAAACCCAAGGCTCTAAGGCCCTAAGGTCCTGGTGTTCAGGTCACTGACGAAGAAAACCCTGAATTCGTGTCCGAACATCCTGCATGGCACCCAAGGCAACAGACAGCCCACAGAGACATTGGGCACCATTAACCAAAGAACGAAAGAACGAAACAGAAGAAACAGGGAGCGGCACAGACGCCGTCGTCAACTCAAGCCGACAGTAAGAAGTGAAATTTTAGGGGCCCATAAACCAAGGAGCATACAGTACGGTGTACATGGGGATAAGCTGTGATGGTGTGTGTGTGTGCGCGCGTGTGTGTCTCCATGTGTGTGTGTGTGTGTGTTTGTGGTTGTGGCTGTGGCTGTGGCTGTGGCTGTGGCTGTGGCTGTGGCTGTGGCTGTGGCTGTGGTTGTGGCTGTGGCTGTGGCTGTGGCTGTGTATGTGTGTGTGTGTGTGTGTGTGTGTGTGTGTGTGTGTGTGTGTGTGTGTGTGTGTGTACCATTCGTCTATTGTACCATTATCGGATATTTTTGTACACCACATCCCCTAACATACACCCCTGAATTTGTGTCAGTGATACATACTCTCACTCACTGATCGGAATGCTTGAATCAATGCAAGTGATGGAACATGAATGACCAGCTTCCCAACATATTCTTTGTTGTACCTCGGTCTTCTTCCTTTTGCATTGTTGCATTGTGTGATGCCTCGCGCAGCGGATCGTATACTCCGCATTCACCACGAGGCTCATCCTATTGTTCTCCGACATGAACTTTCCGACAAGAATTCCCCACTTCAGGAGCTCCAAGACACCCGTAAGCTCTCTCTGAGAGCCGGTTGTAGGGTTTTCATTGATTGGTACGACAACTACTGAACTTCAATGAGTGTGTTTGTTGTGTAGGTAAGTGCATGTGCTTCCTTACATGTGGGTGGTCATTCGTTACCGCTCGTGTGCACGGGTACAAAATAAGGAACGCTGGCAACGTCTGCTCACTGCCGTAGCACCCGTGTTGTCCCTTGTTGGTAGAGTCTTTGCTCTTTGTTCTTTGTTCCTAACTCACCACTTGCCCTACCATGTCTTCGTCCCCTCACAAATGGAGCATGGTCCTTCCTCCTTGCTCGGTTGTGCACTCGTTTCTGGTTATGTTGCTTCTACTACTACCCGGGGTATTTTTTGTGTGTGCGGCCTTTGTGGTACTAATTTTTGATGAGTACCCCGGGATGTATAGTGACGAATGGACCCTTGGTGCAGCGACTTACCCCTCACAGAAATCAGCGATGTCAGTGAGACGTCACACCAAGGTGCTCGCTGATGGAGAGGGAAAACTTGGATGAACCCAAGTTGAAGTGAGTCCGGAGCACCATTCGTCTATTGTACCATTATCGGATATTTTTGTACACCACATCCCCTAACATACACCCCTGAATTTGTGTCAGTGATACATACTCTCACTCACTGATCGGAATGCTTGAATCAATGCAAGTGATGGAACATGAATGACCAGCTTCCCAACATATTCTTTGTTGTACCTCGGTCTTCTTCCTTTTGCATTGTTGCATTGTGTGTGTGTGTGTGTGTGTGTGTGTGTGTGTGTGTGTGTGTGTGTGTGTGTGTGTGTGTGTGTGTGTGTGTGTGTGTGTGTGTGTGTGTGTGTGTGTGTGTGTGTGTGTGTGTGTGTGTGTGTGTGTGTGTGTGTGTGTGTGTGTGTGTGTGTGTGTGTGTGTGTGCAATGGAAGCTCGGGAGGGGCTGTGGGCGAATCATCTCTGAGCCAGTTGCTTTTTTCTCCGGCCAAAAACTGCTCAACTCACCACAAAATGTTGTTTTTGTCAATTTGGTCCTGTGTGGGTTCTGTGGGTTTGATGGCTCCCAGGCCAAACGCAAGCTGCTTGCCCCCCGTTGCCCTGTGAAGGGCCTGCCATGCTGGGTCCAACATTGTAACTATTGTAATTATTGGCCCTCTTCTTGGTCTCTCAATCATCTTCATATTTCCTCATCTCGCTTGCTGTTTGTTGCTTTTTCCATCATGGGCCTTCATGCTGCTGTGTCCTAGTTTGCTCCCCAATCTCTTCATGGTCAACAGAGCCCAGTAGTTCTGCCAGACTGCTGCTAGCACCATCCCCGTCAGTAGTGTCTCCCATGTGTACCGTTTCTTTGCAGAACTGGACTCTCCCAAGCATGTTCTTCACTCGGTGTGGTCCAGCTGCTGTCAGGTCCTGGAACGACCTTCCATTTCTAATGTGGTGCACTGGACATGGGTGCCCCAGTGTACAGGGCGCTGGCACACAGCAACAACCATCCAGTGGTGGGCTTGGCCAGAAAGACAACCTGCACGGTACCAAATTAACAGTCCCACATGTGAAATATGCAAATATACTATGCATACACACCAACCCCAATGGTTGTAGAACTGCTGCAGATTGTAAACTGAGACTGCTGCAGATTGTCAATTGCTGCCATGGCGAATAATTCTTTAATCTTCAATATTCACACGTTATTTATTATCCAGCCTTCCCAGTCAGGCCTCTCTGTATGCTCCTTGCTCTGTACTGGCTGGCTTTTTTACCCACATGGGGCCATTTCCCCATACATTTTATGTGTTTTGGAGGATGCAAATGATCCAACAGTAGGGACTCAGAGTCATGTTTTATTCTTAAGTTGCTCAAGGCTCCTCTGCAGTCTTGACCTAGTCCCCGGCAAAATTTTTGGCCACCTCTGGCAGCATCCGGCAGAAACATGAGGTTACATCCGCCAGCCTCCGGCAGAAGTTTGGTCCACATACGGCACCCTCCAGCAGGGCAAACACCCTCTCCCAGAAGCGTAAATAGAAAGTTTCTGGGAGGGCAGCGGGGTCAGAAATTTGCAACCACCCACCTCCTTGGTAAGAGGTTGTCTTCACATCCGGCGGCCATCGGCAAGAGGTTGCCTTCACATCCGGCGGCCATCGGCATGCCGGAGACTAGGGTCAAGACTGCTCCTCTGAAAACCATCATTTTTGATCAATTTTTGCTGCAGGGCCCTTTGGCATTGGCTCATGAGAGATGTTTGATAGCATAGTGGTGTGTACAAAAAAAAAAGCCCACTTTGTACCAAAAAGCCCGCTGTCACAAAATGTACCCCCCCCCCCGGCGGAAAGGTACCAGAAAATCCCCCCCAATGCTACCCCCCCCCCCTTGGGCATTGGCACAATTTGAGGGGTTGTACAGGGGGGTTTTTGGTACATTTTGGGGGTTTTTTTGGTACATTTTGGGGGGGGGTTTCAGCACATGGGGGGGGGGGATTATGGTGCAATTCAGGGGGTTTCAAGTTCACATCTGGGGGGTTTGCAGTACAGGGTGTTCAGTGCATCCTGAGAACCATCACCCCCCCTGCCCAGGTCAGTACATATTTCTGTCATTTTTCCTGTCCCAAAACAGCCACCACCTGCACCCCCTGCACCAACCACCTATCACCCACGTTCCCCTGTAATACGCATGCAAAGAGCAATGTAAAGCAAAACACTGAGTATACAATCACATGTAGTTTTGTGGCCTTCCATCACCCCTCTGACGTCCATGACTGAAATCTGCCCAGGTAGGTGCAGCAGAGGTGGGGGGGTTTCTTCAAGGGGGGGGGCAAAAAATGTTAGGGAGGTGGTCAGACTTCCCCGAGAAAACCCATCCGAGGGTTTGTTTTGGTTCAAAAGGGGGCAACCAAGTTGTCTTTTTGGTACACAACAGTCCGCAAGTGTGCATACATGGGAAAGCTAGGTGGTTTTTGTGGCAGAAAGGGTGTTTTTGCTGGTGCCCATTGGTTTTGTTGGGGTGCATTCCGGCGAGGTCAGTCAGGGGGTTTTTGGTACAAGGTGGGTTTTTTTTTGGTATTGATCACGAAGCAAGTGCCACCCGTGCCTTGATGTACATTCCGAAATTCTCCAAAGAGATTGCCAATCACGCTCGGAGGGAGAGTGTTTGCTTGTTTGTTGCGGCAGTTTTTTTTTTCCAAGAGCACCAAAGTTAGGACGTTTCATGAATCACAATATCAAATAGTATAAGAAAAAGGGGGGGTATTAGAAACCGGTATTAGAAACCTATATTTTGTGATACTCTGAGCCTCATTGTTGTTCAACAAGAGGTTTTGATGCTTCTTCCACATTGGGGATAAGGTATTTTCACTCGGTTTCACCCATTTCCACCCTCTCTTCACACATTTTGTGCTCATTTCCACCACATGTACCCTTTTCTAGATTAATTTCCCCCCACAGAGACAGCGGAAAGGCAACAGTTATGTAGCCATATTGACACATATTCCGTTGGTCCATATGCCGATCACCAACTGGGGAAGCCGAAGAGAAGATGAATAGTATGTGACATGTTAGATATCTTACATGCCATGTTGATGTCAAATGTCTAACATGGTTGCGTGATATTTTGTCGGTATACAATGTCCAGGAACAAAGAATTCTAGCACACACAAGGTTTAGAGTAGAATGTTTTAATTTTGGGTGCAAAATTTTTCAGTCAAGAAAATGAAAAACCATTTTCTACATCAAATTGCAATTTTTACACCCTTCGGCTATTTTGCACTCCCTAGGCTAGGGTAGAGGTTGCCTAATTTTCAGGTCATTTGGAAGCGGCGCGTATGGGGGTTCTTTGGAAGGATGTAGTATAAAAGTAGCGTGTAGTGCAAGGAATCGTCCAAATAATATTTAAGATCCCATATACCATTCATGGTTGGAAAATAAATACATGGCACTCTTTGACTACTGTGCCTACCGCCATATATGCTACCTTTTTTTTTATGCATGGCGGTGCACCCGCCGGAGTTCAAATCAGTATAAATAGAATGTCATGGCAGTGACCCTGCAGCTTGAGGCGTTGGGCACACATGCCACCGGTGCGCTAGCCGTGGTAGTTTCAAGGGATCCTCACACCCATATTTGGTGGATAGAGCGGTCCCGGGTAGGTATCAAGCCTAAGAAGGGCGACTAGGGAATGGCTTCATTGGTAATATGATCTTACCCAACCTGCTGAAATTGGCCATTTTATCTCTAAAATCAGCCTTTTGTCCTCAACTTTGCCGGACCAAGTGACACAAAGCTTGAAGATGCTTCCCAAGAACAAAAAAGTAGCTTGCATTAGCAGCAACCACACCAAGATTGATCATTTTGAGGTCTGCTATGCACATTTTCACGGACGAATAACATGATGTTACACTTGTGGGGACTCCAATTGCCATCATAGGTGTGGAGATCTATGTCACTTTTGATGGCTAATCCTACCTATGCTCTTTGTGTGTCCTTTTTTGTTGCATTGGGATGACAAATCTTAATGATCCAGACCCCGTTCTTACAACTAGCCAGGTGTCTGCGGCTGAAGTTGTGAATGTAATGGCACCTGCTCCACCTGCCCCACCTGCCCGCACTGGTAAGTTCTCCGAGCATGATCGCTTTCGTGAAGAGTGGTGGATGCGGGCGGACCAAGCAGTTAACAACTTTTTTTCCCTCAAGGGGATGAAGGGAGAGCAAATCCATGGTCCGCCTTGCCTAGGGTGAGCCATGCCTTATTTGGGAGATGTGATTCCTTGGCAGTAGAACAGGGCAAGTTTTATTCAAACATCTTCCAAAAACTGACTATGCTCCAAGCTTTGTTTCTCATTGCCCATTTTCCGTGCAATGGGATCCTGGTGTTTCATGGCTGGTGACAAGTCAAACGACCCAAGGCATGTGTTTTTGTATTGTGTTATAGATAACAGACGGATTGTCGTGCCACTAATGTTTGGTCGAAAAGGTCATTGAAAATTTGTGTTTGTGCCAAAAGTTTCCAAACGGACAATTTTGTGAATGGATGGTTTTCAAACTAACATAGTTTGTCAAAGTGTTTGCCTCTATTTAAATGAGAGTCTCCAATTTTGCATGATGGGACTGGACGAGGGCTGAGTAGGATGTAGAGTCATGTAATGGAAATTCTTTTTGACCAACTAGTGTACTTGTCCACGAACGACCCACTCTTTGACGAGCAAAAACATTTCAATGTGGCAAGCAAGCAAAAGGTGTTGCAAAACCTCCAACTTTAACTTCGCTTTTTTTTGTTACATGGACTAGTTCGAACGGAACTATCATCACATGGTAATCTTTGGGTTTAGAGAGCTATTCAAATGAAAACATTGGGACCAAGAACAAAGGATTACATGCTGAAGATCTAGGACACGACATGATTAGTTTCTCGGACGATTGCGATTATATCATCGATCTAGTTTCCATTTCCTATCCACTTTCTGTCATGCTTGTTACTTGACTAACCTCAAGTGCCTACGGTGCTCTATGTCGCCTCCGCACAATAGAACAAGAGCACGAGAGCAGAACAATATTCGTGCTCCTAAGTAGCCCATTCTTGCGGCTCGCGAGGAGCTTGTCCCTGCTTGTTGGAGGTTGTTCCCTACAGACTGTGCTTCTCAAAACCTAGTCCCCTGGCTAATGGCTCCGAGGGAGCAGGTCACTTCTCGGCTGCAATCTCTAGCCATCAACATCTTTGCACTCCCCTATCGCCGTTATGTCCACCCTTTGGCGAACGCAAAACTATCGAAATGCAAAATCATTGTCGGATGGTCCATTTGCTAACGTTCACGCTGGTCGCCTATAGCGCTAAAACCAACGTCAAACCTACCGCTTTTCTTTGGAGGTAGATTCTAAATGCTAGAATTTTTCATTTCATTAACCTCAATGGGGGCCTTTCTCATCTCATTTACATACCGGGCACTCTAGCTTCTAGCATGTACCGCCTTTTGCAAATTTTGCACTTTCGCGTAGTGTATTTGACTTTGTCTAGCCATTGTGTACTGAGAACGAAGGCTAGTGAGCAAACCTACTCATTAGTTTGGAACTCAAATATTGTGACCACTTACAATGATCTAAAGCACATTTTTGAACCCCCTCCAGGGTTGGTTTTATATGTATGTGTTGATTGGGGGCTACAGTGTAATAGGGAGTGTTTCTGTATATTGTACATCCAACACTAAGGCTTGGAACCTTTTTTGACATCCAAACCGGGTGATTCCCCTACCGTAAGAAACAATTCAAAGAGGCCCTCATTTCTCGTCGCCCGAAACTCAACACCGCTGTCGCAACTACAATGGATTGGCTCCGTGATAACGCCACCCCTCTCCCCCGCGCCCCCCCCCCCCCAACACCCAGCACCTGGACAACCCCAGGATGCCCCTTCAGCACTTCACACACACACCCCGCTGCCAACAAAATATCAGTACTCGCCCCGGACCCCATCCCAAAAACAGTTAAAAAGCCCCGGCAAAAGAAACGTGTTGCCCGCTTCAAAAATACAAAATAGTTATTGCTATTTTCATCATATCAAAAACCGATTATTGGTTTGGACTTATATATCCGACCACGTACCAGTTATTGATAAAAGTGCTGTCCAATTGTTATGACTACAAAGGCTGTGGAAATATAGAACCACGCAACTACGTACTACCTACAATTTGATTGCCAATACCTGATATTTCGCCAAAAAACAAAATTGGTTATTGGCTTGTGAGCAGAAAATGAAATAGGCTATTGGTTTCAAACAACAATGCGAAACAGGTTCCGGTTATTGTCAATACTTAAAAAAAAAAAGAGGGGGGGGATTTGCAGTTTGGGGGAGAGGGTCGAATTCAATTGGAAAAAATTGCAGCGAAGCTGCGATAAATTGCGGGAACTTGCGAAAAACTGTGGAAGCCCCCCCCCCCCCCCCGTGCAACACCTGAAAACCCGCTTCCAAACCCTTCACAACCCTTCCCATGACCACGGTGAAAACCACCCACCAGCAGGGAAGCATATGTCCACAACGCAAAAACAGCAGATTTCGATAGAACTGACAGCAAATAGCCTACTTTTTGCACAGCACTTAAACAGCCCCTTTCGGGCCGTTGCAAAATCACCTTAGCACCACCTCAAACTTTTTTTGTTGAAACTTGATATCACCAATTTGCTGCAAAGTAGACTTGCCAAAGGCAACAGACTTTTTGGTCTGGCTTTGGTGGCTCGTGCAATGCTCCACTTCCATGCAGCAGAAACTTGGCTCTGTGTATGCCCTGCTGACCCCAGGACAGAGCATGGCGAAACGCGCAAATCTGTCTCTGGGTTACATTTGTCATTGCTTCAAAACTCATCTGGTTACCATATGCACCAAATGGTGCTTCAGCAAACGCAGTGCGTGCCCAATGGGAAAATGGGGGCTACCACATCTACCAATGTCAAACACATTTGGCTACGGCAACACAGCAACACAATGAATCCACAAACTTGTCTTACTCCAGCAGGTGAAAGGCAACACAAAGTGCATCCTTGCCCTGAAAGAACTTTGAACCAAAAAAACAGAGGTCCCGACACGAGAGAATTATTCACACTTTCCTTTGCTTTACACAAAGAGGTCAAATGAGTGCATGTGCAAGCAAACAGACAGGAATCAGAGGGTAGAGTAACACATAGCATTGACTGGGCGGCAATGAGAATCCTCGGAACCTCAGCTTGTGAGGCCACCAACTAGCGAAATGGTAATGGAAAAAAGAGTGGTGAGAAGCCAGCCAGCAGAATTGAAAGCCAACTGACCATCAAGACCTGTGTATCCACTGAAGTTGCCATATGCACTGGTCAGCAGGTCTTGCGCCACCACCACTCTAGCACACCAGGCATTCACCGAATGATGGTTCATGCCTTACTACCAGGCAACACAAATAAATTGGTCAGACGATGCTTCCATACTCTGTCACTTGATTTCAATACAATAGCTCTGCGTTGATGGAGCCTAGCCTGGGCTCTGGGAGCCAACTTCGGGCATTGGGGAAAACCGGCATCAAAGATCAAGGTGAGAAAATCATTTAGGTCGAGAAACAGCCGCAATGGCTTATATATGCACAGTGCACACTGTGTGCATTCTCGCGAAACCAGCTTCACAGAGCAATCCTGAAGATACCATCCCAGGAACAATGGTCTATTCATACAATGCAAAGTCCGTCCTGCTTGTTTAGCCATAGAATCTATGTACAGCTTGGACAATACCACACGCCACGGCTGTGGAGTGAATGCGTAGGTTACCGTGGAAACCCGAAATGCCCTCTCAAAATGCACGAATTTGTGGGTGCAACCAATGCCTTGTCACATGCTGGTTGCACTCAATGAGGTGCGACAGAAAGAAACACACGGACAACAACAGCACGAAGCCTGTGGCGCAGTGGAAACAAGCATGGTACAGTGGAAAGACACCCAGACAGATGAATCAGGTCTGCAGATACCTGAGTTGGGGCTGATGGAAATTCTCCATTCTTCCCCTGTTGTCTTGGGTGTTGCACCACCCAGTATGTAGAGGTCCAGTCACGGGGGGCATTCAGACTCAAATCTTGACCAAACCCTCCCCCTTAAACTTTTTGGGCCACATGGGAGGGGGGTGGGTGGGTGGGTGGGTAGGGGTTCCCGGTGGGGAGGTCCTGGGTGCCCCAACATACACACCTCAAAATTATCCCGTTGTTGCGCTCATCATTTTGAAAACACATATGTGGGGTTTTTGAAAAAAAATTACCCACCGGAGGTCCAGTCCCAGCAGCCAGATTTTTTTGGGGGGGGGGGGGGGGCTGGGGGGGGGAAGGTCAGGGGTGAAAACTTTTTCCTCATTTTGCATGCACATTTGAATTCCCCACAAACATTGTGAGCATTTTGAGCATACACACAGATAGTAAATTTTTAACCCCCACCAGGTTCAGGCCAAACATGGTCTGGACCACCTCAACAAATTGGACCTCCCAGGGGGGGGGGGGGGTCAAGATCTAAGTCTGAACGCCCCCCATGGGTGCACTGGGGTAGGGGGGGTGGGGGGTGCATACCTGAGAGCATTGAACCTGGGTGAAGAGTGTAAACAAGACTCCGCTCTGCGTGACACTTTGGGTCCCTTGAGAGGAAGAGGCTTCTCTGCGTGCCCCTTGGGTCTGTCCTGTGGCTGGAAACAGAGAGGCTTTAAGTCATTTATCCAGCTGCCCTGCATGTCCCCTGGGAGCAAAGGGACGGTGCACACGCCCACATGTCCCCCTGTTCCAGTTGTATGAGCCCTAGTTGTCATCATTGTGTAACTTTCACCTTCAATCCAGTCCATTTAGGGGTGAGTTGTGTAGTTTGGAGTCTGGAAAAGAAAGGCAAAAAAATGTCTGCACCATGTGCGGACCGCGCAGGTGCAGAAGCTCCCACCCAGCATGGGCACAGGACCAACACATATGATGCAACGTTGGGTCTCATCAAGATGGCATGAAATGAAGCCTGCTGGAACATATGATGGAACACCGCACACATGACGCAGGCAACCTTACCATGACCACCACATCACATTATACCCCAACACATCCTGATGCATGATCCTTCTCTGAGCACATAAATCAAACAATTTCTACATCTTCCTTGGGTCTGCTGCCACCACCATCGAGAAGGTCATTTGGCATGGACATAGTTCATTCATTCATTGTCTGGAAGCTTAACCCCTGCCTGGGAATGGCATGGACATAGTTGACCAGGCATTCACTACAACACAACTCCCGTGCAATTTCATCGGGGGGGGGGGGGTCTGCACAGCGCGCACATGACTGGGAGAAATTGGGAGTTTTTGTTACAATTCGCAATATTCTTGCCAAAACAGACCATACTACAGCCCCACATCGTGCATGTCTTGCTCGTCATCACTTTGGGGTGCGGGGGGGGGGGCATTGGGGCATATGTCATGCTTGTCGTAGGACCATACCCACGCTGCATAGTAGTACCCCCCCCCCTTTGTAATAGCTACGCCCCTGTAATAGCTACAGTAGGCGTAGGGACCATATTAATTCTGTACTTTGGCGTAGCTATTACAAGGGGGGGGGGGGTACCTATTACAAGTAACAATGTGCCTTGGCATGCATTTGTGTGAGTCGCTTGCATGGTTTGCCCTGATTTCTAGTACATTTCATTTTGTTTTTCAAGATGAAGCATGCAACGGATGAGATGGGAGTCGGCACCTTGGAAAGCTTCGCTGTGGCGCGCTGGGAGTAGGCACTGTCAGGTTGTGTACAAAGCGCAGTTGTAAAGCCGCTCGTTGTGTCTGGTCTTCCACCTTGTACAAACTTCGTGCACAGCGCGCAGATGGCGCGCACAGCATGCAGTACGCCCCCATCATGTCTTGAAATTATTTTGCATCAGATGCTGCATTCACTGGCAAAGGCGCAGCGTTGTCAAGTCAAGTGCTCAAGACATTGCATAATTCCATTGACAGCACACAACCTGGTTTGGCTTGCTGCTCAGATCTTGCATGCAAACTATGCACCTGCAGGGGTATAGCATATTCATTAGTATGGCCGGTTATGTTGGTGAGGACTGGTATTGATACAACCAGCTGCAAGCAAAGAGTTAGTGAACACTAACAGGACCCCTCCGCGGCTATGGGTGCTAAAGGCTCGTGGCACAATTTGGTCAATATTGCCTGGTGTAGCTTCGTAAGGCCTTTACACCATGGGGACCGGTTGCTCTGTGCGGTGGGGGGAATATTTAGGGTAATAACTACAGCACATGGGATCAAGGGACCAAGAATGGATCAAGAATGGGTAAAAAAAAAGTGTGTTCCCTAAACTGATACCAGACGCTATGGAATGCTCCAATAGTTGGGTTGTTGCCCAGTTCATTTGGGTTTTAAAGCACACGGTGGAGGTTCTGCCTTGTTTCCAGCAATGGACAATCCAATGCCCCCTGCAACTGCATGGACAAACCTCGTGACAGGGCAAGAAGTGGGATGTTGGGGGCTTGTCCGCATTTCAGTGCTACAAAGGGCACCGCGCTGGGCCAAACCGACAAGCACCCTGTACACGTGGTCGCATCCGATGCTCAGGACGCACAAGGTTTGCATGCATTGATGACCCCCAAGCTTTCAATATCTCTGGAATGGAAGAACTTGTGAGTCGTGATGCTGGACCTTTCCGATGGCCAGAAATTGCCTCTTTCATTGTTGAGCCCCAATCCGTTTTCGAGCATTGTGATGTTGCACAAAGGCAATCCCCCACCCCTCTTTGTCCTGCCCCACCCCCAGGGAAGACGGGTGTGAAGTGACCCCCCACCCCCAGGGAGTCGTACCTCCATGGCCGGTTCAGTGGGCTCTGGTTGCGGCAGGGAGCCCATGTAACAAATGGAGTCCTCCTCCTCTTGACGTGGCTCACAGGGCTTCAAAAAGGGATGAAGCGTGCTCCGTTTCAGGTGGCGGTTGACAGCTGCCCGTTGCTCTGCTCGAGCCTCCGAGTGGGCAGGGCGGCTGGAGAGCAAACACTTGGCAGTGAGAGGCAATGGACAGATGCACAGTTATGCAGCACTGTCTTGCCTTCGCACTCATAATTGATGCGGCAATATGCATCACCGTGCTCTGAATATCCAACAGCTTGCACCAAAGCAGGTGCCCCTGTGAAGCGGATGAATATCACACTGGTCCCAGGGGTAAACATGGTTGTGCTATCAAGTTCCCTTTCAGAGAGAGTGATTCAAACCATCCTGCCGAAGTACAGAGGATACAAGTGGCAGTGCCTCACAACATACTGACCCCCAACAAAACTTGGTGTTGACCAAGTGACCGTCCCCCCACCCCACCCCCTGGTGCAGGACAAGGGGGGCCCTGCAAAGCGAGGTCTGACGCGCAACACGACACAAAGGTGTTCCGTAAAAGATTGTTGGTTGGTTGAAGGTTGGTTGAAGTGGAAGCAGTGTCCAGTGCCATCTATTGTGTGTGACCTGGTGTCGTTGATCAAGGTTATTGATGAGGGGGGTAGGGGGTTTGCCATCAATGCAGAGTAAGTGGGGAGGGTTGGCGGGGGGCGAGCGGAACCCTCATCCCACTGCACACGAGTGCAGCCTGATGCCCCTGTGGGGTCCACTCCCCAGCGCTGGCAGACGTCACATTCAGTCAGCGGAAAAGGGGGGTGATGGGCGATACTGTCCGCAGACCCGGTCAGCCCTGCCAAACGATAGTTGCCACCATTTTCTTTGCTCCGACCTGCACAACTGGGTACCCCTGCAGAACGGCACACCAGCAGGTGCTCGAGAAACCCATCTCACCAAAGCAATGTCAGAGCCGCTCTGCAAGTGCCATCAACACATGTTGCCTGAAGGAGACCACCTGATTCACGAGGGGCAGCATCGTTCAGCAGGGAACAGTGCGTTCCACAGGGCCGGAGCGATCAAAGGCCAATACCATCGGCTGAAGTGCAGGCACTGGGTCCCTGCCTATCTCCTTGGAACCGTGGCACGCGGGGTTCACGGTCAACAGATGGCAGATGGCACTCAGCCAAAGAGCATGGAGCCGTGACTGCCAGCAGTTCGCTGGCACTCGCCGGCGGCCGGCAACAAAGAGGGGCTTGCCATAAAAATGCACCCGCATCGCCTTCAACTGTTGTATTGGGGCGGATCAGGGTTGTCTGAGGGAGGCGTGTCATGTGTACACAGGCACACACCGAAAATGTAAGTGGGTCAGAGGAGAGAGGGAGAGCATTGTGGTCCTGCCCGGACTAAACTGTCATATTTTAGGAGGGGAATTGGCACGGGTCAGCGGGGGGGTCTGCCATGACTGAGACCCACCTGCCTGGACCAAAGGCCAGGCTGATGGCAGCCTCACCCTCTTCTGAGTCCCCCGATGGCCGGCCCAAAGGTGCAGGAAGGCCAGCGGGTCCAGTGTTTGGCCTTGGTCTCTGTACTCACGGTGAGAAACATTTGTAAAGGACTTGATCCGGTGATGTCGTTGGAGTCCCGTGGGGATAAACTGTGGAGAGAATTCACGGGCACCCGGGGAACACAAATAGAAAAGCGGTTGGAGAGCACTCCTCAGGAGATGCAGAGCAGCCATAACCGTCTTTCGTTCCGTCGCGCGCGCGCACACACACTCTGCCCTACAGCATCCCGCATGTAATGCAAACAGAAAAAGCGACGTCGCACATGCTTCGTTGTTGTGTTACCGCGCTCGTTGTGTTTGGACAACGTGTTGCCCATGCAAAATGGGGGGGGGCAGCAATCAGGTATATACATGGCTCATTCAGCATTGTCAGGAGACTGGGTCAGCACACCCCCAGGCTGGTGTGGTGTAGCACTTTCAGAGAAAAGTCAAAACATGCGTGTGGTGCTCCCTGCCCTGGAGGTGTGGTGCGCACACGTGTGCAGCCCTCAAGCCCAGGGCAGCGCCAAAGCCACTGGTACTGTAGACTGGGCCACCGGCTGCAACGAAGGGCGTGTGTGTGAGGGATATAACGGCCGGGGCGATCTCAAAGACCTTGCCTGAACCACCGCCCCACGCCCTCCCCGCCCCTCGATTAAGGGTTTCACAATGGATGGCGGTGGTGGGCCAGGGCAGAACAGGGCACTGCAGCATATCAACATCCGAACTCGGGATTGGAGGGGTCAGTGATGTCCAGTGGTCGGGGTCGTGCCAAGAAGCAAGAGAACGCCGCCTTTGCCGCGACCCTGTGCCGCGCAGACACAACTCTGGCAGTCTGCTTCCTCTCCATTGGTCCCCAGGGGCAGCGGCGCATGGGCAGCCAGAGCAACACGTGCGCCACATTGACCTGTGCACAGGCGGCCCAACCACCGCGGCCTCCGGGAGGGAGAAGAAACCGAACGAAACCGCCGGGACACTATCTTCACCGGGACCAGCAGAAGGCGTCACTGGACCGGCAGCGGCTGTCACTTACCGACCAACTGCGACTGTTCACCTTCGACCAGCGTCTGGTACCTGACAACTGCGGTCTGCAGATCGGCAACTGCCATCAGAGAGGCCAAGCCACAGTG
Organism: Eutreptiella sp. 'Long Island Sound 2002'; assembly: GCA_964036045.1. Taxonomy (NCBI): domain Eukaryota; phylum Euglenozoa; class Euglenophyceae; order Eutreptiales; family Eutreptiaceae; genus Eutreptiella; species Eutreptiella sp. 'Long Island Sound 2002'. The sequence continues at coordinate 62,966,921 of OZ038385.1, read as the reverse complement.
CAGGCCTGGCCAGCAGCTCAAGGAAGTACCCGTCGTCCCACACCGCACCGCCGTCTCACAGACATGTGCCCCTCACCTCCTCGCGAGGATCACGGTGTCTGCCCGATTGGGCAGCCGCGAGAGGAGGCACAGGGGCTTGGGCGGGAGCGGGTCGCGGAAGCGCGGGTGCCGCAGCAGGAAGCAGCCGGCGAGGGCGGCGAGGAGCCAGGCGGGGACCAGCCAGATGATGGCGAGGAGGGCGAGGAAGGCGAGGAGGAAGATGCTGGCGATCACGAAGTCGTTCATCACGAAGGCGTTGTTGAAGCTCTCGAGGCAGTTGGCCACTTGATTCATGAACACCTGCACTTTCAGGCCTGAAACGGAGGAGACGGGGCGAGGGGGATGGGGATGGGGGGGGGGGGGGGGCAACGGTGTGCACACGCACGTCTGTGTCTTCGCAGGGCGCGCCTCCCGGCCCCCAGGGCACCGTCTGTGGGACACAATACCGTTTTCATGGGCAACGGGGTGCCCGAACATTGGGTGTGCCTGGGCACTGCGCCGGGGTCTGCCCGACGCACAGTCGGTGGGGGGGGGGGGGGGGTTGCTTGACGCCCTCGTGGATTGCTGTGTGGCTGCGGCTATTGGCCCCTCGCCACTTGCCCTTGTCCTTTCGGCGCCCCCTTTCCCTCCGGAGGCAGCAGCGCCCATTGGCTGTTCCACCCCAAATGCCCTTGATCTACCGGTCGTTGCCTATCCCTACCTCCTGCACCCCCTTCCTTTCCTTTGGAGCGTTGTGCCAACAGGCTCAGGGGGTGGGGGGGAGCGCAATGCGCCGCCGGACCCCGCTCCCCGGCTGATCCCGCACGCCACCCCATCTCCCATGCACTCCCCACCCCTCGCCAGGTCCAACGTCGAGGATGAAGCAGTCGCCCCCCCCCCCCGCCCGCGGGGAGTGTCTTCCCGGTCACCACGCCCTGCCTCGGCAGGACCCGAACCCAGGGATGTATTAGAAGGGAAGGGCCCTCAGACATGGCCCCAGAAGCGGTTAGGCAGGCGGTTGGAGGAGGTTGCCAAAGCGGTTGGGGGCGGTTACTGTCGGTTGCAAATGCCATTGAAGCTGGCACTTGGCGTCAGGGAGACAGTGGCTGGGCGCAGGTTGGCCGCCCTGGAGGGGGGGGGGGGGGGGCTCCCTCCCCCTTCCAATGCACCCCTGCCCGAACCCCCCGCCACTGCACCGCCACGAGGCGCAGTGTCCACCATGATTTCCACGACTGCTACCCCAGTACCAGCAGGAGCCCCAACACTGGGGTCTGCACCCCCCGTGTCCGAGCCTCCATGCTGCGCCAAGTGCCCACTGACAAAAGCTACGACGAGATCAGGGCCCGAACCTCCATACCGCGCCACCCGCTGGGGGGGTGGGGGTGGGCATCAGTGTCGAATCTCCACGTGGTGCCTGGTGTTCGGGTTCCACCGGAATCACCTCGTTTACCAGCGACGCTCTGCGGATCATTGGCTCATTCGATGGTGATGTCATGGCCAGCGCGAGCCCACCTCGGCGACATTGTTGCTGATTTTTGGAAAACGGGGCCGAAAAGGGGTCACAACAGGCCCACGCAGCCGCTGCCTACGGGGGCGGATGTTCACCTTCGGGTGCTGCTCTAACATATCGCCACTTCAGCCACAAATGAAACCGGGTGTCATTGTGCACTTTGATGTGGGAAACCCAAATACACAAGAGATGGGTCGGGCTCAATTCCCAGCGAGTCTGTGGTCGCTGGAGGGGGGGTTGCAGTTTTGTGGGGGAGAGTGGGGCTGCAAAAGAGAGGAGACCGCGGGGCACAGCCGGGCCATCGAAGGTGGAACAGGTCTGCCAGTCAGTACTTCAGGTTTACCGCAATTTCGGGGACGGGGCGAAGCGTACGCTATACGCCCGAGCGCCCACTGTGAGTCCACGCCAATGCCCCTTGTCCAATGCTGCATCCCACGGCCCTCACGCGTCAGGCCCAGGGCCCGCTGCTCCACTGCACACAGTCCGCCAGCGTGACCACTGTGACGCTGCCAAAAGGGCCACAGGCTCATCCGCAGCCACTCCCCCTGCGTCTGGGGACTGCACCGGACTCCATCCCCCCGCCCCTCGCCCCACAGGCCCTCATCCCCCGTCCCTCCGAGTCGTTCTGCCTCGTGATCAACGAGTGGTCCCACTGCAAAGCGATGTCTGTCGAGCGGAGTGCACGTGCCGGGGGATGACGGCAGCACCGGCACAGCGGCGGAGGTGACCACGGGGCCCCACCCCCTGCACACGACCCGACGGCGGATTTGCATCGCCCATCGCACCCCAAAGGCCGTTGACGCAGAAGAGTCTTGAGACGCGCTTGGCCTGCGACAACCCCCGCCCGCAATGCCCCTGCGGCGCCTGCTCCGACTCGTGCGAGGCGACCTCCCCGGCCCCAGGCACGCCCTGGACGGTGGACGTAGTGCCGTCGTTCGGGATTCACAGTGCATGTCCAACGGTGTCCACGACGGATTGGCCGCGGGGAAGTGGGGGCAGGAACAGGAACCTGCGTTCTCAAAGTTCTCGATCTTCTTCTGCAGGATGACCACCGGGTTGAGGATGGTGCGCGTGCGCTTCTCCTCTTCACTCTCCTCCTCCGAATCCTCCGCCAAACCCCCAAAAAGCGATGCATCCATCGCCGGCACCCGCCCGGAGGTGGGGCACGTGACCACCCGATACAGCGCGTACCCCGCGGCCATGACCAGCGCCGCGCTGCAGGCCTCCCTCGGGAAGTAGCAGGTGAGCGCCCAGAGGACGTTGGCGGCGGCACTGACGCGGGGGGACTCCCAACTGCAGATCCATCGGAGGTAGGCCGCGACCTCCTGCACGGGGGCCAGGGCGTTGGTGATGCGCTGGAGGTGCGCCTTGAGGACTTGGAACTCGAACTTGCTGAACTCATGCGCGAGAATGCCTTTGGCGCACTGACAGACAGGGGGCGGGGGGGGGGGGGGCTTGGGGATGGGCCAGGGGACGGGCAGGCGTGGGAGGAAGGGGTCGGAAGGGGCGGGGGGATGGGTCAGAGATGGAGAGCGGGGGGGGGGGGGGGGTGAGACCTAGATTATTGAGAGAGATATTGAACTAAAGAGAGAGAATCAGAAACAGAGCAGCAAAACAGACAGAGGTAATGCACTCCTCAGCATGGCATAAGTGCATCTTTATTCTCTATGCCATGCCTGGTTGAACCTCAGAAGAACAGTCAGTACAGACATCAGACCAGGCGTCCCTGGTCGTCACAACAGCTGACCTGTACATTCAGTAAAATAGTGCAAGGGCGGGAGGGGGGGGGGAGGGTTGCATTAGAAGGGGAGGGACCTCGGAGGGGGGCCCAGAGGCGGTTGAGTAGGAGGTTGGAGGAGGCTGCCGAAGCGGTTGGGGGCGGGCACTGTCGGACATTGAAGGACATTGAAGATAGCACTTGGCGTCAGAGAGACAGTGGCTGGGCGTAGGCTGGGCGCCCTGGAGGGGGGCAACCGCTGCCATATTCCCGCCAGACCACGAATGGTTCTCGTACACAAACCCAACACTGACCGCCCCATCCCATTCCCTGTCCCATACCCTGACCCAAACCCAAAGGAGTGGCCACTGGCTTTTGGGGGCCGGAAAAATAAGCTCACAAAAGAGGCGTTGTCCCACCCCGACCCATTCCCTGGTAATGTAGCATCACAGTAGTCACGCTGGTGGACTCCCTGGTGGTGTGTAGTGGAGCAACAGGCGCTGGGCCTGAGGCGTGGGGGGCGTGGGATGCAGCATTGGACTAGTGGTATGGGCCATGGCATATGGAGCGTTGGCCCTGTCGTAGGGGGCGCTCAGGTGTGAGGTGTACAGCCCCCCCCCCCCCCCCAGAGATGCATTGGAAGGCCGTTGGGCGAGGCGCCGATCCTCACGGTGACAAAGCATTCAGTCTGCGCCCCACGGAGCGGCGCTGACAGGAAGCACAGTGACCAGGGGCACGTAGTCTGTGCTCCAAAGAGGGGGCGCAACCACCACATCACCACCGAATCACCCTCCGGCCTGCAGAGCGTCGCTGGGTGATGCGGCGATGCCGGTGGAACCCCAACCACCAAAAACCACTGAGACACCAATACAGCCCCCCCCCCCCCCCTCCATCACAGGGCAGCACCACAGTCAAGAAAAACGAATGCCCGCCCCCCACGTGAGTGTTCTCTTCAGGGGGCACCAACGGGACGGGGTCAGCAGGGCAGGAGGGAGGGGGACGGACACGGACACTGCAAAGCACCGCCCATGCACATGCGAGCGGTGTGGCCCGTATTACTGGGGTGCCGGTGGGTCTATGGACTACCTCCGGAGCGATGGGGGGGTTCTGATGCTCCAAGTACACCATGACCGCCCTCTTCGTGGACTGCCGGAACAGCGTAGATTGCTGGGCCGTCCAGGGGTGGTAGTAGTAATGGGCCGGCAGGAACGGCTTCGTGTACAATTTGGCGAGGGTGGACATGGGCGCCGCATCCCACAGCAACGAGAGGCTGAGGGCCCCGCAGTTGAGGACGTTGTTCTTGCCCCGCGTCAGGAGCGGCAGGGCCTCGGAGGCCCAGCGGGAGGGCACCAGGTCAGAGGGCCGGATGCGGACCACACCCAACGTCCGATGCCGCTGCTTGAGCCCTGCGACAAAGGGGGGGGGACATGGCGTCAGGCCTGAGGGAGCTACGGAGGGAAGAGGGCCCGACCCATTCAATGTCCAAACCGCCAATGCGTAACGTCCGGGTGGAGCTGGGAGCACGGCTTAGCATTACGCCGGGGGGGGGGGGGTTGGCACAAGGCCTCGGTATCTGGTATATCGGGGGGGGGGGGGGATGTCAGCCTGGGCTGCTCCGCCTGACCCACCCGCCCACATCAGAAAATTTTTCCTCGGGAAAAAAAAAAGAAAATTTATCAAAGGGGCCTAAAATTGGAGGTCGTTTTTGGGTACAAAAAAAATTTTTTGGCCTCTGACCCGCGGTCGCCACTAAGCCGTGGCCTGGGTGGGAGTATAGCACCCCGGCGACCTCCAGGCGGAAGCGAACCATTATTAGCCCTTCCCAGCCCGCGGGGTCAATGCCACCACCAGGGCGCCCCACCTGGCTTGATGACCTGCCTGCCGGGTGCCCGTGTGAACCACATGGAGAGCGAGCTCCCGGGGCACCATCCGCCCTTCTGAGGAGGCGCTGGCTGCCACTGGCAGCCGGTCCCACTAAAGCCCCTCCTACACCGACAGCCTCATTAAGCGAGACAGCAGAGACTAAATCAGGGGATCAGGGATTCATGTGCAGGGGGATAAGACCTGATGAAGGTGAGCTAAGCGAAGGTGTCGGTGGAACCTTCTGGCAAACTTACTCTGTTGATACCTTGGCTGTACGGGGCTGAATTGCCCCATAGTCACAGACATCAACAGACTTGCCCACTTCTTGAGTGCGGCCCCCTACTGCGTATCATACGGTAGTCATTGACACTCTGTCTGCACACGTATGTCGAGACGCTGCATTGCTGCACTGCGGGGGACATAATCGGGGCTGGGGGGGGGGTTTAGAGCCAGTTCAACACCCCCCCTTCCCCGCCCCACCCCCGTGACAATTATGATACCCGACACGCCGATAGCCGGCAGCAACCATCATATCCCCCAACCGACGGTGGTGATGGGGCTTACACAGTGCCACGGCAGTGTGTCATTTAGCTGAAGGGCTGCACCCCCGCCCCATCCCACGCCCACCAAAATCATCGTGTCAATCGTATGTTCGTCCCTGCGCTGAATGAAATGACACGTGCTGGACGTGCCTGGCACCAAAAGGCAAAAGGATGGGGCCGAAACAACGTATCCCCACAAAAGGGGGGCAGGGGGGGGCGAGACCGAGAGACAGGTACTCATGGCGGATACTGAAAGGCACGGAGGGCACTGCAAAGGTTGCGAGGGACAGGGGACTGGCCGTGCGAGGAGGGCCCTGCAGGGCGGGCCAAGGGGCACACGCCCAGCCAACACATCCCCCAACCAGAGTCTCACCGCCGAGCAGGCCACGGGGCAGGGGGGGCGGAATGGCAGCCGGGGCTCCGCCTGACCCACCCACCCACCCACATCAGAAAATTTTTCCTCAGGACAAAAATGAAAGTTATCAAAGGGCCCAAAATCGGGCGTCGATTTAGGTACACACAGATTTTGTTGGCCTCTGGAACCCCCCCCCCCCCGGTGTAGGGGAAATTCGCCACTAAGCCGCGGCCTGCCCCAGAGACACACTGTGTGCGGTGCTTTCGCCGCCTCCCCAAGAGGTGTCGAACGTCAACCGTTGGTGGAAGGCGCACACCGCCGTGCCCATGAAGAGTCAAAAGGCCAGAACTGGCGTTCCTGCAGTGAAGTGACACCGCAATCCCCCCTCCCACACCCACTGCAGAGGCTCAGGCTCAGACGTAGACTCAGGCTCCCGGACCGTGAGACCTGTCAAGGAGCAGTGGTCCATGGCCATGACAGAGATGACTATCACCATCGACGGCTCCAGAACGTCCAGTTTGAAGACTTTGTCGAGGACAATCATCGAATCGCTTTTGTCCAGAATGAATCTGCGAGGCCATGCGTGCGGACTGCGAGGGGCGGGTGGGGGGGGGGGCTCGGGGGGCGTGGAGGATCTATCGGGAAGGGGGGAAGTGACGTACGGCCACCCGCACCCCTGAACACACTCGGCCGTTTCAGAAACCCTGCCGCTGTTTCCGGGAGACCAGCCCCCGACACACGACAGTGTGAAGGGCTCCGGCAAACGATTGCTCCACAGTAAGAGTGGGTGCCTGTGTGGGTTCACAGTGCCTCTCCTGTCTCCGCTCGCTACCGGGGGAGGAGGGGGGTTTGTACTCCTCCTTAGAAATGAAGGGAAAATTTGGTACAAGGTCCCTTGCTGTTGTGTCCCAGTGGGCTGTGGATGGCTACTTCTATTTCCTGTTTCCACACAATTTGGCACAAAGCATCCGTGAGATTGAAGGAAATGTTTCGGAGGAGGGGGGGCTTCCAAATTTGTCCACATCACATTTTTCGCCCTCTAAAATCCAACCCTCCCGCCCCCACAGACCCATTCCCTTTCGCAGCATTGCAGGAACAGTGGAGGCGGGGGGTCGCCTGTGCGCGTGCAACTTGAGGCGGAGGAAAACCGCGTTTGGGATGGACGCCCGCATGGGTTACAAGCAGGTTCAGGTGGGCGTGACGGGCGCGCCGTTCTTCGCCCGGGCAGTGCCCCATCGGCCCCCTGCAGACCCGGGCCCCTGTGCCTGTCCCCCCGCCTTGACAAGGACCTCCGGTGGAGGGGAGCTCAGGTGACACCCGCACCCGCTCGTCCGTGCGCGGCTGCGGTGGCAGCGGTGCGGGTGTCCTGCGTGGCCCCTGGCACACGCCCTCGGGCCCCAGCGGCCCATCTCGGCTTGCCAGGCCGGTCACACCCCGAGGCCACTTGGAGGGGGAAATGTAAGAAACAGTTACACCGCCGCGGTCCAGCACCGGCAGGAGGGGTTGTGTTGCTCGATATTGGCACAGGCACCTCCTTCTGATTGACCCAACCGCTTTAGTGTTTTGAATGGCAGCAGTTCTTCTCCCTCCAGGGGGTCCAAAACAGGGATGGGATGTCATGGGGGGGTGCCCCTCCCCTCTAGCCCCCCGAGCCCCCCCCCCCCCCCCAAAATGACGAAATGACAAGAATGGTCTGAGGCTCGCTGTTTGCGGTCACTGTCTGTACGCTGCAACGCGCGTACCCTGCCTCCCTCCAACACAAAGGCATGCACTGAGCGTGGGAAAACCACAGCATTGAAAACAAAAGTTTATTGGGCAGTCTTCTGGCACGAAGGAAAAGAGCGACACAGAGTGGCCCTGTCATATCAGAGTACAATAAAGACACCATCAGGGCTTCGGAAGTGAGCGGATGCAGAACACGCCACACCGACGTACACCGCTCGCCTCGTCAGGTATTTCGTCATTTTCGTCATTTCGTCATCTGAGCCTCAGCCTCCCCTCCATCCCCCACCCCCCTCCACCCCCGGCGCGCGCGCGCACAGATGGTCCTGGACGGCGCCCCATCCTTTTGGTTGTTGTCTGGGGGCAGAAGCACCGCTTTGGCCACTGAAACGTGTGTCAAACATGGGCCAATGTATCGCCTGAGGCATTGCAAAGGGGCGAGCGCCAAGAATTGCCGCCGAACTTGGTGCGTGGGCCGCCGTGCCCGTGCTGGGCCCTGGTCCCTCGCCGAGGGGGGAGGGGCTGGGGTGCACGGGGGCGGATCGCCACAGCACCTGGCCCAGTGCCGGCCGCATTTGATGACCACGTACACACGACTCTCCTTGAGAATGCAGGACTGTACGATGCGGGTGTTCAGGTGGAGTTCCTTCATTTTGAGGGTTGCGGTGCCCACAAGATTCTTTTTCTGGGTCTTCTCCTCTTCGTAGGACGTGTCAAAGTACAAAGCGGCGGCGATGCTGCCAGTGCCGGTCTTAAATGAGGGTCGGCTGCTCTATAAAAAAGAACACACCCGGAGGCACAGAGAGCTCTTTCATGGGACCCCTCTCCCGAACCAAGAGGCGGGGGGGGGGGGGGGTGGCGGGGCACGACCGGTGGTGGTGATCGTGTTTATCACAGCCCCTGATCGGTACGGCTGCGTTGCACTGCATTTGGAATTTGATCAAAATTGTTTGGTCCGGAGGTTGACGTGGAATTTCTCTGGCTGAGAGTTTGGCCATTTTGCAAACACGCAACAAGGTTTTGGCATTTTCTGGCCATCCCTCCCCCAGAGTTCAGGTGCTCCACTGGTCCTCAGCATGGAAATTAAAGCTGGCTACAAAAAAAATCTCACAGTGAGGACACTTATTTTTTTCACCTCATTTGCGAGTACAACTGCCTTTTCAATTCTTTCGCCACTGCGTTTGCCCGTAGGTTTTTTTTTCTGTGTCATGAGTACAATCAGTGCTATTTCCGTATCACACCAAAGGAAAAAGTACTTCGTGTGGCCACCCTTTAAAGGCACTTGGCCTGAATAAACGCATGTTTGAATACTCCACTACTTGTGTACCCCAGAAGAAGGGATGGCGGCCTGAAAACAAATCAGCATTAGTCTTGGTGGATCTGACGTGGGGTCGTCCCCAAAGGCAGGCGTCTAGCACCCTGTTCAGCACAACAAATGTGGGCAAGGGATTTTCAACTGGCGTCAGAGTCTGCGCAGAGCACCCCAAGAAAAACTTGGGCCTGTGAAACCTGGCAGACGCAGTGGTATTTGAATCACTGTTTGTCTTGTTCAGCGCACAATGAGTCTGAAAGCCCATGTTAACAATTCCTACTACGTCCGTGACGTGGCACTTGCACACTGTCATCGACCTAGTGTCTTCCATGTGTGGAGAGCTACACAGCGCGTGCAATGCCTGCCTGCCTCACAGGGCGTGCCTCGCTGTGCGCATGGCACTATGGCACGACATAGACGCCGGGCATAGAGCTTCACCGCAGGGAGGGGAACATGCTCGGTGCTGTCCAGCATAGCACTTCAAATGCGCGGCTGGCCGGTCGACGGTAATGTCATTGCCTTCGGCAAATCCGCCTCGCAGAGAATGGCTTCAAAACCTTGGGGTCAACATGGGCCAAAAAATAACATCGGGTACACCCAATGGCACGAGGCTGCGGCTAAATCGGGTGCAGACGGTGCAGAGGCGATGGTAACCGACGGAACCCAGAAAATGTGTCCAAACACGCAAAAGGCCTTTCCGAAATCGCAAAATCAATACAGGAAACGCGCAAAAATTGGCACAAGTCTTGCAGTAGGTGGGGTCACAACTGTTGCGCGCGGATTGTAGCTTGTACAAAAGTCGCATCAGTGACGGAAGAGCCGGCATGTAAAAGCTGAACGCCTCATGGCCCGCACCTTCGGGGCAAAATGGAAGGCACGGAACAAGAAGCACGATGCTTGCCCTACAACCCTCACCAAGACCTACAGCCGCCACCTCATGTAGTACAGTGCGCCCGGCCTCCTTCACCATGCGCTTAATATTCTCCTTGGCCTCCATCTCGAGAGTGTATTCTTGCAAAGCGACGTCTCCGATGTCTGCAAACGGAGCAATACGGAGGAGTGCGGCTAAATTGAGCTAAATTCAGCAGCTACCGAACAAACGGTGCACATCTGTTGTAGTCAAACCCCTCCAGGGCCGGCAAGCGCTTTCGTTTTTGACTGCATGCTGTGCTTGGATGCCGATTTGCATTTCAACCATGCTGTTTCTTTGCTGCCTCCACCGAATGCTCCTCTTGCTATGACGCATAGACGGATTGCAGCGTCGACCTCATCTGGTGCCGAATGTTGTCCCCTCCCATTTTGCCGCATTCTATCTACAACATGGCTGATCTATTCAATCCGCATACGGATTACTGACACTGATAAAACTCTGCAGTTCGGGCAGCGCGTGCGCCACGCCATAAATCGGCTGATACATAATCCGGATGTTGCAGATGACACGGCTCCAGGTCACGGAGGAGTTGAAACACCCCATTTGTGCCGCAGAAAGCAAGAGGGTGAAGGCATCATCCACAACCCCATTGACAAAATACAACGGGTGTTCTGAGGCACCACAAAATGGATGAGTCGTCGGGCATCTGCGAACAATCTGCTGCAGGCCTCTGGCCCAGCCTCACTGGGAGTTCCACTGGCGTGGACATGTTGCCTTCGGAGGCGACAGCACGGCAATACTCACCCAAACACCCTCCCCATCCCCAAGCTTTTCTCATGTGCGGTTCAACACGAGGTCCCACCAGTTCAGAGCCCTAGCAATCCTGCAAAAAGCCTGCAGGTCCCTCCCCTAGTGTGAGCGTGGCGTAGCGCTTTCGAGGGGGCTGATATACAGGACATACAATCCAACCTGTAACCGACGTATTCGCGCTGTGCAACAACGCAGCGAAACTGCCAAAGACAAGCAAAGGCGGTACGAGCAACACGCTCCATTCCAGCAAACAAATACAACGCAGGCCTGTATTCGCACCACGACCACACTCCCCACCGCAACCCAGAAAGACGGGAAACCCGGGAGGAAACGGGGGAAACCGAGGGGAAATGTGGGGAAATGGGCGAAAACGAGGAAAAACTGGGTGAAATGGGGGCAACTGGGGGGGAGATGTTGTATTGTAAGCAGAGAACAAATTAAAATCTAATGGGTATAATGGGAGAAAATGAGGAAGAATAAGGAGAAATTGGTGAAAATTTGCAACTTCCCCTCATTTTCCCCTGTCCCATTGTCCCTGTTTTCCCAAGAAAAATGTCCTCCCCATTGTAGCCTTATTCAAAAGCTGCTCACCACCACTCATCGATAGAAAAACGAGAAAAACGCGAACTCAGCACTACTCACACAAAAGTCAGGAAAAGCTCACGTCCCTGCGACAGGTAATTATTGAAGGCTCTGTCTAATGAGCCAACGAAACGGTCAGACCTGTGCTCATATCCATACATGTACGGTCGCGCGCCGTCATGGCTGTGTACGCATGTGCTTGCTGGTTGTGTGCAGGCGGACAAGAGGGAACCGTGCAGCCTGAGCTGGCTCCCTTGAACAGCTGCACACCGCCAGGCTTATGCACAGCTTTCACCGGGAGTCTAGGCCGATTCCACCAGCCCCTTGCTGTCCCGGACCCCATTCACGCACGAGACCTGACCCGTCAAACCCGGCGATGGCCTCAAACGGGATGACAATTTTGCTGATCATATAGTCCGACGCCACCGCCTCCCAATTCCAGAGCTGCAGCTCCACCTCCGTGTACTGCAGCTCCTTGGGCAGCTCACTGCAGCCTGCGGTCCGCTGAGGCACGCTGACCACAAACTCCTCGTTCCACGCAGGCTTCAGGGAGTTGAACTGCGGCTCCGTCTCCGCACGAAACAGGCCACACTTCACGACCATGTAGGGGTTCGCGGCCCCCGCTTTGTCGGACCTGGGGACAACACTTCGGTCCAGGCACACTCGGAGCTGCCGCATTTGTGGCTCCAGGTACTGCACAGTCTGGGGACTGCCCGAGGGGCTGATGTCCCGGAACTCAGAGGTCAGTTTGCTGACATCGTTAGATTCCGCAGAACTCAATTCGAAGCGCAGCTTCACCTTTTTGAAGGAGGAGTCAGGACGTTGGGGCTGAGGGGATCCACTCCTCATCAGCAGCAGCATACCCTGCACCCCCCGTCGCGGCCATGGGCATCGATGCCCGACTTATGCCCCAGCCATGACCCTATCACCAACCTCCCGGCTTCCCTGGGGCAGGAACAAGTCATGACATTTCCTGCACACCCCCTTCCCCCTTCTTTGGGGCTGGTCGTCAGTGACCAGCCCGTGGTGAGAGCCATGTGTGCCTAACCCATGGACTATTGCTCCTTAAAATGAAATCCTTCCTGCACACCCCTTCCCCCTCCAGCCTGCCTGCATTCCGTAGTGTCTTTTGGTGGTTCACACAGGAGGTGTTGCTGGAGGTGCAACAACAGCTAACGTTGAAAGCTCTCAAACCCTCACTGCAAATGGAAGCCTCAAAGGATGTGTCTGAAACTGAGGATGTGGCAGACTGTTTGAATTGAATGCCTGCTGCTGCTGATGAATTGCCAAAACAAGTTGACTCACTGGGGTGGGGCAGGCTTGGCACCTGTGTCTGCCCGGATACACCTTGTTACTCTGCCTGAGTCTGCCCAGATAAAAAAGAAGCCTTTTTAGAGTGCAAGAATTTGTCGAAACCCAACCAGCCACTTCGATTCATCATTTTGGGAAGCGGAGGCTTACCACCAGCACTCAACCTTGTGGCCTGCGCAAGGCCACAGCCGCTCCTATGCAACCGCGGACTGACCCGTGATGCAAGCTTTGGCATGGGCCATGAAATACAACCCCCTTCCTGCCCCGTGTCCTCACCCCCCCCCCCCCCGGGTAGTCCAGTCCCCTACCCCTGCACACTCCCTTCCCCTCATACCCCTGAGTCCAATGCCCTCTTCTGTGCCTGATACACCCTGCCCGGGTCTGCCCGACTCAGCCCAAATTCTGTGGGGTATGGCTGGGATTGGACTGGCGATGAGAGGCATAGGGTGTGGCACAGTGACAGGAAGTGGGCACCTTTCCAGCAGGTTTTGAATGGGACTCGAGGGCAAACCACTCCTCCTGGGTTGAAGCCACCAGACGGGCAACGAATGCGGTGTCGAGGTGCACTTCGCCAGCTCCAATAACTTGGTCCCCAACCAGATTGCCCAGCCCATGTGTGTTGAGCATCTCCAGCTTCAACGTGGAACCCATCTGGCAACGGATGTAGGCTTGGAGAAAGAGATCACATGGGATCAGATACACATTTAGAGGAGTTGGGAGAGCACTGGGGCTGAGAGGGGTGGATAGCTCCCAGCTAAACTGCATTCCCTGCAGACTGTTGTTGCCCATGAGCCAGGAGGCACACATACACTGAAAGGCGGACCAGGTCTGAGCACGGCGGGGGGGGGGGGGTATGCATCCGGAGCTCTGCCTCATGTCCAAAAAGGGGGGGGAGGGGGAAGAAAGAATTCCCGAACTCCAGTCCAGTCCAGTCGGAGCACCAGCCGACCAGTAATTCGGGACGTCCGTTGACCGTCAACTACTGTCGAATGACCGCCAACCCGCCGTCCATTACCCGCATTTTAGGCACCTCCGGTGTCCTCAGTGAAATCAAATCATGAGGCGTCTCTTTTCTGGAGAACAGCCCTGAAGCCCGTCTCGCGCAAGCACAGCCGAAGACGGGGAAACCGACGATGGCATGCGGATCCCGTGCCTTAGATAAGGCCATGCTACGCGCTGCCCGCAGGCACACGGGTTTGGAGTTACCGCAACCTTCGCTGAAAGTCACGTTGAGACAAACAGATTCATTGTAGCCGCAAGCACAACGTTATGATGAGCAGACAAAGATCCCACAGGTATGACCAGCAGCTCATGAACATGTCGTCGGTGCATTTTTGACCACCAAAGGTGCGGGCAGAGAAGCGATGGTCAGCTCGCACAAAGGGGGGGCATCCTCATCACAAGGAGCAGCAGAGGACATCCGGACATACTGGCAAGTCCAAGAGGAATGGCAGCTGTTCCTTCCACTTCGGGGCCCGGGTCTGCTTCTTGACGCTTGTCTGTGTGGAATAGCCGCAGGTTGTGCTCATGCGCAGGCGGGGGTCGCACTGCCCTTTGCAGACCAGCTCCTCTGCCTCCAGCACCAGCACTGTGAGCGACCGGATGTCGCTTTCATCCGACTTCTCGGCCTTGTTAAGAATGTACGTCCAACAGGGCCCTGCGAGGTTCCCTGGTTGGATTTTGTGATTGCCAGCCGCCGCACTCGACAAGCTGTGAATGAGATGCGCATGATCCTACCGGGAGGCAGACCCACCGCGGCAACAACATGCAGCAAGAAAGGAAACCTCCATGTATGCGTGTGTTCAAACTTAGAAGCATGCAACCAGCCATGCAATATACACTGCATAATAATCAATGCATACTCACCCATGTTCTGGAGAAGGGCCAGGCACAGAGAGACCTGCTCCAAAGAACACAGGTCCAAAGTGCAGCTCAGTGCCCAAATGTCCTATGATTAACACGGCTTTGTGTATATATTCCCGTGCGCCATCATGCCATGCTGGGGCTCGTGGGTCTATTCTGGTCCCTTGCAAGACACTACATCTGAGTGTATTGGCAAGACATGCCCCAGATATCCTGTAGGCATGCATAGATGTGGACTGCATGTCGGCGTGGATTAAAGGGTGCGAATGCACATGCATTGCATGCTTGTGCACTAGCGTGGCTCCAAACACGGCACATTGTGCATACAGCTTGTGTAATTAAGGTAAGCTAAGGGCTTGTGAAAGTGGAACTTGGCAGGTTCACCAGCATATCTGGAAACAGTTGAGCTGTATCTGCCATGTGAGAGCACTGCGAATGGGAAGAGTATATTTGCTTGTTGTCCCACTCTGTGCACGTTGAACCACCGATGCCAAATCAAGCTTACCATTACAAGCCGATTACAGGACAGAAATACAACTAAGAGCAATCCAGTAGAACACAGGAAGCCACTGGACATTAACTGAATCATCCATCAAACCAAGGCAAGCCAAACCTGCCACCGGGTAGTTTCTGGCGCAGCGAACCCCCCAGCGAGCTTGCCTTCTCACTGAAAGTGGACCCCCTGCGGTTGGAACCGTTGCCACTGCCACTGCTGTTCTCGAGGCTGTCTGAGCTGTCGAAGATAGACGCTCTGCGCAGGGATTTGCCCAGTGCCGTGGCCTTCTCCCCAAGAGATAGTGAAAGCGATTTTGAGTGGGGCTTGTTCAGGTCATCAGAGCCGATGGGACTGTAGGGTTGGTTCACTGCAAAGCCATTCTCATCCTTTCTCTTCAGGAAAGTCACAGGACCCATCAAGAGGCTCTCCCTCTGAAAAAGACAGCAGATGAAATGCCGGAAAGAATTCCACTACTCGCAGAATTTCACATATTCATATCTGGGGATTTCCTGAGGTGCAGGCATCACTATTGTGCAAAGACTTCCCTTGTCTGAGCAATTGGAGCAGTTGGCAGTTGACAGTATCGTTAATCCTGTGCCCAAATTGATACATGTGAAAAGGCTACATGGCAATTTGAACCCACACAGCGATAGCATCAGGGCAAGCAACTTGAACTGCACAACACCATCCCTCCATGGCGCATTCAGTGAAAACAGGTGAAAATGGGTGAAAATGGGTGAAAATGGGTGAAAACCAAATTGCCATCTTCCCCATGCAGAAGAAGCATCAAAACCCTATTGTCGTATCGCAAAGTATGGGTTTCTAGTACGGCCAGGTGCCGAAATAGCTGCACTGTGCGCGCACACGAAAGCGCGCTAAAAGCGCCCGCTATGTGTTGCCACCCCCATCGGTACTTGACGCAGATGTAGCTGTTGTGGCTGCCGTCTTCTTGCTGCGGCTGTCCTCTTGCTCTCAGCAACATGATGGTCGTGTGCAGGGCAATACACAACGAGCAAGTAGTGTCACAGTGCCATGTTGCTAATGCTAGTTGAGGAGTTTGAGTGCAAAAAAAGCAAAACCAGGGGCGAAATTACTTTTGGAAAATGCAAGGTGGGTTTTAACCCCCCCCCAAAACCCCCCAAAATAGCTACATTGCACAGTGTTTTCTTTCGCATTTCTACTTTGGGGAGTGATGTTTGGTGCCAAATACCATTCAACAGAGCTCCTTGGTTGCATGTCCAACCACCCCCCCCCAAGCCTACCTTTCCAAGTGGGCTATCATGCAGAAGCATTTTTTGGTCCAGAGCAAGATGAGCTGGCATAGCATGCTCAAGGTATGGTACTCGAGACAACCTCTCGGAATCAAGGTTCAGAGCTGTGCAGTTCTATGATGATCCCACAAATGACTGTGATAGCGGGTCTGACACGCAGTGACAATTAGCTGAGGATTACTTATCATGCAGGAGCAACTGAAATATGGCTACCACACAGCTCACAACATTGAAACAGTGGACAATCCCTCTTCACATGTTGCAAATGAAATGAATGAGCCACCTCTGTTTCCCACCACAAAAAATGGAGGAGATGACCCTGCAGACCCTCTGCACTACAGGAGCACAAAAAGGGTTTTTTGTTTTTGCTCAACTGCTCCCATACTGACAAGCCAAAGAAGAGCCAAAGAACTTGGTGACGGGGTAGCCAAGCACCAATTACCATTATTACCATCAAAGCCCTTCTCTACTGGGCTAGTGAGGCGAGGTCAAAGTGAGGTGGAATATAAAATCCTGCTACAGTTGCTTCTGCCGTACTGAGTACCAAGGACCCTCATTCCATGACGTACCAAGTGCCTGTCTATGCTACCACCTTCTCCGCTGACAATCATGACACGACACCGTAACATGACTACCTAGTGATTGTTGGGCACCAACATTTCTTCTGAAGGGGGGTAATTGTGTCACGGCAACTACCCCAGGAACAGCAGGTCATTTCCCCCACAAAACCACACACAAAGGTCCTCAAAAACGGAACAAAACAGAAGGAACGAAGCACATGTATGCCTGACTCCTTTCCACTGCCAATTGTCCCATTACTCTGGCCGCACGCGCATTGTGTCATGTGTCCTCCCTTTAATTGGGTGCCAAATCAACACGGTCGGGTCAGCCAGTCATTGTTGGACGTGAGCAGTCATGGGACATACAGCATGACCACATGAGAGTTCTGGTATGTACACAACCAACATGCATGAAGCAACACAGGGGCGGAGGTCCCATCACAAGCAAACAGCAAAACAAAAAAAGAAAAAATGCAGGCACACAATCTTTGCAAGCACGGAAAAAAAGGCCCTGAATCAATTTTCCTTGATTAAGTCGCATGTTCACAGGCATGCACCCAAACCAAGCTCGACGGCCCAACACAATTCAGCATACCAGACCCAGCCGGCTGCGGGTGCAATTGTTTCATAGTCTTACTCCTAGCCTTACTTGTGCAAACTAACTTCAGGAGAAAAGCTCGGAAATAACGAGTGTCAGGGATGATACATAGTGGGGACTCCAAGGGAAAATGTGTGACCAGCAAGCTGGCAAATTGCACTGCTTGGGCCGTTATATCTCCCTTCCTATTGCAGAAAGAGAGACCTGCCACATACGTTGGGGAACCTCTCATACCTGCCGAGCTCTTTCTTTCACACGGCAGGAGGGATGCAGCAGTGATGCTGTGATGTAGTGAGCCATAGCAATCTTTGGGACACATGTCCCAGGGGCAGAGGAGGTAGATAAGCGCCAGTTGGGTGAGGATTAGCAGCAGGGCTACGATTGGGTTCAGGTGTGGGCAAAGCGACCTCCTCACTGTTTTGAGCTCAACGCCACTTTAGTGCTGAATTGGCCTGAGGAGGCGATGGTTAACATACAACGGCCAAGGTTGATGATGACTAAGAAATAATCCCATGGGGGGATGTTTGGGTAAACAGCCAAAAGAGAATATGAAATTCCAGTGCTGCGAGGGTCCAAGATAACCTGAGCGTCTCATTGCAGAAACATGCAGACAGCAGGAGAGTATGCACGACTGCACGCAAATATATGAACCTGGTCAGCCAGACCAGCACAAGCTGAGCGAGCACGGGCCCAACTCTAGTCGTTGGCTCCTATGCATGTGTCTTGGCATGGAGGTGTTCAGGGCACGGGGGAGGTACACCACTGGCGCCAGGAGGCACAATGGCGGAGCTGCGTGAGCTCTGCACAGAGTACCGCTGGTGCCACCACAGCGTGGCAAAGCCCGGAGCACGTGCGGGTTCAGTTTTGCCCCCGCCCCCCTCGTACCAACCAGCATACTCTCTCAGCCTTTATGGCACTCACAGACCCTCGTGATGTCTGTGGATGTTATCAGGCACTACATTGAGCAAGGAGGTGCCATTGTGGTCAGGCAGTATGGCAATCCACAGTAAAGGGAGCAATGGGGCGGGGGGGGGGAGGGGGGTGAGCGCTTCAGGAAGACAGTCCGGTCCGTCCCAACAGCTTCTGTCCGCCCCCAACCGCTTTGTCATCGCCAGACCTTTCCCAACCAACAGTAACCGCTTTTGGCAACGGCTTTTTGAAACCTCTCCAGCCTGGTGCCCTGTTCAGCGCATCCCTGCCTGAAAAATTTCGCCGAGTTGCCCGCTTCGCCAACAGTTGGACCAACACCCCCCTTCCAGGCCCGTGTCCCCCTGAAATGCAGCACCATGGCCCGCTGAGGGCGATGAAATCGCACCGCGCAGGCGGTACCCTCTCCGGCGAGGCGAGGCCACGTATCACGTGTCCGTCACTCCCCGCACGTCCTCACTGAGCGCTTAGCCCTTTGACCTCCGCACTGCAGAATCATGTCGTCCTTGCGGCTGCAGTGAGAGTGTTGGGTTGGGTTAGGCTGCTGCCTAAGAGAAAACTGCCGGGCACTCCCACGGGATGACGCCTCGCAGGAATATGTTGGTCAACCGACACAAACCGTAGCCCCCAGTCCTGAGGCATCACATCGTCGCACGACAGCAAAGTGTCACCCACAGGCAATCCGAACGCAGGGATCGCAGGCGCTGGGCCGGAGCCGTAAGGGCAGCCCCGGTGTTTGACGCCATTCCTCAGAGGGCACCGTCGTCGAGGAAGGCGCTGCACACATCAAGCGACGCTGACACAACAGCCCCAAAGCCCGCCCCCACACCTCTGCTCCACAGCACTCACCTCACCCCCACCCCCGCATGCCCTTCCCAGACCCGGTGCTGCGGTCTGCGCACTGTGTCGCTCGAGTGCGAGCGCTCGTCGCGTCCATTTCTGCGGAATCCATAGCCCTTGTCAGACGGATGCGCGCAGGCGGTGTGCCCCTGCCGCTTGACGCCTGTGCACCATCGCAGTGCGGGTTCCCATGCGTGTTCAGTTGGCATCCGGGTATTCTTTGGGGGATGCCCTGGGACGTGCACCTCACGATCCCGCCCTTTCTTACTGCCCAGAGGACCGCACGACAGGGGCATGGAAAAGGACGCGCT
The DNA here is from genome assembly GCA_964036045.1 of Eutreptiella sp. 'Long Island Sound 2002'. Lineage (NCBI taxonomy): Eukaryota > Euglenozoa > Euglenophyceae > Eutreptiales > Eutreptiaceae > Eutreptiella > Eutreptiella sp. 'Long Island Sound 2002'. The sequence continues at coordinate 62,947,442 of OZ038385.1, read as the reverse complement.
GCACGCTGCCGCTGCCCCAGGGTGATGGCCGGTTGGCCGACGTTGTCTTTGGTGTCTTCAGTGACGGTTCCCGGGCCCCAAGCGGTTGCGGTCCCTCTCCCGAGGGATGTGCGCCTGAGTCGGAAGTAGCAGCTGCTGGATTGAGTCGGGGCAGGAGGGCCTGCAAGATGCGGCCCCAGGCGGGTCAGTGCAGGTGGAACGTGGGTTGATTGCTGCGAGTTGTGCTGCAGGAGTGCAGCCTCCGCGCCGGTCTTGCGATGGCGCTGAAGCCAGAACCACCGCAGCGTTTGTCTTCTGTCCCCCGGCGAATCGGTCATTCAGTGGCTCAAAAGGGGGCGTGAGGGGCGCTCAAACCGGCGCACTGCGCTGCACGCAGACTCACTGATGGCAGGCCATGCCAAATCAGGACGTGAGCGCTTCTTAAAACCGGAGCCGCCGCCGGGACCCTGGTACACTCGGGCAACGCCGTCACCAAGGCACCCGCGTGACAGCCACCGTCGCGAAGGGGAAAAGGGGGGATTGGGGCGCCCAGCCCACAAAGAGAACCCAACGTTACACCACAACCCCCGCCCCCCCACGCCCTTGTCCAAACGCCGTGGCTCCTCGCCTCTGAGGGTCAGAATGGCAACGGCGGTGAGCGCCGGCACAGCCCCTGAAAGACACCCAACCCCGAGTCCCAGCGCGTGGGCAGATATATAATGGGGAGGACATCACCAGCGGCTATTCCCCTTTGCGCGGCCAAACGACTGAAAGTCGCAGCCACCGCACCGCGTGTGCAGTTTGGACAAGCCGCGGTGGATGGATAACACCCGGAAAGAGGGGGGGGGGGGGGTGCAAGCGACGAGGTGTACCCGCCAAAGGATCGTCCTACACTCACGAGCAGCACGCATCCGGTGGCCGGAGAACAACGCAAAGAAGGGGCATGCAGATGCAGCGACCGTCAACGTCATGGTCTCCAGGGGTTGCAGCACCCGCACTTCGTGGGGGCTGGACCCACAGCGAGGTCTGTGCACAGCAACTCATGCGGCTTGGAGTTTGCGCAGTCTCCGCAGCGGGAGGGGGGGGGGGGGCATTTCAAAACCAGCCCCAGCTGCTGCTTGAGCCCGACCTGACTTGTATTTGGGGTACAGCGCTTTCGGATTTTACAGGATCCTACACACACGCGCGCGCGCGCGCGACACACACACACACGCGACCCCTGCCCTCCTTCACACGACCCCCCTCCGCCCCTCAATACCCTCGCTCCTCAGTACAACCCTTCCGCCCTCTGCAATGCGACCCCTCCTCCTCCCTCCTTCCTCCTTCCTTGGACCTGCTCCAGAGCAATGGTATGCCGAGGGTGCAGTTCACAGGCACACGGCGCAGCACATCGCTGCGTACGGCCATCCGAAGGTGGGGACATCCGCGGCCCCCACGGCGATGGCCCCAACGGTGCAACGCCCCTGTCCCCACGCGCCCACCGCACTTCCTCATTCGACGCTCACATTCCGATGGTCCGGAGGGGCGGGGCCGTCGCCGTCGACGGAAGTGTCCCTCGGCACCGCCGGCCGGGCGAAGGGGCCGACATCCGCTTGAAGCCCCCCCCCCCCCCCCCCTCTGTGGCGGATCGTTCTGTCCCAACCACATTTGCCCGTCACCAACGGCGTACCAACCGGTTTGTCACCGCCGGACCTTGCCTTTCAATCGCCTTCACCCCCCCTCCCCTTCACGCGCATCCTCTTGGGAAGGGGGTCGTGAATGATCACAAGAAGGGTCCGCCAGGGCCAACACCCGGACGAACTCCCACGCCTGATAAGAGGCACTTCATGTAGCCTTGGGCTGTTTCAGGGTTCGGCGGTCACACTTACGTCCCCAAAATAAAATCGGGCGAGGAAATCGGGGGATGCAGAGGACTGGGGACTGGGGTGCCTCGTGGATCCCGGTCGGTGCCGGGAAACGGACCAAAGAACGTCTGCCGCGATCGACTGCGGCTGCCAACTGCCGCCCCGATCACCGCCTGCCGCCGTCAGTGCAGTATCACCGTCGTTGGCGGGGGTGTGGGTGATCCTTTCAAAGGGGGCCCCAGCCGCCGCTGGAGCCCGACCTGATTTGGGGGGACGTTACGCAGCCCTGGATCGGGATTCAAGGGGAATGCCGCAGACAAGCGTCAGGGATGGCCTTCACTTGACCGTCAACACCAGCGGTCCTCCGAGGGCCGTCTCCGCGGAAAGCAAACACCCGCCAATGACAGCCCCCGTGCACAGAGATGCCGCTACGACACGATGCACCCGGCGGTCGCATGGGCCTGCGATACCGCGCCCGGCCCGCGACTGAGCGGCGCGTGGGTGAGTCGGCACCGGCCCGGGGCCGGGGCCGCGGTATGGCACGGGCATGTGCATTGCAGCCGCGTGTCCGAAGGGCCGGGGGGTCCGCTCGGCAGCGGCGCGGCATCACCAGAGCCCTTGGCTTGCGTCCCAAGCGGGTCGCCGCCCGAGGGCACCGGGACGTCGGCCGGGGAGGCCCAATCGGGGCCGGGCCGGGCCGGGCCCAGCGCCCCCCCGCCCCCCCCAGCGCGACCGCGATCGATGCGCGCGGCGGGGACTTGCCCTCGCGACGCCGCGGGGTCGTCCTCCCACCACCGCTGCCCGCCCTCCGCCCAGCGGCCGTTGTCCGCCGACGAGTTGTCCGGGCCCCACGATCCTCCGCGGCCCCCACCGGCCCCTCGGTACGCCTGCCCCTGCCCGCCCCCCGCGCCCCTGTACCGCTGCCCCTGCCCCCCGCGGCCCCAGCCCTCCCACTCTCCGCCCCCGTACCCGTCCCACTTCTCGCCCCACCCCTGCCCCTGCGCCGCCCACCCGCCCTGTCCGTCCCACTGCCCAGGCCACGCATCCCACGCCGCCGCAGCCCTCGCCCCGCCCGGCCCGGCCCACTCCTGCGCCGCCCGCTGCCCCCTCCCCTTACCCTTCCCACGGCCGACAGCACTGCCCCCCGCGCCGGGGGCCCACTGACCGGCCCGGCCTTTGCCGCCCCAATCCCCACCTTCCCTCCCCTGACCCCACGCCTGCGCCTCGTTCTGCCCCCTCTGCACGCCGCCTTTCCCGGCGGCCCCCTTGCCCCCCTGCCAGCGCTGGGCGCCCCATGCTTTGCCCTGCGCATTGGCGGTCTGCCACGCCGCTTGGCCGCGGCTCTTGCGGATCTGGAAGCGCCCGGAGTCCTGCACGGCGCCTTGGTCGCTATCCATTGCAGGGGTGCTCAGAGTGTCGTCGTGCCCTGCGACTTGTGACTCATCCTCTTTGGCATCAACTCCTGCACAAGAGCAATGTTGTGTGCAGGGGCATGAGGCGAAGGGCGTGGGGGGGGGAAGGTGGCATGGAGAGGGTTTTCTATGAAATATGTTTCTGACTGCCTCATGTAGGGGCCAGGGGATTGCTTAGTGATAACGGGCCGCAATTGGTCAGATGTGGACCTGCCACTGTCGCTCCAGCATTCCTTACCCTTTGGGAAGGGTATGGCGTGGATGAGGCCACCTGGGAGTCATGCTCGGCATTTCTTTTGCCTGATGGGTGTTTGGGCTCTGCAGTGGTTGAATACTTGTCCCAGAACAACCTAGGTGAACCGCTAAGGCTACTCACTCCCTTCTCCTTTCATGTCTTTGACCTATGGTGGGTTATGGCAAGCATTGGGCCCGTGTAGGGGCACACCCTAGGCTTTCTGCATTTTGCATGATGTCTTATGTGAAGGGAAGGTAGCTTGCATTTGTCTTCAGCTAGGCTAGTTTGGGTGACCTAAATTTTGGGGCATTTGGAAGGGGTGTGCCTAGGGGCTCTTTAGGGAGAACCTAGTCCAAAAGTAGCGCACTGTGCACGCAGTGCAAGGACTCCCCCTAAGGGTCCAGTTTGGTAGGGTTTAGGCTCTTCCTACGGTGCTTGTAGCATGCAGTTCTAGAAACCTACCTACTTGGAATATTGCTGTCTCTGGTCTCTACATTGTTGACCTAAAAACTCAAGCCCAAATGACTTGTGTTGAAGTTGTTGTTGCTTGTTTTCCTTTTTGTTTTTTTTCCATTGGTTATGAAACCATTGCCAACGTAGTGCCAAACCCCAAACCTACATGTGCCCAAACCTAAACCTCACCAAATGCAGTTGCCACAGAGCGCTGGGAGTAGGCACCCGGGAAAGTATTCACCACAAGAGCGATGGGTGTAGGCTGTGTTGGTAGGCGCAATTAACGAGAGGAACATGAGAGGAACATGCGAGGAAGATGACTAGGTTACTGCTCATACACTGACACACAATTGTAGTACGACCAAGTACTCAGCCATTGTGCGATATGCTGTTGCTTGATCCAAGGGGTATGGGGAAAGAAGTAGTATTGGGGCTTTGCTACTTTTGAACAAGGGAGTAACGCCCCTCTTCCTTCGCCACTATTGAAGGGTGAGACTCCTATCCACACATTTGCACGTTGAGTCGGGTCGTAATCTTCACATTGATGGAGCGATCGTGTCAACAGATCAATGTGCAATGTTTCTTGGTTATCAGGTTTGTTTCCTCAACTGACAGTAGCAATGGCGGAGTACTCACTTCACCAAGTAGAATCCTTCCTAAGCCATTCTTTGGCGGACCTGTCAAGGAGAGTTTCTTCCGCTTCATTGGGGTTGGCAGCACCTGTAAGTCCAGCGCCGCTACCTCCTCATCATTCAGCTCCCATTCTTCCCCCCATCACACCAACTCAAGGGCCCATACCGAAGTGTGGGAGTCCATCACCCCCACTCAAGGTGCCAAACCAAAGTGTGGGAGTCCATGGTGGAGATGAGCAAAAAAGTGTGAAAAGGGGAATGATGCCCCTAGTATCACAAAGTATGGGTCTCCAGTACGGCTAGATGCCAAAATAGTTGCATTGTGCACGCACTATGCACACACTACGCCAAGGGGCCCCCCTTAATCCCCCCATGCACCCACTCATAATCCCCATTCCACACATCCCCTGCCGTACGCCTCTCGGCTAGCAACGCGGCAACATTGTCAGTGTTTGGCAATAGTAGCAAAGCAACACCGCATGGTGCACGCAGGTACATATATGTACCTGAGTATGTATATGTACCTATGTCTAGTTGGGTAGAAACACAGCCCGCCATCAGTGGGGTGCTGTGTGCTTTAATCCTGCAACATCCCATCACCGGGGTTTGCAGGATGATGTGGTGGTGGTGGAGTGGGGTGGGCGCTTGGTCCAAGCACCCTCATCCCAAAAATTCCTCCTTTTTGAAAGCCAGTGGGTGTGCCGGTGGTGTGTGAATGGGGCCACAATATGGACACAAGCACTTTCTTCGCTGGACAATGCACGATCTGCAGCAGGAACAGATTGTCAGGTCCCTTTTGGTGTGGTTGAACAAAATTTTCATCGCACAATTTTTGGTGCACAGGCCCTTGGGGGTCTCGGAACCTCCATCCCCCCCACTGGGGGGGGCAGGGGAGGTCACCGTGGTTCTGGCAGCACAAAGTGCCTACCAGATCCTACGAGGCATTCTGGCAACTCACCAGAGCTATCTTAGTTTGGCAGTGAGTGAGGGTGTAAAGGGGGCAGGCCTGCACCTGAAGTGGCGTTGTAGCACCCTGTGTGACATTCCGTGCTGTTTCTTGACTGGGCCCTGGACAGTCACCCGTTCTTCCCTTCGCATGCTGCGTCGGGTCGCTGCGTTCTGTCAGCTGCTGCGGCCTGTGTTCCCGCTGGTAGCGTTGGTGGAGCCCAGTAGTTGGCGTACTGGGGTTGTGCTAGTTGCTGTGGGGGTCATTCCTCGGCCTGTGCTGCCCACTCCCCTCCGCATTCTGGTCGTCCACCACCTGCCTCGCTGTGTTTCTGTGGGCATGTGGTCCGTCGGGTTGCTGTTTCTTCACAGGGCCCAGGACAGTCATCCGTTCTTCCCTGCCCGTGCTACGTCGGCTCGCTGTATTCTGACGGCCACTGCGGTCTGACCCCCCGTTTGGGGATGGCTTTCAGTTCCGCCGCAACAGCTTGTTGTCCGCCGCCCTTGCCCTCCAACCGTTGGCAACCGTCCGCACGGCACCCGAAACCCCCTTTCCAGCTGCCAGTGGCAGCTCCCGCGGCTGCTATTTATTGTAACCTCCTTTCATCCTCCCTCTCCCTCAAGCGCAGGGGACGTGCACAAAGGGGTGCACAGGGATATCTGGCGTGCAAGGTCGCATGTGCAGGGGAGGCAGGGGGATAAATGGGGTTGTGTGATCGAGCGACAGGTACTGGGGGGTGGATGCGCGAGCCGACTGCAGTCCTTATCGTGGTTTCTCGGGGTCAAGATCAGATCTCGGGGTCCTGCTGTACCCGCCTCAGCCCTACACCCGTGCAGCATACTGACAAGGTGTGATAGCACGATTATAGCGTTGGTTTGGGAAGGCGTCCACCCAAACCCAAAACTTCCCAATCGCAACCGCAATCGCAATCGCAATCGCTACTGTGTGTGACAGACAAACAGGAAGCTACTCACCGCACCCCCAGCAAAGCGGTCAAAACGCCGTTGCACCCGGCAGCAAACCCACCGGATGCATACACACAACTCCTTCAGCCTCCCTCCATTCAGCCGATGATCATCTTGTGCCACCAGCACCACAGCCTAATATCCTGGCGCCATTGACAAGCCGACGGCCACAACGTCATTCGAGTTATGTGCTGTTGCGGGCTAATGCCGCTGAGGGGGTAACAAGGGCCATGGGGTTGATAGGGACTACCTTCCACAACTTCCCAGTCGTCATCAAGCTCCAGCACGTCCTCCACCACCACCTCCTCCTCTTGTGCCGCCTCTGCAGCCGGCTTTTTCTGGGTGGAGGCGGCCCACGCAGAATCCGCCTCGTCGTCCATCTGCATTCCCGTCGCCTTGAGCATGTCCATCGGATCGAGCTCCTCCTTCTCGTACCACCGCGTCTTAGGCTCCTCTGGCGGCTCCTCCTTTTCCCACTTCTTGAGCAGGTCCTCCAGCGTGATATCAGTACCCCCGATGGACTTCTCAGTGCCATACTCCATGGCATTCTTGTCCACCTTAAACCGCTCCTTGTGCCCCTTCTTTCTCACGTATCTCTTTCGAGGCGGTCCTCCCTCCTCCTCCTCTTGCTGCACCTCCCCCTCCTCCTCCCCCTCCTCCTCTTGCAGTTTCTCAGGACCTTGCTCCTCAACCAATCGCAACTCTTGACTGCCTTCTTCAGACGTCTCTGCCCCCAACTCCTTCTCAGACGGGCTGATCTCCACCGACCCCTTTTCCTCAAGATCCTCAAGGTCCTCACCTTCCAACAGAAATCCCCCCTTCGCCCACTCCTCATCCTTCTTCCGCAGCTCCTCCCACTCCTTCATCGCGGCCTCCTCGCGCTCCTTCTTCTTCTCCTCCTTTTCCGCAGCCTCCGCGTCGGCCTGCTTGATCTCTTCCACAAGCCGCGGGCTGGGGAAAAGCTTGAAATCCCCTGGAGTGAAGGGGTCCCGCACCACCGTCAGGTACTCCGGCATGTCAATCAGCAAATCCGCTGCTTTCCTGTACCCCAACTTCTTGCGGATAGCGATCGCAGGCCGCGTTGAAAGCGCGGTTTGCGACACAAAATAAAGGATGGGGATGCCGTCGGGAAAGTCCTCTCCGAGCTTCCGGACACCTGCACCATCGGGGGTTTGGTCTGCATGGAATGAGGCCCGCGAGGGCGGGTGAAGGGGGAGGGCGTGCCCAAGGCATGGACTCGCATATGGTGTGGCTCGAGGCCCCCTCATAGCCTGCGTTGAGCAGTCGTAGTGCAACAGTACAGGGGGTGGGGGGTTGCCAAAAAGGCCCAGTAAGTAAGTAGGGGGTGTGCCATACAGGCATGAAGAGTATGCCGGTTAGTAAGTGGGGGTGGGGGGGGGATGTGGTCGAACAAAGACGGGGGATAAGGGAGAGGGTGATAAGGAACCACGGAGGCGGAGGACGTGGTCCCGGATGCACTGCTCGTAGATGCACTGCATGTAGACGCAGAAGTGCGACGTGAAACAGCAGGGAAATGCCGGCAGATGACCGACACACACACACACACACACACATACACACTTAGTGTTTACAAAGCACAGCACAACAGCGAAGACTCTTCTCAAAGCTGCAGCATGAGGCTGTAGAGTGAGCACAGTGCAACAAAGAACCAGTGCAGTTCGAGGCAGTGGGTACCAGTGTCCATGCATCCTTACGGCTGAGGGTCAAGGGATAGGGCAAGTCAAGAGGCAGGTCACACACACACTCACACACACGCACGCACGCACGCGCGCACGCACACACAAACACACTGCCCCACCATCCGCAGCCAGAGCAGCACACCATTGATGACCATGAGCTTCAGCTTCTGCAATCTGCCCACGGGCCTCAGCAGCGTCGGCTCCTTTATCAAGCCCCGTTTGGCAAGGTCCCTCGTGACTTCAAACTCGTACAGCGTCTGGGGAATGGCCTGGATCGGTGGGAGCTCCGCAGGCTTAGGCTGAGGCGTAACCCCTGTGAAATCTGACTTGGTTTTAGCTTGTCCTTGCTCGCCTCCCTTCCACGACAGCAGCTGCTTATCATCAAGCTCCTCTGGATCTGGAAGGGCATTGGGCCCACTACTCGGCACCGTCACGGGGGTAAGATCCCTGCTCCGGTCGACCAGCGGGGGCAGCCCCTTGAGTTCATCCGGGTGGTTGGTAGGTGCAGCCGGGTACACCATCCAGCCTCCCTAAGGGGGAGACAGCATCCACAGTGGGCATGTTGTGGGGTGGCACAGCACAGCACAGCACGGCAGGAGCAAAGCCCTGAGAAAAGGCCACAAAACCCTCCGGCCTTGGATTCTTCCTCCAGCGGGCCGCTCCCAATGGGGGATTTTCTGACCTGTGACGCCGAAGCACATCGGGGGACAGGGGACTGACTACCAATGGTCCCGAATGGCGTTGTGTCGTTCCCCTCCCCCCCTACCCGACCACCCATCTGGTCATCCCTCCCCCCGCCGCAGGCCTGCTCAGGTCAGCCTGGGCCAAAAGCAAAGGCATACCCATGAATCCCCAAACCTATGTTGGCTATAGCCCAGAGTGGGTGGGGGGGGTCAGCCGGGGCTGGCTAGGGCCAAAATACCCTCCAGGTCCGCAAGCAACGGCCTGACCAGCACATGTCCAGTTGCAGCAGATGTATTGCGGGCTCCCCACAGACTTTTGGCGGCCTCTGGCCCACTCACCCGACAACCAACCGACCTCTGAAACCCCCCCCCCCTGGGGGGGGGGGGGAGGAGGGTTTTCTCCGACTGGCAATGGCCTGGTGCCGGTTCTGTACTATGTCACAGTCCTCTGGACTCCAATCCCCCGGTGGTACTCTCCGCTGCTGTTCACACGGGCGTGCCAAACAGGCGTTGATCGGCACTCAACAGCACCGACAAAGCTTCGCCAGTAACCGCAGGCGATTGGCAGACAACCGCCGGCACCCGGAGCCCAGAGCGCCGTCCTGCAGGGCAAACCCTGGTCCCTTAAAGATCGCTGGCACAGTACCGGGACAACTGCATGACAACTGCGCAAAATGACAGGCCCTATCACGGGGCAATTACGATGTCAGCAGAGTGTCGCTCCTCCAAATCCACCCGCAGGCAAACTTAACAGCAAACTGCTTGAAACCGCTCAGGATCGCTAAAACAACCCACTGCCACAGGGTTCGTCCCCCTGACTATCAACCAACGGCTGCTTTGCATCTGGGGGGTCTATAATGCCGTCAGACTGTGAGCTCGCGCGCTTGTCGGTGGGGATCACACGCAGCGAACACCCGGAGCGGACGCACAACGGGGGGCGGTATACAAGACGACAGCCAGACACACATGCGTGGTCCGCCGGCAATGGCCTGTTCCCAACCCTCAACAGCCTTCAGAATCCTCGGCAACCCCCCCACAACCGAAGGGCCCTTCACAACCTCTGCAGGGGTGGGTGGGCTTTCAACCTCGGGGGGGGGGGGGGGGGGGCTCTGGCTAGAACCCCCCCCCAAAAAAAATTAACAGGCTCAATTGACGGCCCCCCCCAAAATCCTACCGAGACTGACCCTCGGGCCCCGGAGGTGACCCCGACCCCAAAATTCGGCAAAAAATGAAAATGGGATTTTCGGAATCAGCGCTTCGAGGGGGTTCAGGAAAACATCATTTGCCATGTTTTTGGTGGAAAAAAATTGACCAGTTCCAATGCTCAAAAATTGTTTCGGCGCCAGAGTTGGTGCTAACTGAATAATGGTCCTGTCAATGGAGCACTTTCCCGAACCCCCCCCCCCAGTTAAGGAGGGCTCTATTGACTCCCAGCCCCCAAGTTGAAAACCCTACTTCCCCAGCAACCCTCGACCCGCATAAATCTCTTCCAAAAGATCCTCCTCCTCTGGAGATGCTTTCACAACAAGATTTGCAGGGTCGAACCCCGGTGTCAGACCCTGTCCTGGGGAGTAAAAGTGCGCGTCCAGGGATGTGTCATGGGAAGAACAAGCGTGCAATTTTTTTTTTGCAATTTTGGACCCTCAACGGTCCTCAGGTTGCCTTTTCATGAGGGCTCTGACATCCCGGCCCCGGTCGCAGCCAAAGGTGGGTGCTGGTAGACCAATGCTACGCGACGAGCGAAGGGACAGGTGTGGTACCCAACGTGGTAAGACAAGAAAATTGCATTCGCCCTTGGGGGGACCATCTGGATGGGCACCAAGCGGCCGAGGCTTCAATCAGGCTCCAGCAGGAGAGGCCACTGGGCAGCAGCCTGGGCTTGCATAGAGAGAGGTGGGGGGGTGAGCGAGAGACGAAGAGAGGTGCAGGCAGGCAGACTTCCCCCATCATGCAGGCGCTTCTGGAGTGCGCAGGGAGAGGCAAGCCCTCCGCACTCCCATCCCCTTGCTCAGCGACCCCAGGGGAAAATCGAGAAATCAATGATTTCGTCGCGATTTGTTTTTGCGCTTCGTCGGTAGTCTGTGACTGGTATTGAGAAAGCCTTGCCCAGGGCATTGCACAAGTTTCAATCGCTTCAACCACTTTGAATGACTTTGCACAGCATTTTTCACGTTCTAAAACAAGGCTGAGGATCCGGAACTTTCCAAAACATTTGGTGGAAATCTGTAATCCGTGCAGCATGGCACAGTCATGCGGACCTAGCATGCGGCAAGCACAGATATTCAATCTGGGAATTGAGAGCAGGTGTGTCCTCGCGTCCCCAGGGCAGAACCGCGCCAGAAGCGTCAAGGCTGGAGGGGGGATGGGGAAGGGAGGGGCGATATGCAGGAAATGAGGGGGTCAATGCACTCCGGAGACGGGAACAAGGGAAAACGGAGGAGGGAGGCACATGGAGGTGTGCTCGGTGGGAGGATCGCAGAGCCTCGGGGCGAGGAGCCCAGCGTAACGGCGGCCACCTGATGTGCCACCAACTTACAGTAGGCTTCTCCAATCATAGGGGGCTGTGTGTCATACGCATTTTGAACGACTAAAAAATTCGAGATTATTTTTGGTTGAATACCGTGAACAGCCCTACGTTGAGCGATATGCGCAGACGTTTCCAGCGATTTACTGTTGAGGGGTGAGGGGTGCAGTGGGGCGCTGTATGCGCATTTTGAAAAATACTGGCGGATTTGATTGTCTGAGGAAAGATATTATGCACAAAACATCGCATCAAAATGTATAGGACCTCAGCTTTGAATCATGATGGGTCATCATACCTCGCCATGTTTGCTCTGCCAGCCGGCCAACTCACCCACCGACCCACCCAGGCCCGAAATTTGCGGTAGAATTTAGGTGCACAAACTTTTTTTGCCTCTGACCAAGCCCAAACTTCATATCCACAGAGAGAGAGAGAGAGAGAGAGAGAGAGAGAGGGAGAGAGAGAAAGAGATGCGCATGTCCATGCATGCATGCAGGTGTGCATGCAAACATCTTCAGCACGCATGCACGCACAGAGGCAGGCAGGCACAGACACCTTTGCGTCCTCATCAGGCACTACTTTCACCACCTCTGGCATAGCCCGCACCATATCACCCATCTTGTTATACCCAATTTTCCTGTACAAACTCTTGGCCTTCTTGGAATTCAGACCCGTCGTATTGCAGAACTCCATCAAAGAGACACCATCAGGATAGCGATTTGCCCACCAGCGAAACACCTGCGCAACCCCACATTGCCCATCCATTCATCCATGCATCCAAACATGCACGTACAATACGCCCGGCACTCACGCTGCACACTCACACTGCTCCCGCTCCGAACCTGGAGGTGCTGCTCCCCATTTCCGGAAAAAGCTGTCAAACGCCATGTTGAAGTTCCAGGGCCGGAATCGTTTTGCTCTCAAGCTTGAGGCCCAACTTTGCGCAACCACATTGATGCCATGCGCCGTCCTCTCTAGTTTTACCCCCATGCTCTTCTTCCACATATTGATGGTGTGGTGGTTGTGCTGTGCCGCTTCCGCACTATTGCTCGGGCCTTGTTTGAGTGCGATGTCGAAGAGCGCTGGGTTATGAATGAACTTGCCAATTTGCTGTGACCACCTCCTCTGTCGGTAAGTGACTGCAGCTCCACGCTTACTGTCAACTCGTGTACTGTGCAGACGGGCCCACCGCCATGCGCGATGGGGGCTGAACGTACGTCGCCTAACGTCCACGGCCCCTACACCGCAAGGGTCCACTGAAACCGATGTCGACGCCACGCGACCTTCAACTGCATCAATTATCATGAGAGCTGGGCACAGGCACCGCAGAGGGGGGAGTCTTGGGACCCCCATACTGCCCTTTACACAAGTGGAACTCTGCCCCAGCTCCCCCCTTGTCCCCAGACCTTTTTTGCTGGGCCTTGAGCTAGGTCACTTGGACTAGCTTTGTGTTGCTATTGACTGCTCGTTCGTTAAAATATGTGATCCTCCTGAGGCCGAGGGAAGAAGCCACATTGCAGCCACTGAGAGGGTGTGTCCCTTGAATTTGCTTGCGGTGTTGCGGAGAGGGTGCGCTCCGCAAATTCCTCAAAATTGGCAGCAGGCTCGATGAAAGTCACTGTTCCTAGCTTGTCCGGCCAGGTAAGGGCCCTTAGACATCACAGGAGGTCTGTCATGAACGCAAGCTCCCATTTCCATGTTTTGGCCGTGCGGGGCTGCACGGTGAGGATGCTGGATTGTGGAAGCCGTGGCAGCAAGCCCACCAGCTGGTGATAGCGGTAGGCATGAAACCCTGTGGCCTTTGTCCTGAGAGGAGTCGTGGACATCCTGCGGCTCTTGCGTTGCTAGGTCTACTTCCCCTGTTGTTCACCTCGCCCTATACACGTATGGTCTGTGCGGTGGCACACACGCACATCTACGCGAGCTCACAGTACCTGGCCATTTGTGCTATGTGCTGCGCCGTAGCTTCAGGTAAAAGATGGTCATTTGTTGAGCCCACAGAGTTAGGGCCCACCTGACGGCACTAGAGAGTTGCACTGAGTGATGTCAGGTGCACTCTTGTGACCAACTGCCGCAAGTTGTTGAGTGCTAGCGTAAAGACCGGACCCCTGCTGAATGGTGTGTGTGTGTGTGCCAATTGCCAATTGCCCCACCACGGGGTTTTTTTTTCATGCAATCAGTTATCGCCTGCGGCAGTTCTTTGCTGCTTGTCCAGGCATCTCTCGATGCAGATCAGGCGTATGCACAATCGTCATCAGGCTGTGAGGCTGTCAGGGTCAGGCGGCCTATGCACATTTTCTCCCCTGGGCAGCGCCGCGCGCGCTTGCGTGTGTGTTTGTGTGTTTGTGTGTCTGTGTCTGTGTCAGTGTGAACTGCTGCTATGTGTCTGTGTGTGTGATCTGTACTATGTATGCCGAATTTCACCGAAAGAAAGCTGCAGGTATGAGACAACTAAGGAGCCTGGGTGGAAACCACAGTCCTAAAACTGCACCAGAGCCTGGGTATTCATCTATTTCAGTGCCATCGTGTTGTCCACAGCCACAGCCACACCACATTCGAGTAGGAAACGCATACCTCACGGAATGCAGCAAACATCTGCTTTCGCGTCATCGTTCCTTTCGGCAGGAAGGGACTTCCCAACGGATTTGCCCTTGAGATGCGTGGGTCACTTGGAAAGCGTCTCGGGATGGGATTGTAGTCGGGGGGCACTGTTGCGGGGTCCGTGCGCTTGACAATCCACGCTCCTTCCTCTTGTGGATCTTCAAGGATGGTGGCAAGGTCGGGCATGCTCCTTATCAGGTCCTGGGCCTACAGATCATCATCACACACCATTGGGAGGCAAGCGTGCACACGGACGCACGGACAGACGCCACGACCAAAGAGGCGTGCCACCCTGCAGGCAAAGCCATGACACAACTTCCAACGAAAGGAAGCTTGCAGCAGAACGCGTGCATGCAGGCACGCACACCCACAGACCAAGCATCGGCAAGCTTGAGGGGCAGTGAGACATCTACTAATTCATTCGTGACGCCAGATGTAACTTTGACACGAGAGTGGTTTGACACTGCAGGATTTTTGGCACTACAAGGGGTTGCCACGGGAAGGAGTTGGCACTGGAAAAGGTTGACACTGGAAAGAGTTGATATGAGATTTGGTTGACACTAGCGTGAGGTGGCAATAAACAGGATTGACGCCGCAGGGGGTTGACACTGTACGGGGTTGACGAATGGAGCAGGTGGGCACTACAGCTGGTTGACAACAGAGGGGGCTGACACCAGCGGGGGTTGACATCAAGGGGGTTGAAACTACAGAAGCCTCTCGCAAGTGTACGAATGAGTATGTGGAAGATGCGGGCACATTCTTGGACGCTGCAGGGACAAATCATCCCATCCATTCCTTTGTGCTGCTTGCAGGTGCAATCGAACTTGCAGCGTCCAAGAATGTGCCCGCATCTTCTGCTGCATCCCGGAGAGGTGGGGAAGTTGAAAACGATGTTCGCACATATGCATCTCCAGAGGGCTGCAGTGCACTGTGCGCCGAGAGCGGGCGAAGCACATGCGTCCCGTACGCAGACAAAAAGGTGTGCCGGTGATCTTGTCGGAGCCGCGTCATCAGATGTGTCCAAGCGGAATTCAATCTGCACCCTGGTGGCCAGCCTCGCGATAGTTTGATGTCTAACTTGCTCTTGAAACCCACCTCCATCAGAATGTAAGGGCCTTAGCCTGATGAGATCAGTGCGCTGGAACATTAGGTGCCTCCGTTGAAGAATTTCCCCGGATCTTCCGCACACTCATTTGTACACTTGCGAGAGGCTGTCCGTGAGGCTCAGCTTGAAAACAGGCTGGATGTGGGGGTGGGTCCAGCCGACATCATTTCCCGGATCCCAATAGCTCAGAAATTGCTCACCTGCAGATCTCTGCACGTCTCAGGGGGCGTGCAACCATCACGACAACTCGCTGTCCAGCGCTGCACTAGGTCACAGCATCAATATGAATCTTCTCTGCCGTGTTGCGCGAAGCCACGCGAGCGGTCGAAAAACAACTTGGAGAACAGAGGGCGGGAGTGGGAGGAAATGGCAGGTGGCGGTCTGAAATGCATACGCACCTTATTGTACCCCAGGTTTACTCGCAGCCTTTTGGCCTTGGGGCCCGTTATGCCATAACCACTGCAGAAGACTTCCAGCGCAACGCCGTGGGGGTACTTCGATGGCATGAACGTGTTGTCCCAGTTCCAAATCACACAATCGCGGAAGGCCTGGTACTGCTCGATTTTGGGGGCACTACCGGCCGGGAGGACGGGAGCTCCGGGGGGGGCCTTCGCCCGCCCGTCTGGCGGAGGAGGCGGCAAAGGCTCGCTTGGGTCATGCGCCTTCACAATGTAACCGCCGGTGACGTCCGGTGCTTCGATGAAATCGATCAGGTCGGGCATACTGCGAAGCATGTCCACCAGCCGCGAGAAGCCTGTCTTAAGGCGCATTTTCTTTGCCTTCTTGCCGCTCAGTCCTTGACAGGCACAAAAAAGCGGCAGACTGATTCCCGCCGGGTACTTCTTCAGGAGGTTCCGAACGATGTTCCGAAAAGCCTCGTATTCCTTCAAACCCCTTCTTTTCCGGCGGGGCCCTGGTGGAATGTATTTTGGTCCGGGGGCGGTGTACCACCACGGGGGGTTTTCAGGATCGATGACGGGTGACGCTTTTTTTCGCTTTGGCTCTTTCACGAGATATACAGTGTATCCAACACTCAGCGCACCCTCGATCCTCACAACATCTGGCATGCTGCGGAGAATATCCGCCCACGTGGTGTAGCCCAGCCAACTCTTCCTCTTCCTCATCCGTTTCCCAGCAGTGGAGGCCAAGTCAGTGCAAATTTTCGTGATGGTGACGCCATTCGGCCAGTACGGCTTCATGTTCGAAGTCACATGCTTCCGCAGCATCTGGTAGTGCCGATTTTTAATCGGTGGATTCTTGATGTTGTCTGGCAAATCGACAACCGGATATCGAACAATGCCTCCGCTGGGTGCCACAGCTTGAGCTGGAGCTGGCGCCTCGGATGTGGGAGACGAATCCGGGACCCTGGATACGTTTTGACCCGGGATGCTGGATGCAACGCTGTCGTCTTCTTCGTCTTCATCTTCGAATAGATCATCTGGGTCTTCAATATCGAGGAAGTGGTCATCGTCGTCGTCCTCGTCCTCCACATCATCCCAGTCATCTGAGTCGAATTCTGCGGACTCGTCATCATCATCTGCCTCGTCCCACTTATCCCAGTCTACGAAATCTGATCCATACTTCTCCTCAAAAGAACTAAATTCTGAGGGTGCAACCGGCAACGGCAACTCCTGTGCTTCTTCGCCATTGGGCGCGGTTTGGGCAGCACTCATTGGAGATGTGGAACGACTTTGTTCCACTGCCAACGCAGGCCCATCGGGCGGCGTCTGCATGCCATTCGAACCAGAATTGGGGTTCGTATTCTCTGCTCCAGGGTCGCCAGTATTCATCTTTTTGAGTCCTTAAAGGTTGCAGACCATTCACGGAATGCAACAAGCACCCTGCAACACAGAAGGCGAGGATGTCTGAGGAGCTGTGGAGGCGAATTGCTTAACTTGTGTTGTATTCCTGAGGCCTGCAGAATTCCACCTCCGACTATGTTGGTTGGTGGTTATGGACTGGCCTGTGTCCCGAGCAACTGCACTTTCACCCCCTTCCCCTCACAAGCATGCGTATTGCTAGTGTTCAGGGGAAGGTGACCTGCGTCGTACAACACCCCTGAAACCGTACTTTTTTTGCTCTGATCCGGGTGGGGCTTCCCGCCAAAAAAAAACAGCCTTTTATTGGATGTTTCACCCCCCAGATAAACGTGTTACCTTTGGAAACGCTCCACCAAGCTACATAACACCCACAAGTGCAGCGGCTCACAGTGTTGGTGGGGGTTTAGAGAATAAAAGCTCTCTCGCATGCAGCATCACTGGCAGAGACCACGTTGAGCCTGCATCTATTCCGCAGCAGCAGAGCAGCCAAGTCTGAAAACATACATGACCACGTCCTGCATGTTGACTGATTGGGGTTTCAAATAAACAGAAAGTGGTAGTCGCCGGGAAGGCGTTTCAGCGTGTGACCAAAATCGGTGGATACCTGAAAATTTTTGCTTGATGAACAACAAACGACCTGTTGAACCACTGCGGTGCCAACCTTATACGTTTCCATCGGCACAACAACCAGTGAATGAAGTTCTGCTTGAGCCGTCGATACTATGTCGGTTGTTGTTGCACAGTTCTTCCCCGGCCCTCCGAATGATCCAACAGCTAGGGTGCCGATGGCGGATGCCAACAAGTAATTCTCATACAACGTTTGCAGTGTTGGAGTGCCTTTCATGCAACGTTGTGATGTCCGAGTGTCTTTCTGCAGCAGTGGCACAAGAGGTATTCCACCGCCTTTCCCGTAAAGTTGGCTCGCATCCAGAACTGCGTTTTAGAAATTGGCGTCCTTGCTTCGTCCTCGCCTTCCTCTCGTCCCGATTCTTGGGAGTACAAAAACACTGGAATAGAAATCGATATTAATCCAGACGTGTCCGCAATTCCAAGTTTGTTCAGTGTGTGCTCGGTGTGCTCAAATGCACTCGCGCGGCCCTTGCAGAGCGCACCCACACATGCATCTTCATTGGCAGAATTTTTGAAATTGGACGCGGAGCCTGAGATTCCCAAAGCGCAGGCACGTGCTCAATCTTATTGCACTTCTGCACTCAAAGTGACCGTGATTTCCATCCTTGTTGCACTTTCTGTTTGGATCTCTTGCCTTCGCTCCCGGTCATGAGTTTCTCATGTTTGTCGATTCCTTGTCACTACGTTGGTTGCTCATTCTTCGGTTTCGGATCCGCAACAAGTATGAGACACTACATTCGTGGATCGGTGGCTGGGTGTTAAGGGCAACAAGAAGTTATGGGGAGAAGTTCAAATGTCTCACCTTTGCAACTATGTTTAGAGATTGTTGTTTATTATCACAAGTGACTCGCCGCGGGCTTGGGGAACTCGTTACACTGCATTCCTCCACCCACGAACGTCGGCACAATTTGCCCACGATGCAAGGTCTTTGATTGCCTAAGACGATTTGTGCTGGTCTTGTATCGTATGCTATAAATCGACCAAACTGGAAGATTACGGTGATGCGGGTTTTTTTCGCGGCGAACCAATAACTTTTCGCTCAACTGCCCTTTTCAACGAACGTTAGGGATGGCAATCACCTCCTTACAAGTCGCATCCTCATGTCGCATGTGTTCTCGGTCGAGCGCTCTAAAACACGTCATATGTGTGCTCAGACACACGCTTACCCTTGTGCAGTGCCCACGGATCATGTTGCCGTTGAATTTGATGATGGGTCCGAGTCAAAGACTAAAGGGAAACACCGTAGGTGTGTCTTTTGGGTGCATAAGGCATAAAGCACAATCCCAAGGAACGAGAAATCTTCGAGTGCTCTGTCAACTTGTCTTGGGCTAGTTGGGGGAGCAACCAATGCGGTGCCTGCTAAATTGAAAAAGTTTCAGCGCGAGAGAGGGTTTCCTTCAACCCCCATGGGTCGAATGCAACTCTTTCCACATACTACACAACCGAAGAAGCGACGACAAAAAGGAAACCCCCGAAATTCATGCCAACCCCACGACGTGCTACCTCTATGGACGCGGTAGCCAAAGGTAGGCGCACGAGACGAAGGTTACCAACAGACTCACCCAACAATCACACACGGGTGACTTCCCGTGGTCCTCGAAAGTATTCCGGCCCTGTTCTCTTGTTATTGGATGTGAAGTGTGAAAAAGTCACCATGCGCCACTCGCAAATCTATCCGGGAAGCGCCGTTCGCCACTAGCTATAACCCCGATCTCCGGGCGAGCAAGTAGCCTAGTGTGGATGGGGTTATCTTTCGTCCGTAAGGAAAGAAGTTGGGGGGATTTTGGTGTTCTACACGACCTTGTTGTCGCAGGTACGACGAATTCCAACGCTGGCTATCCGTAGCCGGCCCTGGGCTCGTGGTGATGTTGGCGGACACGGACGCAGGGTGTTTAATTACCGCAGGGCAAAGTGGAGCCACATGGGGGTGTGTATGCGAACGTCCCTGGTCCATTGTTGTTGCTAGCTCGACGCCGCTACTGTTGTTGTTGCGAGTGGTGCCGCCCAGCCCTGCACGTACTCTCGCTTCCGCCACTGGCCCCAGTGTTCTGCTGCTCTTTATGGTTGTTGTGGTTGCCGCCGCTGGTGTTGTTGTTGTGCTTGTGGGGCCATAGAGAAGCAATCACAATAATGGGGAGGAAGATTGAGCGTGGTACCTCCTCTATGTGCTAACACGGTTGATGTCTGGGAAGTATCAGTACATGGGAGTGGGCATATCCACTACAAGGGGAGTTCTAATCAGGGGAGCAAAGCCCCCCCCTCACCCCCCCCCCCTTTTGTCCCCGGACTTTCCGTGTTTCACTGCTTTGTGTCGGGTCCACATAGAGGAGGGCAACGGCCCTCGCCATTGGCCAGGTGCGTCCAGGCAGACACCCCATACTGGCGGTGGGGGCCACTTGCGGGATCACTTCCCCGACGGGGGCACATCGGCTAGTTGGTTGTGTTCTCCGCGCCGGGGTATTCTCGTGCCAACCT
Source organism: Eutreptiella sp. 'Long Island Sound 2002' (assembly GCA_964036045.1). NCBI lineage: Eukaryota > Euglenozoa > Euglenophyceae > Eutreptiales > Eutreptiaceae > Eutreptiella > Eutreptiella sp. 'Long Island Sound 2002'. The sequence goes on along the minus strand of OZ038385.1, from coordinate 62,927,441 downwards.
ACCAAGGGAAAGGACCAGGCACCGCCACCTATGGAGGGAACGCATTAGGCAAGGGCAAGCTAGGTTAAGTGGAGAGACGCCACTAGGCGCCGCTAGCATTCAACGGCAATACATCCAAGCGTCATGCCAAACCCCCAAGGAGTAGCACTCGATTCCCGCTCATCAAAATGCACTGCCAAGAAGAATCGAGCATCTGTGTATATCGGCACGGCCCCTTCTCATCGAATGCAGATACACATTGATCGCGCTACAAATAGTCCTCGTGCCCGTCGTATTTATGGCGCAGGAGCTCACCGTGCGGCTCGGGATTCTCACGCAGCAGGTGTTCGGGCTTTGTACTCTCAATGGGTGGGGGCCTCTGCGCATCGCATCCCGTCCTTGTCGCCGTGTTTGGTTGAGGCTTTTTGGCCCGACTGCAAAGTCCGTGCTGTGCCCTGTGCAGTTGCTACCCACCTCTTTGCGCCCCGCCACACCCAGCGCAGCTCAGGCTCTTCGGGTGGAGGGGTTGGATGTCAGTCCGGGTTCGACCGACCCACAGCCTGCGTATGCTGCCTCAAACAGGGGGCGGGAAGTAAAACGTATTACAGACCCAAGGATGGAGAATTGTGAGGGAAAGTGTGCTGGAAAAGCAATGCACTCGTAGATTGGACCCCCGAGTTCCTTTATTCCCAAGAGCATTGGTTTGGGAGAGGCCAACGCCGGATGGAGGGAGAAGAACATAGGATGTTTTTTCTTAGTGTTGTGGACCCTCCCCCCCCGGGGGGGAGGCCTCGTTATTAGGTTGTTTGCCTTTGACGGCGCTTATTGGCCTCTCGCCGCTACTCATTCTGACCCTCTATGGGTCCGAATGTGTTTTAGTTGTGTCAATGGAGTCCCTGGATGACCTGTCCTGTTTGACTACTCTAGGGTCTGTTGTCCCGGAGACGGGCTATTGCCCGTGCCGTTGACCAGTTGCATCCAAATGCACACTCCGAGCCCATGCTAGGTTTGCCAACTCTAGCACTGACTTGTGCGCGCTTGGGTTTGCATGTACAAGATAATTTCTTTGACACGGGCTTCTAACAACCACAATGATTCTTTCCCTTTTGTCCTTTCCTTCTCCTCCTTCTGCACTCTATACCATTTTCGGCGAGCGCGGTTTCCCCTGTCCTGTTATCTCGCCTTGCTTGTCCCTTTCCGCATGCCCAGCTTCCTCTGGGCCCTCCCTATTCTTTGTGCTTGGGGGGCATTGGGTGCCGGGGGAGTGTGTTGATGTGAGGAGGGGGTAGTGGAGGGGGTGGGGGAGGGGGAGTGGGTGTGGTTTCGTCGCACCCTGTCCCCTCCTTCCCCATGAGGAGGAATATCTCCTTGTTGGTGTCGGTGTGCTTGGTGTTGGTGGTTTTGGCCAATTGCTTCCGTTGGCCCACATATCCCAGTCTGTCCTGGGCGTAGTTGCATGCTGCTTGATGGCATTTTGGCCTTAGCTGGCGCGGCAGTGGTAGACCATGCGCGTAGCGCCCACCGTCAGTCTAAGGGTTTCGCACCGGGGCTAGTTCCCTTCGTACGTGTCCCTGCAGTTGGGGCGAGGGAGGCGCCCCCTGTGTGACATTCCGTCTGGTTGTTGCTCCTTTACGGGGCCCTGGACAGTCACCCGTTCTTCCCTTCACATGTTGCGTCGGGTCGCTACTTTCTGTCGGCCGCTGCGGCCGGTGCTCTGGGTGGTGTCGTTTCCGCGTTCGCGGAGCCCAGTAGTTGGCGTGTTGGGATTGTGCTGAATGTGGCATGGTGTGCCGTTTGCGTGTCAGCGGTGCCCAATAATTGGCGTATTGAGGATGTGCTTGTTGTTGCCGAGGTCGGAGCCCCCCCCCCCCCCCTGTAAAGTGTGTGTTGGCACATCACCCAGGGCCCACGGTGCCCGAGGCGTCTTTTCTGGGTTGTCCTATGTTGTGCTGGGCTGCCCTGTATTGTTGTTGCATGGGTGTGCGTGTTCCGCCATTGTTGGTGTCGGTGTTGTTGCGGCGTCGGCGGAGTTGCGGGGGTAGTCGCTGGGGTGTGGTATGTGGGGGGGGGGGGGGGCACAACAAGGCAGGAGAGGCAACCAGAACAGCGGGAACAGGGAACCAGAATGGAGGGGATGGGAGAGCGTGTGCATGGGAGGCAGCGACAACAAGGGGGATGGCGTGGCCAGCCAGCCCCGTTGCTACCGGGTGCCAGGGCAACCCCTGCTCAACCGGCATCAAGGGGGGGGGGGTGTCTCCCGCAGCCCAGATGGGTTGTTTGCGCAACAGGAGCGGGAGCCCATTAGGGGCAGACTAGCCGTGAGGGGGAAAGGGACATATGGTGGACTGCCACAACAGCGCGTGGAGGAACAGGGCACCTGGGCCTCACACACACAGAAACACAGCAAGGCAGGCTACGGACGGCCTGTGGACAAAGGTGTGTGGACAGCAAAAACAGTCAAACGACCCCAGCAACAGCCAGCACATCCTCAATACGCCAACTATTGGGCGCTGCTGACACGCAAACGGCACACCATGCCACATTCAGCACAGCCCCAACACACCAAATACTGGGCTCCGCAAACGCGGAAACGACACCAGCAAGAGCACCGGTCGCAGCGGCCGGCAGAAAGCAGCAACCCGACGCAACATGCGAAGGGAAGAACGGGTGACTGTCTTGGGCCCCGTAAAGGAACAACAACCAGACGGAATGTCACGCAAGGGGGTTGACCATTCCGAGTGTCGGCGTTGCAGTTGGTGATGTGGTTTCCCGCGGCACTGGCAACCAAATCAGTCCCGATCTCCGAGTCGTAATGGGGCTGCGTCCGCCATCGGTGACCCTGTCCCTCAGTTGCCGGATCACCTGTGGTTCGGTCGCCACCAACATCAGTGCCCTACCACTCTCCGGTCTCCCCCACATTTCCGTTCCCCTGTGTGGATGTTGTGGTGTGTGGTGCGGCACCGGCAACCAAATTAGTCTCAATCTCCGAGTCCTAACAAGGCTACGTCCGCCATCAGTGACCCTGTCTCTCCTTTGCTGGATCACATGTGGTTCGGTCGCCGCCAACATAAGTGCCCTTCCACTCTCTCGTCTCCCCCACATCTCTGTGCTCCTGTGTGGATGTTGTGGTGTGTGGTATTCCGTGTTACTGATGCAGTCACTTTCAGTAAGTGTGTCTTGTCATGTGGGAATTCACCGAACCTAATGTGAATTTCGTGTGAATTTCGCGCGAATTTTGCACGAAATTTGCACACAATTCACGCTAAGTTCGCAATCACAAGCTAACAGGGAGGATGCAGGTTTGGACCCATGTGAATGGAAGAAAAATGGGGACAGTGAGGCTATAGTGCACCAAGGATCGGTCATCCTTATTTGTGGGACCCCAGGAAATATTTTTTTAGAATTTTTGGGCGCATAGCTACCTTGTAAGAGGGGCGGGAAGGGGGACTTTATGACAAAACATGGCCCCATTCACACTGGGTTGAACGCCCATTCAAAAGGAACGTTATCGCCCATTCACAAAGGTTACATTGTTGTGTGTGTTAGTGTCCATACGTTCTCAACCCCAGTTCTGCTGCTATGATGTTTGCGTGGTTTAGTTGGGCCATGAGTCTCACTGAGTTGTCCACTATGAAGTGTATCCTTCTCCCACGATAAACATATCAGGTGCCCATATCCTTTCCTCCGGTACCCATGCACAACTTGCCACAACTTGCACTAGGTAGACTCTGTATGGTCCCAGGAGGTTCATTCATGTTCGTCCATTCGGGTAGTCTCCTGTCCACCCCCGTCTCCTCTTTTCCCTCAGAATGCAGTCCCCCCGTAGCCTGAGTAGGTCTATTGTGTACCACCTGAATTTCTCTCCAAAGAGCAGAGGTGTGGTCATATTTGTGTCGTATCCCTGTGGTGGGGGGCGCGCTTTTCGGCTGTGGCTCCGCCCCTTGACTTTTTCTTGTTCCCCACAGCCATGAACACCACGTCTGTTCTGACCGCCTGTCTCCTTTGTCTTCTTCTCTGCTTTGTTGTTGGGCCCGTTGTGGGGTCTCTCTGTGCGGCCCATTTTGTCCGCAAAAAATTCGACCTGAAGTATGTCGGGTTGAACTGAAAGTTTTTTTTGCTGTGGTTGTGGGGTTGGTTGGTTGTTCCCTCCCTGCCCTGCTTGTGTCCCGTTACTCCTCCAGTTCTCATATGCTATGTTAAACAGCCTGAACAACTCTGTTTCTTTCTCCTGGTTGTTCCTGGTTTTGTCTGGGTGGGGTGTGAGGACCATATTCTTGTACGCCGCCTTGACTTCCGGGGGGGGGGGGGGAGTCCTTGAGAAACGACCCCTTCTCCCCATGGGGATAGGCCAGGATGGGGTTGGTCAGCACAAGAATTATCATGTGCTTGCTCCGTAACGTGGAACGCATGATTCGGTTTCCTCAAATGAGTCTAGCTCCTCCGGGCACAGGGGGTGTATTGGGTAGCACACTGCCTCCCACTCCACACGGCACACTGACCTGGATTGACTTGTCCCTGCAGTCCTCCCCCTCCCCACATACGACAGTTGGGGCCCCATGCAGCTCCACCTCCAGAGGTTGGTGGTCATTGCGCTGACGGTGTCGTCAACCTGCCATCACCACCCTGTGCCCTGTAGTACGCCCCACACCCCAGAACCCAATGTTCGCATGCACCCAGCAGGAAATTTGATGGTGTTCCAGGAGACGATCCGTTGCCCCAGCTTTCCCCGTTTCCCCTCCATGCTCTCTCACTGCCCCCCTTATCTCCCTCCGATCCCCCCATATGCCCCATCCCCATGATTACCCCAATGTCCCGCCATCCCCCCCTCGTTCCCTCCATTCACTACAATTTCCTGCCAACCATCTGATCAACAAAAGCAGTTCACATAAGAGACATGGCACTTAACACCAATTGTACCGCACCGTAACCCCCAGAATTGTATATCCCCAGAAAAATTTTATTCCCCCCTATGCTTAATGGGCGTTTTGTGAAAATCTGTACCCCCTTCAGCCCTGTACAAGCAAACCAAACACGAACAAATCCAGGGTACAGTTGCAACACCACTACAAAGGTAACTCGAAGAAAGCAGTGATTGTGGTTTGCTTTTTGACATTGGTAAAGGCATGGGCCACAGCAGCAGAAGATGCTGCACCAGCTCCATCAGCACCTGTGACACACACAAGCACAAAATGCTCACCTGGATCAAATTTATAAAGAGGCAGAGAGCGGAGGGCCTCCCCACCCAAAATTCATGCCCCCCTGGCCTTATTGAGCGTGTTGCCAAAATCTGTACCCGAGGGTGTACAATTTTTTTTGGGGGGGGGCTTACCCCAGGGCTATGTCCCAGTACCCTTGTGCAAAGTCTCCATGGACAACAGGACTTAAAGCCCCTTTTCGAGGTTGGCAAAACGAACAGCTCAAACCAAGGCCTGCCAGACCACAGAACCGTAACTTCTTAATGCAAGTCCCAGGCGCCGCCGGAGCAGCGCCCTCAGATGTCACAGCCCGAAATGACCTGGTCCCTGGCAAGGAGCCCCAAACTGAAGCGTCCAGCAGGAACCATACTGCTGACGTCCGACGGGTCTAAGCGTTTTCTTAGTGACGTGGGGAGGGATGGGGAGGGAGGGGGGTGGACAGATGTGTCTACCCAGGGTCCCGTGCATAGCAAAGGCGCTCTGTTGTCCCAGAGAGACTGTTGGCAAGAGCGTGCTGCATGTGGAAGACATTTATTGTGATCGCATCTTGTTGTTCAAACGGCATGAAATGAGTGTTGGTGAAGAGTTTTTTCATGTGAATTGTTTGTGGCGTTTTCACAGGGGCAGAGTGAGCTCATTAAGAAGCATTTTGGCCCCCTATGGGGCTGGATCGCATGCCTCACCATCATGATCACTTGTGCTGGTGGGCTAGTGAGTGAGATTTCGGGTATTGTTGGTGTTGGAGAGCTTGCAGGCATCCCCCGCTGGCTCATGACCTTGATTGCAGACGGTTTTCTAATTGGGGTGGTATGCTCTGCTCCTTGTGGCTTCTGAATGCGCGGTGTATATCTCTCTGGGACGCTGAGGAACCTGCCAACACGGAGCGTTTTCAGGGGTCGCCGTCATTGTTGCCTCATTTGTGCCCGCTGAGTGTCCCGAAGGGGGGGGTATGTGGGGGAAATTCGGAAAGCCCTTGAGAGGGGCTTCTCGGAGATGTATGGGTTGGGGGGGGGGCATATTTTTTCGAAAATTGGCCATTACCTTTGACAGGTTGGGGTTTTTTTTCCTTTCCTGGTCCGGTTTCAGACAGACTGCACCGCACCCCTACCCCCATTACTCCAACGTATGGGCATATCAGGGTCAAGTCATTTGGTGGGATTTATTGCATTTGATGTGTAGAAGGCATGTGCAACATGGGTCCCCTCAACACCCCAATATGTTGGAGACTTTGACCGATAACTACCTTGGACACCCGGGCGATGCCTCGTTCAACTTGCAGCACCAAGCTCACCAGAGTGCAACAAATCAAAGATGGCAGAATTTCTCAAACATGCTGTCAAGTTGGGACATGAGACCACAATATTTGGATTCAGCACGTCAACATGCATCCACTTACCTCCTTTCACCTTCCTCCAACTCCACAATATGTCGGAGCACCCAGGGGAACACCTATGAGTTGGTGTCTATGGTCACCTACCCCCCCCCCCCCAACCCATACATTTCTGAAACGGCGGTCTCTTACAGATTTCGAATAGCATACACATACCCCCCCCAAGGTGACGACATTTTGGTGCATTAGACCAAAAGTTGAGAAAAGTCTGAAAAAATGTGAATTTGCTAGGCAACTCAATCCTGCAGGGAATCAGATGTTTCTCACAAATATGATAATCAATACGTCTCATACAACCTCCACTGGCATGCATACGGAGTATGCACTGGAGACGCACGGAATACACATGGAATGCGTACAAAATTTTTACGTAGACAGAATATGCACGGGATATGTACAGAATATGCAACGGAATAGGTACCAAATATGTACGGAATATCTCTCTGGGACATCCGGTTCCTGCCAACACGTGTGTGGAGCAGGTGCTGCTGGGCGGACTCTGCAAGTAAGAGCAATTGGTCATCATATTTCTGTGCCACATCCGATTTGGTGCAAAGCAGGCAGCAGTGATGCTTAGCGGTGGTGCCGCAAAAGGGGCCCGTTGGGCTCATTTTCGTGAATCCAGTGCCACGGGCGACGTGGCCGTCACGTTGGTGGCAACAGCGCCACCAAGGCACGTCTGCGCCCCGGTTCCCACTCGGTAGTTCTCAGCAGTGCTCCCAAGACAGAACGATTTGGTAGACAGGTGGACAGGTCTTCTGTTCCCAATACGGCAACACCGAGGGCTGTCGAGGGGAGACCAATCGCCTCGCCTCTATGGTTCCGGCGTGAAACTACTGCTGTCGTCCGCGCGCAGCGCAGGCATGCCCTCTCGATATAAGTGTGTCATTATAACTCAGACCTCAGGGTCACTCTCCACCTTCCGACTACTGGACGCTCTCCAGCATCGTCGCTCAAAGCAGACGGAAGGGGCAGAGGAGCAGGGCCATCATTGTCTGTCAGGGACACGGGGGGCTGGTCAAGTGGTTCAAGTTGTGGGTCGTGAGAGGGATGCATTAAGTGACACTGCGCACGCATGCGACTAGGGGGCGGTCCTGAGGGTAGGTCAGCCGGCAGGAGACCAGCGGGGCACAATGAGGAAGAAGTTCGTAATTCCGTACGCAGGCCTTCCATCCCGCGTCAGGTCTTCACTGGCAGTTACCGGCGAGTGGAGCGGGTGGCCATCGGGATTGGCCTGTTTCAGCTCGTCTTTGTCATCACAATGATCATGTCTCGCCCGAACCTCAACGCTGTCATGACGCAGATGCTCAATCCCCCTTTCCAGAAGGATTTTTTCTATCTCATTGCTGCAAACATCGGTGTGCCTGCCCCTTTGGCGCGTTGGGTGATGCCATCCTTTTTGCAACAACAACAACAACATCAACAACAACATCAACAACAACAACAACAACAACAACAACAACAACAACAACAACAACAACAACAACAACAACAACAACAACAACAACAACAACAACAACAACAACAACAGCAACGACAACAACAACAACAACAACAACAACAACAACAACAACAACAACAACAACAACAACAACAACAACAACAACAACAACAACAACAACAGCAACAACAACAACAACAGCAACAACAACAACAACAGCAACGACAACAATCACAACAACCCTTTTCCTGCTGCGTTTGCGGCACCTGTGGCACACAGTCTGGGTAATTCTTCTAGACCAGGAAAATTTCCTTGTGTGGAAAGAGATTCTTCTATAGCCACACCCCCGTATGCCACTGCCACTGTTTTATGAAAAATTAGTCCTCTTTGGGTTTGTTCTCTTCACAAATTCTACATGGTGCCCGAAAAGTGACTTCGAGCCTGTGGCGTACAAAAACGTCCGCAACAGCAGGCAACAACAGCCGCAGTAGCACCAAGCATGCACGAGATGGGGGGCAATCAGAATACAGCCTTTGTGGTTCCGTTTTCTCCCAAGTTTTGATGGATAACACTGTGACATATGAAGTTGAATCCCACAAGATTTGAACCATTAATCGAACGGCGGCAGGCCTGTGCCTCCATGAATGCTGTGCCTCCAGGACCCTTATGATGATAAATGATGGCAAATAGAAATGCATGTATCTTACACACCAGAATGGATGGACCAATGGTCCTGGGGAATGGCATATTGTGCATGTAGTAGATAAGGGGAAACTGTGCGGTCAAGAATGGGTCAAAATGATTTTTTTTTTTGGAAATAATCGAGAAACATGCCACATGTGGCTCATTTCTGTTCTTTGTGACATGCCAGATGCGTTGAAGGGCCCATTGTGGGTTGAAAAGGGGTTGGAAAATGATTTTTCCAAAAATGCTGTGGGACCAACCGGTCACCAAAAATGGGCTTTTGGGACCACAACAACCCAATCTAAACCATCTGTTTTCCCCAATGCCCATGAGAACCTAATTTAGACAGTATCCCCCCCAGAAATTTTCCACGTACGTGCACACTGCAGTAGTGGCACAATGTGCCTGTGCTCAGGTTCAGTTACAAGGGGTCACCAAGGTTCAAGAAAGGGTTAAAAAGCAATTTGTTCCCCAGTAATCGGAGACCACCTGCGTGTTTTTAAGGCCGCGACCACCCACATTTGACTCATGTGAAGCCCCAGCACAAAACTTCAGCAGTGGCTCTTTGGTTGGGTAGTGCTCCAAAAAGACTCCACCGTGGGACATATCATTGTAGGCTCCTGCCAGGCACCACCCGGAGGTGTGATTGGGTGGGGCTCCAAACGGGCTCCATTTAGGGATGTGTGATTCGAAAGTGCCTCTGCTAGGCTTCACCCAGAGATATTTCAAAGCGCCCCACCTTCCTCACCATCACGGTCCCATTACGCAGTCCTGGTTCGGATGGTTCCCTTTTGTGCATGTTTCAGCGGAGTTGCATGACGCGGTGTCTGTATGGGGAGGCTGGTGCACGGCGCAAAGCAGCAGGTCCTATGTTGCCAGTTGCTGTTGCAGTATTTGTGCGTCACAGGGGCAGTCATCATGCCGTGGATGATCTATTACCAGCAGTCAGCAGTCGTTGACAAAAAACTGACCGTGGATGACCTAAAGTACTCGCGCATCGATACAGCGATAGGTATGCATGCACCGACAACACAAATAGGTGCAGGTGTTGTGGTCATCGGCATATTCGTGATGCGTTTTTAGACGATTGATGCAAGATTGTCTCAAGTTTTTGCAACGCTGTATCGCTGCCTGCCGCTGCTGCAGGTATTGGCCTGCTGCTGCTGCTGCTGCTAACATGCTGCTCATGTGATGTCCATCCAAACCTGCAAATTTGGTGGCTTGCAACCCAATCCTCTCCAATCCTCTACATGTAAGCCCTGACGTAGGCGTGGTACGGCCTGGGGGGACGGCATGCTGGTATTAGCAACACGCCCATTCCCTCCACCTGAAATCAGCCAAGTTTTGGGTGCATATCAAGGTTCAGGTACAAGCTTCCTGAACGCATGTGAAGAGCGTGATTGAACGCCGTGCCACTAGCCTACCAGGTCACCACTACAGGCGTTTGTGTGACATCATCACCATGACCATAGACACACGTAAATTCTGCCTTCACTGCCCTAATACGCGCTCAGCATTGCCACAAAAGTGTCCAAAGAACAACGGGACATGGGAAACCGCTGATTGCGCTGGGTGGGGAATGGTCAAAGGAAAGATGCCCGGTGCGCGCCGGCGCGCTAATACTCCCCCTTATCCCTTGGCCACCCAAAGAAGTGCATAGCTTGTGATTGCACATCACCTGCCAAGTCCACGCCAAGCATGGATTCACCATTCCACAGCTGCTTTGGGCAGCTGGGACCCCAAAATGGGCTGTCGCGGGAGCAGGAGCATGCCTGCAGCAGCAGTAGCAGCACACGTTTGCAGTATAAAATAAAAAATACTGAGCGTCCGATTTTGAACCTAGGTTTTGCATTTTTGCTCAATTTGGTGCCAGATGGGACTCCTGGGGCTCAGCGGTAGGCTTTGAGAACGAGATATTCATAAAATGAGGCATATTCGGATGCGCCAGTCTGGAACTACACTTTCTAGCGCTGACATTTCACTGTTTCTGGTGCCATTTGAGGTGGGTGTTCTTCACATATGTGTCGCCATGTGTGGTTGTTGTTATAATCTGCAGACTGCTAGACAACGGTCTTACGGCACCACATTTTGAGGACACTAAAACTTGCCAAATGGAGTATGGATTTTACACTTTGGGGAAAAGGACGCGCATTTGCGTCTTCTTTTGTGAAAGTCTTCTGGACTTCGAGAAGACCGCCCTGTCCAGTGAATGTCCGGAGGTCTGCTCTGAGCGCTGATGGAGCCCTGATGATAACAACATCTGGGGGCTCCTGGACACACCAGTCACAACTGGAGATGCATTCTTCCCGATATCCCAGGCCACGAAACCATGTGCCCGAGCCTGAGGACCTGCGATATTTGCACCCCAACACCCGTCATCATTTTCTCAATTCAGACAAAGCCATATGGCATTGTGTGCGTCACTTTTGTGCCACGTTTTCCCCCTAGAATCGGAGCCCCGCAGGCGGCTACACCAAATTTGGGCGCTATCCAGTGCTGTGTTGCCACGTTACAGGTGCATGCCTCACACAACTGATCATGATTGCAACGTTGGCCACAACGGCAGCAACGATTTGGGACGGTAGCCTCCCAAGCAACAAGAAGCTTGACACGGTGAAGGACTTTTCTGATGCTGTGACCGTTCAGTTGGGTATGTTTTCGGCACTGCAGAGCTCCTCTAGGCAGGCCGCACAGCGAGACAGACATGCAATTCGCACTGAAAGTGCTCTGCTTCTCTTCTAAGGCTGGTGGTTGTTTGGCTCCTTGCCATCAATCACTGCCCAGACGTGCCACTAGTGTCCGCCACCTCAAACATGATCAGGCGGCGGCGCTGCGTCCGTTTGAGTCACGCACTAAGCGTGGCTCCCGCGGAATCACGTGTGTGCAGGAGGCAGGTCGTGCCTCTTGCTGTGCCGGACGCTATCGGCAGGTCTGTTACGGTACTGGGGACAGGAAACATCCTTTTGCACGCGCGCGGGCGCGTGATCGTTCGAGCCCATTTTCGGGACCATCCTCCAAAGGGGCACCAGTTTAATCCATTGCGTTGATGTCCATGCAAGGCTCTACGCCGAATCGTCAACACCGGCAACCTTTTATGTCTTAATGCTCCAATCCCCGTTCTCCTGTTGGGCAGCAGCATCCCCTGGGACCTGTCCCGGCCGATCCTGTTGTTGTGTCGGACCAAGTGGATGCGAAGCTGGATCCGTGGATTCCTGAGGATGTGGTGGCGTGGACCCCCTACGGGGCATTCTGTTTGAATTTGTGGAAAAGTCGTCACCGCTACGGATCCCTGAACCACGCAGCATAGCAGCCAGCGATGGGGAAGGTTTAGGGCCACCGAAGGGCATATTGTCTCCCATGTGCCCATATTTTCAACCTCAGGTCAGACTGCAGGCCGGGTGCTCTTCTCTATGGGCATGCTCGGAGGATCCTTGATCGGAGCCATTGTCGTGTCCCTCACTGCTGCTTGGAGCCTGGGAGAAATCACAGGTACTGCCCCTCGAGTCCTCAGCTTTGAGCCCAGTGCAGCGCAACATCGATGTGTTCCAAGGGATTTCCAATAAAATGCCCCAGAGAAAGAGAGAGACGTGGGCTGAGGGTTCATGTCGCGATGCCAATCGATGCCACAGGGAATGCGCTGTGCAGCCATCAGGCCGCTTTCCGAAGTGTTTCGGCCCCTCTGCGCACGTGCAGAGATGCATGTTCACGGTGGGTCTGACCAGGGCTCGATCCGGAGCTCGATGGAGGAATGCTCGGATTGGCCAAATCGCCCCACGATCGGTCCCAGCGATGTCCGAAGCACCTCGACTCGCATCTGAAAGTATGAGCTGGTCCAAAGGGCCATAGTTGACACACGCGGAGGTGAAGGAGAAACAAACGAATGCAGCGAAGTCCAATCACCACCACAGACATGCAGATCCCAGAGTTGACAGAATAGGCGATGGACGAAATACACATATGTAATGCATGCGACGGTCTGCACTTTTGAAATGTCAATAAAGAGCGTTTTTACTGCTGTTTCGATCGGGTTCCGAAAGTTGTTGGCTGAGGAGCGCCCATTATTCCACTTCAGGACAAACTGATCGGATTTTAGGATTGCTCTGGGGGCACCCGATCCTTGAATGGGTGTCCCCTCGCAGACGCCAACATGTTTGTGAACGTAAACTCGGGTTTGCATTCCTTTGGTCATTCGAAAATGGGTCTTGTGCGCTGTGCTGCTCTCGACCCGCTTCCCGTGTTGCCATTGACTAGGCTTCAAGAGATCGCTGGAGAGCTCGCCATCCGATGCGCCCTGGTTCTATGCGGTATACGCTGGAGTGCTCCTCATGGGGTCGATCATCTGCTTGTCGCCCATCGACATTATCTCCCTCAATGTTTTCATTCAGGTCCTGATGCCGCATGTCGAGTAAGACGGAAGGTAGGGGTATAGCATCTCCCGGCACATTAGTCCTCTCCAGCTCGCCGGTCACCGAGGACACCCTGGCGCCTAGGACGGCTTATCACCACCGGGTCAGGCATCATTTCCTACGACAGCTGAACGACGTGACCTCCTTGCAAACCGCTGAGGGTATGGAGTTCCAGTCGACGGCGAGTGTGCACCTCGGAACACTTCCGGTACACGGCCCAAGTGCACTAGTCCAACATTTACACCGCTCCTACCCAACAAGTGGTAGAATAGCATCATGTTGGGTTTCCAGGGGCTGGGTACGGGACCTCTAGGATGGGTCCCAAGGCAGGGCTATGGCTAGCCAGGAGAGGTTAGGCGTTAGATGTGAGACCTGTGCGGTTTGTGTTGTTACGGTTTGGTTGGCAGAAGGAGTAAAGGTCAACTGTACGCCATTTCCGTTTGTTTTGGTGTGCTTTGCAGCGAACATGGCCAGAATGGGGCCCAAATATCCCAGGAACCATCTGCCCGTGGTACAGGGAAGGTCAAATCCCGGGGTGTGAGTTCTGGGATGGCTTACTGTAGGTAATCATGGCAGCAAAGCATTCGGGTCTGACACGTGTCCATTCACTCCATTCTTCTCGCACGCAGGTCGTCAACGCGGTGATGCTTCCTTTGGTCCTTGGCTTCTTGTTCTTGCTGAGCACCTGCGCGTTGCCCAAGGAGTATGCCCTCAGGGGTTGGCACAAGTTCATCGTTGGCAGTGTCTTCAGTGTGGCATGCATTGCGAGCATACTGGCAGTGATTGTTGGAGCGCAAGCATAGCGCACGTGCAATCAGGACGTATGCGGATGTATTTCTGAGTGCATGCATGGCTCGTTGGGAATCAGGATGCAGTATTTGTCCCGCATGACCCCTTTGGTTGTACCGCTGCGTCGCAGCCCATCTGCGCACGTGATCTACGCTGCAGATCCTGCACTGGGTTCGGATCGATTGATTTACCCAGGGGATTTCAGTGGCCTTCGATCGGAATTTCATGATGAAATGTTTTGAAACCCAGATTTAGCATTTAGCTTTTGGAATTTTGCGCACTTGGGAGAGCGGCTCAATGGTAGATTTTGAGGAATTTGAAGTACCCGCTTTCATATCTCCAGTCTTCCCTTGGGCTTGATCTCCAGAAGACAAGGAAGGGTATTCTTCTCTGTCAACAGTTGCAACACTTTTGCGGTGTTGGAGAGTTGCATGTGCCTCAACCCAAAGGAACAGGGCCAACGGGAAGTTTGAGAAGCACCAATTATTTCTCTGCTATCTACAGAAAAGGCACTCCTCTCATCAATACCTTTCGGCATGCAGTGAGCAACCGGTGCGTACCAAAAAACCCACCAATATGTACCGTTTCTTACCAAAAAAACCCGGCCCCATTTCCCCACCCCCAAAACCCCCTACTTGCACCATTTTGTACCAAAAAACCCCCTGGCCCAGTTTTTTGTTTACCAAAAGAAAACCCAATTGGTCCCAATTGTTACCGAAACCCGCCCCACCCTTTTTCTTACCAACCCTCCCCCCCCCAATCTGTACCAATTCTTACCAAAAAGAACCCATTTGCACCATTTTTGTACCAAACCCCCCCCCAATGAGGTTTTGGGGAGTTTTGGGTAAAGTTTGGGGTTTTTTTTTATAAAAAACGGGGTTTTTTTGTTGCGTTTGGGTTTTGTTTGGCAAGGTTTGGGTCTTTTTGTGGTAAGCAATGGGGGTGTTTTTTGTAAAAGAAACAGGCGGGTGTTTTGGTAAGGTTTGGGTTTTTTTTTGGTCACATTTTGGGGTGCGGGGTTTTTTTGGTAAAAAAAGGGGAGGGTTAAGGTTTGGGGGCGGTTTTTGGTAAGGTTTGGGGGTTGTTTTGGTGAAAGAAAGGAGGGGGGGGGTTTGGTAAGGTTTGGGGGTTTTTTGGTACAAAATAGAGGGGTTTTTGGTAACATTTTTGGGTGGTTGTTTTTTTTGGGGGGGGAGGGTTCTGTGGTGGGGTTTGGGGTTTTTCTTGTAAACACATTTCAAATGCTGGATTTCGGCCACAGATTTCAAACCCACAATATGTTTGTGGCCCCTCAAGTTGGGGATATAGGCTCACATGCTTCGGTGTGGCCCCTCGATTCGAGCCGTGTTTGCCACTTCTTTGTGATCTACTCCCTCACATTGGCCCCTGTCTTTGAGCGCTTGGCCGTATCAGGTTATGAATTGCAAGTGTCTCAAACGGAGCCATGGAAGGAAGGGGTTGTTTGTTTGCGGTGTTCAATTGCACCACCAAGGGTGGTAAAAAGCGCTATTTGTATTGTGGTCGCATTGTGGCAGTGCAAGGCATCAAGTGGATGTGTGTTGGGAGGCGGACCGCCACATCAAACGCCATTCGCTGATGTACATGGATGCCCATGCATCTGGGTTGGCTGCATGGGCTGGTGTGGAAAAAGGATAGCGCCCGCTCTCCTACCAAGGTTGCACCACAACCTGCCACTAATGAGGAGGTTTTTGATAGCAAGACCCCCGCTGCGGTGTTTGTCAAAATCCCAAAGAAGCAGTTTTCTGTTTCTGCTGGCTATGGTGGTAGGTTGAAGTTTGACCAAGACATGTGTGGTGATATGTGGACAATTTGCAAAGGTCGCACGCACAAAGAGATCGTGGCATGCATGTCCAACCCGGTGAAAGCCAAGACATAGGCTTCATCAGACAAAAACAAAGAGTATGCGGTCTTTGTCCGCGTGTCTGCCAACTAGTGGTAGTGGTCGTGTTGCACAGAGAGCCATTTGTCATGCACTGGCGTCCCCTTCTCCACACCAACCAATCTTTTGCTGGCCAGTCAGCTGTTTTGGTAGGCCATTGCTCTTTTGTCTATTTTTTTTGGCTGTTTTAGGTGCAAGGCCCTTGTCTAAACATAACATATTCATGTGGTGCACCCAAGTGAGTATGGGTACACTAAGTGCTTGGAAAACAAGGGTTCCGCTGGTGCGCATATACCTACGTCCATGCAACAGAAATTGGTCAATCAGTTTGATCTATGTGGACATTCTTTACGCATTACCATGCTTCGTGTTTGTCGTGCAAGTACGTACCGGTGCAGGGTGTTGCAAAAGCTTTTTTGGTTAGGTTTGGGGGTTTTTTGGGTAAGAAATTGGGGGTGGGGGGGGGGGAGGGTGGTAAACAGCGGAGGGGGGGGTCTCGTAAAAGGGGGGGGGGCTGGTAAACAGCGGAGGGGGGGGTCTCGTAAAAGGGGGGGGGGGCTGGTAAGGTTTGTGGGTTTTTTTGGTTAGTGTTAGGGTTTTTTTTCGCAAAAAAACCCATTTTCCACAAAAAATCCCCATTTTGTACCAAAAAAATCCCCCGCTTTGTCCCAAAAAACCCCCCGATTTGCCCTCCCCCAGAGATTTTTACCAAAAAAAACCCATGGGATATGAAGGTTTAACAAAAAAAAACCCATTTCTTACCAAAACCCCCCCAATTTTCCCAACCCCCCCCCCACCCTGCAAAAAAATTATTACCAAAAAAAAACCCATTTGTACCAACCCTCCCCCCATTTTTTACCAACAAACCCCCCAAAACCTTACCGAAACCGGCCCCCCTGTTTTTTTTTACCAAAAAAAAACCCAAAACCCTCCATTTTTTACCAAACCTCCCCCCATACCTTACCCAAAAAGCCAACCGTTTGGACTACCCTGCGAACCCCCCCAACGAAGACTCAAACCCAAAAAAAACCCATTTTTTTACGTACATCGCGCGGGGGGGGGGGTACGTACCACAGTGCGCAACATATGGGAAGCATACAGACCCAAACTACAATGTGTGTGGGAAGAGGTAGCAGTGTAGTACGAAACCCGCAATCTCAGCCCAGAGGCTTAATCTGTGTAGTTTTGTCCCGTCAACCTTGTGCCACATTCACTAAGCAATGGATTATTTCATGAGAAAATGTCCTGCGGGCAGAGCTTTTTCCATGCATTATTTGGTGTTCGATACCAGGAGGGGCTCTGCAAAATAGGACGAGGAGGCACATTTATGCTTTTTGTGGTTGGCAGATGCAAGCAGTACATATGGTTTGTATGACTCGGTGCATATAAACCATATGCGCTACCTCTAACCCCCCAGCAAGCCCTTGTTTGTTTCGAAATATTGCAGTCACATCTTGGAGTCGAGACACTTTGATCCATGCACATTGTGCAATGGGTATTGAAGAGGATCTTTTTCATGTTCCCATGTTCCCAAGATTCTGGTCTTGTGCATCACTTTCAACAATCAGCAAGGATTTAGTGTGACCATACAGACACTGGATGAGCCGCTTCGTGCGAAAACTTATATATTGCATATTTCTTTTAACCTATGCTGCACCTTTTTTTCTTTGCTCTCTGCGCAACTCTGTGCTTTTTGCAGTCCAATCCAAACAATGTTTGTGCGCCATAGATGCGCATCTCAGTCACCACCTTTCATGACTCTGACCACACCGTAACTTGTTTGCTTTCCCCAAATCTTACTCATTTGTGCCAGGCAAGGTATTTGGTCAACAGATAATGAATATATAAGTGAGTGATTTGTTTGGCCCATTTCCTTCCCAGCAAGATCCTATTGGCACGGAGAATGAGCTGCAAGGACGCTATGGGGCAAGATGGGGCATTCAGGGGAGAGTGTTAAAGTACATATTGGGAGGAAAGGCGGTGACAGAAGGGTAAGCATATTCAGATCCAAATTGCAGGCAGGGAGATGGGTGAGGTCAGAGCAGAGGTCTTGTGTAAATGCAACTCCTGGTTCGGCACTGCCTTGTCTGTGTTTGGACTGCAGTAATGAATCTTTGTGTTGGCTTGTCACTGTTTGAGCCAAGTTGCAGTTACTCCACTATACACAGAGCTCTTTCCACTTGGTGCAACTGAACCCATGTACAATAGATGAATCAGTGAAGGGAATGAATCAATTCGACGATCCTTGGACAGTGCATAGTTGGAATAGACAGGTGTCAAAGCGGAATATGTTATGTGCATATGGGTCATGGTCAAGGGTTTTCTGCTCTGTGCCTCCCAGCTATCCAGGTGACCCAGGACAGTGCGGGGCTTGTTTGTGCACATGGTCGCTGGGTGCATGTAGCTTGTGTATTTTGAAAAGGCAGGATCAAAAGTGGTTGGAGGGACCCCCCCCCCGAAAACAAAAGAGGGGTGATAGCCCCTCCCACCCAGGCTTTCTTTGGCTATTTTGGATCGGGGTGGGGTTTGGTGTTTGCACTGTTTGTTCACCATTTGATTGGGGTCGGCTGCAAAACATGGCAGGGTTTTAAACCCCTCCAATTTGAAGACCATGTAATGCAGCCACGATTTCTTTGTCGTGACTGCATGCTGCATGTTTGGTCTCAATTGCCTTTGGCTGTGGACGCAGAATTCAGTTGAGTTCATGCAAATATTTCATCCTGGGTCTAGTGTTGAACTGTGGTCACAGTTGTTTCATGCCATCGCTTTCCGAAATTTGTGATTACTGTGGGTGTGCAGTGGTTTCCCTCATGAAGAACATCCCCTCCTAACCTGGTACGTACCCCGGCAATGCACCAAAAAAAAACTCGATTTTACCAAAAAGCCCCCTGAATTAGATGTTTTTGATAAGATTTGGGGGGGGGGGGTCAGAAACGGAGGTTTTTTTGTAAATTTTTCTGTTGCTCTAGGGGCTTTTAGATAAAAGTCGAGGTTGGGGGGATGGGGTTGGTCAAAAAGGGGGGGCCTTTTTGGTACAAAATGGGGGGCCTTTTGGCAAGCCCCCACCCAACCCAAAAATGTTACCAAACCCCCCCAAAAAAACCCTACCCAAAAAACCCCTACTTTTTTCAACAAAAACCCATTTCTTACCAAAAAGCCTCCCAAACCTTGCCAAAAAAAAGCCCAAACCTTGCTGGGGGTTTTTCCGTAAAAAGAATCACAAAATGAAGTTTTTTTTATTGGACAAAGAAAAGTCGCAAATGGGGCATTTTTTGGTAAAAAAAGAATGTGTGTGCGGTTTTTTTGGTAACAATTGGTACCAGTTCGGGTGGGGGGGGGGGGGGGGCTTTGGTGAAGAAAATGGGGTGCGTTTTTTGGGGGTAAAGAAAATGGTGCAAACGGGAAGTTTTTTGGTGGGAAATGGGGGAGGTCTTTTGGTCAGAAATGGTACAAAACGGGAACATTTTGGTACACACCACCTTCGAAACCAATTTTTGCTGAATGTTTCAGGATAACAAAACTATTTTCCAAAAGCAAGGTTGCACAAAACTAATTGGTATGGGAATTTTGGTGAAGGGATACTTCCAACAACCCTAGCACACCACCCTAGTCTCATTCTATTGTTGTAAATATTGTTGCTGCTCTTCAAGGAACTGATTCACTTTTCATTGTTTTTGTTGGGATTCGGGGCTGCCATGCATCAACAACAGGATGCTTGCAAGTTTTCCAGAAGCGCAAAAGGCATATTGTGTAAACGTAGCCATGGGCATGCACAGGGTTTCTATACTCTCCTCCATTGCCATGTTGTGGCGCCAATGGGTTGGTACTAGGGGTTTGTGACAGTGTTCATTGAGTATGCAATTGGTTGATAAGGACTTAACTACTATGTACCATATTCACTACAAAAACACGACTACCTAGAAAATGCTGTGCAGCTCCATGCTATCCCCAATTGATTGGTGTGCCCGCTTGCGCTTTAGCATTCATTGGTGCTTGAACTCGACAAAGGTCACAAACCCCTAAATTCGAGCAGCCGCCATGAGCCCAACTGCATCTTGGTTGACATGCAACGTACAAAGGATGTTGAGTTATGACACCTTTGCTTCTTCCCAGGTACCATCCGTTTGATTTGGCTAGTTTGATTGACGGTTGTTCTGCCATGCAGTTAGTTTCAAATGTTGATTGCATAGTATTCGTCTACACATTGCTCAATTGGTATTTTTATGCACTAGCCGATGTGCATGCACATAGTTTTCACCGGAGCATGACTTTTTTCGTCAAAAATAAGGGCTTGTGTTGTGCTCTTTGCCGCATTTGTTTGGTCAACATGGTTTGCTTTCAAATGTTTTGTTTTTCACTTTTGACGAAAGTTTCTTTTCCTTGTTACATTTTTGAGTACTTGTTTTCTCCGTCTTTTTGATTATTTTCGATAACCTTTGCATGTAGCATGGTGATGATTTTGCCTACAGCATTGCCAAGATATTTTAAAAAAAAAACCAATTTTTGAAGCCCAATGATTTTCGGTGAATTGTCTGGATAGATACGGTACTTTTGTCCTCATTAACTGATAATTCTTATTTTGCACGTTTGTTTTTGCTTCAGGAAATGTACAATCATTACGTTGGTTTGTACATTCTTTCATCGACGTTGTACATTTATTCTTTGGCCGACAAAATGAGTGTTTTTTTTTTTGCTCACTTAGCTTTGACTTTTTTTTATCCAAAATGCGGTCATTTGACATATTGTTCCTCCTTCAAGAAACTTTTTTTTTGCAAAGGAAGCACCTTGCCACCGAAAAATCCAAAACCAAAAATCTTGCAAAATTGCTGTAACATATGTTTTTGCTACAGAACAACTGTTCTGGCTTCGGGACAAAAAAGGTGGCCACGGCATAGGGTGTATTGCATGGTATCGTATTGTAACGCACTGTGTCATATTGCATTGAACGGCGGTATATGACTTTGTGTTGTGTTGTATTTTCTTACTTGACAATAATGCCGAATCCAATCAATTTACAATCAACACCTACGACTAGGACCGAGTTGGGTCCTAGTCTTGTTGAACGCATTGCAAATCACCCGGGAAGAAGGCTTGCTTAATTTGTAGATTTCATCCAAGTTCAGGACGACAGTCCCGAGACAGGGCTCAAAAATGGCTCATTTTTACCTCAAAATGCACCACCGTGTGGCACCACGGCATGGCACAAGCCTTATTGAACACCCATTTGCCATCATTTGATAGCCCAATCGCCATGAAAGAACAAAGGCACTCATTGGAAACACGTACTCGGCACACTGGCGATCGTCTTGAACTTTCAAGACGATCATTCTAAAAACAGCTCCACAATGGCCATTTTTTAACACTAAATCGGCCGTAGAACGGGCTAGACGGCTCAAAATGCAACAAAACGTGTTTGCAGTGATGTGCATTTGCTCCCCGGTCATTTTGAGCTACTTGGATGCCGCTTTTGAGCCACGGGCTCTTGCAAAGACTTTTGGATCTCATGTGGCTGCTTGTTGCTTGCTGCTTGCTCCTCTTGCCTGCTCCTAAACACTAACTCAAAAATGCACATTTTTCACCCCAAATGTACCCTGTGAAGACACCGCGGTGTGAAAGACGCCTGCGTCATCACTCATTTGCAATCATTTGTTTGTGTAATCGTTGTGGAAGAACAACGGCGTTGATTGGAGTCCCCTACAGGACAAACCAACGATCGTCTTGAGTTTTCAAGGCCATCGTCCTGAAAACGGCTCAAAAACGGCCATTTTTGGACACTAAATCGGCCATAGAACGGGCTAGTCGGCTCGAAACGGCACGGAACCTATTTGTGGTGATGCGCGTTTGCTTCCTGGTCATTTTGAGCTACTTCGATGCCGGTTTTGAGCCACGTTGTCACTGCAAAGACTTTTTACTCGCATGTTGTTGCTGCTGCGGCTTGCTGCTTCCGGCTTGCTGCTGCTTGCTGCTTGCCAAAATGTGTAGCTCATCCTTGGACCCTAAAAGGTGGAGTAAAACCTCGACAGGGTAAAACCAGCTCGGTAATCAAGACTCAAACTAGGACCGAGCTGGGTCGTAGTCTTGCGTATCGCATTGGAAAACACCGTGGAGGAATGAATGCTTGCTTTGGAGATGTGCCTCCACCGTCAGGACGATCGTCCTCAAACACGGCTCAAAAACGGCTCATTTTCACCTCAAAATGCACCACTGTGTGGCACCACGGCATGGTACATGCCTTATTGAACACATGTGCCATCATGTGACAACCCAATTGCTATGAAAGAACAGCGGCCCTCATTGGAAACACGTACTTGGCACACCGGCGATCGTTCTGACTTTTTAGGACGATCGTTCTAAAAACGGCCCAAAAACAGCCATTTTTGGACACTAAATCGGCGATACAATGGGCTAGACGGCTCAAAACGGCACGAAACCTATTTGTGGTGGTGCGCGTTTCCTCCCCGGTCGTTTTGAGCTACTTGGATGCCCGTTTTGAGCCACAGTGTCGTTGCAAAGACTTTTGGACTGCCTGCTGCTGCTGCTGCTTGCTAAAACGTGTTGCTTACCCTTGGACCCTAAGCAGGGGTTAAAACCTCGACAGGGTAAACCCAGCTCGTTAATCACACTTTCGGATAACCCTCAACAGTGCCGCACTTACACAGCAAAGCAAGCTTCCTGATGAAATTAAATTGTTGTTTTTAGCAGTGTTGCTAACAGTGTGCAACGTTGATAAACCGAACAAATTCGTCAAGTTTTCTAGATTGCCAACTTGTGCAGCCAAAGACTTGCTTTCTCCGACTAATTGTGCACCAAAATTGTGCGGCTTGCAAAGATGTTCGTTTGTTGCCCTTTGTATCTTTGGCTTGCTGCAACACCTTAATCAGTTTTTCAAGCCTAAAATTTTAATCAAACCTGGGCAGGCCCATCGGGAATGCAAAGTACACCCCTGGCGCTGCATGGGCAAATCAGCTGTTAATTGCTGACCAATCTGAAGTAATACCAAAATGAGTGAAATCACAAACAAATTGATGCTTCTTGATTGCATCAAAATTAATTGTATAACTCAATTTGATCAACCTACGTTTGAAGAATATGAAACAACGGTACGTACAACTGGTCAACGGAAATACCAATGTTTTTGTTTTGATTGCTATGCTTTTCTGAACTTGATACATTCGGGTTGCTTCTCGTAGTAAAAAGCTTGATGCATAGTGGGAATGAAGAATCATTCCACAATGGCACAAAGTACATGGCGCAATAGAAAAACCAACAATCAGTGGCCAAACCATGCTGCTAGTTGCCCTCCCTCGACCAGCCACCAAGCTTGCTAGAAATAACCACCACCCGACCTGCCTGCATCACATAGCCAGCATAACAATCACCTGTGCCTTGGGCAACAGCAGCGGAGGCTGCAGCCGTGGCAATCCGCCGAAGCAAGCCATTATAGCACCCATTATAGCGAGGGCCCTTAAAATGCTACATGCTCTTGGCTGTCCTAGGAGAAAGCACGAAAAAATGTGGGCAAGTGCCCATGCAGGAAGGGGGGGAAAAGCCGCTGAAAACACCAGCTATGCCAACTGGCACAGGGCCCAAAGTGCCTGAGAGCCGCTACCTCTCCGTTGGATGTGGGGCAAAGCGGGCCACACCTCCCAGGCAACACCAGCCCCAGCCGCACCTCGGCCATTCGTATCCACGACGCGCATAGTGCAATCTCCGGGAAGACGGCAGTCTTCATCTTGCCGTTGGAGAGCTCCCCGTCCCCAGTGGCATCATCCAAGTCCATTTGGTCTGCTGGTCCATGTAGGCCATTCCATCAGGTCCAGGTAGAGGGGTGACCCCACCCCCAAGGGCTAATCTGCCTGTGACCCTACTGGCAACACTTGTGCACCACAGATGTTGCGCCACATACGCTCCATGAAGATGTCAAAGTCCACCAGGTTGCCACTGGCATCAGGGCATCATAGTGCATGATGTCATAGGCACCCCACCCTCCGGGCATGGTTGTGCGTGCCGAGCAGTGTTGCCACAGCCTATTTTGTAAATGTGCAGGCAGCACAACAATACACCGCCAAAATTTATGAAAACATCACCTGCTGTTGTTCCAACAATAGTGTTGTCCTCCAAACAGGCGGGAGTAATGGCTTTCTGCCCCTCAAAATCCGGCGCTGTTGCACTGTGTCTCCATTCAAAGCAGCAGTCGTCAAATGACCAGGCACACACAACATCAATCTGAAACCTTACAATTAGTGAGAACAAAGTGTCCAGCACCAAACAAGGTGGCAGACAACCTTTCCCAGGCTTCATGGTCATGTTCAGCATGCAGATGCACCTCCAAAGAAACTGTAAAAACAGTTGGGGAACCGCTGGCAAACCAACAAAAAAGAAAAGGCGTGTCCAGGCAATGTTGAATTCTGAAACAAGGCCAGAGGTCAGGAATCTCAAACCTTTTGGAGCTTACTTTGCAAATTGACAATGAATGGTCACTTAGAGCCAACCTTGTACTGCCATCACCCCCACCACTCAAAGGACTCCATTGTCAACGCACGTAAAAACTTCATGGTGGGCTCTGGTGTCTACGTCGTGTTGTTTATGGATAAATGTTGTCAACACAACTCCCAATAATTGTTATTGGTATGCACACACACACCATATACATAACAAACGGGCACCAGCACACACAAACACACACAGACACACACACACACACACACACACACACACTGTACACCCAAAAAAGTCGGAATGGCCCAACATCAAATGAAGGAAAAAATAAAAAGCTGAAGCTGAAGGGACAAAATGGATTTGGCTATTTTTACCCAATGCATATCACAATTGGGTCAGCCATCGCTTGCTCGGCTCCGGGATACTCTGATCAACAGACAACACTTAACGGGTCAACAATTCTCTGGTGCCATTGTGGGCAATTCTGGCGATCCATGAGTAGATATGCAATCACAATTTGTGTATAATGATAAAGCACCGCTGAATTATGGAACAAAAGGAGGATACAATCCTTCTCCTGCCCAAGATCAATTGTTGACCAAGCTTACCAAAGCTACAATCAGCGCAAGCGGCAACAAATGCATGCGGGGCATGGGCCTTGCAGGGTTGTGCCATCTGCAGGGCACACCATATCATGAATCCAGAAGTTGATTGGACACTGTTTGTTGGACAAGAAAGGGGACAATGTTGTAGTTTGCTTGCATGAAAATACGGCGAGTCCTCTTGCCACAACTTTGCCGATAAAAGAGAATCCTCAGAACATTTCAAATAAGGATGGACCAAAGTTCTGGCACACTGGTGGTGCAGCTTACCTCTGCTGATCTAAACAGGTTCATACGTCATCATGGCTGCTACCGTCGGTGTTGGCGCCGAAACGGATTTTCCAATTTGAAGGAGAAACCGCATGAGAGCTATTGTCAGTCTAAACTGTCCAATGTATCTTTCCGAAATATCCCCAATGCTTCAAGCGTGCGGGCCCTTGAAGCTCTTTGGGCCTCTGTGCAGGAAATTAAGCTGGAGTGTCTGAGTCCCGCTGGACCGACAGCCGCCTTGCACCGAAAAATTTCATGCAGCGTATTAAATGTTTCCCCAGGGGATCCGGGGCTGAGCTAAATACTGTGGCACCGAGGGAAGTGCGCCCCGGTACCTACCCTCTGCACCGGTACCAACCCTCCCAGTGCAGCCCCACTGTGACTCACATCATCGGCTTCTGGGGCTATGGCTTCACCGCATTCAACGACACTGGTTCGCAAAGGTGATCAAAGAGGTTGAGAGTGTGAAGCAGTGCCTGTCCCAACGGCAGTTGTAACAGCGATTCGGGAATCATTTTCGTTTACGAATGCATTCGACAACCAGAAGAGAGCGTCAAGGGGCAGTTGGGGGTAGAGCCGATAGGGGACTCTGTGGGTGGGTTAAGGGGGGCGTTGAGTTAAAAATGCTGCTTGCTGCCAGAGTTTTGCTTAAGGGGGGGGGTCCAAGGGGGGTGGGTGGGTGGGGCTGTGGGGGGGACCCCCCCCCTCAGGAGATCCTGAGTTGTTAGAGACGCCGAAGGCGCTGAAGAAATTTTTTTGGCCTAAACTGACTTGCGCCGAAGGTGCCAGAGAAAATTTTTGATTGGCTGAACACCTGGAGAAAAATTTGCCCAATCACTTTGGGGGGGGGGGGGGGGTCCGAGGGGGGTGGCTGGGTGGTGTCAGACCCCCCCCCACCCCCCCACCCCCCAGGAGATGCTGAGTTGTTAACCAAAACTGTGCTTGCTGGGCCTGAATTGTGCTGTGCCCACCCCCCCCCAAAAAAAGCCAACAAAAATGAACCTTCCCCCACACACTCCCCCACGCATGACCTTGATCAACCAAGGCAGGTCCCAGTGTGAGACGTAGTTTGTTTTTAACTCATTATCGGAGATTTTGGACTGGGTAGGAATCTGGGGTAGTCCTGTATCTGGGAACACAGTAGTTACCGCGGTCACCCCGGCCATCGGGGAAAACGGGTCGAGAATGGCCTACTTTTCGCACAGCACGCGCACAGTACGGGCACAGCGCACGGTGCCCCCCGCTTGCACGTTTATCTTCACCGCCGTACGGTAGCACGGGGTGCCGCCCAGGCCCCGAACATTGTTCGAAGTGGTCTACGGCCCAAAAAAACCGTGGTCCTATGACCCCCAGAACACCGATGACGAGGCCGGGAACGGCGGTTGAGGAGTGGGTCATGGTGCATCGTCATGGCTTCGCAGAGAAAGTCACGCCGCCGAATCGGTCAGGGACCGCGGGACCGATGCCATTGCACATGGTACGCCACCGCCGCACGTGGGGGCCAGGGCTATGTTCGACAAGGGACGCATCCTGAAAGAAAGAGCCTCCCCGCCCCTTCACATTTGTGGGAACCGCCACCCATGTCGCCCGTGGCAGGGCGTGTGGTGGGGTGGTCCGTGGCGTAGGGAAAATGCGCACCTCCCGAAGGGGCACGCGGGTTGGAGGCCGATTTGGGCACAGAAACTGTTGTTTTTGGCCTCTAATCCCCCTCCCCCTTCTCGATCGTCAAGAGGTTCGAGGGCCATGGCCGGCACAATCACCAACGTCGTCGGTTGTTAGTGGGTGTCGCCGACTTTCGTCGGTTGTCGTTGGTTGGGCCATCAGCCTCTTTGGCTGTCCGTTGGTTGTGTGTCACGTTCATCGTTTGAGATCACCTGCCATCGGTTGTCCACCCCCCCGCCTCCAGGGGTCTTTGGTCGCTAAGCCATTGTAAGCGCAACTGGTGTGTGGTGTGTTGGGGGGGGGGGGTTTGCATGACACCTGCGGGGGAGTGCTGACGGCGCCTGTTAGCGTGTCGCCACTTGCCCTCTCCTTGCCCCCTTTCCCTCCGGAGGCAGCGGCGCCTATTGGCCTCCCACCCCCCGAGTGCCCTTGATCTCCCGGTCTGGGCCTCCCCTTAGCTCCCTAACCTCCCTCCCTTTGCCTTCGTAGGTTGTGCCAACGGCGCCCCCAGACTGCCCCCGTTTCACTGCTCTGTGTCGGGTCCAGGACAGCAACAGCCCTCGCCATTGGGCAGGTGAGCCCAGGTGGCGACCCCATACCGGCGGTGGGGGAACCCTCCCCAACGGCGGCTGTTGGGCCCTGGGATGTCCACTTTCTGTGGGAAGGGGAAAGGGATTTGCCCCCCCCCCCCCCCAAGTGGTACTTGCCAGTCCCAGGGATGTGTCCTGCGTCCCATGCAAAGTGGGTTGTACATGCGGTTGCGGTGGCCTTCACGTTGATACGGGCACACTTAGTGCCGACACTGGACACTTATTCAACAGTTTTTTATTAGAAGGGCAGGAATGCGACAGAAGAGAGGAAGGGGGGGGACCCGGAACCCAAAAGTTTGTGCACCAAGATTGGCCCAAATCAATTTTTCCTTCACCAAATTTCATTTCGTTCCACTGTGAATTCTGGGCCCAGGGGGGGGGAGGGGGTCCAGGGTCTCCTCCTGCGGTTGTCAGCCGTTCTAATACAGCGCCCGCAGGGGGGGGGCGTGTCCAGAACTTCAGGCCCACCCACAGAGCTGACGCACCCACCCAGACCGCCCTGCCCCCCGCAGGAGAATTAAGTATGAGAGACGACCCCCATCATCTGCACGCTGCATCGTCCATTCATCCACAAACACGGACGACTCCCCTTTGCCCCCCCCCCCCCCCCCAACGGGCCTACGAGGGGTACACTTTGCGCAGTTCCTTCAGTTTGCCCGGGAGCAAAGCCGACATTTCGCTGCACATTTCCAGCTCCTTCACGAGCCCGTGCTCGGCGGTGATCTCGTACTCTGTGGCCGCCTTCAGCGCCCACTCGTACCGCTCCTTGGCCTTCATGACCCGCCCGGCGGCCTCCTCGTAGTCGGCGCACTGCATTCGCGTGTACTGCCGGGCGATGTGCATGTTCGCCATGATGAACGTGCGGTAGTAGTCCTCCTCCATCTTCGAGGGCATGGACTTCTGCGTGGTTTCGCACTCGGGCAGTTCGCAGTCCTGATTGTTGAGCTGGTCGTCCAGAAAGCTCGTCAGAAACAGTTCAAAGTACCGAATGCACGCCAGGGACGCCTCGTTGATCTTCTTGCCCCCCTTCGACGGCTTGCCCTGGGCCTGCGATGCCCGGATGTCCCCGATTTCGTTCCAAATCTCCCCGAGCTCGTACGTCAGCTTGCGGACGTAGGGCATGTAGGCCTGGATGTTGAGCCGGTTTACCAGGGGCTCGTACAACGCGACCCGCCGCTTGTGCATGCTGACCTGCCGCTCGATGTCCGCTTCGTAGTTGATGAGCGTCCGCCACAACGCCCCGATGTCCGCTTTGACGTCGATGTGCGCCGTGCACTCGTCGTCGAAATTGTAGTACTCCAGCGACTTCTCGAACTTCGGGAGCGAGAGCTTGAAGATCTCGCGGGCCTCCTCGAACGTCCGAGTCATCGGGAGCTTGTCGATCGGGGCCGGGATGGGCAGGTCGAAGACACCGTCTTGGTGGCCGTCGACCAGGGGAGCCTCAGAGCCCGCC
This sequence comes from Eutreptiella sp. 'Long Island Sound 2002', assembly GCA_964036045.1. Taxonomy (NCBI): domain Eukaryota; phylum Euglenozoa; class Euglenophyceae; order Eutreptiales; family Eutreptiaceae; genus Eutreptiella; species Eutreptiella sp. 'Long Island Sound 2002'. The sequence continues at coordinate 62,898,641 of OZ038385.1, read as the reverse complement.
TCCTTCCGGTTCCATGAAACCTTCAGGATCTGATGGTAATACTTCGCGACCGCAATGTGCATGTTGGCCTCGATGCGGCTGTCGTGCCCTTGGACTGTGGATATCACGTGCTGCGCCGACCGCAGGCAGTAGTCTGCCATGCTGAAGTTCTCGCAGCCGAGGTAGAAGCCGCTCAAATGCAAACAGTTGCTGGTCCACTCCACCTTGTCGAACTCCTTTTTGGTCAGCAGCTGCTTCTGCAGCGTCATCATGCAGTACTGGGAGGCGAGGACCTGCTTCTTCAGGTTGCTGTACACTTGCGCAAGGAAGAACACCGTGCTGCAGTAGGAATCCTCGATGCTGGCGGTCTTGCTGGCGGTCGAGTTGTACAATGACTCCGAGGCCTTGAGAAACTTCTCTGCCTTTGCGTCATCTCCACGGGTGGACCACAGGAAGCCTCGTTGGTTGTAGATGTCCACCAACACGTGATCCTGACTGGGATCTATATCGGCTCCGCCGGGGGTGACGATTTCGCACCCGGCGTCGGTTTCCTCTATCATGGCGGCCCCTCGAAAATTGTGCATGTGTTTCTGGGCGATTTTCAGGTTGGTCTCACCTTCGCCTAACTCCTCCGCCTCGATGTAGTTGAGCCCCAAGGCCAAATGGAGCCGCGCGGTCTGGACGATGGAGGTGCGGTTGGAGGTGTCGTCAAGGGTCAGGAGCTCCGCTTGCAATGCCACCAGCTGAGCTCTGGCCTCATACTTAAACTTGAAGATCTCTTTGTCATCCTCGGGCACTTCCTTCTTCTGGATCGCTGCGATCTCTTGCAATCGCTCATCGAATTTCGCGGGATCCATCGTGAAAACAGCTGCGAGATCACAACAGGCCAGCCCGCATTTAAAAAAAACTGTCCAGGCCTGCCTCACCAAAAAATGTCCCACAGTGCAGGAGCCAACGGACAGCGCCGGACAAATCAACAAAAGCAAGCAGCCAGCAACAAACACCACTTACCATTTCCTGACAACACGTGGCATTCAACTGATAGCAGTCGGTGGCAGTTGGTCCCCTTGGGGTCCCCAAAGCAAAGAGGAATCAAAATGGCTACATAACCACCATCAGGGTCCCTGAAATGGGTGGGGTTACAGCAGGGCATTGCGATTTCTCCCGGTTTAAGGGGAGCCCAACACGGTAGGGGTTCTGTACGCATTCTGATTAAGCTGCAGGGACCCCAAAAAAGCAAAGATTCAGGTTGCCATTGCGATTTTGCCTAACCCTGGGGACCCCAAAACAGCAGGTTTATCAACCATTCTGGCCCCCTCACTGCCCTGGAAACCCTGACACAGCAAATTCTGTGTAGCCATTGTGATTCCTTCCCGCCCTGAGGACCCCTATACAACAGGTGTTATGTAGCCACTCCGATTTCTCCCGCTGTGGGACCCCGAGACATCAAGGTTAGTCGGAGACGTCAAGGTTAGTTGCCAGTTTGAGTTGGGGAGCAAGTGAGCACAGCCATAACTTGTCTACATCCAGTCCGTGGAATGTGAGGCATACTGTCCTGCCTTCTGTCTCTGGGCACTTGTGCCCCATCGGTTTTACCGGGCTTTCATCCCCCGGCCGTCCCGTGTCCTGTGCTGGGAACTCTAGGCTCAGTCCCTCCTCCTCCTGGAGTATCCCTCTGCCTCTTTGGATCTGGACCCCATTTTTGCCCACACACCCTTGCTCCCCCCCACCAGACCAAGCCGGGTTGTAGAGCCCACATCCAACCACACAGCACGGGGAGGGAGGGGGGGGGGGGGGGGGGGCAGAAGGTGGAATGTTCAGGCTCAGCACCTTGCCGAGCAAGGGACCCGGACGTGCCCCTCGGGGTGCCACTGGGGCAGCACACGATACAGCATCACCTGTGGTGTACAGCCTGGGGGGCCCGGAGCCTAGCACCCTGAGGATCGCGGCAGCCACTCCACCTCCATTCTTTGTAGCCTGCACACACTGCACAACCATGGACTGCCACCCTCTACAGCCCTAGACATCTGTTTCCAATCGAGACGCTTAAATTCACCCACATTTAAAATCGCTTACATAAGTTTGCACAGATTTTATGCAATTTACCAAAATGTATGTGGCTTACAACCTTGGGAGGAATCAATGGGCAATTTGACAGCAGCAGTGTTAAGGTCTGTAAGGTGTGGTTGAGCCCAATGGTCATGTAAGCCTCGGTGTATCACAAGCGTATCGCCATCAAAGAGGAGTCAATTGGCCATGAATTGCCACATCCTAATTCCAAATGCACGTAGAGTCCGATGGCTATTTGCTCCTTCTGCGTCACGAAGAGTGGGAAGTCCAATGGCTCAGGTTCCCAAAAAGGGGCAATGTACGATGGCCATGCAACCACTGCCATACTGTTCCTTGCCGAAAAGAGGGTTCCATTCGCTTTGCGGTGCTTGTTGTAGTGGGTGCTTAAGCAGGGTTGAGTAGGGTGAGGTCCAATGGCTGTGGGAGCTTACTACGCGCTGTAGGTGCGCCGCGGGGTAAAGGTAATTAGCTGTACTGTGTACACTGCCCATGACATATCTCTCTGGGACACTGCTCTACTGACGACATGTTTGAGATTTTCGTCCGTTTTGGACGGTGTGTCTGCTGCCGTAAAGTGCACCCCACCAAGGCTTCGCAACATGAATTTCTGGCAACCTGTATCGACGTCGATTTGGAGCAAAATGTGAAACATGCAAGTCGCCTCACTGACATGGCTGGCCTAACAATCCAGCACGTTGTGCGAAACAAACAGCGGTTTGTACGCAAACTGCGCATTTTGAAGCGCAATGATTTTTGGGATGTGTCCAAGTGGCTAGCACGTGCATATAAGTCTTCAGGCGGCCACCTAGACCATCAGCTGAACACAGGGTAGGTGCCAGTGAAGGCACGCAAGCTGCAGGATTGGGAAAAATTGAAAAAGTATGTTCCCAGTCACAAGCAGGGGGATGTGTGCCCCAATGGAGTCCCGGCCCTTCTGGAAAGGGGCAGCGATGACAGTGAATCGAATTCGGAATAATATGTGATCCCTGGAGCATTTGCCTGTGCCCTGTGTGTCCTCCCTTGTACAGCTCTGTGCGCAAAACTGTGACCACCTACGCCCCCCCCAACCCATACATTTCTGAAACGGCCCTTTCTCACAGATTTCGAAAAGCAACACATACCCCCCCCCCCAAGGTAACGACATTTTGGTGCATTAAACCAAAAGTTGAGGAAAACCTGAAAAAATGTGAATTTGCTCCGTGTTGGCAGGAAATGAATGTCCCCGAGAGATATACACCGGAACAAACAAATTCAGAGCACGAGCACGTTGATCTGTTGACACCATCGCTCTCTACAGAGAAGAGACTACGGCCCCAACTAGTAAGGGGCCAATGCATATCCTCAACTGGAAAAGGGCCGTGGGGAGTGGTTAACCCCAACTCAAAAGGCCACACCGAAGTGTGGATGTGGGTGTGGCTGTCCTTAGCCCCAACACTCGGGAAACATAGGGACAGTGTGAACGCACCATGTATGTAACCACCGGCATTCGCCCTTGGAGCACCGCCAGATCGAGCCTGGGTGGAGCTCGAGGGCGGGATCTTCAATGAGCAACAATTGACATTTGTATGGTGCCTCGTCTTGCCCGATCTCGCGCTCAAAGCACTCTTACACGCCACCAAAGGTTTTGTCTAGCTGAGTTTAGCAGATTACCTCCGGCACCCACAAAATACATTGTTCCGTAGTACCATTTTGGGGTCGGGTCCTGAGGTGGCCAGCAACCACCCCTGTGCTACCTAACCCTTGCCATCTCAAGAGTGCCTAGAGCAAGCATGACTCAAAGTTCATACACGGCCCACTCCACATTGGGGACGGGCAACAAGTGCACCATTTGTGGGGGGAAGAGGCCCAAAAGGGTAAAAATAGAAACAAAAATAGGAGGGAAAGGGTGTGTGGGGGTATACGTTACATAAAAAACGCATGTGCGTATGTACCACTACATTGCCTTTGTTTCAGGATAATTATTCAAATTGCGCGCCGCACAATAAGCACCCCTGTGTCACCCTTGCAGTATTGGGGTCCTGAGAGTCATCATGACTCCAATTGGAGCAAAGCCCTTGTTGTGTCCATGGCGGGGGCATGGCTCCAATGAAACTCTACCATGTTGCGATCCACATCGCCAAGAAGCGTCAATTGGCTCTGCAAATCTTGCCACATCCCAAAGGGGCAGTTGGGTGGAGTTCAATATCTCTGTAACCCATGTTGTATTGTGGCCCCCAGAGCGGGCAGCACTCCAATGGCCATTTGGTTCTTGGAATCTTGAGATCCCCAATACCGGTGACGTCATTGACAAAGCACAGGGAAACAGAATTTCGGCCAATTGGCCTGAGCAAGAACCCGCTTGATTATGAGAAGGGGCTTTGTGGGATGCGGCACTGGTGTTCATTGGGTGATGCTTGGCAAGATAAGAAACATCTTTCATTTGAGAGATCTTCAAGCCATCAGGGAAGATGGTGCTGCCTTCCAAATTTTCGTCTTGCATGCTGCAATCGTCACCATAAATGCCTCAAAATTCGTCCTAAATGCTTGAAATTTCGCCCTAAGTCACTGCAACTCGTCCCACAGCCACGAACGCAAAATTCTGTGCAAAAAAAGTAGTGCTTGAAAAGCACCATTTGACCAAACATTGGTTGTTGCACAGGGCGGTCGTTGCACGGGGGGTGTTCTACCTCAAACAGGGGCTACCATCCCATCTTGTGAGCACTATCACGCACAAGCACCAAATTGAAAATCATACGACCGCTGTCGCCTGGAATCCTGCCCTCATGACCTCACCCTATCTTGCAGCTTCAATACTGTGCCCCTTTGATAAACCAAGATCTGAATCTCTCAAAACGGCCCTCTGGATCAGTGCCATGCTGAAGAAGGTGGCAAAAAATGTATGGGAAGAGAAATGAATGCACAACAGTCAGATGCTTCATGCGTGCAAATGCAAGCAATCGCTGCATCTGAATCTCTGCTGTCCCAAGTAATTCACCACATCCTCACTGTGCGTCTCCCAGATTCCACTGTGATGAGGCACCCAGCAACAATTGCTTGATGTACAAAACGCTGGCAGAAGAGTATCCTGTGCAGTTTGTGGACATTTGGCAGGTGGTTAGAGAACTCTGTCTGAAATCATCATCTAAAGACCTAAGACAAGAGAAACTGTTCCCTTCAGAAGTGCACTGCATGGACTGTTGTATGATCTGTTTGTACAATTCGGGGTACGTGGTGAGCAGGTGAACAGATTCATTCCCGCGACACCTGACAAAAAAAGCCCAGGCTCCTGCTTTCAGACACATGCACATGTGTCAGCCTTGTGCTCCACCAAGGCAGATATGGAGCATGCTACCGTCTGCTGGGTCGGTCTGTCGTGTCTGTCCGTTTGTCCTGTTCTGTCGTGTTCTGTCGTGTTGCGTCGTGTCGTGTTGTGTCATGTCCAGTGCGGTTCGGTCAGTCTAGTCTGTTCTAGTCTTGCCTTGCCCCGTCTGCATGCTTGTCAGTCAGTCAGTCAGTCAGTCAGTCAGTCAGTCTGCCGGGGGTCAGCCCCAGTTGGATATGCCAAACGCACGCGGGGGGCGACTCTTCGGCCTAAGACGCGACTTCCCCACCAGTAGAAGTGGGCTGAAGGCTGGGGGGAGCGAAACGGCAGGCTTACCGCTCCTCACTGCCTTTCATGCCGTGGATTTTATTATTGCCTGCACCAAGTATCACGTTCACGTCTGCCCTCATGATACCCCCCCAAACCCTTTTTTACCCTCCCATAAACCCTCCAAATGGTCTGTACGACTTGGCGATCATTGTGAAGTAAATATCCCCCCCCCCCCGTCCATCAGCAGTGGAAGGCGCCGACCACCCTCGGCGTCGGGAATGCCGGTGGTAGCGATGCTGATGCCCCCAACTACACACACAAAGATGCTGAATGGCCCTCGGCATAGGCACTGATATCAAGAGCTATACGCGTTTTTGCGCAGTGAGCCAGAGCATGTACGTATGGGTGCAAGTTTAAAGTGGAGGAAGACTATAGAGCACATTTTGCCTGTGGCCACGGGCTCGTGGGGCTGCCCTTTCGCACAACGACCCCGTTCAATGGGGCAGACGTGGGGCAGCGAGTCCGGGGCATGACATGGCAACGGGGCATGACCCTGGGTCTGGGGGACCGATCACACAGAACAATCGCTGGAGGCTCGTCTCCAAAACACCCCCAAACGATGCCGAGGTGCTTTGGGAGATTGGGGACCTTCCCCGACTCTGAACAACAAACTGTTTTTCTTGGGTCAAACGCCATAACCAAAAAGCCTCGAGCACTGGGCGCCTGTGCCCTGAAACGACCAGGTCGTGAGAACGCAGGGACAGTTGTCATTCTCTCTAGGGGCCCAGGCTTCAAAAGTGCAGGAGGATGTGCAGTCAGCAGCCAGCGTTCAGCGGAACACAGAAGAATATCATGTCATGGCGCCTCGTTTGACTGACACACACAAACACACACACACACACACACACATGCACACGCCTGCCTGCCCGCACGCACGCACGCACACACGCACGCACGCACGATCACACGCACGCACACACACACACACACACACACACACACACACACACACACACACAAAACACAGATCCGCGCCGCCGTTCATCCCCCCGGATGTCTCCCTTGCGATACCCGTCCCCATCGGTGTTTCTAGCCCCACCCCTGTCCCCGTTGCTATTCAAATCTCCATCTGCGGTGCTCTGAGCCGTTGCTATGGTCACTGGCTTCCCTAATTGCACCCCCAGCTCTATCCACATTGCCCTTCCCAACGCCGCCAGCCTCCCCATCCGCATCCCCATCCGGTCTGTCTCCGTGCATTCATAACTGTCTCCGACGGCGTCACGGCAGGCCAATACTCTTCATGCCCCCACTGGAGGTCATTAGGGGTATTCTTTACCCCAATCTGCTTCTGTGGACCTCAGCCAAAATCACAAACACTCACCAGTGCTGGGAATCGTTCCCATGATACGAGGCTGAGGCATACTGCTGCGAGTTCATGTAATTCGTGGGGGGAGGATAATGCTGAGCACTGTGCGCGTTCTGCGGAGGGCCGTCGTATTCACTTTCGCCGACAGAAGAGGGTGCAAAATACTGCGAAGGAACGATGCCGCCTTTGCCACCTTTGGGATGGGAAGGGAGAGGATGCTGTGGCGGAGCAGGCTGCTCTCCTTTGCCTTTGCCGAGGTGACCGAGGAGTGCCGCAGGCTGCTCTCCTTTGCCTTTGCCGAGGTGACCGAGGAGTGCCGCAGGCTGCTCTCCTTTGCCTTTGCCGAGGTGACCGAGGAGTGCCGCAGGCTGCTCTCCTTTGCCTTTGCCGAGGTGACCGAGGAGTGCCGCAGGCTGCTCTCCTTTGCCTTTGCCGAGGTGACCGAGGAGTGCCGCAGGCTGCTCTCCTTTGCCTTTGCCGAGGTGACCGAGGAGTGCCGCAGGCTGCTCTCCTTTGCCTTTGCCGAGGTGACCGAGGAGTGCCGCAGGCTGCTCTCCTTTGCCTGTGCCGAGGTGACCGAGGAGTGCCGCAGGCTGCTCTCCTTTGCCTTTGCCAAGGTGACTGAGGAGTGCCGCAGGCTGCTCTCCTTTGCCTTTGCCAAGGTGACTGAGGAGTGCCGCAGGCTGCTCTCCTTTGCCTTTGCCAAGGTGACCCAGGGTTGCTGTGTTCAGGTGCACAGGCGGGGGTGGAGTATACGTGATTGGGATATCTGGTGACGAAACCACACCGATATAGCTGCTGTTCTGGAGGGGAGAAGGATGCTGTGCTGGAGGGTAGTCTTGCAGACTGGGCTGGGAAACAGCGGCTGTAGCCGCGGCAGGGGGCTTCGGGGGGACAGCGCCCCCTCGCAGGGCGTTCAATCCGTGCTGGTAGAATGTCAGCTTCCCACTGATGACGTCCGGATATATTGGGAGGGTTTCAAAGTTGGTGGCAGACACAAGGTGCAGAGGACGGCCGCGAAACCGTGGATTCTGATGCTTCACGGCACGAACGCTATCCTGCAACAGGCAGAAAGAGACATGTGCACCTCACCACAAAAAGCGGAGCGGGATGGCGGTATTGCACATATACATACACACAGCGAAGACAAACAAAGCCACAACCGCATACACATACACACATATAAATTCATACACATAAATATACACGTGTGCAAATGCGGAGATGTACACACACACGGTTAGAACGAAGGAACAACTAAGAACGAACAGCCATGTACACACAATCCCTAGCACCCCGGGGATTGAGGGGATGCACAGTGGAGGAGGAGGAGGAGGAGGAGGAGGAGATGCGGTCCCCCGGTAGGGCGCCCCCGCGGCACATCCCCATGGTGCCCGCCGGCCCTCCGCGGTCTGGCGAGCGACCGGGAGGGGGGTTTCATCCAAACCCGTCCGGCTAAGCATCATGGCGGCGGCTATCCTCTTCGTCTCCTCCCCTTGTCCCCTGGTCCGCACTACGTGCATGCACCCCCGCCCTACACGTAGCCAGATCCCCCTCCAGGGGCACGGAATGGGGGGCTAGGCGGAGCGCTGGCTCCACTTCCGGCACGGTCCACCACCCCCCAAGGGAAGGGGGACGCAGTCTCACGGGTGTGGGCCCTTAGCCGCCAGGTACTACCGACTGGGCGGCGTTTGGCCGGCGGGTCTCGGGGGCTTGGTCCGTGGCCTAGTCCCCCCCCCTCCCCCGGCGCACGGCACTTCTGCCGAAGGTGTCCGTGCGCGGAGCCATCCTCTAACCCTCCGGTCACACCCACGTGTTCCACACGCCTATTGAAACCGCAGCATGGAAACCCGACACTGCGGCACTTCCCGCACTGCGGCACTTCCCGCGGACTGCTGCTAAACTGCCCCCCCCCGGCCGCACTTCGGAAACGCACCTGGGAAGCGGCGCTGCGGGGTTATCGAGGTGGCCGCAAAGCCAACCCCAGTAACTGGTAAGAAATCCGGGGCTGATAGCCGGCCATGCGTAGGGTGGCCATCAGCAGATCGCGTAGCCGGCGCACTTGACGACGGTCATGCGCCCCCCTCGTTTCATACAAACCCATGTAGCGGGCGGGTGGCCCGTACGAAAGCAGCCAAACCAGCCGCCGCGGCGGAAGGCCGCCTGGCCCATCGATGATGACCACCTCTGCCCCGCGGACCTCGTGGGGCCAACGCCCCGCGGCCCTGGGCAGAGGACGGTCTGAGTACCAGAGGACCCGCTGGGTCCCGCCCCAGGCTGGGGGCCTGAACTGCCCCGGGGGTAGAACGGCGGATAGTCGCCTGCGCTCGCACACGGGCCACAGCAGGCTCGCCCCCAGCCATAGCCCGGCCATCGCCGGTCGGCTCCCCCATGTGTGGGAGGTCGGGTCGAAGCGCGCAGGTACCCGGACCGCCAGGTCCCATGTGCACCCGTCGTCGTCCCGGTAATAGACCTCTTGGGCCGCCGGGACGATGGGCATCTCCCAAGGCGTCCCAAAAGTTGACGACCGTGGCCAGCACCCGCTGGGCGGCGCCCACCACTAGTCCCCGGTCGTACAAGTACCGCAGATCCTCCGGCTCCCAGTCCCCGTAGGGATCGAGGTACAACGTGCGCACCCCCGGCCCGGGATGGGGATCGTCGTCCCCCGGCGAGCCCATGCTGAGAGTGAAGGCATCCGGCCCGTACAGGACCACAATCCCCCACGAGGAAACCGCTCGTCGCTGCCAACGCGCACACAACGTGTCCAGGCGTATGTGCAGCTGGGTGTGGATCGCCAACCGAAAGAGGTGGCGCCACGGGCAGGCGGAGACCCAATGGCGTGCCCCCACTTTCTGGAGACAAGCGGGGCAGGGGCGATCGTCCCCGGCATGCCCCAGACCGTCCCGGCGCGCCATCGTGCGGAGGTGTGCCCCCCATCGGACCAAGCCACGCTCTATAACGGCGTTATAGACCCCCAGGGACTTGCGCTCCCCTTGTTCGGGGGCCTCCATATGAAGATCCCAAAGACGGCGCGCCGACGCCTCGACCAGACGGTCCAGGTTATGCACCTGGACGTCGTTGTGGGTGAAACAGACTTGGGGCGTTTGAAGCCCCTGGATCCATCCCACCTCGGGGCGGGCCCTAGAGGCCTGTGTCTTGGCTTCCCCGTCGGCTACGTCCAACAGGGAATCCAGGAAAGTGCCAACCCTGTGTGAGTACAAGTGCTGAGGAGCACTGAACCCCTCGGACAGCAGCCCCCAGCACGCCCGCAGTAGGGTGTCCGACAGTGGGGAGGACCCGGGGTTACGGGACTGGACGGCGTCGATATAGCCCTTGCTGTCGTGGGAGGACCACTGTGGGCCCCGGGTGCCCCACACCACACGGTGGGTCCCGCGCGCCCGCAGCACCTCCCAGGCCACGTAGAGTTCCGCCTGGTAGGACCCGTCTACGTGGACCGGGATGGGAACCCGGTAAGTTTGGTGCCACCCGGTCGTTGGGTCTGCCACCACCAGACCGCCACCGGCCGTGTGGTTGGGATACCAAGAGGCGTCCTGCACGAAAACCGCCTCCGCGGGTACGTCCTGCACGGTGATCCCCTCAGGGTGCACCTCCTGGGCCCACCGCACGCAGCGGGGCCACGGGGGGAGGGACTCCGGTCCACGATACCGCGACGGCCAACCCGCTCTGCGGGTGCTGGACCAGTCCCGATAGCCGGCCGCCAGGGCCGCATGACCATCGTTCGCCTCGTCGATGGTCGTCGCCGCACCCAGGGGGTGCCTGCCCACCTCCACGGCGTGGCTCCTTGGGGCGGCCCAGATTTGGATTTCCATGAGCCACGTATAGCGCAGGAATCGGTCGTGGTCTGTGGGGTGGCATTCGCAGTCCGACAAACCCCGGAGCACGCAGGGCATGTCCGGATGAAACCACCAGAGGGCGCACATATGCCCCCACCGGGTGGACGCCCGGGTAAGGGGGTTGGGGTGGTTCAACTGCCGGGCGTAGTTGAGCACGAATGTGGTCAACACGTCAGGGCCCAGGGGCCGTATGCCGGAGAGCCCCGCCTGCACAGACCCGAGCAGGCGGTGCGCTAGCAGGTTTTCCCCCACAATCGCCCGGAGGGCGGAGACGGCAGGGAAGTCCGCGAGATGCCATACCCGGACCGGGGGGGGCCGAACCCCGGCCTGGAACCGGGCCATACCGCCCGCCTTCAGGTTGTACATGGCCGGGGGGTACTGCGCCCGCAAGGACTTGATGGGGATGACCGCGGAAGCACGCCGCGCCGCCGTCATGAATTTCCAAAAGTCCTCCTTATGATATGTGTGTGGGAGGGCGTGTCGCCCCAGGGAGCGGATGTACTCCGTCTCCGATGGCACGGGTAGCCGGACCCCGTTCATCAGAACCGAGGGAACCCCGTACCGCACGCGCTGTCCCTCCATCCAAGTCCGCAGTACGTGCATTTTTGACACGTCGGACCCCAGAGCCACGGCGTCCTCCGCAGTGGGGAGGGCCCTGGCAATGGCGGACGCGTCCTTTGGGGAGCCCCCGAGCTAGACCGTATCGTCGGCCCAGCCCAAACTGTGCAGCAGGCCCGCAAGAGTAAGCACCCCGGGGTAAGCTTGGGACACCATCTTCGCCCTTACCTCCCCCATAGGCGCGTAGTCCAACGGGGAAAGGGGGCAACCCTGCCCGGACCCCGCGTCGAACCACCCCTCGGCGTGGTCGACATCATCTGTGCCGCCCATGTCCAAGCGCATGTCCTCCACCAGGGAGCGGTGCAGGAGACACAGCTCCGGGCCGTAACCCACCACTTGGTGTACAGAGTCCCGAGACACGTGGTTTGGGGAACCGAAAGCGTGTCGGACGTCGTCGAGCACGGGCCAAGCCTCGCCCCCGGAGCCCCAGCGGTGCCAAAAATAGTCGTGCAGCACCCTGAGGAAGTCCCATACGGACGTTCCTGGCCACGGGGCGAACTGGCTGGGGGGGAGGAAACCGTGCTTCCGAAGCCAGGGCTGTTCCTCCTCCTTCACCACTAGACCCACCACCTTGCGCAGGAGGACAAGGTTGGTGAGCGGGCGGTCGTTGGCCCCAATGCCATGGGGAGGTTTCTTAGGGAGGAGGTGGAGGTCCCCGTGCGAAAGGGCCTCCAGGCGTTCCCCCCGCATGTAGCGGTTGACGACCTCACACACAATGGTGAGGCCTTCGTCGTCCATCTCCCGTAACATCCAGTACTGCAACTGGTCGCGAGCCGGCGCCGTGTTGCCGGTTCGCTGGAGTATGCGGCGGAGGTGGGGGACCGTAGCCGTGGGCAAACCCAGTGGCTGTGCTAGCGTGACCCACCCCGTGAGGGCCCGGATGTCCCCCGGCGTCAGCTCCCTCAGCGTCTTTTGGTGTCGGTGACAAACCTGATCTAGAGCCACCTTGGCCCTGGTTCGCGGCGCCACATCCACGTGAGCACAGAACCGTGGTTGGACCGGCGGCGTGCGGACAGGTCCGTATAGGTGACGGAAAGCCCCACGGGAGGGCCTGGCGAAGGGGGCCACCTCCGGGAGATGGGAGAGATACCGCTGCAGGTTTCCCACCTCCCAGGCCTCCGCCAGGTCCTGGCGCAGATCCAACCGCTCTTTGAGCGTGTCCAGCGACTCCCACCATCGTGGGCACCGCTTAGCGTGTGCTTGGAGTTGACGATGGACCTGGTCCACGCGTCCTGGGAGCTCCCCGAATTCCCGAGGGGGGCCGTGGGCCCTCTCCACCGCCCGGATGGTGGAGGCCAGGAAATACTCGTACAGGGCCGCCAGACCCTCCGGCCGCGACCCCTCCTCCCGGCGGGCCGCCGATAAGGCCGCATGGTAGCTGCCCGTGATGCCCGGGTCACGTATTTGGAAGTGCCTGGCGCGTAGGCGCACTGGAGGTCTATCTTCCGGGTCTTGGACGTCCCGAACGTCCCATACCACCGGACGGTGGTCCGAGGGGAAGGGGGAAGCCTCGTCCACCCACAGACGCCCCTCCTTCGGGGCAGGACCGTGCAGAACGTGGTCTATCACCCCCACGCACCCTCGCCCGTCGGTCCACGTGGGTACCTCGGCTGCGGGCTGGCAGCGGGTCAGCCCGGTGTCCTGCATAAACTCCTCCCACAGGATGGTGAGGGCAGCCGGGGCCTGCCGGAAGCCTGTCACCCAACCTGGGTTGGCGTTGAGGTCTCCCATCATTAGGGTATACACCCCACGACGGGGGGCCATGACGCCAAGGACCCATGCGAGGATGCTCCGTACCATGTCCAAGTCCACCACTGCTAGGACGTGCCCTCCCCGACAGTGGTACTCCAGGGCTATGCCACGCCCGCTGGAGTGCATGTCCCGCCGTATCTCCCGAAACGTGGGGTGCCACCGCACCAGTATCCCCACCCCGGCCGCCGGATGCGCTGCTTGGGTAAATGCAGCCCAGTACATGGCGTGGACCACCATGAGGGCGGGTAGCTTGCCCAGCTCCTGCAGTCCCACCAGGTCCGGGTAGCCCCAACCACCCCGGGGATTGAGGGGATGCACAATGCAAAAAAGCCATGTACACACACACACACACACATATACACATACACATACACATACACATACACATACACATACACATACACATACACATACACATACACATACACATACACATACACATACACATACACATACACATACACATACACATACACATACACATACACATACACATACACATACACATACACACATACACATACACATACACATACACATACACATACATACACATACACATACACATACACATACACATACACATACACATACACATACACATACACATACACATACACATACACATACACATACACATAAACATCACACATAGTGCAACAATGCAATAGAAAAAGACTTTCTCAACAATCCATGAATCTGGAGCGGAACCGACAACAGAAATGTCATGTACGGCGGAGTGAGTGTTGTAGAATATCGGTTGGGCTGTGGAATTTCTGTCTCAATCAGGAACATTGCATTGAATCAAGCGTTCACTTCAGTGACTGACGGTGTGTATCACTGATACAATTGCAAGGTGGAATCCAAGGAAGAGAAGGACAGTTGGTGGGGTAATCAATCGCAGCAAAGATACCTCCCATACTCACATGCACACACACAAGGTCCCCAAGCGGCGGGGGCCCCGGTGGTCCCAATGCGGGGAGGCCCGCGCCCTAATGTGGCGAGGGCCCGGTGGTCCCGAAACGGCGGAGGCCCCTGTCCCAAAGCGGCGGGAGCCTCAATGGTCCCAAAGTGGTGGAGGCCCTTGCACCAAAGCGGTGGGGGCCCCAGTGGTCCCCACATACACATACACATACACATACACACACACACAAACACAGCGAGGCATAGTGAGGCATGATGTATCAACCGTCTTCGGGAGCTACTAGCCGCCACACTCGAGCAGGGGTTCCCCACCCGAGCATGACCCCTTGGATCCTAGGGCTGCAAACACATACAGATACACATGCACATACACATACACATGAACACAAGGGCAATGGGTGTACTTAATGACATGCGGACTGTGCTGACCACAGAGGCCAGAGAATGGCTAAACAGAAACACAATGGTGTGGACCGGGCGTCCCAGGCTGACCCCATTTAATAGAGCAGGCGCTGACTGGAATTGATTCACTCGGAGGCACATAACTGACATGTATACTTATTTTTCTGCCATCATGCCACCATGATGGGCTTCTGCCAGTGTGCTGCCTGCCATGGACTTCACGGAAAGGGCAACTCAACACCACAAGCAAGAAAACAAATGAAAATAGAATGCTGAAATTGTGCTGGCCTGTATGTTCGCTGGTTTTCTTGAATGTGCTGCCTGCCATGAACCCAATCACAAAAAGCAGAGCGTGGTGACGGGACTGCACATACACATGCACACGTAAAATTCATACACATAGATGTATGCCCAAATACAGAGATGTATACACCCACATGCACTTACACATATACAAACACATGCACATACACATGCGCAAACACATACACATACTCATACATATACACATGCACATACATATGTGAAGGTACATGCATGTCAGACTGGCCTACATATGTAGGATTTTGTTGTTTCCTTCTCTGCAGGTTGCCGTTCGCAACTGACCGCCACGCTGCAGACTTTGAAACATGTGAAGTGTTCAGCATCATTTTGGGTTATTGCGAGAAGCTCTCTGGTAGGTGAGGCAGGCAGGCAGGAGCACAGCAGTAGGGTTTGTTTGTGGGGCTCAGACCCATTTGAGGAAGACCTGCGTGTGCACCCGCCACAAAGCAAAAGCAAGACTGCAGCAATTACAGATCTTTCAGTCCTGTGTGCTTCGTGTGTATACCCAAACTTGCTTCACGGCGAGTGTGTGCAATTCCCCCCAACCGCCTCTGCACTGCACTCAGAAAGTACTCATGCGCAGACGTCTTGTTGGCAACCAGATCAGCACCTTGTTTGACGGGCCTTGGTTTCCCATCTGACATGACGTCATGAGCATGTGCGTCTGTGACCGTGTGTTTGCGTGCGTCGCTTTGTGTGCCCTGCCTTGCCTGTTCATGCTACACTGTGGCCGTGCAGGCACACCCTGCTTGCTCATGCCATGGGTCTTTGTGCCCTCTGCCCTGTGCCGTGTCCCCAATGCCATGTGCTTTGTTCCCCCGGTGCAATGCCCATGTTTCTTTCATTAAATCACGCTCGGTGCTGGTTAAGCGTTCTGGTTCTGCGCAAGCTTGATTAAACTATTGAGCGACTCTGCGTGTGCCTATTCGTCTATGACTCGTTATTGCATGTGCCTGTGCCCTGTGTCATGTGCCTGTGTCCTGTGCCACGTGCCTGTGGCCTCTGCCCTGTGCCGGGTGCCGTATGTGGGCTATGCCATGTGCCTGTGCAATGCCTTGCGCCCCATGTGCGTGATACATGGGCACTATGCCATTGTGTGTGTCCTCTGCCATGTGCTCATACCCTATGCCTTGTGCCCCACGCACGCTATGTCATTCGTAACATGTGCCATATGCCCTGTGCTATCGATCTTGTGAACAGCAGTGCCCCATGAAACAGACAGAGGACCTCATTGGCAAACATGACGTAGCCGACCCCCGTGCACACTTCCTTCTGGTTGCGTATGATAGAGCAATCGACCACAGGGCCAAACGCCTCGAAATGCTGCTTGAACTGCGCCACGCTGCACACCGGCGGCAGGCCCTGCACCCAGAGCTTCAGGGCCAATGGGTCCTTTGAGGTCTCGTCCTCTTTCGTGGCGGAAGATAGTTTCCGCGGCTGAAGCACAAAGGCGCGTGAACTTGCACCGATGCATCCACCAGAACTCCGTCCCCCTCCCTCCAGTCCTACACCTACACATCGCTGGTGCATCGGTGTCATGGTGGAGCCCGGAGAGCACTCCGTCGCTTTTGTCCGAACAACAGATTTCTGCTCTCCAGGTCCGCCTCCTCCTCTCCTCCTCCTCTCTTTCCCTCGCTCTCTCCCCCCCCCCCCCGCATCCCCTCACCCCCCACCCCCACCCTCTCCCTCCCTCTCCCTCTCCCTCCCTCCCTCTCTCTCTCTCTCTCTCTCTCTCTCTCTCTCTCTCTCTCTCTCTCTCTCTCTCTCTCTCTCTCTCTCTCTCTCTCTCTCCTCCCTCTCTCTCTCTCCCCCTATCTCTCTCCCTCTCCCTCTCCCTCTCCCTCTCCCTCTCCCTCTCCCTCTCCATCTCCCTCTCCCTCTCCCTCTCCCACTCCTCCTCCTCCTCCTCCTCTCCTCTCCTCCTCCTCCTCCCCCCTCTCCCTCTCCCTCGCCCTCTCCCTCTCCCTCCCTCTCTCCCTCTCTCTCTCTGTCTGTCTGTCTGTCTGTCAGCCTGTCTGTCTGTCTCTCCCCGGCTTGTTTGGGCGCCTAACGCACTTGACCTGCCCCCCATTCGCCGCGGAAAGTGTGGACCTTGCCAAACGCAAAGCAGTATGTATTAGTGAAACGTATGCTCCTTCTCGTTCCTGGCGGGCTTGTTCCAAAAACGTGCTACAGAGGCGCCCCGCGGAAGACGAAGGCACAGGCACAGGCGCAGGCACGAGCACTGGCCAACACCTTCGGCTGGGAAAGCTTGCGCGGCTTTGCATCGGATGCGTCTGCGTCACGACTGCGTTTGGACCCTGCGCTGCCGGCGCCAGTGCTACCGGAAGAAGATGGGGCACTGGTCGGCTCAGATGGAGGAGGTGGAGGCGGAGGGGCTGTACTTGAGGGTGTCGGTGTCGCGGCTGGGGTCGTGGCTCCGGTCTGCCATGAACCGGCCGCATACTGCCAAGAGAAGATTGATTCGACATCACACGATTGCACACGGGATATGTGCTCTACTGACCTCGGGGGCCCAGACCCCCAACTTTCCTGTGAACGGACGGCGTCGTCCTTCGTCCGCCCAGTCCTTCGCCAAACGTCCTGCTCAGGATCTGCCTGTCATGAGGTCAGGAGTGGTGAAATTTACCGTCTCAGCATGCCCTTTTGGATCTATTGCGCGGGAACGCATGTTTTGGGTTTGCCTTGCATCAGTGCCGCCATGAGGGGAGAGAGATTGCTGGCGGGGTAACAACTTCAACCGAAAGTTCCGGCAACCCGGATTCGAACCAGGGACCCTGTGATTTCCGCAACTCTACAGTCACATGCTCTAACCAACTGAGCTATCGCCGGTCTGTTGTGCTGTCCCTCACCTTAAGTCAAGAATTGTTGCAAAACCGGGACCTCACCAAATGCGGAACAACGCAAATACCCACCAATCTGCTGTACCTGCGCAAAATAATCCCCCAGAAGTTTCTGCTCGTTGGTGGTAAGAGGCACCGAGAGGTCGCCGGTATCGCCCAGTTGTGTGAGGCTCGCCTCCAATTCAATGCAGAGACGTACCCCTGCAATACACGTGCAGTGGACAACAGGCACATGGGTCCCAATATCCTATTGGACATCCTCTCCGAGCTGCCCTGCAGCCTCCCTGGTCCTCCCGCATCGTACCGAGGTCACCACCATTTCTGAGGGCAGTGGCCGGAGGGTGGACAAAAGAGGAAGGCAGGGGCGGCCCCAGACATACAAGGTCTGCCCCGCAAACTGGCGTATGTCTCGGCACTGACGGTAAATGGCATCAACTGGCACTTACCTCGGCATTGCAACCCCCTGCCCCATCCGCATTTTCTTTCGTCCCCCTGTTTCTGGACGACTGGAGACCTCAACAGCTCCCACGCCCTTTTTGGTTTTCTGGGTTGAGAATTCTTGACTTGACCAAACCAGGCCTCTGGCCTTACTCACTCGTGGAACTGATGGGAACTGGGGGAGGAGGAGGGGGTACAACTTCAACCAAAAAAAGCTTCCTGAAGGCGCAGGTGGGCCCTTGGGTAGACGTCCTGTTTAACACATTCACCTGCCAAAAGCTACTGGATTGCACCGACTCAAAGGCGCATACCTTCAAAGAAGAGTGGCAAGAAACCAGAAATGGGAAGGGGGATGGGGGCAAATCGCACTGCATCGTTGACAGTTCCCTGTCCCCAGAGCTTCCGTGTCCCACACGCCACCTCTTCGTTCGCATTCCAAAGCCTTTGCTAAAGACTCTACATTCGCTCGGGGCGTCCCGGATTTGGGACATCGTTGGCACGCAGATGACGCCTTGTACCACAGGGGGAAACGGGAATCCACTGGATCCAGCCCCTTGCGACGCGTCATCTATGTAGCGGATGTCATGCACAACATGACATCATGTACCTGGACTATTCGCATTGTCAGTTCCGTCAATCCACCATTAAACATGGAAATTGCCAGCTGCACAACATCATCCACCTCCTTGCTTCATATTGTTGTTCATGAGCACCACCCTCACCCGGATGGCTCGGGTTAGCAACCACCCACCGAGGTCCTCCTTGCCTGCTGCTATGGCGGCCCCGGAAGTGGCGAGCCCTTCCATCGAGTCAACGAGGCCGTGTGCCCACGACCACACTCCATCTAGTGCCGTCTTGTCCTTCTTCCCCTCGCACGCATGAACCCCACGATCATTCTGGCCAATTGTTCCGGCCATTGCGTGCTGGCTGGCCGGAACGGGAAAAGTTTGAGGCCGTTTTGCCCCAAACCGGCCACCCCAGGTGAAAACATGTCGTTCGCGTGGGTTGGGGATGCCTCCTGGCATATTTGAAACAATGTGAGGAGGTGTCTAGGCTGAAAACCAACAATATTGGTCAAAACCGCTTTTTCACCGGAACACCACTGGGACGTTACTATAACGACTTCCCGGAACAACCGCCCTACGACCCAACCAAAAGGGGGGCCTCACCCAGGGCACACACAGTAGGGCACGGGGCACACACAGTGGGGCACAGGGCACACACAGTAGGGCACAGGGCACACACAGTAGGGCACAGGGCACACAGTAGGGCACGGAGGGGATAGGGTGCAACAGCAGCACAAACGCAGTTGCATACCACGGTCTTCGGAAATTTCTTCCACAAGGACAGTGGGGGGCACAAACGCCGGCATTGCCCGGAAGGACAGGGACCCCACGCACTCCCATGCCACGTGGATGTAGGCCCCGTGGGCGGGCCCAGAAAGCTGTGCCTGCACACCGAGAGAGGAAGGGCGTTGTTGGAACAGCACTGGTCGTCCTCCCGCGTCTCTCCGTCAGAGGCATCCCCCAGGCACGCACAGTCGTGTTCGCTTGTCCACAGGCGGCTTGGCACCACCACGGCTCTGTTGGTGACTGTGGGGCCTGGCCCTCTCCGCACCATGTCCACCACTTTTCGCCTGGGCACTGTTCTGGTGGTGGCTCAAGCCGGCCGCGGGTGTGGAATCCGCTCACAGACAGGGGGCCGAGACCGGATTCTCGTGGTGGTGCACACTGGAGAATACCTTCGTCCTTGTCCCCCGATTCCCGCTTCAATCCCCTGCCACCCATACCACCCATCCCGCCAGCGGTCGTATGGCTTCCATCCGGTTCATGGACTGCGGTATTTGGCGACCATGGCAGGGGATGGAGCATTGTCTCCACGATTGCTTAGCATTCCCAATTACTTGGACCAAGACATGCGAGGCCCGCGGTGGCACATGAGCGGAAGAGGACCTAAAACGACTCCGATTCACTGCAAAATGCCTCGTGTGCCTACCGCGTGGTCCCAGTGAGGCCCCACAAAAATGCGGTATATTGGGGAAAAGAGCCTGTCAAATCCTTGAGCATAGTGCCTCTTAGAGGGGCGGATCCCTGATCCTCCACTCCCGGGGCACAAAGTGTGCAGTGTTTGGAAGACAAGACACATGTTCACGAAAGTACTTCCGAAAGGGCATTCAACTCAGTGGCAAAAACGGAGCGCCACGAGTGCTCAAAAGGGTGTTGCTCCAGGTCATGCGACGGCAACCGGCACTACAGAATTCCGAATCAGAATGGTCATTATAACGGTTAGGCCCCATGGACAATCGCTTGCTTTGCTTGCACTGGCAGCCGTGCTTGCGGCCATGCTTTGTGAGCCCGATTTGAATCAGACTCATGGCCAAACCAAAAAATTTCGGTTGACACACATCACACATCACACATCACACATCACACATCACACATCACGCAGGAGGAGGAGCGGATGCAGCTGACCTTCGCCCCCACTCGACATCCCCATGCCGTCCGATGGCCCACACCAGCAGGATAGTACATGCCGGTGTGGTGACCCTGAGGGAGCACCATGGCGGCGCCTCTCTCCCAATAGTCTCGTTCCCTGGAACCTGGTCCGTCACCTCTAGCCTTGGTACCATACTACGGCTGTGTGCTTTTGACACATTCGTGGCGTGACACATTCGTGGCGAGAATCAGTGGCGGATTCCTCCCTCCAGCCCCCCCCCCTGTGTGACATTCCGTCTGGTTGTTGCTCCTTTATGGGGCCCTGGACAGTCACCCGTTCTTCCCTTCACATGTTGCGTCGGGTTGCTGCTTTCTGCCGGCCGCTGCGGCCGGTTCTCTTGCTGGTGTCGTTTCCGCGTTCGCGGAGCCCAGTAGTTGGTGTGTTGGGGCTGTGCTGAGTGTGGCATGGTGTGCCGTTTGCGCGTCAGTGGCGCCCAATAGTTGGCGTATTGAGGATGTGCTGGTTGTTGCCGGGGTTGTTTGACTGACCCCCCCCCCCCCGAGTGACGACCGCACAAGGCCGCTGAGATCTGCCAGTAACTCCGCTCGGCAGCACAACTGCCTCCAAATGTCAAAAGTCACCCCCGCCTATGCGCGACAGTGACTGGGTCTGTTTGACGTCGCATCAATTGTGTACTCTCGGTGAAGCGGTGGAACAGTCAATGAGGCCCTTGACGGGCACCCCTGGCTGGCGGGAGGAAATACCACGTGCGATATCTCTCGCATCCCGGGGGCAGTCAGGACATTACGATGGAGGAGGGGCTGACCTTTCCGGCCATGGTCCCGTATCCCTGGAAATGCTGCGTGCCGATGATGCTGAAAATTAGGACAATCTTCTGCTGCGTGTCAAATGCGTTGTTGAGCAAACTACACAGAAAAGGTCGCGGCAGAAGCGGCATGGCAAATGGTAGAATAGAAGTGTGACAGGAGCCCGTACTCTGCAGTGTTTTGTGTGCCCCAACGGCCTGTTCACCAACTCCACATGCAGTGCTCTCGCTTGAGCACCAGACTGTGTTTTCCCGAACTCGCTTGTGGACTACCCCCCCTCTCCGCAGATACATTTTTCACATCCTCAACCACCAAGCGGCATTTTGACATCTCCAGCGCGTTCTGCAATGATGGAAAACAGATGCTGTAGTGCCATAGAATATGGGCAAAGAACGCACTTGAAGAATCAGCACACCCTTCGCGGGTCGACTGCAAACCACGACCCCGTTTTGATTCAAAACTCGTTGCGGCCCCCTTGTCTGGTAGCAGCCTTGCCTAAGGTATGGACTAAGTGCCTCTGTGTCTTCCGAATTCGGGCAAGGAAACGAATGCCGGCATGCAAGGCATGGCATACCTGCATCCCGCTGCATCGCAATAGGCTGCATCCCTACGCAGCGCATGGTTGACATCGCTGCAGGTGACGGATGATGTCTGCAATTGCACGATGAAATGCCGTATCTTTGGAGCTGAAGTTCTGTTGGCAGGTGCTGGTGGCTTCTGTGACACGGAGAGGGTGCATTTCACTGCAAAGCATCTGCAATGTTTACAGTTCAAGTTTTGGTGCATGTGTTGCGGCAATGGCCGTGAGGTATGCACACCCACAGAGAGGCACAGCCCCACCTTCAGGTATTCGGACGGTGCGTGTTGCGCCAACACAGGAAAGATTACAAATCCTGGTATACACTGGTGCACTGGGAGGGATCGGTACAGAGGGCGTTTGCGCACAGCGCACGCATGGCACCTGTGATTGGAGTGAGTTTACCTGGACCAACTTCGATATGCCCCACCACCAAAACACGGTCAAATCCCAATTTGCTCCGGCGCATGCACCCCCGGTATCTTGGACAAGCCATACTTTGCGTGGGGTGGTTGAAACATGGACAAGCACAATACAGCTGCAACTGTGCACAACAGCATGCATGGTGTCGCATCCCCCAAACCCGGAAGAGGAGGATGGTGTGGGATACGATGGCGGTGGAGATGGGCTACAAATGGAACTTCATGCACTTCAAAAAGGCATGGAGGTGCTCCACCAAATGCGTGTATCCAGTGACCACAACTCAGAACCACACTCTGATGGGTCCTTGGTGGCGGCAGGCAATCATTCCCCATTCGCACATGTGGAGACCACGTGTCTACCGAAAACAAATAAGAACGTCCCGTGGCATAGTCAAATGCTGGCCACACGCAAGCCACCGGAATTAGCAAGCGTCTGAGAATGCATGTCAACTGAGAAACTTTCCTCACATCACTCCAACGCCCTCGAGCAGAGCCCTCCACAACTTGGACCAAGCACCCTGAACCGTCATCATCATCGGCTTCACAGCCGTAGCCCCCTGCGCACTTCTGAGCCAGCGCAGCCATACCGGTCCGTGCGCTCCACCGAGCCCTGGGGCGTACGCAGCGCCGCTTGCGTCGACGGGAGGATTTGGAGGAGGGGGCTGCGTGCCCTGCGGTGGGGCGCGGCGTGGCAGGGGCAAAGAGGGTCCAGAGCTGACGCTGGACGCCACGCCCGGTGCCGTGCCATACGTCTGGCCCGAGCTGCTCTGGGCCGTGCCAAGCCGGGCGGCGTGGCCCGCGGGGGCTGGGGGCGGAGGGGGGCCTTGGGAGGACGCTTGCACCGCCGGCGATGGCGGTGTCGGGGGCACTGCAGCGGCGGATTGGGGTACAGGCACCGCGTCGTGGGTGGCGGCCGGGGCTGGTGGGGCAGAGGCCGCACGTCGGAGGGCCGCAAGCTTGTCCTCCATCAGCGCCAACTGCGACTCCAACGCTGCGACTTGTTGGCTCTCCTGCGCAATCTCGTCCCTGCAACGAACACCGCAGCGATGCAGGAAAGGGCGCGCTTGAGCCCCTCCTCCGCCGCCCGCCGGGCGGTCGTTGGGTGGAACGCATCTGCGCCGGAGGTGCTGTGCCAGCGGCCGGCTGCTGCGTCGTATTGATGTTCGCACACCGGCCACGCTATACCCCCCCCCCCCCCAAGTAGTGCGGATGCCTCCTTGTCATACCAGAAGGTTCAAGGGCGAGAGGCCAATAGGCGTCGCCACAGGGTAACAGAGCCAACCACCAAGGCCTTGTGCAACCCCCGCCAACACACACACACACACACAAACACACACACACACACACACACCCCACCCCCACCCCCACCCCCATCCCCACCCCCACCCACACGCACACACACACACACACACACACACAAACACACCGCACGCCATGCGCTGGAGGGGGGGGGGGGGGGGAGCCAGTGTACACAACCCCCGCAACGCAAACACGCCTTTTGTTCAGGACAGAAAGAGCCAGTGGCCGAAGGACACATCGGCGGTTGGGGATGCCACCGAGTGCCGTCCTCTCGGTGTACTGCGGTGGAGTCGCGCGCACAATGGACCACCGCCATCGGCGGGCGGGCCAATGATTTGGTCGCGACGGTGCGGTCATGAACGCACCCACGAAGGATTTTGGAGGGTCCCTGGCGGCGGACGGGACGGTTGGCCTCACGCGGGGCAGTGTACCGTCACTTCCCCCGGGTCCAGCCGCCGTGGCCGGACGGGGCGGAGCACGAGAAACCCCAAAGGGGGTCTGGGACCCACTGCGTCCCCTGTGACGGGGCTACACGCGCACCGGCCGGGCGCACTCTGTGCGCGGGTTCGGACGAGAACAGCGAACTTCGGTGGCAGGACCTCAGCTGCTTTTTCAAAGCTTCCTGCGTGATCTCGCGGACATCGTCCGTGGCCCCCGCCCACATCTCCATGACGTCCTTGAAGCGCTCTTCGTATTGGAATTGCAGCTGCGCCTTCGTCTGCAGGGGCACGCACATGTGATGTGCAGCTGCAATGGGGGGGGGGGCAGGCCAGGCAGAGGCGGTGTGCAAGACGCTCTGTGGAGCGGGAGGCAATCCAAACGGGGGCAAAGGGAAGCTCGTAGACACGCCCGGTAGAACTATGAGCACCAGTCAAATCAGGTGAGACACGTGCGGCTGCCAGACAAACGGTGCGGACGGTACCTCCGGACTGACGATCGTTTCATAAAACCGTCCATCAAAGAGCTCCTCAAAGAGCTTCAGGAACCGGTTCTCAGGAGCACAACTGGGGCACATGGCGTTCTGCGTCAGGCACCCTCCGGAGTGCCCGCACTCAAGGGGCACGGGGGGCCGCATGCAGTGGCCGGGCAGGGCTGTCACCCATCATTCGTAGGGGCAATGAGAGGAAAGAGGCGTGTGGGGGGGGGGGGGGTCGGAGCAACAACCGAGGGGCAGTCCCGACAGAGGGGCAGTGGGAAAGCCC
Organism: Eutreptiella sp. 'Long Island Sound 2002'; assembly: GCA_964036045.1. Taxonomy (NCBI): domain Eukaryota; phylum Euglenozoa; class Euglenophyceae; order Eutreptiales; family Eutreptiaceae; genus Eutreptiella; species Eutreptiella sp. 'Long Island Sound 2002'. The sequence goes on along the minus strand of OZ038385.1, from coordinate 62,873,737 downwards.
CCGGGCCGGCGTGGCAGCAGGAGATCATGTGTTGCACGCAAAAAGCTGCACGGCGCACGCACGTCGCTGGGGGGACAGGGGCCATGGTTCACAAGGACTTGTCTTGGGGCACAGTACGCCACCCAAAGTTGCGGCCTTCTTCAAACCCGTGGACGTGCAACAGACCGCCAACTGCGGCTTGTATGAAAAGGGCACCAATGCTACCAAGGGGACCAAAGGCTGTGCTCCTGCGAGAAGGGGGGGGGTGCAGTTTTGCGGGTCGGAGGGGAATGTCTGTCCCCCGACGCACACTTGCAAAGGGCGAGGGGGGCATGGGGGGTCTACAGTCCAGTTCTAGACACCAACCCCCGGCATGGGCGGGGGGGTCCGGGAGGGGGGGGGGAGGTCGAAAATTTGTCTCCATTTTGGGGGCATTTTTGAATTTCCCATTTCATTCTGAGCATTTTGAATATATATACACAAAGGGGTGAAATTTGGTTTTACCACTCACAACAAATGAAAAGCACTACCATTTTCCAACAGATGTACCTGTGAATCAGCAAAGCCTTCCCAGCCAGCAAAACAAGACATGTGGCATGGCGTTCCCTAACTCATTGTGAGCATTTTGAATGTAAACAAGTGGGGGGAAATCAAGTGTTTTGCAAATTCTCTAGGCTCAAAAAAAGTTTCCAGGCGCCGCTAGCGCCCAAGTTGCCAGTTCTGACCAGGTGCTGACTAGTATGGGTTGGGGGGTCCAGAGGGGGTGGGTGGGGGGGGGGGGGGAGGGTTGGTGTCAGGCCTCACAGGTTAGCGCCCCCCCGGGAGGAGGGCTTCACCATAAATGAGCAGGTTTGCCGGTCATACCCGCTTGACGCACTTTCGAGGGGGTTGAGGCGCTCCGTGCAGGGCTTACCCCGAATGACAAATGCTGGGATCTCTGATACACGGGTGACTGCCACGAAACGTGCAGCAAACAATGACGGAGGTCCACGCGGAGGGCCTCCACAGGCCTCCGTACAAGTGCCATCGGTGACCCCCTGTGTGACATTCCGTCTGGTTGTTGCTCCTTTACGGGACCCTGGACACTCACCCGTTCTTCCCTTCACATGTTGCGTCGGGTCGCTGCTTTCTGTCGGCTGCTGCAGCCGGTGCTTTTGCTGGTGTCATTTCCGCGTTCGTGGAGCCCAGTATTTGGTGTGTTGGGGCTGTGCTGAATGTGGCATGGTGTGCCGTTTGCGCGTCAGTGGCGCCCAATAGTTGGTGTATTGAGGATGTGCTGGTTGTTGCTGGGGTCGTTTGACTGTTTTTGCTGTCCACACACCTTTGTCCACAGGCCGTCTGTAGCCTGCCTCGCTGTGTTTCTGTGAGGCCCAGGTGCCCTGTTCCTCCACGCCATGTCCGGGCCGTCCACCACATGTCCTTTTCCCCCTCACGGCTGGTCTGCCCCTGATGGGCTCCCGCTCCTGTTGCGCAAACAGCCCATCTGGGCTGCGGGAGACACCCCCCACCTGATGCCGGTTGAGCAGGGGTTGCCCTGGCACCCGGTAGCGACGGGGTTGGCTGGCCAAGCCATTCCCTTTGTTGTTGCTGCCTCCCATGCGCACGCTCCACCATCCGCTCCATTCTGGTTCCCTGTTCCCGCTGTCCTGGTTGCCTCCCCTGCCTTGCTGTGCCCCGCCTCCTTGTCTGCTGTGCCCGCCCTTGTCCCTCTTCGTGTGGCTCCCGCGTTCTGTGTGTCTGTGTTGCTCCTCCACCTGTCTGGTGGCGTTCTCGGGTGCCCATGTCGCGCACCCCCTCCTGTCCCACCCGCCTGCCCCTCTGTACGAGGATTTCACATCTCCGTACGACGTGGATTGTCCCGTGCGCAGTTGGCTGGTCACGGCCCTGTTGCCACCCCCGTGGTGGGCACCTCCCGGCGCGCGGGGCGCAGCCCCCGCCCTTGTGGAGTACGTGGGCACCTTGTAGGGGGAGGGGGGGGGGTGTTTGCTGGTGGCTCGCTCGGCGTGCGCTGCAGTGCTTGCACCTCATGGTTCCCTTGTGTCTTGTTGTGTGTCCTGTTGGGGCTCATCTCACTGCCGTGTGTGGGACGGCCCTGTGCCCAGTTGTTTTGCTGCTTGTGTTCCTCCCAGTTTCGGGCTCTTTCTTTTTCTGCTGGCATGCTCACTCCTTTTGGTGTGCGGCGCCGGGGGGGGGGGGTAGCATGTCGCTCCCTGCATCCCATTGTGGCTGTCGGGTTGTCCCACTCGCAGTTGGGTGGTGCCAGGGGCACCGGGCACTTTTGCACACGTCTCCAAATCTACAAACTGACCTGTCACTGGTGTTTGTTGGGGTTGTTCTGGGGTGAATGGGTTGTGTTGTTGCTCTTTTGCTTTCTGGGCTGCTGAGGGGCTCCCCGTTTGAGGACTTCACTCCGGGCTGTGCATGCCTCGGAGCTAGGGACTCGTGTGAGTCCACCCTCTGGTTGGTCGTGTGCAGTGACCACCAATGGTTTGGACGCTGTGTCTCATAAGCGTGCCCAAGGCCCCTGCACTAGGCCCTGGTGACAGAACTTAGCTACTCGCGGGCAGTACATGTTTTAGGTCGTTGCCCAATGGACAACCGCGTAGCCGGCTGCCAACCCCCCGCAGGGGCGACCCCCTTACTTAGGTTTGGGTTGCCTTCCCCTCCCAGTGTGGTCGGGATGGTGATGGCTCCCGGGAGTGCATCAGGGAAGCATCCCTTCTATGTTGTGTGGAAGTGTGGCCTTGGTTGTTGCGTGTGTGGTGGGCGCCGTGTTGGTGCCCCCCCCCCCCCCCCCCCGATCGTTGGGCCAAGAACGGGGAACGCTGGACAAACCGCTGGTGCCAAATGCCAGAAAATGTCTTAAAACGCACCGCCAGGACCGTTTCGCCCGAAGCTGCGGCGTGTGTCGTTCTGAGCAGCCACTGTGCCATCGGTTGTTGGTGAAGTGCCCCCTGCCGTATGCACAGCGCTCACTGCCGTTGGTGGATGGCCCAATGGGGGCCGTCCCCATTGGGCGGGGCTGCACGTGTGGATGGAACCCCTGGGCACAGTGATTGAGGGCGCCGAAGGAACTCCACAACAGAGCCATCCTTGGGATAAGCAACGCCAACAACAGCCCCAAAATTCAGGCACTTGTCCGGAATGCAACTGATTACCCTCCCCCCCCCCCCCAGACCTGCCACCTTCACCCCCACCAATCCACAAGTGGAGGATCCCCTCCTCAAAATGTGAACCAGTACGTACACCCGGATCTACCAACCGGCATACTCGCTCAGTCTTTATGGCAGCCCCCCCCCCCCCCCGGAGCGACGCCATTCAAACGACGGGCACTACGCGAGATGCTACGCACTTTCTGCATGTTTAATGGGAACATGCCCGGCTTCCGTTCCTCTCTACCAAATCCTGCCCCGTGCCCTTGCCTCCCCCTTCACCCCCCCCCCCCCCCCCGCGGCAGGCGGGTGTTCGAATCACGGATTGCACTCGCAGGCCCCTGAATGTGCCACGAGTGCGACGACACCAAGCCCCTGCGGCCAGAGTCGCTCAACGGACAGAGTAGCGGCGTTCTGCGTTCCAAACGGCAGGCAACAGATGTGGGGGCAGCAGGCAAGGCAGGGGACCTTCTGCAGCTCCAAATTCTGTGCCGCTCCTTTCTCGGCCAAAGCCGCTTGCACGATCTTGAGTTGCTGGCCCCACGACTGCAGAGCGGTGCAGGGGCTACGGCGATGCGCACGTGTTGTGCTTCGGGATGGCGACAAGGCAATGCGCAGTGCCTGTGCCCAAGGGATCGATGTGCAACCGCGTGCCGAAGGGAAGGGCACGTGATGAGTGTGTGTCGTACAATACCCCGATGTACCGGCCCATTGACCAGGGCCTCAAAAGGTCAGCCGCGGATCGACATGTCGCTCCAGCCGCGTCTGTCTTCCCATGACCTTCATCGCCGCATCAGCTCACCGCCTGACAGTCCGCGCAGTGCTCTGCCGCAGGAGCGCTCCTCGTCCCCGCCTTCCCAGAATGGGGTCAGACGGCGTTACCATTGGCCGTGTTCTTGATCCCTGGACCCCATGGCATGGGGGGGTACGACTGCGTGCCTCACTTGAAGCTGCGTTGTGGACTTGCCTGGACAGGGAGGGCGTGGCGCCTCTAGCGCCTTGTGGACAGGGGGGTGTCCCATACAGCGGGGGGGGGGAGGAGGAGGAGGGGACTAGCTTGTGGTGTTATCCCACCGTGGCTACAGGGGAGGCGGGCACGAAAGTGGGAGACCCTTTGTGTCTCCTCTGCACAGCTTAGTTCTCATCGCGCTGCACCTGGACATACCCTCAGGCCGGGGGGGGGCATGCCCCGCACTGCTCATTAGGAACTCCCTAGCCTACAGGTATGGGCATCTACGGCTGGGACATAGGACTCCCATCCTGCGCCAGGTGCCCTACACTGGTTGAGACACCACGATCATCCTGTACTACCAGCTTTAAGATTCTTAGCTTTATCCCACGCTCCTAATTTAGGACGGTGGACGGTTCTATGCTACTCAGCCAAGATCCATGCTTCAGTCGCTGCTTATACCATGAGTGAATCTCTATGCACGTGTCACACATTTGCCAGCAGTGTACCTATTACGCCCTCACAACGTTTCTACTTGGCTGTTGGCATTGGAATCTAGTGGCATTAGAACCCCCCCCCCAAAAAAAGGTGGTACCCAAGTATTGGGGGGGGGATCCCCACCCCCCCCCCCCCAGAAGTGGTACCCAAGTAGTTGGGGGGGGCGGTGGATGGCTCAAAATCGAAAAATTCGTTGGGGGATCATTTCGTCTCGCAAACTAATGCTCTCACAAGGGGTTAGACATCCAATATCATGCCTTGGGGTATGCTACGCGAACGACCACCCAAAAAGGCGGTGTATGGCGTCCGTGCCTATGCTTGATCCGACAACCCCCCCCTCCCTTGCGCAAGCACCAGCAAAGTCAGGTAAACGTCGGTCACACCGGGTCCTTGTGCTTGGACAAGGCAGTGCTTCTGTGTGACGCGCGGTACCAAAAGAACGAATGTCACCGAAAACCTGCCCATACCTCACCCTAAGCACAATTGTGGTAACAGGGCACTACAACACAATGTGCAGCATGTTTCAGCCAGTTCTGGAGGTCTTCACTGCCCATCAGGGGCATCGGGAGCTGTGGATAGTAGTGGCAAGCGCGTGCTCACCGGTGGACCGGATGTACGTGACAACCAAGCCAGGAGTAACGACATTAGTCATGGCTGAAAATCACATCAAAACAAACAGCAGTGGTTTGCAGTACCAAGCATAATGTTGTTATGAGCAGGAGAACTCATCCCAAACATGACACAGCCCCTTTTTCCCTGTACAATCGGCACAAAATCACGTTCTGCTAAGTTTCTGACCATAAAAATTGTAGTCAGAAATGGTCACACAGGGTCCAGGTGCTTACACAAGGCGGTGCTTCCGCAAAAGGGGGGGGGGGGCTTCTTCAAGGTGGTTTTCTTCGGCGCCTCTGGCGCGGTGGACTTTTTGAGCAAGTGAAGCCCCCAGCCCCCCCCAGGGGACTGTGCAACGGGGGGGGGAGGGGGGACTATCCAAGGGGGTCCGGGGGGGGGGGGGGTTAATGTTGCTCTGGAGAGGTTGGAGATTGTACACACCGATTCTGGATCAAAGCTGCTTTGCGCAGCCGTGATTTCATCGCCTTGCTCCGGTGCTGAATTCTGCAGGCTGTACCCTGCGCCACTGTGCCACGGCCCTCCGGGACTGGGAAGCATCGCTGCGATTGAGAGAGCATGAGGGTTGGCTTGGGGACTGGGACGAGGGCTAGATGCACGCAAACCGTGGGCACAGGACCAGGCAAACGGTGCCACAGGGGTTGGGTTGCGGGGTGTGGGGCAGCTTGTACCCTTGTCAGTTTCCCCCTCTTGCGAGAACAACGGTAAAAGCACTGCAAATGACTGATGCAGAACCTCCTATTGTTCCAAGAATGGTGTTGTTTGTGGCACCTCCAAAAGACACCAGCAGCAAAGGAATGCATCGTAGAGGCCCAGACAGTTGCATCACAGTCACACGCCGAAGGGAGGGGCAAAAGGTGGCGGGACAGTAATCAGCATTCCTGGACCCCCCCTGTCCAAACAAACGCTGAAAATTCCAAAATTGCGGAAACAACGGCAGGTGTTGTTTAGACATGGGCGTTGTTTGCGCGCGCTGTGAGAAGACACAACAAGCACAGCGAGCAAGGCAAAGCGTCATGGAGGTACAGACTACCATGTCTGTGTAGGCACATTGAAATCTATTTCCAAGGCAGGCCCTGAGGGAGACAGCGACTGCACAGGGCGTTGGCTAGCGCTTAGAACACACGTTGGCCCGGGGCTTTGGCTAGCCTGCAAAAATCACTATGGCAATTGCTGTACCACCAGTACAAATCATGAGACCCTCTCTGCAAATGAAGCAAGGAGCAAAATGGGGCAGGGTAATACAACAGAGAGACAACAAGGGGTGGGCAGAAACCAGCATCCCCGAAATACCATCCAAAACTCCCAAATCACAGAAAAAACTTGACCTTTGTGGGCAATGCAAAACAACGGCACCTGTTGTTTGGATAAGGGTGTTGTCTGGACATGAGGGGTGGGGTAGGGGGGGGGGTTCCATCCCCAGCCCCAAATCACAGGAACAACTTTGTCTTCACAGATAACCAGCAAAAGGAATCGACAAATTCCATGTTTCCAAAAGTTGCCGAAACAAATTCATACGTTGCAGTTGTTGAGGCATTCTGCTGTTGGGCCTGCCTTGGGCCAAGAGCAACTGCACCGGGGCAGCCGCAGTTGGGCGCTCAGGGGCTCTGGGCACTCCAGTCTGTTGGGGTATGCCAACGGTGTCAAGCGTTGGTGCCAAACAACACGGCCCCAAGGGTAGGATGTGCAGTGTATGGGGGCCATATGAGTCATCCCAAGCAGGGGCACTTGCCCTGCATGAGCCCCACTGAAATAGCCTGTGCACAATTTAGACCATGCCATTGGGAAATGGCCTCGTAGTCCCCGTTGCATGAAAACAGTCCTCGAGGCAAAGGCACAAAACAACACAGCACAAAGATACAGTGCTCTTGCCGTAAAACTGCAGTCTAAGGATACTGCCTTGATGGCCATTAGCCAAAACTTGATGTGTAATTGTCCATCGTTGCCGCAAGGGCTGGTCAATGCAAGGCTCTGCACAAAACCCTTTGAAATCAATGGCTGCATGGGACCTGCCACGCTTTCATTTCCGCATAGAGCGCACACTGCGTCCAGTGGCGCCCCCCAGCTCAGTGGCCCTGGGCCGGCATTGCTTGGGAGTAGGCAAAGGGTAGTTTCTGCACAGCACCGCATGCACATAGCGCGCATTATTTCGGACCAAAGAACTAAATACCCAGAATATTTTGCAAAATCTGGGCGGTTTGTGAACTTTTTGTCCTGCCACCGTGTTTCCACCAGGCACTGCTGCTGCAAGGGGCTTCAATGGTCAGGTTGCAATATCTGCATTTGGCTCTGGCCGCGCCTGCTCCCCGCGACTTTCATCGCCTACTGTCCACGCTAGTCGCTTCTAGTGCTCTCAGGTCCACCGATGTGTTCTGGCCTGCCTCCCTCCCTGAGTGGCTTGGCCTGCGGCTGCTAGGACTCTACCGGGTCAGGCGTACATCCCGGTCAGAGGTCACTCCTGATTGGGGCGGGCTTTGGCTGGCCCCCCCATTGGGCCCACGCTGCTACGCTGCTGCAAGGGGGGGGGGGCGGGTAACCTGGGCAGGTCAGTGCTTGATGGATGCGTTGTGGGCGGGCAGTGGGTGGCGGGCAGGTGATCAAGGAAGAGGCATAATACCGACTCAGCGCCACTCGACTGCGTGTCCGCGGGGTCTACCGTAATGAACAACAACAGCCGCTCTGCATGCGGTTTACGTGGACACACATGCTTCTGTGGGACAGGGAGGGGCACACAGACGAAGATTTGTGGACGTAGTGCCAACTGCCCTCTGTAAATGCCGACCCTCCCCCGCCCTTGTCCGAGAAGTATATGCCCCAAGTTGATACGCCGCAAGAACGACGATGGTCATCGCCCTCCGCCATCTCCGCAAGAGACACTTCAGTGCACTTATCATTTCAAAGGTTCACGGCGCAGGCACTTTCTCACACATGTTCCATCGAAGGTGCCCCTGTAAATTGGTCCCTGTACCTTTTGCATATCATGCGTGGGAACACACATGTGGACCAGAATTGGGTGGGCGTCAAATTATGGCAATGCATGAGGCTTCATATACCTCTCGCCACAGCAGAGCGCTGAATGGGGTGCACAGCGAGGTATAGCATGCGCTGACGCAGGACATCCTCCGCACGAACAGTCACCCATACCTTCTGGATGCCTCACTACATTTGATACCGAATCCAAAATTAGGGGGTTTCTTGGCCCAGGGGGCGGGGGGTGGGGGGTGGGTGCCCTATTTGCATGCCTTCTGCTCCCTGTACCTGGCCATCGCCCTGTGGAGTTACCCACTGCTTTCTACACCTCCCCTGGAAGCATGCACATCACTTTTGTCTCATAGATTTTTCTGCTTTTACTTTTTGAGGTGTGTGCATCTGGTTCCATGTGCCTCTTGAATCTGTGTGTCAGAGATTGCAGTGGGCAAATCGCCATTTGATTGATGGCATGATGGTTGCTGCTGCTTTCTTCGTGAGAACTGTGCTGTCCAACAAAGCGATACAAACAACTGATAGGCATTAATCTGGAAATGGAGCTACAGGTTGATCACAGCATTGCCAGTGTGCCGTCAATCATGTGCATGGCTTGCAATTCCATGGACATGCCTTTGTTTCATTGTGCTCCACAAGAATTGTGCTGTACCAATTGATTGCTTAGACTTGCTTGGAGCTCTACAAGCATGACCAAAGCCAGGGAAACTGACAGCCAGATGGAGATCCCGTGCTCAGCACCCAAAACCTACATGTTCCGGCTGAGCACTAGGATCAACATTTTTTTCTGTGTTTCCGCCAGTCCAAAGTCCGGCCCCATGTGGGGAGCAGAATCATGGCAAAGCCAGTGTCTGTAATGGCTTGACATGCCGGTCTTTCTGGGGCGTTGACAAATAATCCCTCAGATTTCCGGTAGTGGTGCATTCAACCATCAGGGTATGCCTATTGGCCACGTGTCAGCATGTGATGCCGGATACATCATGACCCTTCTTCATTCCATGCATCGCATTCTCATTACCTCTACCTTTACTGCACGTGGTTGACAATGAAGGCTTAGACTGCAGTAGAAGGAGAACTTAGCGAAGGAGGCATTGTTGAGTGGCTGTTGACTTCCTTTGCCCTGTCCCTACACATACACACAACGAGTGATCCTCTTAGTTCTTCTGTGGCAAAACTAAAGTAACTTACATAACTCTAATTTTGGGACCCATAGAGATGGATAATCTGCTAACCGATACCTGCGCTCAGAGGCTGTGCTCTCATAAGTGCTTGGAAATTGTCCCCATGCCCTTGTGCTGGCGGGTCATGATCTTTATGTACAACTCTGTTTATCCCCAACTTCGTGTTGACGACAAGTGAAGAACGTACACCTACTTGTTTATCCTTTTTTTTTTTTTGACTGACTCCAGAAGTTCAAAGAGTACTCAAGATTGTGCTTGGAAAAGTGGGCGTCTCCAGCATATGATACAGTGGATCCCCGCAAAGCGGGGCACATGGCAAAGACCCAGAGTTCACATGCGTATACCAGAGGGCTCTCTGATGCGGTAGGCAAAACCACCACGCCATATGGCAAGCCTATAATGCACAAGATTTAAGGGGGCTAAGACATGCTGGATCACGTGTGTGCCATTCCCCACAGGTCCTCAAGAGTGACAAGCTTTCGTCGCTTTGTAGGGGCCATGTCCGGCGGCGGGCGTTGGCCCAGGATGCCGGGCCTTGTGCGGCAGCGGCGTTTAGGCAGAGGGGACTCTACCCGGTGGGCGGCGCGCTCAGATGCCCACAACTGGCTCATCACCTGAAAGAGTTGAACGTACACCTACTTGTTTATCCCTAGCTTGGTGTTGACGACAAGTGTAGGGCGTACACCTACTGCTACTGCGACTGGGTAGTAGGTGTAGGCAGCTAGACTTGGTTCGGGCCTTGACGAGGAGCGAAGGGATTGCACTTAGTGCCATGGAATCAAAGGCGATTTTGTCTGGCTCTCCAAAAAATCTTTTTTAGACCTTCATAAGCTGGCAACGCCCTCTTACCATATGTCCGGCTCTCCAAATTATGAAAGGCTTCTTCTTTGATTTGAACAATGAGATTTCCTCCTAGCCCCAAGCACCTGACAAGAGCGAGGCCCATTTCATACGTTTGTTTCCTTTCTCCAGGCCTATGTACAAACCATGAGTATGTTGCAGTCACCATTTCTTCCAAAGATACATCACCGGATCCGCGGAGGCTGCCCTGTTCTTCCAAACATAGCGTTTGAGGGATTCATTGGTTGTTGCCTGACTTCAAGGCAACACTAAGTTCACCCTCAATGTTGATCATAGTGCTTTGTTTGGTGTCAGATGTGTAGAGTAGAGGATGAGAGAGGGCACGTAGACAGGGGTGAAGACTGAGAGTGGAGATGAATAGATGGAGGGAGAGAGTGAGAATGACGGGATACCAAATGTTTGTAATCAAACCCCAATGCCACAATTGTCCAAACAAATGCGCAATGCGTGCCTTAGTGGGGACGGGTGCACGGTGTGTGCACGGTGCGTCCCGCTCCCCCCTATACCACCCATGTACATCATTGCACAACTGTTGCCGGGCCGTCAAAGTTCCATTCTTTCTTCCAATGAATGGCACAATGACATGAATCCGGCCTTTATAAGTGCCGTCATGGCCCCAAACCTCAAAATCAAAGAAATCACCGCGGGTACGAGATGGTCCCCAACAGAAAGGGGCCGGTCCATAGCCCCAACCGGAAAGGGGTCGGTCCATATCCCCAACCGGAAAGGGGCCATGCGAAAAGCGTGGATTAGGTGGGAGCGGGTGCACGCTGCGCACACGGTGTGCACCATTTGGGGCAATTACACAGCTTTCACCCCCCAAATTGGACCCTCACACAAAGGTACTAGACAGCAACATTGGCACCAAGAAAACAGCCAAGAAATGGGTATCACATCGGTTTCCTGCAGTCTGAATTTAATGTGGATTGTGCACATCAAAATGATTGATGTACAACAGCTTTTCATCAAGTTCCCGGGGGTGCCTTGTCAAGTTCAGATTTGGAAGACGCTGTGGGGGATGGGGATGGGCTCCGAATGTGGAACTCGAGGCGGTGGAGTGCAACAGTATCATGAATCACCGCCTTCCCACTAACCTCATATTGTATGCGTAGGTAATCGCCAGGATGGTGCAAGGGACTCAGAATTGTGGAAGGAACCCGCTCATTTGCACTGCTGCGGTTGTAGAAGACATGGGTACCGGCTCCAACCCAAGACAAAGACATTGTGTTGCTGAGCTACAGACCAAGGGATGGATAACATGTACAATGCAATCCTCGTAGCATGCAGGGTGCATTGGGGCACCAGCTCAGCAACACGGCACCTCACAGGGCAACAGCAAAGCAAAACAATGGGGGCAAGTAAATCATCCAAATAAAAACGATGCATGGTGCACGCACGGTGCGTGCCGCTCCCTAGGTCTCCATATCAAAAGTGGCCCCAAAAAATGCCTCTTGCACGGGCTGGCGCGCTGACGCTCCCCCTGATTGCACTTGTTGTCATAAAATACAATACTTCACGAAGGGTGTTGGGTAGTAATGACCGTGGCTTGAGTGACCGTGGCTCGGGGGTTTCATGGGCACGCTGGCAGCAAAGCGGGGCAATGTGACTGGTGCCACTTCAGGCGGCTCAGAGAGGGCAAGAGGACATGATGACCTTTGCACCGGAGTTGGGGTAGTTGGGCCCATTGTCGTCGAATGCCTTAATTCCAGGGTAGAGCCAAACATGCGGGTGCACCGGTGTGAGTGCTTTGGATGAGCATGCCCCATGTTCTGTGGGTTCCATGTGTATGTATGCGCGCATTGCCCATGCCTGTGATTGAGTTGGCCGCACAGGTCTCATATTCGGTGGCCAGTGCGAACCTGATCTACCAGCCTCAAATGAACATCGTACCAATGCCTCATCGCATTGCGTTGTGGGCGAAGAGGAGGAGTGTACAAGGCCTCAACGGGTGGTGCAGCGCCGGCAGTGGCACAGGGTCATGTGCGCCTCCATGCACTGCACAACTACCGCCTGATCCTGTCCCAGCTCCGCCAAACCTGACAAAATTGGACATCCCCACGCACTTGCAACCCCTGCCCCCCAACCCCCCAAACCCCCGACAAATATCGTCACTCAACGAAAGCAAAACAAAAGACAGGGCATCTACACGGTCCTGATTCAGCCTTTGTGGAACGTGCCCCCAGCTGTGGGAAGCACAAGCAACGACTCTGTTCCGTGGAGGCACATGCATCATATAAAGCAAGTGATAACAAACACAAAACAAAAAACAGCACCAGTGGCATTGCCATTGGGCACGTTTGGTGTGACAAAAATGGTCCATGCTCTCGTGCACACACAGCGGCATTGGGGTGTGTTAGCACTTGCCACGGAGGACTTGAGTGCATGAAACATTGTTCATGGGACGCATCAGCGCATCCATTTCACTGCATTTAGGTGCACATTCACACCCCTCCCCTCTCGCCTCTTCAAGCTATACATTCCTCGGCACAGTGCAATAGATGCCCCAGCACCACCAATGACGTGGGTGAACAATGGTTTGGGGGTCAATGGACGGTAAGTGGTGACCATGCAGACCCCCATTGGAAGCGGTTGGACGGAGGTGGGAGGAAATTTACCGACGGCGTTTGCAATTCATTTTGGACACCGGGGGATTGGGGGGCGTCACGGGTGACTGCAATCTATCTCGTCAGACATTTCGCATCTTTGCGCGGCTCCACTTGAATGGACCACGTCGAAGGCTACCTCGCGTGCATCGTCAAATGATAATATGATAGGGTCATCATATGATCCTCATGATAACGCCCTCTGTTGTTATTCCAGTTTCGAGGCCTACCATTCCTACGTGGAATGGGCTGAGGCATGGGACTCCAGTAAAATCACACCATGTGTGCCCCCAATCCATTGGGTACCATACAGGCATTATCCTCAAGTGCTGACTCTGCACTTGTATGTGAAAGGTCAGCGTGTATTGTACAAAGCCCCCAGCAGAGGAGGTCTGTGATGTTCGGCTGGAGGTTGGAATGATTGGTAGAGTGCTTCCATGGCACGTGCTGAAGGAGGTTGTAGAGGCTGTGAGTTGGAGCTGGGGGTTGCGAGCAGTGCCGCCGCCACAAAGCTCTCCGCCATCACACTGTTGTGTAGTCGCACAGCGCCGCCACACTTTGGGGTCAAAGGAGTGTGCCACAGTGGGTCGTGGCGCTACAAATCACGTGGGTTTCAGGCCTTCCCCCCGACACACACACGATTGATCCCGTACGTCCCAAACCAGCCCCAGCACAGGCGGGCAGTGGGCATGGGATGAATCCCATTAGGTTGACCGAATAGTCAAACAAGAAGCAGTGAGACTATGGCAACTGGGCGCCTTTTTGAAGGGGACAAGGCACGAGGTGGGATACGGGCTTGTGCGAATGTCAGGTCAGAGCTACAATGCATCATGTGTGACACGCCCCTTCCCGCATCATCCCCAGCTGCTGGCGTAGCGACGCGCTCTGGTAGCTGCTCCCCAGCACAGCTCGTTGGGGCGTAGAGCCTGTCAGTGCGTTGCCTTTGAGGGCCTGCAAAGACACGCGTGTCCGTTACGATGTGCTAGCTACACTGTTAGCTGTGCCCCGCCTTGTATCAGTCTCAGCAGGTCATGCGGACTGAGACGTGTATGCACTATGCCACGTATGCGTATGACCTCGGCTGATCACATCCCACCAGGTGATGGATGTAGCCATGCCCTTCCGTACCTCTCCCCTGCACCAAAAGGTAATTCATCTGGCCTTGGGATCAAGCAAAATGCGCGAGAAAACTGCAGTTGCAGAAAATTCGAAAACCTGACGTGCATGATTGTTTGGTCTGTATGCCACCCGTCACTGGATGGGTACACGCACGTACGCACGCACGCACGCACGCACACACACACACACACACACACACACACACACACACACACACACACACATCCCCAAAGCCCTGGAGGTGTCCTGCAAATACGACCTCTAAACTGCAAAAGGCAGAGAGTGCCGCCGCTTTCTTCTTCTGCCGAATCGATGTGCAGTCTCATCCCCTGCCACCCTTCATCCCCTCCCTTTGAGCCCACCCGTTGACGCAACACGCTCGACTGTCTTATATACGATACGATAGATAGGATGCCGATGGACTTGAGCTGTGAAACGTCGTTGGTCGTTGGACACGGGGGAAGGAGGAGGATGGCGAGCTGTGGCTCTCGGCCACTCAGCCGCAGACCTGACCGGACGCAGGCAGCTCGGCAGTCCCCATATCCATCTTCACAAGAACGGGGCCCACCGACACTCACAAAAACCTGAGTGCTCAGGTCCAGTCTGAGCCCTGCCGACGCCATCCAGAGAAGTTGCCTTCCTCCATCGGCTGTGGTGAGGTCGCGGACCACTTCAGCCCCGTATCTCTAATGTGGCTCGGAATTGAAGCCACGGCCGTCCATGTGCCGCTCGTCCATGGGGCGCGAGAGCGCGTTTGCCCTGTGCAGGCCTTGCGTGCGTGGCAGCAACAGCAATCGACCCTGAGCCAGAACTCCACAGTCGGACTGAATGCGCGACTGCAGCGTTTGGACTTCATGCCGTTGTGTCAGGGCTTTCCGGAACGCGGAAACACTGCACTTTGCAAGAACATGTCGCACTGGACGGCAATCAAACGACACTTGGCTGGCTATTCAGTGTGTTCCAGAGGTCAATTCGTATTATGAGCGAGGGGGTCAGGAATACACGGCAAACCGAGTGCAGGCAGTGCAACTCAGAAGGACAGCCTGTGTGGGTCAGGCGTTTGGTGCTAGGAAACGGGCCATCGGGCTCAGACACCTGCCGCTACCACCTCAGCGAAGCGGACTGAGCACTGCGATCCGGAAAGCCAGAGTGTGGAGAGCTCGAGGGCAATCCACTGCACAGAGGCAAACAGGGAACAACTCTGCACAGGAAAGGGTGGGGCGTCCGCTCGCCAGCGCTGACAGGCTGCACACGCAGTAACAGACCGTCGACTGCCCTTCACCACTGAAATGGCAAACGTGAACGCAGGGCCAGGGAGTTCCGGACACTCAAGTGGTGCACATAAGTGGTGCACTACATTTCCAGGCATTTTGTCCGTGGTGTCGATAGTGGGCACGTGTGCCGTGGGTCAGGTGGTTCCGCTCTCTGCTCTAGCTCAGAACTGCGGACCCTGGAGTCCGGTTGCAGAGCTGTGAGGTGTACGCACTGGTTTGGGTCTTCAGGAGGAAATGGTCTCCAGTGTGTATGTGGGGGGGGGGGGGGTTGCCAGAAAGGGTTGAGTAAGTGTGTCCATGGGGATGGTGTGTGGTTTTTCTAATTCCATTCAAAACGGATTGCATGTCAGGATGTCCACCGTAATTGCGAAGTGATCGGACGAAAGAGGTCAGGTCGGGCCTAAATGCGCCCGTTGGGGACGGGTAGTCTTGAGTCCGCCTGGCCATGGACGCAGATGTGGTCAAGTGCGCCCCTGTGACCTCTGAGGCAGGGCAGCGGATTCGGAGTCAGGGGCAATGCAGGTCAGCTGGAGCTCCAAAACAGGCCCCAGAGAGGGGAGGGGGAAGGGGTTATTGGTCAAAGGGCGGGAGGTAGGCCGCCTTCAGGGAGACGGTCAGCTCCACCCCCAAACGCTGATGTGCGCCTCAACAGCTCTCCAACTGTTCTGTAAGTGCCAGAGCTTACCCCTCAACCGCTTTTCCAACCGCCAATATCCACCCTTGAAGCAACCCTTTCAGCCTTGGTCCCCATCAAGCACACTCTGAGGAATGGGCACAACAACATACGTACAAAAACCATCACTCTGAGGAATGCGTTATGGGAGAAAAACAGTCTAAAAAAAAAAACATAAGTTGGCCGGTTTGCCGCCCCTTTTCAAGCCTCGGTAAGCCCTTTTGTATAGGCTTGGTCACAGGAGCCCCATTTCCAAACTGCCTTCCGTCTCCCCCAATTTTGCGGGGCTCAAACAGTCCCTTGCTTCCCCTGCCACTGGCATCCCCCCAAACATTGCTCACATGCGCGGGCGCCTGCTTTCGTTGTCGCAAACCGTTGTGACCAACCAAAACAACACAACTCGCTCCGTCAACAACCACCAGTTAACAACCAGATGCCGTCAGACGACTGCTACCAACCGTCCATCAGGGTGCAGCCTCCGGCGGTGGCAGAGCCAAGGGATGCACCAGGGGCTGCACCACCGCCGGAGAATCCACACTGTGTGGCTCCGCGCTGTCAACCTCGGCGTCCAGGTCTGGCTCTGTTCCCCTCTCGTTTGCACCTGCGGCTGATGTCGCAGGTGCTGCCACGTTGGGCTGTGTGGCTGGGGTCGCGGCATCAGACTCGGAATCGCTATCCGATGTGCTGTCGGCATTCTCGTCACCAGTGACCTTGGCTTCCTCCTGCCTCTAGCAACAACAATGTGATGAAGCTGACGCTGCAACAGTGGTGCATTCCCTGACTTTATCCAGCCCCAGGGTGCCCCACATCCCACTGTTACACAAGGCTGCGCTTGTGCGTGACCCACAGGCATGCAGTGCTTTGGGGGGTTTGGGTCTGATTACTCTTCAACACAAAACCAGTGGTGTGGGCCTGTACAGAGAAGTCCGATGCAATGCCGTGCTCATGGGTGCCATTGCCACCCTCCCTGAAGCTGAATGGTTCAGCAAAGTGCCACTACAGTTCTTTTGTTTTTTTTATTTTGTGAGTATAGCGTGCACGGGCTCCGCATAGCAATTGGTTGCTTTGTTATCTCCCACCCTCACGCAGAGTCAGCCTTGCAACTTCCAAGTGTTTTGCTGCAGACTTGCTTTGGCACAACCCATGCTCTCTTGGATGTTGGTAAGACTGAGTAAGAAATGTAGTAAATCTGTGTACAATGTAGTAAGACTGAGTAAAAATGAACTAAAACTGTGTAAAAACATTTAACAGAGGTTTTTACTCAGGTTTACTAGGTTTTACTCACGTTTATTTTATTTCTTCCTGTGTCAGGTAGATGGTATTGTTATCTGAGGGCATAGTGCCCCTGGGCCATTTCCTGGCCAATCTTGATAGTGGCGCCCCACCTAGGCCAGTCTTGCACATGTTTGCTTTTGCATCAATATATATAGCAGTGGGCACATGTGTGCTTTATATGAAATCACAAAACATACACTTGGAGATGAGGTGCGACGGTGTATCTTTGGGGTGGGGTTGTTCTGCCTTTCAGCTTTACACAAGCTCCAAATAACACCAGTGAACATGCTGTCCTTGTGCTCAAACATCTTTTGGTTGTGCTCCAATCTCCTCGAGGTGTTCCTGGGATAATTCCCTTGGTTTGTGGGATAATTGGCTGCACCTCATCTGCTGGAAGGGGCTTGGCAAATGTTGTAGATGGTTCACCCATTGTCAATGCAACCAATGCAAATACTGCAAAGATTTACACTACACATTGCCACAATCCTGCACATAATACAAGAAGGGGGGGCATAATTTTGTGTGGGGATTATTTCATTGGAGAAATTTTGGAGGGGGAAAATTTCACCACCCTTGCAAATACCAAAGCTTACACTGCCTCATAGCACTGCCAAAGCCCCCAGATTTTTGCTAGGAAAAATTTTACCACCTTCCTTAAACACGAAATTTTCACTTGAAATTATCCCCGCCTGAAATTATCTCCCCGATTTCCCCGATTGGCACAAATTGGAAGCATTGAAAGCACAAAGAAGGGAAAAAACATTCAGGGCATGGCATGTTGGGAGTGCCATAACAAAAGCTGCAAGACCGAGGGGGGCGGCCTGTTCAAATTCTAGACCCCAACCGGGTGCGAAAACTTTTGGGGGTCTGGAAGGGGGGGGGGGAGGTGGGTCAGCCGGTCAGCCGCCGGGGTCCCTAGAGGGGGGTCAGTGGGTACCCCAACATACATACCTCAACATGATCCCTATGACACGCTGATCATTTTGAACATACACAAATGGATTAAAAATTTTTTTCAGAAAAATTTGCCCATTAAGTTAGGCTCCCATCAGCCAAGGTCAAACCCGGAGGTCAGGTCAGGGGTCAAAAATTTTTCTGCGTTTTTCAAACATTTTTGAATTCTCCACAAACTTCTGAGTATTTTGAGTATAGACACACAGGGTAAAAAAAAATTACCCCCTCACGAAGGGCAAATTTTTTTTTTGGGCGCTGACCCTTTCCCCCAAAATCTCAAATTGGAGAAAAACGGGTTCGAAAAATTTGGGGGGGTCTGGAGGGGGGGGGGGTCGGGAATTCAAACGGGCCGCCCCCCTTGCGCAACACTCAAAGGCTTGCACGATAGGGTGTGGGGTACAACCAAGCCAAGGTCTAATACACTTGTGTGGTCTCGATAGTGGAGGTACACTTGGAAGCTCTAATTCAAAGTAGTTAGTACCATTTCATTCGTTGCACGTTGCCATTACTAACGTGTCTAGACAAACACAATGCAACATCAAAAGACATGCCCAATCACATTCCACCACATCCTCTTGCTTTATGAAAGTGAAGTAGAGGGGTGCTATTGCAAAAGCAAGACTACGTCCACTTATATGACCTTTGCACCATCCTTGATTGTGGCACATGTATATAATTTGTGCAACTCATGTTGGGTGCTCCGCTTCTTGTTGGTTGTCCCAACATGCGAATTTCTGTGCCTCAAAATTTAACCCGCCTATGTGACAAGCCACACATCCCAGGAATTCTGCCTCAGCCAACCCAAGGAGCCGACCCCCCCACCCCCCCCGGGATAGTGCCAAACAAGACCTTTGAGCCACATCTTCCTCAGTGCAAGATCCCTGAGATGGCAGGGGCACTGTAGCTAGTTCGATTCCTCCCCCCACATTGTTGCTTTACCAGGGGGGATTATCGAACACACATGCGAACCGTGGTGGGGACAACCCATCCCATGTCACAAGGCGGAGTGACACCCCAGTCCCCACTGGCCCTTTTTGTGCGGGCCAACCCTCCCCTGACATAGCCCCCCTTAGATAGTGCACACCATCCCTCCTATATAGGCCCCCTTAGATGGTGCACACCAACCGGATCTAGACCTGTTGAGCGAAAATTTGCGACATGATTCCCGAGGCCACATGTAGTTATAGTTGGTGCAATTGTTGAGCCGTTGGCTGTTGTGGAGTTGCCCAATAGGAAGGCATTCAACCAAGCAGCGGAAAAAGGGGGGGAAGATTTTGAGTACTTTTGGTTTACTTGCAAAGTGCAGTGTGCCCATGATTCAGCCCTATGATGCCTACTCCAAATAACACAATCCACACAATCCACAACGCGGAGGAATCAAAAAGGCCACATCACCCCTGCGGTCTAGGGCTCCCAAAGCACGGAGGAATTAAAAACTATACATAACCCTTGCCGTCTTGGGGTCACCAAAGCGGGGAGGAATCAAAAACGAAACACAACCTCTACCCTACCATCCCAGGGTCTCAAAGCAGGAAGGAATCAAACACACTACATAACCCCTCCCATCTTGGGGTTGCAAAGCAAGGAGGAAGCAAAAAGGCTGCACAACCCCTGTTGTCTGGGTCAAAGTCCCCAGAGTGGGGAAGAATCAACAGGTTGCATTACCTTTGGCATCTCAGCGTCCCCAGAGCGGGGAGGAACCAAAAAGGCTGCATAAACCCTGCCATCTCAGGGTCTTTAGGGTGAGGAGGTGTAGTACAAAAATATTGTTACTCAGTACAAAACTGAGTAAAAACATTTCTGCTTTCTGTTTGAAAAATTCTTATTTCAGAAACTGAGTAAAAAACACTTTTTCTTGACTCAGTTTTGAAACCGAGAAAAAATCTTTTATTCAGTTTTGTTTTACTCAGCTTTCCGCAGAAATTTTTTTTCCTTTGTTCTGAAAGACAAAAAAAAAGGTGTTGTTACTCAAATTTGACTGAGAAAAAGCAGAAACGTTTTTGGGGGTTTAGGGGTCTTTAATCGGTTTTGAAATTAAAAAGCAAATTTTTTGAAACCAGGAAATTTTTTTCTTACTCAGGTTTAAACAGAGTAAAAGAACAAAAAATAGTAAAAACTGAGTAAAATATGATAAAAAGTTGTTTTTACTCAGTTTCAAAACTTAGGAGGAAAATTCTTTGCAACAGAGGTTAACTGTGGACCTTGCTCCCTCCCCGGGAATTGAAGGTGGGGTTGCTGGACTCACAGTATTTGGACTGATCACAAGAGCATGGGGACCAGGTGGCAAAGGGGAGGGATAATGTCACAGTGAAAGAGCTGGGGTGGGGCTGGAGGTGGGTGGGGGTGTACACGTGTGTCCTAATTTGTGAAGTATTGTGCACAACTGTTCAGGGCTGACCTTACCAAGGCCCTGTGAGCAAAGCAAGAAACGGGCACCTGCAGCCTTGGTCCATTGTAACCCCCTGCGCAGCAGAGATGTCCAGGCATCTTCTGAACAGGGGGGGGGGGGATGGACAGCGTTCACATGGCGGTCCAACTGCCACTGTTTGAACTACTGCATCGATGTGGTACAGGAATGAGATGTTTGTTGGGCAATTCCAAGACCCGTAGCCTGGCCCTGTCTCAGGATGGCAACACCGTCTGACCGTTGGTCTTCTGACCGCAGTTTTGAGGGTCAAAAGTGTAAGATGACGTGTACATGAGCCCATTGCAGCAGGAATTTGTACTTGTCAGCAATTGCTTCCCAACCGCTTTCCCGACCACTTACCGCTTCTGCCCCCACATGGGCAACCCCATTTAGCCCCCCACTACGTTCCCCTCCTGAAGACATGCGAAACATCCAATTCAACCTGCAGCAGCAGCCGCTTAAGCCCACGAGGGTTCGGCCCCCCCGCCGGCGGGGGCTTGGCACTCCGCACCAGCAGCACGCCCTTGAGCGCGTCCATGACTTGGTACACGTCTCTCTGCAGCGCCTTCACGTTGTCCTCCGCCACCGCGGGCCACACATGGCGCAGCACGTCCCATGTGGCGTTCTCGGGCTTGCCCTGGTCGACGTACCGGAGCGCCTCCCGCAGGATGTACGGCGTGATCGTGCCGTCCGATGAGGCGCAGTGCGCCAGCGCCTCGTTGAGACTCGTGCGGAGCTCGTCGATGGCGGCGACGTGTTGGTCTCGCAGCACTTTGATGAAGTCGAAGCCCTTTTCCGCTTCGATCGAAGGCGGGAACAGCGCCTCGTACATGACTTCGTCCGTGTTTTGGTGCACCTGAAAAGGAAGCGGGAGTACGCAGATGCTGCGGGCGCGCTGGCGACAGGGCGTTCGCTGCCAACCAAACAGTGAACCACCGGAAGGAAGTGCCCGTGACTTCGTGCAGGTGGCACTCCGCGGTTTTCCTCCTTCTCCATGCTCCACATTCAATCCGGAGCTGGATCAACATTCCAATCAGGGAACCTTTTTGTTTGTTTGTTTGGGGTGGGTGGGTTGCTGAATTGGGGGCGAGGAGGTGACCTTACCCTCCCCACCCACCACCACAACGAGCGCACCAGCCGCTGTCTCCCTGACCCGAACTGTCCCTCCAACGGCACTTCTTACTGACAGTTTCCGGTGACCCCTTCCGACATCGCTCCTCACACGCCGATCGGGGCCCTATTTGCTTCCAATGCACCCCTTTGGGTGCGGTGGAGGGGTGGTCTGGGACCCCCTCCTGTTTGACGAGGAGGATCTATCAACTAAAATTAAAATCAACCCCCTCACCAGTTCAAATCGGTCTGCCACCGATGAAATGCCCCAGTTTTGGGCGTGGCAGGGAAGGGAGGGTAAAGCCTAATTGAGGTGAGCTAAGCCCCAGGCAAGGCGGGGGTATTGGGTTGGGTTGTTTGTATGCCCAGCACCAGTCTTGACATGTCCTAAAGCGCCTCCATTGTCGCGAAATGGGAGCGGCGGGGCGTCTCAGGCCCCAGCCCGGGCTTGGCGCTCTCAGACCACCGCTGACCCTGTCTGAGATAGGCGCAGTGAAGCCTGTGACACACACACGCACACACACACACACGCACCATGTCAAGTCATGGTCCTGACCAGGGGCACTACGGGCACCGGGGGCGCTACACAAAGCAGTCAGTGTAGTATCTGTGCTCGCCCTCAAGCAGTTGCAGCCCTGCTGCCACGTCAGCTGGGGTTGTCCTGCCAGAATTACATGGGCAGTGGTGCACAATCCGAAATATGATGCCGCGCCACGAGGTCAGGGCCGAGGCACCAGACCACACCCTGGACATGATCTGCTTGGCAGGTCTTGAGGCTGGTGAGGCTTACCAGAGGTCATCACACTCAAGCTCTTTAGGTCAGGGGGGGGGGGCCTTGAGAGCCCAAAATCGCGGGTCTTCTCCAATGAAAGAAGGATTTCAAACAATTGGAGAGTTGGTTTGTGACATTTGATACACATGAGCCATCAAAGCGCAAGTAAATGCAGCACCCAATTAACTTATTTTGGGGGTTGGGGTGCTGTGGCGGGTGTTGAACTGACAGAGACCCGGTTTCATCCATTGCTAACCACAGCTCCCACTACTCAGGACACTGGTACCTCAGCTCTTTTTTGCCTCACCAATATCTGAGCCTGTAAAATGGGAGGGGGGTGGGTGTCGTCTGAGCCCCTTTGCAAGGCAGCCCGTTTTTCAGGGGCTGCCTTTTGCCTTGTTGCCCGCTTCCATTTCAGAACCCAGATCCTCCAGGGCTCCAGGGGAGAGGATGGTCAGGGATGCAACCAAGGCCCAAGTGCCATTACAACCCTCATGGCATGTTGTCCACTGCTAATCTTTAGAGTGAACTGGCAGCCCGGTCGCCAGGACAGAGTTGTACCCTGGGCCCTGCTCTCCATTATTATTCCCCCACCGCAGTTGCCCTGTGGCTGGATCCTCTTCGCCGTGCTGTGTTGGGGGTAGCGCAGTGGTGGCCCTTGGGGCGACAAGCCTTGTGGGATTTACTATGTTAGTTGCATGCAAACCTTCATGGGGAAGAGTGGGCGTGAAGAGGTGCTGTAGCACGATCCTTCTGTGCTGCATGTAGAAGCTGTGGGTCTTTGGCCAGAGGTCCTGTTGCTGCATGAGGAGGGGGTTCACCCACAAGGGCCCATAGGAAGGCCGGTGCAAACACCCGTACAACGACAAGCAGGATTTTCAAGTCAGTTCAGAAATGTTTGGCGGGCAGACAAACATTGCGGGTGGCACTTGTGGAAGACTGGCCTTGTTTAATAACGCCGTCCACCAAAAAGAGCTTGAGGAGCTGGTCCACTCAGAGGCGCATACCTGTGGCACATTGTTTTTTGCATCTGCTACCCTCCAGAGGGTGCCCTTACTCAAATTGGGGGGCCGCCCCCCCTCCACTACCAGAACAAACCTGGCTGTCGGCCATCATTCAGTCGGTAGAACGAGGGGGAAGGGGGGGAGGAACATGCAGTGACATTTTCGCGCACCACCCCATGGGACGACTTGGAAGGTGTGCGGGCTCAGGCCCCCTACTCCGCCCCCCCCCTCCCCCCAAAGCCCACCAGGACTGGCTGTACAACGTTGCATGGAGCGGGGGGGTGGGGGGGCGGGGGGCAGGGGGGGCAATTAGAAAGGCACAGGGGAAAGGTCTGTGTCATGATTCAGGGACAATACATGCACATGGATTGCCATGCGCAGCCATAGAGTACCAATCAGTCTGCCCAGATGGTGCCCACGGGCCCAATGGCCGCACAAGGACCTGGGGGTACTGTCCTATAAAAAGGGGGTGGGGGCGGGCGCGCAGCGCTGAGAGTTGGAGTGTGCCACACTGCTCACGATTGCAACCGGGAGCATGACGGTCCAGCAGTTGTTGGTATTTACGGGTGTGCGCACTTCTTCGAAATTTGGGGCGGGGGATTGCCCACATTGGTTGTCCCCGGACGGTGGGGGAATGCATTTCAGTAGGTGAGAGTGGGGCAGTTGTCCGGCTTCTCCCAAATGATGCGTCTGCCCCCGTGGCGTCCCCTCCACTGCCGGAGCCGGCGACCACGACATGAGATCTTCCCGAGGACTGAAAAGATTCGGAGGGTGCCCTCCACCACTGCTGTGGTGGAGGGCAGGGGGTAAAGGGGGGCAGACAGCACATCAAACCCACCACTCACGGGGCCACCCCGCCACAGATCGCGCACCTGGTTCCTCATGGCGTGCATCGTCTTCATATCCCTCGAGATGGCGTACCGGATTCGGATCACTTCCGCGTCCGACTTCGTGCCGAAGATCCGATTGATGAGGTCCGTGACCAGTCGCAGCTTCACGACCCCGTGTTTCCGGTGCCGCGTCATCGTGGCCTTGTCCAACTGGACGAGCGCGTGCCGGAGCCCGGCGATGGATTTGTATAGGCTGCGGTGCACGCTCTCGTGGTAGTCGCCGGTCAGAATGCGGTAAAAGATCTCGTAGACCGTCTCTGTTTGCAGACCCTTGAGACTGTGCATTACGTTGTACACCATCTCCATGACCGCCGCTTGTGTGCCATACCGTTTGGCCAGAAAGCTGAGGAAGAATTCCTGAACAGGGATGCCACAGAGGGAGAGCCCCATGAAGGGGCTGGTGTTCCATAAAGGTTGGTTGGGTACCGTGTAAGGCAACCGGTGGCCAATGCCATGTCGTTTTTTGTCCTGCTTTGTTGCCTGAGGTCGTGTGTATGGGGGGGGGGAGGGGGGTGTTGGTACAAGGCCTCGGTACTAGGTTGTTTGCCTTTGGCGGCTCTCGCCACTGCTCATTCTGACCCTCTGTGGGTCCGAACTTGTTTTGGGTGTCAACGGAGCCCCTGGATGACTTGTCCTGTTTTGACTACTCCAGGGTCTGCTGTCCCTGAGACGGGCTGCTGCCCGTGCCGTTGACCAGGTGCATCCAGATGCACACTCCGAGTCCATGCTGGGTTTGCCGACTCCAGCACTGACTTGTGCGCTGGTGTGTGCATCTGCAGGATGATTTTCCTGACAGGGGCTTCCAACAACCACAATGATTCTTTCCCTTTTGCCCTTTCCTTCTGGGGGGTGGGGGTGGTGCAGTTTTGTGGGTGAAAGTGGAATGCCTGTCCCAATGCGCACAATTGGAAGCTCGTTTCCTGCGCCTCCTGCGCAGGCGCTCCACCCTTGGAACAGCAGTCCTGAACCTGCCCCTGGACGGGAGTCCCAGAGGGGGGGAGTGGCGGTTGCAGGTGGTTTCCCATAGCTCTCGTGGCACTCATTTGCACACACGCGCGCGCGTATACATGTGTCTGCCAACTGCTCCGCCACTGTGGATGGGTCCAAAACGCTCGGCTCGCGCCTCTTCTCATGTGGGCCAAAACACGTCCATTGCCGCATTGCGTCGTGTTTTCGTGGAGAACGTCCTTCGTGGGGTTGGCCGGCGCATGATACCTCGCACCACAATGCGACTTGTTTCCGTCCCACCGCCTCCCGAGGCCCCACCTGCACGAACCGCGAGCCCCCAACCACCTGAATGGTCTTGTCCTGCTGCTTCTTGGGGCTGGCGGGCTGCTCCCCTTCCTTCGCTCTGGACACGGTGCTCGTCGACGCCCAGCGCTCGGTCCAGAAATCGTACATCAGCTCGTCCACATCCGTCTTCTGCAGCTGCAAGTTGCGGATCTTCCCCATCCACCGCATGTACATCGGCACGCCCTGGTGCGTCCCCAGGCCCACAAAGTACTTGCCAGGGGGCGGAAACACCACCTCAGCCCCCGCTTTCTCAAGGTCCTCCATGTCCAAAAAGTCCACCAACTTTTGAACGGCCGCCATCTTTTTGGTCAGTTTGTGGACCTTCAACTCCCGTTCATCGGCAAATTGCAGCAGCGCCTCCACTTCGTCGCGGGTTCTCGTGACCTTCTGCTTGTCCAAGGCCAAGAACACCGCAGAGTAGTCTTGCTGGAGGGAGGCCCAGGCCGGGCGCGGCGTGTGGGTCTGGATCACTGCGTCACGATGGTCGGTGGCCTCTCGGAGTTTTGCGTGTAGAGACGCGTTCGCAATCTCCAGCCGCTGGATCTCCTCCACCTGAGCCCAACACATTGGGCACGGGGCATGGGGTTTGGGCCTTAGGGCACGGGGCACAGGCTGGGCTGTCCTTACGCAAGAAAAGGACAGGATCTCGTTGATTTACACTTGGCTACGGGAATCCTGCACCAAAGCGACAAGTCACCAAAAGCACCTAGCCATCACCAATGGCTGTCGGCATGTCACTGCAAGCATTTGCTGGTTCAGGCACAGTGGTTGGCAGTTGGTGGTTACTCGAACAAAATGTAGCCTGCAACTGCCAACAGTTCCACTGCCGGCGGTTGGCAATCCTGTGGGGGGGGGGGGTCTTCAGGGCTGTCCCTGGTTTAAAAAAAATACGTTGATTAAGGACAGCCCTGGGCACAAGGTATGGGGCAGGGGCATGGGCCTTGGGGCCAGGGGCATTAGGGTTTGGGTGTTGTAGGTTCAGGGCATGGAGTAGGGAACAGGGGGCATAGGGGGAATCCTTGCACTGCGCGCTACTTTTAGACCACGTTCCCCCCGAAGAGCCCCTAGGCACGCCCCTTGGAAACAACCTTAGAATTTGGCGACCCAAACTGGACTGGAGGGGACCTTGAGGGGGACCTTCCCGGTTCTTGTAGCAGTGGTGAAGGACCAGGGGCCTTTGGGGGGGAACTTGGCTGTGCGTTGGGCAGCGGAGATGGAGGGCGGTCAGGTGGCAAGTCTGAACTTGGGATGGCAAAGGAGATGGACTCCATCTTGCATTGCCGATTCGCCACTCTCAACCCATCTTGGTAGTATTCCAAGTGGAGGAGTCCGTCTTCAGCCATCCCAACCACCGTGGCAGGAGGTGCCAGGCCATTGGAGCGGGTATAGAACACCCTATTCCCAATACTGAGATCCATGGAGAAAGTGGGCCTGAGAAATGAGGAGGGAAGTATGATGTCCTGTAATAGGCACCCTGAAAGAGTAGGTGTGGTGGAAATGGGTAAAAAACGTGTGCAAAAAGGTAGAAATGGGTGAAATAGGGTGAACATCCAAAAATGCCATATCCCCAATGCATCAAAACCTACTACCAAACAACAATGATGCCCAAAGTACCACAAAGTATGGGTTTCTACTACGGCCAGACACCCAAATAGTTGCACTGCGCGCGCACGGCGCTTAAGGCGCCCCCATAGCACCCAGGGAGGCCATCCTCGGTGCTATCAAGGGACAAGGTATGTTGTGCAATGGTGTTTGGCCGTTCTCCAGGCATTCTACCTCCACATGTACCTATGCTCCAAGGCCCGGAGCCCAATGTGCCGCCCAATGTCCCTTCCCCAAGGCCGCTTCCCATGCCCAATGCCCCACGGAGAGCCCCCTCCCTGGGTCCCTCTCCTGTGGCCTCAAGCTGCACTTAGATATCAAAATTGCAGGGGCAATCGCTGTAAACTGTGGCCTTGCAATCCACGGAACAGACGTTGTGGGAATACGAAGGCTCAAGGGTTGCTGTAGCACTCACTATTACAAGTATTTCGGTGCAGTATGAAGAGCAACCATTCCAAGTTCTACAACCCCGTCCTGGCCATCACCATTTCCCCTACGGCTTCTTGAAGTTGGAAGAGATGGAATCGGTACTTTTCAGCATGTATACCTGACACAAGGGGGTATACATCAGGGCATGCACCGGTAGTGTGAAAGGTGCCACATTATTTTTTTCAGATCACGACTGCTGGTCAACCGCTAGCAACCACCAGTTCTGAGCCCTGCACTTCAGCCTCTTGCCCCCTCAAGTGCATCCCTGAAGCGCGCCCCTGGGCGAAGGGCATGGGCCACAGAAAGGCCTGAAGTAGACGAGGTTGTTTGGAGATCAATGGTCCGTATCGATTGACTGAATGTCCCCGCCATAGACACTTTCAGCCATTAGTCCACAGATTTTCCAATCAAATGCATGTGTCCCCTTCTTGGTTGGGGTGCTCCACCACTCTATGTAGAGGTAAATGTACAGTGTTAAGATGTAGCGCATAGTGTAGCTACTGCGCAGGCATAGAGAAAAAAAAAACTTGTGGATCATCGATCCTATAAAGATCAATACCCAGGTCCTATCAAAGTACACAGGAGCATGAAGACATCCATACTCTGCAGTGTTTGTGGTGTGTGTGCATGCCGTGGAGGGAAAATGAAGACAGCGTATAGCATGATGCACTCCTTCGGCCTAACTTTACACATGTCTGTGGCCCCTGCTAGTGTGTGGTGTGGGGAAGGCAGTATTGAGAAGAAGTAAAAAAAAAAGAAAGCAGAAGAGAGGTGCAGCCTACAGGCTGCACCGCCTTTTCCTGGTGTTGCTGACGTCCGTACTGTAGGCACTGTCATTAGCACCGCTACTGCCCATCGAGACGGTGTTAGAGTCACTGTTGTCAGTGGAGTGGGACATGGACACAGAGTTATCTGTGTCAGAAATAGGCTCAAGGTCCAGGGACCGCAATCTATCATTGGCTGTAACCGACGTAAATCTAACACAGGCAGGTGAACTGAAGGCAATACAGCGCGAGACTTCAGATCGATCATGCTGTGGAGTGGGTGACAAACATGCTTTCTTGCAGGGGGTGAGTAAGGGCATGTGAGGGCTAACTAGAGGGCTGGGTGCTCTAAGAACAGGGTTCAGTGGGTTGGACAGGCGACCGAGATCAGCTCGGCGATCCGCCTCATTGTTTCCCTCCATGGTCACGTGGGAGGTGACTTTGACCCACTGGATGGTTTTCCCTGGTTGGTCGAGCTCATGGAGGAGTTGTTCCCAAATGCTAACATTAGCGAGGTTGTTTTTGGGGGGGGGGTCTGGGACCCAAAAATTTGCGTACCAAAAATGGCCCAAACGGGTTTTCGTTTTCTCCCACAATGGCCACTTTCGTCTGGAGGGGGGGGCGGCACCATGGCCAAAAAGAAAAATTCAATTGAGGCGTGGCCACATAACATGGCGTAGAAGGCTCAGAGGCGGGAGGGGTGCGGCGCATGGACCTGCCGCCGACAGACGCGCTGGGCGTTCCTCATCATCTGCCGCGTGGCCTCGTGGTTGTCCTGCTCCTGCGTGATGGTTGCGCGCATCGCAGCCAGTTCATCCCCGTGGTCCTGCTTCACTTGTTCGACGGTCTTCCGCGTGGCGTCGAGCTCCCGCCACAGATCTGAATTGGCGTCCACGACCTTCATGAGGCTGTCATTCTCGTTCTGGACCCGCGTGAAGCGGTTGTTCAGGTCCTTCACGACGTAGCTGTTGGAGTTCAGATCGACCAGCAGCCGCTTCTTGTCGTCGCGGAGGGTCTGGATCGTCTCCTCCGTCGTCGCGATCGTCGCCTGCTGCTCGAAGATCTTCTTCTGCTGCTTCTGGACGAGGGCCTCCAGCCTCTTGTTGGTCTCTGTCATCTTTTCCATTTCTGACTGCAGCTCCGTAATCTGTGGATGTGTGTGCGAAGAGGGAGCACATTTGCGGAGAAGAGTATGTGTGCAGAGAGGGAGCACGAGTGCAGAGGAGGAGCACTGGGCCTGTGCTTGAAAGGGGTGTTGTGGGGGAGGGGACGTCTGAGACCCAAAAATTTGTGCACCAAAACGGCCCAAAGAAATTTGTCCGTTCGTAAATTCTATTGCCTTCGGCAAGGCACCTCGAAGAGAGACGCGCAACGTTGTGGGGGAGTCGTACACTGTAGGTCGATGAAATTCCGCCCATCGCGGTGCAAACACGCCCAAAACAGTGCTTTCAGGGGCCAATAGGCACCGCAAGGAGAGGATGGCCGAGTTGGTGCTACATGAGTTTCTACTTGCTCCCAAATTGCGATTTTTCAGCGAACCCATAACAGCCTTCCTCACTGTGGGGCCCCTGGGAGGCCGATCTTGGAAAATTGGAGATAGCACCGGGGACCCCAGCAGCGGATCCATATCGAAGAAAAAAGTGGAATGGGACCTGGGTCCGAATCGACACATTGTGGCGGCTATGGCCAACCAAGTTTTGACCCCCCCCCCCCCCCCCTCCACGCCCTCCTAGACCCTGGGGCCGGTGACCTTGTCGTGGTGTGGGGCGGTGGGCAACGGGACACTGCGAACAGAGGAAAAAGGGGGGTCCCAAAGTGGGCCAGGATGTTGGATGGGAACCCACCCCCCATCATACATGATTTCATCTGAGGCACTACAAGTTCTCCACCCCCTTTGTGTTCCTGCTGGGTCTCAGAGTAGGAAGCAACGGGGGAGCGGGTGGGAGTCTGCTCCGGCTGGCTTTGTCGGCCAAGTCTCCCGCGTTGTCCTATAAGCAACTTCAGAGAAACAAGGAAACGTGTCTCCAACTCGCTAATTACAATGTGCACCCATCTTGGGTGGGGGCCTGTTTCCTCCAACACAAGGTTCTCATTATGACTGAGTCACTTTATGCTGGTTTGATTTCTGTGGCCCTTTTTGTGTCCTACTCTATTGCTTTGTACACGCATCCCATGAAGGCTCACTTCTCTTTGCTTTGCCTGTGCTTGCTCCAAGTGAGATCTGCCCTCGGGGCATGTATGGTCTGGGATGCAGGTACGGCTATGGAAAGCCCCCATCTTTGCCTTGCTCGGCTTTGGAACGTATACAGGGCACATAGCTTACCCTTATAACGTGCTCAGCTTTGGAACTGCCCTGTAGGCCCATGATGGGGGGCCTCTCATAGGCTGTCGCCCTTTTGCTATGCTCTGCTTTGGACGTTGCAGGCCCACTTCTCTTTGCTTTGCCAGTGCTCTGTTCTAGGTGAGATCTGCCCTCAGGGCAAATATGGTTTGGGTTGTAGGTACGGCTATGGAAAGCCCCCATATATGCAGTTTGTCAACTCCGAGTTCCCAAGCATTGTACCTCTGGCACCGATCGGCTCTGTTCCACTGCATCTCAAATACTGACTATCCAGTTACACTGGGCCTCAGGCACTGATCGGCTCTATTGCACTGTATCTCAGACACTGATTTACCCAATCACATTGCCCTTGGGTTGGGGGGCTGCCCCTGTTGCTGTTTGCATGGATGTGCAGACCATACACGACAGTCGGGTATCCACGGATCTAACGCGGGCCCCTCGTGCCGGGTGATTGGGCATGCGTTCCCTGAGATATAGTGTAACATACTCGATCAGTGCCTGAGGCATAGTGTAATTGGTTACTGAGACACAGTGGAATAGAGCCGATCAGTGCCGGAGGCCCGAGTTTCCGTGCCCAGAACATTGGCCATGGCAGGGTAATAGCATAAGCTGGTCCCTCCTCCTCCTCCCCCCCTAAAAAGTAGTACCCAGGTATGGGGGGGGGGTGAAGGGGTCAAAATCGAAAATTCATTGGGGGATAATTTTGTCTCCCAAAGTGATGATTTTACAAGGGGTTAGACATCCAAATAGAGGGGGCCGCGTGTGTGGACAGAAAGAAGATGTGCGCAGAGGAGGCGCATTCGTTGGGTATGTGGAGAGAGGCAGCAATGCGCAGGGAATGTGCAGGGAGATGCAGCAACAAAGAACCGCCGCAGGGTGATAGAGAATGGGTCCTACCGCTCCAAAAACGAACTCCCATTCGTTTCATGTGTTGCAGAAACTATCGAAAAGCAGAATATTCCCACATCATTTGGCCACATCGTTTGGCCACATTGTTTGTTCTTCGCAGTCAGCCAGGTACACTTGGTCCTCCATGAAGCGTCATACATAGCGTTGGGGGGGCAGAGGGCGCGGGGGCTGCAAAACAGCTGAATCTGGGCACAGCGCACGCCATGCCCCCCCAAAAATCCGTCAAACCATCATTCCGGTGCCCCTCAGTATTGCAGACACAGCCATGGGCCGCTGGGAAAGAAATTCATGACAACTTCAAATGAGTCCGTGAAAGAAATGCGGGCTGTAACACACTGCCAGTCTCAATCTCCTCCCAGTCATCATTGCAGTGCGCTCCTGTAAAGCGTCAGGCGAGCACAGTCAGCAGCATGCTTTGAATGCGTTATAGACCCCCCTTCCCCCCATGTCAATGGCCCGGGGTCATGATGCTTGCTTCCGAGTAGGCGGTCCTGACGGTTGGGGGCAGGGATGATTCTTGTTTCTGGGTGGGGGGTCCATTGACATGCGTGCCGGTGGGGGGGGGGGGGGCACGACTTGAAACATCATCTTTTGTGCAGGCATTTTCTGGCCTGTGTACCTGCTTGAAGCATCGTTTGGATGTATGCTGAGCACCTATTACATCTTTGTGACGGTGGTAGAGCTCACCTTGACCACTTGTTTTTGTCGGTTTCGACATTTGAAGGTATTCACGCGTGTGTACTTCTCAAACTGCCCGGGGGGGGGGGAGTGATTCTTCTTTCCAGGCGGGGGGTCCATTGACCCGGGGGGGGGGGGGGGGGTTAGCATCTTGTTGCAAACGAAGCCATCCAGCCCCCCCAACCAGAGCCGCTTGCAATGTGCTGCAAGGGACAGCCCCGCAAAGGACCAGTTGCATGGGCAAACCACCGCCACATCCAAAGTGCAGCGACCTTCTTGACGTACTGCGTCTTCATCTGGTCCGCCTTCTGCTGCATCTCCGTCCGTACCTCCTCCATTTTGTCTGCATGCACCGCCAGTCGGCCCTTCGAAAACTTGTACTGCCGCAGGATCTCGTCCACTTTCTTGTTCACCTTCGTCAAGATGTCGTTGTACTCGGTGCTCCTGGAGATGAACAACTGGAACACCTCCCGGTACGGGCGCCACTGGGCGTGCATGTCCACTTCTTCCCCCTGCTCCTCTCGCTGCCTGATCTGCGACAGGCTGGCGTTCAGCTTCTGCTGCATCTCCAGCAGCAAGGCTGACTTCGCCCCCCGCTCCGATTTCGACGCCGTGGCCGGCCACACCGACACGTCCGTTCGTTTTCCGATGTTGAGGTCGTCCGCAACTTCGATGCCGAGGTCCGTGATTGCCTCCTCCCGGACGGCCATAGTCTGCGACGTGCCGACCTGCAGGGGAACGGGGCATGGGACATGAGGTATGAGGCCGATGGCGTCGGTGGGTCCAGATGGAGGCCGTTGGGGGATGTCCCAGGGCGAGGGTCTGAATCACAAACAGATGAACGAAAAAAGAGAGAGAGCGAAAAACGCAAACCCTCTCAAAAGAGGGGTGGCGCTTTTTCGCGGCTGTTGCTACTGCACGGAGGCGTGAGGCAGAGAACGTGGGTGACATGGCATGGGGCATGGGGCGTGGGGCGTGGGGCGTAGGGCCTGGGGCATAGACCGCAGGGGCACACAGCATAAGGCACGGAACACGCGACGATGGCACCAAGAAATGGGTGCCGAACACAGGCACGGGGCACGGGTCGGGTGCCATTGTGGCAAAGGGGACATGGCGCGCGGCAAGCGGCACGGGGCACGGAACACGAGCACAGAGCACGGGCACGAGCGGAGGCACGCGCATGCGGAAGGCAGACATGTGGTCGCATTCGCCGGAGTCAGGGTACCAAAGCATCGCCCAAAAAACCACCTACATCCCATCCCACCACCTCCTGGAATGTGACAAAGGGTACATAACCCTTGTCTTGTTGGGGTCCGAACGACGGGAATGTATGAAAATGGCCATATGACCCCTGCCTTCTTGGGCTCCCCACAACCCTAGAGAGGTACCCCGGAATACCAAGAATCAGTACTCTTCTACCTTTTGTCATCCCCAACCCCATGTTGTCCCCTGGGGTTGGGGTGACCGGCACCTTTGTGAACACCAATAATAAACAGAAAGGGCTGCTTGCGCATAGTTGTTGCCTTCCTCAAAAGGATTTCCAGAACCAAGGAACCCAAAACACAACAACCAGCAAAACAAAAGGACACATGCGACACCTCGAGCTCCACTGGGCGCTTCCGCAGCCGTTTGTGCGCGGTGTACGGGGGTGTGAACGTGCCCAGAGCAGAGGCGCGGGTGGCCGACTGCGGCCGTGAGACGGCGGAGGCAGAGAGCGGACGGAAGCCCGGGATCGGGGACCGCATGAGCACCGGGGCCGCGGCGCTGTCCGAGGCGTGAGTGGCAGACAACTGAGGCTTGAATGGCGAGCCCGACGAAGACATGTGCAGGACACCGTCATTGGCAGGGGCCCCGACGGCGGGCAGCTGAGGCTCGAACTTCCACTGCTGCTGCTCCGCATGCCGCTGGTCCCAGAGCGTTTGCTGAATCGTCGGTCCCGTGGCCGACGGGCTCACCGGAGTGGCAATCTGCATGGCTCAGTCCTCTGAGGCCTCGGCGCGGGGCATGTGGCGGGCAGTACGCGGGTTCGGGGACCCGGGGGCTGCTGCCGCGACACGCAGCCGCTGGGGCTTTGCAATAAGACCTGGACCTCCACAAAGTGCCACAGGGTTGGCGCTGTGTGTGATAGGATGGACTACTGGTTCTCTTTCTACGCACGCCCCTGCCCTGTGACGACACGCCTTACCCCCCCCCCCCCCGCATAGCTACATGACCCCTGCCTTCTTGGGCTCCCCACAACCCTAGAGAGGTACCCCGGAATATCAAGAATCAGTACTCTTCTACCTTTTGTCATCCCCAACCCCATGTTGTCCCCTGGGGTTGGGGTGACCGGCACCTTTGTGAACACCAATAATAAACAGAAAGGGCTGCTTGCGCATAGTTGTTGTCTTCCTCAAAAGGATTTCCAGAACCAAGGAACCTAACCAATATTCTCATTCAGATTGAGCATCATTACCAACAAGAAATCTGTTTGAAGAGACGTTGATGAAAATGGCCTTCTATCATTGAGATTTGCTGATGTTTGTCATGTCAACAAGCATTTGATGACCCTTCAAAGTTGTACTACTGGGATGGTTGTTGATGAAGCACGTTTGGACACACCAATGTGCCTGATTACCAGAAAGATGCTGATGGTAAGTGTCCCTGATTTTGGTGAGTTTAATGATACTTCCACATGTCTCAATGATCAAAGATGTGCTCTGTGGTTCTCTGTTCTGGTTGGGAGGGGGGCACTTTGGCACCCTCCCCCTTTCCTTCTCCCCACGCATTCAAACCCACGTGTGTTGAGGGGCTTTGCAGCCAACAAAACACCTGAAACGCGTGGGTACATGCGTTGGCCCATGTGGTAATCCACATGGCATGCCCTCCACCTGCTGCCTCATTAGGATTCAGACTCCTTGGGACTTGCAGCGTCCACTGAGAGCCTTCAGCCTCCTAACGATGCTACAGTACGAGTGGTAGGGGCTGGTTTGTAAGGAATCCCCTTTCTGAATCGCAGCTTGTGAGTCTCCAATTCCTCATTGTACCACTACACCTTCCTTTGGCCATTCGTTTCTATTGGTGTGGTTTTGGGGTCGCACCATGGAAGGAAATCATATTAAGGAGCAATAGTCCATGGGGCTTCCACCCATTCCAGCCCCCAAACTCACCCAAGGGGCAAGTCGCGCGGGTTTTTGGAGAGCTGCCGCCCTGTATGACGTTGCACGTCCTCATCAGACGCACTCTGAGTGCTGTCCCTTCGCAGGGTAGACATGGCGCTCTCAAATAGGGGCGCCAGCAGGACGGGGGGCAGGTGAGGTGAGTCCTGCTGTCGGTTAGACCCCCCCCCCGGTTTTGGGGTCGCACCATGGAGGGAGCCGAGCGCACCGGGCATCACACTGCTCGCGCACCGCGTGCCATGTTTCGTGTGCCGTTTCTCACATTTTTCTAGGAATTTTCAGGCTGGCAAGGACGCGGCGCCTGAAGGGGTAAGCATACACGGAGGCCTCCACTTTACCTCCTCACCGATGCAATGATGGTTGTAGGCGCCCACAACCCCTGCCAAGGGAGGCCGTAGGATGATGATGAAAGGAGAGAGAAGCACTCTTTAGCACGGCCGTCACACCAAAGAGGCACATACCTTATGGGGTGCCCAATCCTGCAAGGTACTGTTTCGGTTGTTTCGCGTTTTGCATTGCTACCAGTGGGGTGCCCAGTCCCACAAGGCAAGGTTATTGGCAGACGGGCTCACCAGGGGGGTTTACATGGCCGGTGAGGTGCTGAGAAAAAGCACAAAGGGTAGATATATCAGTGCTACCTGAACAAGAGAAAAAGGCAACACCCCAAAAACAGCGCACCGTCTATCATTGAGATTGGTTGATGTTTGTCATGTCAACAAGCATTTGATGACCCTTCAAATTGTACCACTCTGGTGATTAGCGAAGCATGTTTGGACACATCAATGTCCTTCCTGATTACAAGAAAGATGCTGAAGTCAGAAAATTGCCCCGATGTCAGACTGCACGTGCAAGGCTTCCAGGTCACACGCCCTTCGTTTGTTTGGAAGACATGGGGCAAGAATTTTGCATTGGCCCCTGTTTATGAGTAAAAATATTTACGCCCTCGTTGTAGGAAGACCACAAAACACGGTTGCTGCGTGCCTGCTGTGCACAAATGCCCCACAGTATATTCAACAACCTTTTTCAAAAAAGCGCATGGACCACTTGGAGGGGGCTTGCTGTAGGCAACTGAATTTCCGACTATTTGAGCTGGCTAATGAGAGCCCTAGGGCCGAAGAATGGATGGGTTGGGAGGGCATGGACCAGCTAAGACACCAGACACCTGCTTTTTGCGTATGTCCTGATCGATTTGTGCCATGTTGTGCCATGCTGAGCTGAGCTGTCCACAGATGTACGCACCTCTGGTCCACCTCCAGGCCTCCTACAATCCATCGCCGGTCCAGGTCAAGCCCACCACCAATCCAAAGCCTCTAACATGCCAATCCGTGCCAATCACCCATCAGCATTGCATTGCAAATATGCTTGCCAATCACTTGCCAATGTTTGCCACTGGTTACTGTGTGCAAACCTGCCAATGTATGCCATTCAGCTGCCAGTGATACCCGCTGTACAAACACTGGATGCTGAGTTTCGAGGTATGAACGCCTGACTTTGGAAGGGTTGGTTCAGAAATGACCTAAATGGTGCATTGGAGTGGCCAAATACCCCCACCCGCACGCGGACAGCCATTCTACACATCGCATTGGAGAACAATGGAGAATTGCAGAGAGGACAGGCACACACGGATCCCGCCGCATACGCCATTGCAATTTTCAAAGAGTTTCGGTGCAAAGCAATGTTCACTGAGCAGCTGCAGATGGCCATGCGAATTCTCGAAGGGGAAGTTGTGGTAAGAAGCCCCATTCTCCCTCCATGCTGTCTGCGCTGTTGTGTAGTGACGCAGTCCTATTGTATGCACGTGCTGAGGAACTCATGCATACGACTGTCTGACTGCTATCAACAAGTCCAAGTTCGCTCGTGGGTTCTCGCTGGGGAGGATGCGAGTAGCCAATCCGGTGGCTCTGCCAAAAGGGTCAGCAGGAATAGAACCCCCCGCACCACCGCCGGTGCTCACAGCCATAAATTCGCAATGCGCAAGGCAACATTACAAACCAGCTGGAATTATGTGGTGCCCCAAAACCCCCGAACCCCAGAGTCCCTGAAGAGGATGGTCACCTAGTCCGGATGTCCTGAGCCTTTGGGTCTGATGACGATGACTTCTGCCACAAACATCGACTGGCGATCACTGATCATAAATCTCATACCTCCCTTCCATACCACCCAGCGCTGTCCTTACTGGAAAAAGGAAGAAAGGAAGGAAGGAATCTGCAATGCCCAAACCTCAACGAGCGCCAGACCATCAACTGCTTGTCAGTTAACCATCTGTCAGTCGACTACTGACTACCGTCCGTTACATCGATTCAGGGTCCTCCAATCACCACCCACCGTTGCAGAACTGCGGCAGCCCTGACTGCACCACTAAATCTGTTCCCGTTTATTAATTGCTGCACTCTGTAATTGCAATGGGGCTTGGATGGCGCCAAATTCTAGCCATAGACCCTTCTTCCTTCAGAGGACAATTGTGCACATTGCCATCGCATGTTGCGCATGCGTACTGCACATTGTGACACACTTAATGGTCAGCCTTGAAAGCAAAAATCGAGAACGTCTGTTCCGATTGCGAATCTCCAGGGCTACCCAAAGGAGGATCGAGGGCTGTTGAGGGGTGCTGAGGGCTCTTAAGGACTTTTGACGGTTGAGGCTTGTTGAGGATCGTTGAGGATCGTTGAGGATCGTTGAGGATCGTTGCAGCATGTCACATATCGCGGGCTTGGGACTAGAAATGAGCGTTTTTCGGCCGCTCTTCGAGAAGGGAGGGAACCGTAAGGGTCACTCTCAGCGTACAGCCACCGATCCTCACCTCGTCTTGGCTCCCAATGAACACAGGGGGACGTCAGAAAGTTTGTGGTCATTGTGGGGCCCTCAACAACTCTTTCCCTTCCCGGCTGGTGGCTTCTTGGCACTACAAGAATACAAAAGCCCAGGCCTTGGTCGCTGACGGACATGGCGCAGTTGCGACGCCTAGTCTTCCCTCCCTCTCCATGGCAATGCGTTTGTGGACAGCTCTGGCCCCGTCAAAGGCGAGGTGCATCCTTTTGCAGCACCCTACTCTGCACAAATGTGAGCATTCGACTCAGGAATGCAAAAACCAAATACTTTGGAATTGGGGCGTGCTGGTGAGCATGATGAAGGGTCGATGCAAAAGCGGTTAGGCTGTCAGTTATCCGCACGACTCAACTGAGAACAGGTTGCCTCGGCTCCAGAAGTGGTTCGAGAAGCATGAAGCATTGCTGGGCTTGCCATTCCCCTCCCATTGACAAGACTTTGACAGATGCCACTGATATGGAGCCTGTTGATGCTCTCCGTTCATTCTCTCTGTCCCCCTCTTTCTCTCCTGCCCTCCTATCACCTCCACGCACTTACACCCAATACGCAGTACAGCGAATAGCTACAGGGTCTTTCTATTCTCTGTCCGCCCCCCTCCCTCTCTGGTACTCTCCTGCTGCCTCTCCCTCTCCCTCTCCCTCTCCCTCTCCCTCTCCCTCTCCCTCTCCGTCGAAGGCCTGGGGAGTGCATCTCATATGGCATGGCCAGCCAATATGCAGAGTCGTCAGGGATGCCACATTGCGCACCCCCCAGGCGTCCTGTGAGCCTTAAGATCGGCCACCAAATCCAAATCTCAATCTCAATCTCTCTCTCTCTCTCTCTCTCTCTCTCTCTCTCTCTCTCTCTCTCTCTCTCTCTCTCTCCTGCTCCCTCTCCTGGTTCCCCTTACCTTCGCTCCTTCAATGCCAGGTTACAGCAACCCCCTTAAAGCATTAACAATCCTCTAGAAATTATCGTAAAACACAACACTCCATATGCCAATCACTCACAATAGGTTGGCTCAGATAAGCACCAGCTTTACTGCCGTTGTGACATGACTGACAACAGGTGTCCTCCAGGTCGCGCGCAGCATTTGTTGACACTGTGACCCCCATTTTCTTGCATCACGTCCTTCAGAGGGAGGTGTTGAAATGGTCATCGTCGACGGTGGTGAAGATGATTCCCTCGGTTGTGAGCCACTGCAATGCATTCCTGCCACACCACAGCAGAGACTTGACAGGGAGGAGGGTTGAGAAACCGCCGGGGGAACTGCAAAGGTTACCCTGTCCCTAACACCCAGACTCGTCTACGGATACACACGACGCTGGTGCAGTGTGTGGGACCCCTCACCGCAGCATCCCCCTCGGGCCTGGACTGGAGTCCAAAATCGGTCACCAACACAACCAATTTCTGTTTTCCCTTCGGATGGCGTTGTTTGACCTCTGTCACCCATATCACTAGCATTCGTGGCCCGCTGGAAACCCCAGACACTACCACCTCTGACCGGGGCTGGGAACCCAATGAGGAAACAAAAGCAGTAGCAACAGGTGTACCACAGGCAGAAAGCGCGCAGCAGGGGCCGGAGGGCTCCTGCTGGCTTTAAGACGATGCCTCGTTCGCGCCATCATTTTTCACGGTGACATGGAGGTTGAACCATGCTGATGCACTGCAGAGCCGGATGGCACCCAGCCGTCAGAAATGTGTGGAATCCAAAGAGATTTCTGCCCCAACCCAGAGTGGAAAAAAAATGCGTACCCATTGGGGCACACAAATCTTTGCCGGCCACCAACGGCGCAGGCTCGGGGCGAACGAGGCATCGCCGAAGGTGCAGCATGCGGGACGACTATGGAAAGGGCCGCCAGGCAGGGCTCTACCACTGAATGCAGCTGATACACGTGCACTTGGCATGAACCCGAATTCCAGCAGCGGACCAGCACGTCCGCACACCCGCATGCATCTGCGGTTCCACATGCCAAAACGGCTCTTTTCCTGTGGAAATCTGAGTTCCAAGAGCGGGCCGAGCGTCCGAAGGGCGGGAAGAAAGAAATGACGGATTTAATAACAGCGAAAAACGAGTTGGCTCACTGGGCAACTGCGCTCCCGAGCTTCGCCCCCTATACACCCCGCCGCCCCCGTCCCCACCCGCCGCCCCCTAAAGCCTTCATGGGACCCCCCCCCCCCAAACAAAGGAGGCAAAGGAAGGGACAAAAGGGAAAGAATCATTGTGGTTGTTAGAAGCCCCTGTCAGGAAAATTATCCTGCAGATGCACACACCAGCACGCACAAGTCAGTGCTGGAGTCGGCAAACCCAGCATGGACTGAGTGTGCATCTGGATGCACCTGGTCAACGGCACGGGCAGCAGCCCGTCTCAGGGACAGCCGACCCCGGGGTAGTCAAAACAGGACAAGTCATCCAGGGGCTCCGTTGACACAACCAAAACACGTTCAGACCCACAGAGGGTCAGATTGTGCAAGGGCGAGAGGCCAATAGGCGCCGCCAAAGGCAAACAAACCCACACCATGGCCTCTCGCCACCCCCCCCCCCCCCCAAAAGCCGGGTCCCTCCAAAACGGAAAAAAGCCGGGGTCCCAAACTTGCCCCCTCCCTTTTGGCACCACAGTCGGCGAACCACACACACACACACACACACGTGGTATTGAAGCTGCTGGGTATGGGACAGCATGTGTACACTGCCGACGGCCTGCCGTGACGCAACCGCTGGATCGCAGCTTCCCCCTCGAAACGCAGATGGGTCCGCAATTGCTTGTGCAATTGGGCCCAGAGCACCATGACCTTTGTACCATGTCCTTTGCTCTCCCACTCACCGGCTGAGGTCCGGGTGGTGGGGCTGGCGGATGGTCATGACGGTGGCGGCGATGAGTAGAGGGTGACACTTTTTGGGGGGAGAGGGAAGGGATTTAGAGAGGGGGAAAGGGGGGGGGAGATGGCTAGTTTGAGGTGGTATGGCACGGGGTGTGACGACTCAAAGCCCTTTCGGGGGTTCCGCCTGCAATGGATGTGCACGGGGGCCCATACTCCATTTGGACTGCGCTGATTCCCTGACTGTTCAACAGATTCTGGATTTGGTATCGATGGAGCCCCAGATCGGACTGCCCGTGCTGCTTCAGAGTGTCAAACACCTGCGGAGACGGCAACGTGTGGCTACCTCGCTACGGTTTCTACTCGCCGCCGGACATTGGCGATGGAGAGGAGGGGCGGGGGCCTGGGACAAAAATGGCGACTCCAGCCGAT
This sequence comes from Eutreptiella sp. 'Long Island Sound 2002', assembly GCA_964036045.1. Lineage (NCBI taxonomy): Eukaryota > Euglenozoa > Euglenophyceae > Eutreptiales > Eutreptiaceae > Eutreptiella > Eutreptiella sp. 'Long Island Sound 2002'. The sequence continues at coordinate 62,832,193 of OZ038385.1, read as the reverse complement.
CGCGAGGTCAAGCGCAAAGGGGACACGAACACCGATTTCGTGTTTCCGGGGTGGGCGACCAGCCCCCAATTGTTGGTCGTACAAGGAGCGCTGTCATGATGCAAAACTGTGTTGGCAGCCACAGCCTATGCACGGCAGCTGTGCCTGGGCCTGTAGTCGCGCCCCGCCACTCCGCCGAGCAATTAGCAAATACACGATTAACGTCCACACGCCCTCCACTGGCCACACCAGCGAGCCGTACATGAAGAGGGACGTGCACCGTGCAAAAGAGGGTGGTGGGGTGAAGGTGCATGGATGAAGTGGATGATAATCCGGCGACAGAGGCGCAGTTTCGAGTCAGTTCTTGGGAAACAGTTCACTTGACAATCTGATCGACATCGATGTGCGGGTTACAGATGCCGCAGAAGACCTCTGGGCGACCAGCCGACAATGATGAAAATCATGGGGGAAACCGCGAAAACCGCATGTTTCTGCGTCAGCAGCGTCGAGTTTCAGTTAATCAGCGTATTGCATAAGGTGGAGCCACCCATCCAATTTTTTTAAAGGGGGGGGGGGGGGGGCTTGGTATTGGCTTGCAAACAAAGCAGGAAGACTTGTCACCGCAGCTGCATATCAGGAGCCGTGGACTCTACACCACCGGGGAGTTCCAGGCATACCCTGTGGGCTAGTGCCTGCACAGAGTGCGCACTGCATGCACAGTGCGTATGGTTTTGGAACACACTCTGGGAAGATGGTCATTCCTTGGAACCCCTAAAAATGTTGCACCCTGGAGGCTTTTGGGCTGCTCCCTGTTACATCTTAAAGGTTTGTAGATGCTTGTTGTAAATGCTGGGAGGCTCCTTGATGCTGGGTTCTTATTCTTTTTGATTTGTGCTGCGTATTCCTGGAGGCTTCTAGATGGTTGCTGTCAACTCTTGGAGGCTTCTGGACATTAGGGGCTTGATGTTGCTTGGGGTCTCCAGTTTGGGAGGGGAATGCCCACGTACTGCCCACATGCAGAAGGGGAGATGACAGTGGCCAGCACCCTATCACCATTTGATCAGGTGACAGCGATGCCCGCAGCAAGCCATGACAGGGACATTGTTGATGCTGCAGGGACACAGTGCGCAATGGGCATACCTTTCACAGCCCTGAGGCACATTCACTGCCCTGTAAACGGGGTGTCTAGGCCTGTGGAATCACCCCAATACACACACCGTGCGCGCACTGCGGCACACGGCATACAACACCGCTTGCCCCGGAGCTGCAGGCCGTGCTCATTCCACACCATTCCGTTCCACACGCCCCTCCCTCCCACGTGCTCACATGCTTCATTTCTTTTTGCAATGCACACAGTCCTGCCCCACAGCCTCACAGGCCCCTGCCCCCACAGCCTCCCAGGCCCCTGTCCTCACAGCCTCACAGGCCCCTGCCCCCACAGCCTCGCATGCCCCTGCCCCCAGCGTCCGTTTACTTGTACACCAGGTGCAACTAGCCTCAGGGGAAACACCGTTGTCGTAGCCCATGTCTTGGGACTGCCGGGGCAGAGGTGCAGAATACCAGGCTCAGACTCGGTTCCACGTAGCCTTTGGCCCAGTGCTCTACTACGAGGTCCGCACACGCAGTGCAGAGGGTCCCACAAGGCATGTGACAAGCACCTCCGCGTCCTGAGCCTGATCGCGGTGGCAGAACCGCTGGTGATCGGCGGCAGCTGGCGGTTGAATGACATGAACCGACAGCAGCCGAGAGAGGGGTTTGCCTCGACGAGCTGGCCCTGACATACCATCTGCTGCACGGCATCCAAGGCAGGGGCTGCAGGTGCGGCAGTGAAGGCTGGACCTGGAGCCCTGCAAAATTCGCAATGAGGCACGACATAAAAACACAACTATGCGCCCTGCCGTCTCCCACGGCCTGTGCACTCCACCCTGTGGGAGGGGGGGGTGCAGGCTGGGGTACGCAGACTGGGTAGGCAACGCTTCTATGTGTGTGTGCGCGCGTGTGTGTGTACCGGTAGCAGTGCGTTGCATGTGATTTGGTACAAGGCATGCAGCAGTGAATAATGTTTGTGGAGGCCGGAAACGGGGGCCGCATCGATAGGGCGGAGGCGGTTGGCAAAACTGAATCGATCGATTTTCTTCAAACTGTGAGCACGCGTGGACGGGGTGTGGGCAGCTGGGCATGCGTAGACATGGTGAGGGGGGTCCCAGATGCTGTACCCCACCCACCCACCCGCCTGATCGAACGTACCAACCCCCTGTGTGACATTCCGTCTGGTTGTTGTTCCTTTACGGGGCCCTGGACAGTCACCCGTTCTTCTCTTCACATGTTGCGTTGGGTTGCTGCTTTCTGTCGGCCGCTGCGGCCGGTGCTCTTGCTGGTGTCGTTTCCGCGTTTGCGGAGCCCAGTATTTGGTGTGTTGGGGCTGTGCTGAATGTGGCATGGTGTGCCGTTTGCGCGTTAGCGGCGCCCAATAGTTGGCGTATTGAGGATGTGCTGGTTGTTACTGTTTTTGCTGTCCACGCGCCTCTGTCCACAGGCCGTCCATAGCCTGCCTCGCTGTGTTTCTGTGTGCGTGAGGCGCAGGTGCCCTGTTCCTCCACGCGTTGTCCCGGCCGTCCACCATATGCCCTTTTCCCCCTCACGGCTGGTCTGCCCCTGATGGGCTCCCGCTCCTGCTGCGCAAACAGCCCATCTGGGCTGCGGGAGACACCCCCCACCTGATGCCGGTTGAGCAGGGGTTGCCCTGGCACCCGGGGCTGGCTGGCCAGGCCATTTCCTTTGTTGTTGCTGCCTCCCATGCACATGCTCTCCCATCCCCTCCATTCTGGTTCCCTGTTCCCGCTGTTCTGGTTGCCTCTCCTGCCTTGCTGTGCCCCTCCTCCTTGTCTGCTATGCTCGCCCTTGTCCCTCCTGGTGTGGCCCCCGCGTTCTGTGTGTCTGTGTTGCTCCTCCCCCTGTCTGTTGGCGCTCCTGGGTGCCCCTTTCGCGCACCCACTCCTGTCCCACCTGCCTACCCCCCTGTACGAGGATTTCACATCTCCGTACGACGTGGACTGTCCCGTGCACGGTTGGCTGGTCACGGCCCTGTTGCCACCCCTGTGGCGGGCACCTCCCTGCGCGCGGGGCGCAGCCCCTGCCCTTGTGGAGTACGTGGGCACCTTGTAGGGGGAGGGTGGGGGGGGGTGTTTGCTGATGGCTCGCTCGGCGTGCGCCGCATTTGGTGGTTGCTGCAGTGCTCGCACCTCATAGTTCCCTTGTGTACCCCCCCCCCCCTCTGAGGAATGGGGGTTGGCACTCTGGCAGGGGTCAACAGCAATCCCCCAGCCCCACGTCCTGTGAGGCTCAATGTCTGCCCGCACATGTGTTTTTACAAAGGCGGTGTCTGAGGTGTGGCGTGTGCTGACTGAAGTGCTGGTTTGAGTGGACACACCCCTCTGCTCTGAGTTCTGGTACAGCCTGCGGCGTCGGCTAGAGTGCAAGCAGGTGTGGTGCTGCTACTGCTGCTGCTGCCGCCAGTTGCAGCAGTCTTTAAAAAGTTCAGTTCAACCCCAGCCATTTTACAACAATTACCCGCTCTTCTCGTGCTTGCATTTGCGTGGTTCAAGGGGGTAGGCGCACTTTCAATGTGGTGTGTGTGTGGGGGGGTCAGCAGAGCCCCTTCGCTGGACCCCCCCTCCCCCCAAAAGGGCTCAATTAACAGAGCCCCCAAAACCAACCCCGGAACTTGCGTGGTCTCCATGGAAGGGCAAGCGGGTGGCGACCGGGAGGTAACTGAAGGCGGGGGGGCATCCCAGGGGGCAGGGGGTTAGGAGGTTGGAGGGGTCACTGACTTAGGGTGTCAGGGTCGGGTTGAATCTATTCCTGGTTCTAACCCTGACCCTCAGGCTAACTGGGTAGGTCCCTGGCAGGCTTGTATGCACATACCCTGGGGAGACCCATACATTCCATCATTCCAGCAACATGTGATGGACATGCAATGCATCACAGACAGTTTTGTGGCCAGCGTCGACAAAATTTTCCTCTGGCACCTTCAGCGCCAATGAATATAATGTCCCACCCCCAAATTTTCGGCGGGCTCCATTGAACCCCCCCCTCCCCCCAGCTTCAATGAAATTCCGACTTCCCAAGCGCCGCCCCCGCCCACGCCCCCGCCCCCGCCCCCGCCCCCGCCCCCGCCCCCGCCCCAGCAGCTGCTGTCCGATCCAACAGAATAAATCTGCGGTATGAAGACAGGAGAGCAGGAACATAAACGCACAATTTCTGGCATCATTACCATGTGCCACCTGACTTCAGCGTGTCTTGGGGGGGGGGGTTGTCCAGAGGTCCCAGACAAGGGAGACTGGGGTAGACGGGGGGGGGGGTATGGAGACCCTCCCTCCTCCTCGGGTCTCCAACCCACAGGGCAGAATATTCACAAATACAAGCAGTGACACAACAAACACCCCTGAAGCAGCCCCACACGCAAGCACAACACAGTGGTGATGTTGCAAAATCATTTATCAACTCCAAAATTTCCAACCAGATTGACGTGTGGTGCAAAATTCACGAGGCACTGGGCTGCATCTGGAGCACTGCTTTTAGCCTCAATCTCGTTGCCCTCCGTGGAAACTCTGTGGCGTTCTTATCCGTCGGCGCTCGTCAAAAAAATTGTGATGTGGACACAGATTAGACGAGGAGGGATGGGGGGTCAAAGAACGCGGCGGGGGAGGGGGAGGCTGCAAGAGGGTGCAGGGACCCTCTTCCTACGGGCTTGAGAAGGGCATGGGGCAGGGATGCAATAGAAGAGAGGGAGGGGGAAGGGGCGGAACCCAAAAGTTTGTGCACCAAGATTGGCCCAAATCAATTTTTCCTTCACCAAATTTCGTCCCACTGTGAATTCTGGGCCCGGGGGGGGGTCCAGGGTCTCCTCCTACGGTGGTCAGCCGTTCTAATACAGCGCCCGCAGGGGGGGGCGTGTCCAGAACTTCAGGCCCACCCACAGAGCTGACGCACCCACCCAGACCGCCCTGCCCCCTGGCAAAACAATTCCCATAAACGAGCCTCGCTGAGGCGTTCTGTGTTCGGGAGGGGGGCTGCGTTGTGCCGACCCCACCCAAACAGCGCAGCCCCTATGCCACACACCTGACCATATGGGGCGGGTAGTAGCCTGCGCCGGCGGGTGGCGCACCCTTTGGGAAGCCTGCCCCAGGGGCAGTGGCACTCTGCACCGGCGGTGCCCCCGAAGGCTGTACCTGAGGGGCTGTGTACTGCCCGTAGGCCGGCGCAGACTGCCCCGGCACTGTCACAGGGGGGACGCCCAGAGGGACGTGGCTTTGGGGTCTGGCAGGAGTAGAAAGGCCTGGGGCTGGGGCAGCAGCGGATGCGGGCTGAGTGTGGGTGGACGAGGCGGCCGTGGCGGCGGCTGATGATCGCTGCGACGAAGAGACATGCCCCTCTCAACAACGTGCACCAACAGCGGGCAAAGGGCCTACGCCCCGTCCTGCACCCCACATCTTGATCCTTGAATCCACTGCTCCCAGGGGATGGCAATGGTGCCACAAACAGAGCACGCCACACCGCGCCCACGGCCAACACGCCATTGGCGGCCCAACATTTCACGAAGAAACAAGGCACAGCGCACACAACACAAAGCAGCGCAAAGCAACAGCGTAGCAGCGCAACACAGCACCACGCAGTCACGATATGTGGAGAAGGAAAGGCACCACAGCACACTGCGGGGGTTGTGCTTGCCAGACAGCACCTTGGCCAACGCTCAATGCGTAGCTTAAGCCAGTCCACAATCCCCACTCAAAGTAACGTTGGTCGGGGAGGGGAGGCTGTGCGGAAGGAAGGGGGGGTAAAACCTAATTAAGGTGAGAGGGGGAGGGGGGCTGCGGTATGCAACGCGCCTCCCGTTCAGCCCCCAAATCCCTCGTGTTTCGCGGTTGTATTTTGTCGCACTTCTTGTATTTCTGCTGCTTGTCATCTAGCGCTGGACACTGCCCTTGATGCGTGTATGTTTCAAGGGTTGTGTGTGCTAATGGCTGCGCTGCTGATCGTCCTCCCTCTCTTGCCCTTGCTGTCTTACTCTCTGTGCCTGCGCCCTCTGCTGTCGTGCTTGTGCAGGTTCCTGCGGTGTGTCTCTTGTGCCTGCTGCATTGCTTCCTTGCTCTACACCCGTGGGTATGCGCCAGCCCACTGACTGCTTGTTTAGTGAGGGGACAGGCTTGCGCTTGGACCCCCCAAAACTGGTGGCCTCGGAGATCAGTGGCACCCAACGGGGCCTGGGGACTCCGCCAGGCTGAGTATCGCGACTGTGTGGCGGAACCTTTCCATGAACCCAAAAAAGGGGCCTACCCGTGAAGGCTCGTTGCGTACTGTGAAACAACATCGGTCTCCAGCGCTATGTCTTTTGTGTGAAAGCTGCTTTTGTTGGCCGAGATCTTTTTTTGGGGGGGGGTTTCGTCGCAGAGAGTGGAATATCTGTACAACTGCTCACGACTGCAGCAGACTGCCCCCCTGGCGTCCACTCCCCTGCGCCGACAGGCTACATTTAGTTCAGCAGGGGGGAGATGGGGGGGCAAGGATCCCTTGCCTGCGGACAGCAAGACTGAGGGTCCTTTGTGCAGTGGCTTGTCCAGGGAACCTTGCCAATCTGAGGGGCTGCCTTTTCCCGGAATTCGCAAAAAATGGAGCCAACCCAGTCTCCCGCCCTCAGATGCTGCCCTCAGGGGGAGGCAGGCTTGCGCTTGACGGGGGAAGGGGTAAACGCCCAACCAGCGTCTTTTGGGTGACGGCCAGCCCTGCCAACCGCTTGTCCGGTCCCAACGATCCTAACCGGTTGTAGCCGCCACAACTTTCTTCCCCCTTTGCCCGCCTCTCAAGTGCCGGGGAGGGGGGCCAAGGTGCAGTCGAATAAACTCCAATAAGCACCTAGCCCTGCCTGATCTTGCCAGCCATTGAACATGGAAATTGCCCGCCAAAACCGGCTTCACCCTGTGGGCACAGCAGGTCGTCACCTGCAGTACGCTGGCGTGCATGACGCTGAGCATGTGGTGCGTGAACTCATTGAAGTCCTCGACGTAGATCAAACGGAAAGCGATGACCACGCGCTGTCCGCTCAACGTCCTCAGGTTCCCGTACACTCGAAGGTACGCGGTTTCGCACTCCCCCGACGCCAACATGGACCTGGTGGAATGGTGGGTGGTGTGCGCGCCCCAGCACGCCCCGCACGCCCTACACGCCCCGGAGTCGAATCCCGATTAGTTCTGGTTTTATTGTGCAGCTATCATGTTGAGAGAGCTTCCCCCTTTCGTCATCTCTTGCGTTCAATCCCCACGTCTTGTGGTACTACTCCAATTCCCGACTAGCTTGTAGAAATTGCCACCCTTATTTAGCCCTCTCTACCTCTACGACAGTCTTGGCCCACCACCCTTTTCGGCCTTCGAAAGCAATCCTTCGCTTGGGTGCAACAGACATACTCCAACGCTTGTAGTTGGGTCGCCGTGGGGCTATCAGGGTCAATCCAAATCACCGCATTGATCAGACCTGCGACGGAACAATGGTTCCCAGTGTCGCCCGAACCCACCAAGTGCAAATAAATGGGTTCCTAGTCAACGCCCAAGCATTGGGCATCGAAAGAGAGTGTGTATGTCGATGCAGCTTCCAGCGAGACGTGCACGAGCATTTGGCTTGAAAACATCGGCCACACGTATCCGCACGCCCCATGTGCGCGTAGGAGAATGAAGAGGCGAGAACTTCAACCTGTTCCATCGTCCAAAGTGTAAGACATGCGTCCCGGCGCTTGAGAAGCATCCCGCTGCGCAATCTTACCGATGAATGTCAACTGTGCACAAGCGCGCGGCGGGAAGAGGACAACATCCCGGAAGAAAGATAGGGACCGAGGCGCGCCGAAACTTATGGTTTTTGTTGTGCAGGGAGGTTTCGTCGCCAAAGAGCAAATCACTCACCATTTGCCTTGAGGTGATTTGGCCTCACAAAGACACAAGGGTTGAAATTCCGCTGTGTGCCTACTGTTGTTGAACTCATCCTTTTTGTTTGTTTGCTTGAAATTGTTGGTAACCACAATTGGTGTCATTAATGCTTGCATGAATGTTGCCTCCGGGGATGATGCACAACCTTTACATTCCAAACACGGGCTAGTGAGAACAGCTGCTGTGAATGTGAACGAAAAGGGCCAATTTGTAACCGAAAAAATTGTTCAATCGTTTCTTCCTCGAAGCACCATGAAATAAGAAGGTCTTTGTGATGTAGAACCGTAGCAGGTAGCAAGCAAAAACAGGGTTGCATTTGCCGAAAGCGGTCCGCAGTGACATAAACGAGGCTTACCTTAGGCAAGCCCCGATCTCTCCCGGCGTGCCCTATTTTGCGCCTCATGAACCACATGAAGGAGCCGGGCAAGTTACATTCCTAGCTTCCGAACCTCAGACACGAGTGTGGCCAAGCAATGGAATGAGTCCCTACCATTCGGTCGCATGGGCACCGGGCCCTACATGTTTTAAACCGGAACCAAAGCTCACACAATTTATACCAATTTGTCGGCTACCCTGTCACTTTTGTTATCCATTGTACTTTGCCGTCAACACACACGCTTGGGACTCCCATTTGATATTCGATGGGCTCAAGTGGAATCGTTCGCTTGCATACGCTCTTCATCAAATTGCTAAATGCCACACTCGATGTCCCACACTCGTTGGAGCGAGGTGACCCAAGGCGTCGCAAGGGAACAAGGATGCCCACACACTGAGGGGGTTAAGCCAGGCGGGAAAAAACTTCCCATGAAAATTTGTCTCGTCCGTTTGTGTTGTGGTCAAGAGTGCTTTCAACTTGCAACACTTAGTCCTCCCATGGAAAACGGACACCCGGATGTAAGCTCGTGATCGAAAAGCGTGTGCCCAATTGTGCAGTTTGTCTCCAGACCCAGCGATTCGCGTGTACCAGCCTCGCCGGTTCCAATCTCGTCCCATGAAGGGAGACATCAAGTCAAGGGGCGAGGGCTTCACGACCGTCAACCGCTCATAAAAGTGTTCTCATCCGTGCCCTCATGCAAAGAACATCGTTGTCAGTATTCTTGTGCGAGGAAAAAGGAAAGACGCCGATGTTTCGTAATGACTTGCAAATGAAAGCATGACCATCACACCTCCGTTAGTCTGGAGCCATTGACAAAGAATTGGTTATCATCCGGGTTGCATTGAGCTTCCACAAGTTGCTTGACCACCACGGGCATCAATGTGCTACTTGGCTCGGCACGCTAAGAGTGTGGGCACACACGGTCGAGTGCATCGTGCATCAAGAGCGGGCCAAATGTATCACAATCGTCCACGTTCATGTTGACGCATGTGACCTCATTGATGTGCAACGGGAGGATTCTTGAAGCTTTTCGGAATCATGAGCTCAGTCCTCTCCACAAAAATTCATGGAAATCAACCGTTCGGAAGTTTCCAACCTTGAACGTTTTTGGCATCACGATTTTGTTGCGGTGAAATGGGTACCGGCGAATAACATTCACTCTGCGCTCGTCCCCTACGCCCACACGGATCACACCTTGTCCAAAGCTCCTCCGTCGGGCGAAATAGATTGTTCTGCCATGGTGGCATAACTCGATTCCATAAAAATGGTCGAAGGACAAGATCCGAATCAACCTAGGGTAGCAAGTATGTCAAGCGTAAGATTGAAATTCTATTGTGTGGGCTCTCAAGCCCGGGAATCGCTAAGTAGAAAAAGCGCTCAGGCCTACGCGTAGACATATCGAAGTGCCTCGAGGATATCGGAGGATATCGAAGTCTCCCGAGGGACGACAGGGGACGAAGGGAAGGCGAGGGCAGTGCACAAGGGAGGCTGCTTCTTGTCTCCGGCAGTCCGAATGTTTCGTTCCTGTTGCGCTTGAAGTGATGGCAGTTGGCGGTTAAGAATCGTTGGTTGACAAATCATTCACCTGAAAAGCAAAACCTGACTCTACACGTCCACTTCTTGACCGAGACACGCGTAGGCATGTTATAAGCCGTCGTTGGCACCTTACACGTAGCGCCTTGTGGCCGCAAATGCAATGGCAACGTTGGCGGCAACCTGCGGCGCTTTGGTGGCGGGGAAACCGCTAGCTGTTTTCAACGAAGCCGCGCGGCTATAGGAACATATGGCCACAACAAGGAGCGCTGTCGTCTGCGCCCACGACTCACACTCGGCTCATCCCCACTGGTTTCTACTACAGGTTGCGCGGGTGGGTCCCTTGTGTCTTGTGCACCGCCCTCGTGTTACCTTCATCCCCTTTCGTCCCTCGGGACACTTCGAGAAGGCTCCGGCAAGGCACCTGACCCAAGGGAGGCTCTATGCACCTCAGTGGGGATGGCCAAACGCTCATCGACCACACGCGAAGCCCTGGACACTGCATGCAAACGCAAAGAATGCTTTTGAAAGCGTCCAACGAACCCCATTGCCCCTATTCCGCCGTAACTTCGGGTGGCAATTCCCAAGAACAATACATAGCCAAACCACAACCACGTGTGCTATGCGCAGCATAACCTTTGGGAACACCCACCGAAGTCAACGCACCACGTGTGAGACTCCCAACCGTGTCGGCACAAATGGGCGCGAATGGCGCCTTCAAAGATCGCAAAAGTGGGGAACCTGGCGGGGCATATTGCGTGAGCTTGATGTACAAACAATATAAATGCCACGGGCTAATAGGAATAATTGGACAACGTCATGACACATTCCAATTTAGCGTGTTTTTGATTCTCGCGCCGAACGGCCACCATGTGTTGCCCATTTTGAATGGCAACCACTCGATATGCCCGGGCCAAATCCACGGAACGGAACAACCCCAAAACCCGCCAAGAGAGGATCAACCGAAGCCAAACGCTTTCTACCGAAGTTGGATCATACTTATAGCGTGATATTAGCCTACAAAAAACATCAAAAGCATCATAAAAAGCTCCATCGCGGGACTGAGACATTCCATTGCTCATTATTGCTTGAGCTTGCGTACAATCGCGCAATGGCTTGCAATTGTGGGAACAAGCAAGGGTGAAGTTGCACTAGATGCAGGGGTAGGTGTAGCACGTAGTGTTCCTTCATTCTCTCCGAAAGTATTCGCGCCTGCTTTCACCCAATTGCTCTCCCTTGTTGAAATCGCGTCGGAAACAGTTATTGAAATATGAAACACTTGAATGAATTACTGTCAGTTGGCCTACTGCGATTGCGCACGCGCCTGTGAGTCCAAAACCAGTCTTCACAAAAATTCACAAAATTGCAATACATGGAAATGGAGTGTTGAACGACAGTTTTGTGCTTTAAATATGGAATGTGTCTACTGTACAGCTGCAATATGAAGTGTTTTGTTTTGTTGTAGAGCAAAAAATCATTAAGGTGTTTTGGGGAGCGGTTAAACCTTTGATTGCCCAAGATTCTGTGCATTCTGTCTTCTCAATGCAGTCATGGAACATTCTAGACTTGAAAGCATAGGAACAAATTATTCAACGGATTGATATACGGGCCGAAAGGGGGCGAAGTGCATATTTGGAGGTGATGGAAGTTTTTTTTTTCGTGCTGAAATGGTCATACATCCATTCCCTACAAACTGCATTTTTTTGTCAAAATTGGCCAACGCAATGAAATGTTGTCGTTCGTCGTTACTTGCAATTACGATTATCATTGTTGTTTTGCAATTGTGGCGTGATTAAAAAAATCATAATGTAGGCCCTCCCTTGTGTGGACTCGTTTTACTAGTCTGTTGGCTTGTTGCAAGATTCCTCAGCAGTGTGGTGATGACGATAAACCACAAAAACCACACGATCCAACTAGAGAGCTATGCGATTACAACGAAATTCTCGGAAGAAAAATCAGTCCAATTGGCTTCAAGCTACAAACGACCAAAATGACCACGGAAACACACCTACAAACCGATAAAGGTTACTCCCTACAAGATGGGGCAATGAAAAGAGCCTTGATCGCTCATTAGTGCACAGAGCATGATCAATATGGGTCGATTGGAAGAGGTGCGGAGACGGCAGTCCCAAAAATCTTGTGTATCTTGTGTAATTTCCAATTAGGGTAAAATGACCAGTGATGTAGCCAAGGATAGACCGCGTGATTCATGCAGAACAGTGAATGATTGGTCAATCCTATCGATTAAACATGGAAGTTTTTGGTTCTAATTTGTTATTTGTGTCCAAATCCTTATCGAGACAGAAATTGTGCTCCAGATTGGGGCCGGGATCAGGGGGCGTTGACCAAAGGTGTGCCAATCAAGAGAAAAATAATTCTGGTGTATGGAGGCAGTTTGAAGCCAAAAATTTAACTTTCTGTGTGTAGCCCGTCAAAGTGGATTTCAAAAGGTTGCTGCAAAGCCTGGCTAACAAGAGTGACCCATGCAGACCGAAGGATGTGACAACCACCACGGGAGCTACCAAAAGCTCCAAGGTCACGTCTGGCCTCATACGCCATCTTCCCTCTCCCCAAGGCCGCGTCGCAAGTTGTAAAAGCTGCCGCCGCCGCCATGTGAGGGCAAATGAGTCAACGCAAAGCCGCAATGTTAGAATTGTCAGAAGGATGCGGTTTTGAGCCCTTTTGGACCCTTTTTGGGCGAAAGAACCATGCCCGTTTGCAAGCCCATTTAGAGCTTTTGGGGGGCTAAAATGGGTCACCATATGCTCAAAAGGGACGAAAAACACTCGTTTGGGCGACCCAATGGGGACCTGATCACATTCGGAAAACTGTAGCGTTGACCCCTTTTGGACTTGTTTTTGGTCCCAAAATGGTCCATTCCTAAGCCTGTTTCGATAGTTTGGGGGGCCAAACCGCGTCACCACGGGCTCAGACGGCACTTGTACTCGTGGTTCTCGTTTATTGTACGAATTGAGAATGGTGCTTGTTGTTGCTGGGTGTATACACGTATAATGCCTTCCCCTTGTTCCTTTTGTGGATCCCGCCCCAAACCCCCTCATCTAACCCCATGATGATGCTGTGCTCCTACTGTTGATTTAAAAGTGCTTCATGCCCCGTGCCCCAACCGCATTGTGTGGCACAAGCCGTTTTATCAAGAATTAATTTCTGAGGGTGGGGAGGGTTTGGGTAGGTCTCGCCTGGTTAAATTTGATTTTCCTAGTACCAAAAAACGTGGGTCAAGAATTTCTTTTTGAGGGAGTGGATCTCGGCGCCAAAAGACCATCCCCCCCCTTGTAACCATATCCTAGTCCGGCTGGCATGCCCACCCTTCTTTGCTGCTTGTGAAGGGTGAGTGGTAGATGGATTTTTCAAGCTTCTCAGACGCCAACTTCGACGCTAAAGCTTGGATTAACGATGCCATCAAAGCGTCGAAGTCGGATGGTACCGAGACGTTTGTTTCCAGCATGATCCTGAAGCTACAGTTGCTGTCTCAAGAAGTGAGCTCCTCGTTTGAGGAGACAAGCTCTCAAACGCTAGTTCGTATGCCTCGAGCGCTGATGGAGATTGAAAGGATGTCCAAAGAGGCCAAAAACCTGCGGGCCAACTTGAACACTTTGTTGCAAGGTGCTGCTACCCCCATCCGCTTGTGTTGCCACCCAACCGTATCACCGGCCCTCTTCGCCAAAGTTGCCATTTTCAGCTTTGGGATCGATGAACGATCGACTTGATACAGATCTAGACAAGTAAGGGAAGTGGAACGACCAGCGTGGCTCATGAGTGTGGATGCACAGCCTGCTGATGACAGATTGATGCTCGCATCCGTTTGTGCCACCTTTCCTCTGCCGCTGCAAGGGGAGCTCTCGGACACGCAAGTGCACACGCAGAAGAGCGTCGAGAAGATGACGGTCCTACACCAAATCAAACAGAAGCTCGACGTTTGCACTGAGACGATTGCACAAGTGGCGTACTTGCAGTCGAATGTGCTCAAGATGTCTGTTGTGTTTGCGGACGGCAATACCGGCCAAATCGGCTCTGAAATTTCGCAAATGCAGGTAGATCCGGGAATGCAAGGGGCATTGTCTCTGCTCCTTCAGGGGAGAAGTTGAATTCATGTGCACGGTGCCACTGTTTTGCTGCTGTGTACTGTAAGTTGCGTCATACAGATGGAGTCTACAGAAGTCTACTGAAGTGCAGGGCCCGGAAGTGTGATTCTCACTACGGAAAGCCGGACCAGTGCGGTCCAGTGACGGCCACGACAGGACAAGCCTGCAGGTCGCAGGTGCCATTACTTGCACATCTGTAGGAAGTGTCGTCGGGGCACAGTAAGATCTGACTCAAAGGCCATGTGTGATGCAAGCATCCTGCAGTTGTTGTTGCAGGTCACCTGCAGCTCCCGTTTGCTTAGCCCTTCCACTACCACCGCCTCCCACCCGCACCATCCGTCATCCAGAGTGCACTGCAGAAGCTGAAGGACTATCCGGAGCAGCATTCCAAGTTCTCTTCGACAATCACTGAGTTCGAGGGGAAACTTGTGAACCTGGTCGAGAAGGACTGCCTGGAGGCCCTTGTGGGGCACGACATCCCCAAAGCTCAGGAGCATCTGGGGACGCTTTCCAAAATCGGCAAGGTTGACGACGTGGTACGGCAGTTTGTGGAGCGCTCCATCCCGAAGGTTGCTTCCAATATTTTCCCCTCCCCCTTCATTCATGACCAATCTTATTGTGAAGGCTCACACACACCCTCCCCCAGGCTCTGCCTTAGCCACATCTATGGCTGAGACATGGCCGATTTTCTGTGGGCGCTGTTGGAAAACGCTGGAGGGAAGGCGTGGGATGGCGCATCACACACAAGAGGTGCGCACAGGCCAGGTGATTGTCAGCCCACATGGACAAACCACCGCTCCACGTTAGCTTGCCGGGCTTGCTAAGCGCGCAATCATGCGTAACTGCTTCCGTGGGTTCACAGGGGTGTGTGAAGGCAACAACAACATCACCCCTAGTTTTGGTGTGCTGTGCACACTGGTCATGTGCACGATGCCTGACAACGGGTTTGGCCCGGGAGCATTGTGCCATGTGCGCTATGCCGTTGTCCCATAGCAATGCACACCAGTGAAGCACCAAATACCGAAGTTTGGCTTGCTGGTGGCTGTAGCACCTACAGATGGCTCCTCCATTGGTTTTGATTTGGCAATCTGATCAGGCATATGGGTTCGAACCCCTAATCACGGGACTAAGTTGATCGAAGACTGCAAGCACTGCTTCAAAGACTTTGGTGGTGTCAAAGTGTTGGGCCGACAAAAGCAATATTCGGTTGTGCCATGCAATTCGGTCTCAGAGTTGGGGCAAACTTGAACAAATGACGACGTTTAGATTTGGGTGAGTGCGACAACAGAATTACCCTAGAGCCCCGGGGGAATGTCAACCGAGTTTGGCGAATTCCGGGTGCATTCGGGCCCCGACAACTCGCCAGTGCAGCCTAACATACCCCGCACAGAGTCCAGGGGCGTCATGCAATACAATGTGTAAGCGGGCCAAAAAGGCAGGTTGGCAATTGTTTGGCTTCCATGTGTCATGCAGAGTGCTTCTTTCAGACTGCGCCCGTCCCCCCCCAAACTCTGAAGCCTGCTGGCGCCAGCATGGGAGGGACGCCAAGGGGGGACAACTGTCCCACTCTCACCTACTGAAAAAAAAATTTACCGAATGCAAACAATGTATTCCTAAAAGCTCCAACCAGTGCATACACCACCCAGCACAATTATTCAGCTTTATGGCAAAACCCCACTCTCAAGTTCAGGGCTAGGGTGAGGCTGCGCCCCAACCCCCACCCCCACTCCTCACGTGGGGCGCAATAGCCGCACCAGCATGGAGCGCCATCGCTCGTGGCCAATCGCCGGGGTGCCCGACAGTGGCCTACTTTGCCTTGCGAGAATAGCGGCGCACATTACACAAGAGCAGCAGGAATTCGGTGAAACTGCGCGACTCTTGGGGCGCAAGCCTAACTAGCGTGGCTCCACTCGACCATTGTGGAGTGAACCTTCCAGCATCAGACGTCCAGCTGGCGCGAGTATTATTGTACAGTTCACATTCACTGCAGCGCATCCTCTTTCCTCCACCCCCCCCCCCCCGCTCGGCAGCGACCAAGTGCCTGCATGCCCCACGACAGTGGAGACATGGGGAGAAGATATGTCGCATGGCCTTGCATCAGTGCTGCCAAGGGAAAGACCCACACCCACTTCTCTGGCCAGAGGCAACACCAGTCAGCGTTATCCATATCCTTCACCACTGGCGTACGTCCCACAGGAGGAGGCCAGGTCAAGGCTGCAGGAGTCGCTTTCCCACAAAGGGATGCAGATGCTCTGAGGCACTTGAGCGCAGTGCCCCTGTTTGGGAAACGAGCACAGCCCTTCGGCTCACAGGCATATCCACTGGGCAGTGAACAGCAGTAGGATGGGGCCAGACCAGGCCATTGTCTGAGTTCAGCAGAGGCCCTGCAAATGTGGATGTGGGTGGGGCTGTGGCCGAACATGGAGTCCCAACGATTCAGGGCTCGTCGTGTATTTTGCACGCGCGTTGCCCACTGAGCTGCCCCCATTGCTAAGAGGAGGCTTGTTCCAGAGCCCTTGGTCACTGGACAGCCCCGTCCGACAAAATGTAGACCATTTGGGCCCACGTATTGACGGAGCAGACAACTGTAGTACTGCAGTATTGAGGGTGCAATTCCAGCTTCCACAATGGCCAACCCGCTGCTTTGTACACATTCAATGACCGGGGTTTTCGTGTGGGGCATGCTTTTCTAGCTCCGTTGCTGGAGGGGAAGTGGACTCCATGGGGGCAGACATCCGCCGTCTTTGTGGAACACCCCTTCCCCCCCAGGGCCTATGGCGTCCCACTTTGCTGGCCATTTGGCAGATTGAATGGCCGACCGTGTGCCATCGCCGCTTGGCAAATTGAAGGGGCAAGAGTGGAGCGGCCCTGCATATGTGGGGGAAGTAAATCATGAAAAGGTGGTAGGTTTGGTGCTGTTGTGGAGGTGTGTCTCTGGGCTCGCTATAGTTGTGTGTGTGTGTGTGTGGGTGGGTGTGGGTGTGGGTGTGGGTGTGGGTGTGGGTGTGCCATCAAGGCTACTACTACAACACTACAAGCGTGTGTGTGTGTGTGTGTGTATTGGTGTGCCATCAAGGTGGGGTGAGCATGCCGGTTGGTACTTCCGGGTGTACTTGTTCACCTTTTGAGGAGGGAATCCTGATAAGTGGGTTGGTTGGTTGTCCACCCATTGGGTTGGGTGTGCAGGTGTGGGTGTGAATTTCTTGTTCTGTAATTCTGAGGGGTTGGTCGTCTCGGGTGTTTATTTGCTTTGGAACAAGGTGGCACAATTTCCATACAGATGCTCAAGTGCCGGTGACCCAAAAAAACTTTTTTCCCAATCAGTGACTTGAGTTTCTCGGGGAGTCAAAATTTGCAAAGCCCCACTCTTACCAAGCCATGAGTCCAATTGTTGTAATGATGTGGCAATCTCCTTATTGAGGGTAGTTGGAGGACTCCTAGGTCGCACATGTCTGTGAGCTAGTCGGTGTCCTTGGTGTTGTTACGGTTTCAATGGTTAGCGTTCATGAGCGCCTCTTACGCTTTGCACAGGGATTTTCTCGTGAAGCACTGGGATAAAGTGTGACGCATTCGGATGACCAGGTGTTAGCGGGGCGGTGGTGGCCTGCATCTGGGCACAGATTGCAGGGTGCAGGAGAAAAGATACGAGATTCTTTCTTTTTTCTACACCAAAACGGAATACCTGTGTGAAGGGCAGGGGTTTCAGAGGTTCGGCCGGGGTTGAGGAGGGTTGTTGGGCTGGGAGCGGACAGTGGCCCAGGTCCAGCCGCCACCCGACACCCGCTGACGAAGGAGGGCATAAAGAGTGCCTTCGTCGTTCTACAAAAGCGTTTGTACTGCGCACCGCGCGCTGGGGCACTGTTTTGGTGGTCGATGGTCCGACCCTCCAGTACGTCACTGCAAGCGTCCAACTCTCATCGATCTCGAAGGTGATTGAAGTGTGGAAGTCGTACAAGTCCGAATGGGATTTCGCGGCGTGGCTCCCGACTTTCTTCGCCGAAATCAAGACGTTTGTGGGGCACGAGAAGGCCTATTACATGGAGGTTTTCGGCCAGACGCAGTACCCCGCGAAACTGACCAATTTGATCGTGTGCATTCTGGAGGCCTTAGACCCGACTTTCGGGTCCCGCATCACAGGGATGCCCCTGCCTGAGCTGGTGAAGGCGTACTGTGCCACGTCGCTGCTGTACTCTTACTGCTGCACGGATCTCTTGGACCAACTCCCCGAAGACACGACCGTGTCCGAGGGTACCATTGCGCAGCTCAAAGAGAGCCTGAAGACCGTCATCTACCACCCGTACCTCCCGCAGCAGAAGCAGTACGACCAGCTTGAGAAGAAGTTGTTGCCTGTCTCCACTGTTTCTCATCTCTGTGCCCTGTCATTATTCGTCCCCTCCCTCCCAGGGGCTTCAAGGGGAAGGAGGCTCAAGGCAAGTTTCAAAAGTGGTTGGCACTCACCGAGATGTTGTTTATAATAGTAAGGTCCTATCGCGCCTTTTCAGGATGTAGGGTTCTGTTTCCGTCCAAAATTTGCGGATGATGCATTGGCATATGATGAAGATGAATCCCACATGCCAACCGACCAGACCCCAACTCGACCCCCAATACTCCTGTTCTGCGTTGAAAGTGGTACATCATTTTTTTTTTAAAAAATGGCACTGCCAGTCCAAAGTTCATTCAAAGAAGATAAATACAAATGCGCTACATGATTGCCTTAGCAAATAGCTTTTTGGAACCCTAATTTATAACCCGTATTGAGTGTAATGCTCTATATGGGTTATTCTTGTGGGTTTTCCTTTTTGCTTGGTAAATGATGGGAATATCTCCCTTACTTGGAATCTTGTTGAAGATAAACTTCTATGTGATTCCTTGTTGGGATTGTTCCTTTGTGTTACATCTGCTCGGCTCTCATGAGTACCTATTCCCTGAACAAAGCTGGCGAGTGATCATGGGCACTGCCCTCATTTTACAAATATCACCCGCAGGTCACCGAGCCCTGTGAGGTGGGCGGCTCTATGGGTCGCCAGAAGAAGGGAAAAAAAACCCCCATTCAGAAAACACGGGGTGAGCATAAAAGATAACAATAACAATAACCAGCCAACAGGTCCGTCTAAGCCCATAACCAACCAACATGCTACACTCCAAACAAGATCCAGAGTTGGACTTACAGTGGCCATAGCTCCAGGAGTTTTATTGCATCACCTTACTGTTACAACAGACACTCCCGGCTATGTTGTTCTGGGAGCTCCATTTTCAAGATATGTTTACTTGCGGCCTAACTCAGAATGAGCTCCGGTATCCGAATGCAACCCAAGCCAGAACAATTTCTACTTGCTGCATGCAGTAGCAAAGTCACTCCAAAGGGTGGCTCACCTCCTTTCATAACTGGGGATACCTCCTGTCAGCAATACGAGCACATGTACATCATTGGTACATCATTGGCGTAAAGACTGTTCTGGTGTCCCCCCGTGATGGGACCATGCGGGTCAAACAGGGTATTGTGAACCATGAGACCCCAATTTTGCACATGTTTCTTCCCTGTGCCTACTGCTCTCCATTCGTGCGCAACTCCAATGCTCGTCCCGAAAGCATTGGCATTGGCATTGGCATTGACATTGGCATTGCTGTCGGCATTGGGAACTGCCCCAGGCTTGGCTCAAAGCGCACCTTCACCCCTGGGTTGATGGATTGATGGTTGAGGCAAGTGGCACGAAAGGCGGCCTGCAGTTTCGTTTTTTTCGGACGTTGGGATGTTGGTTTTTCGGGGCATATCTGGGGATCCCACGGCGTTGGGTTTGCGGAATGATTGCTGTGGCTCGTTGGGATCATTCTGAAATATGTAGCATGTGGTCATTACGCACTGCGTCAGGCACGGGCGTTTGACGTTTGAGGCGCTTTCAGCGTCCGAACCTCCCATAGCCAGCCCAGTTCTCGTCTCTGTCATGGGGAGCCCCCTCCCCCTTCCCAGGAGCATGCCGGCGTTGGCATGGGAGGGACGCCAAGGGGCAGAAGCATCTTTTGTGAGTAGCGGACAACTGTCCCACTCTCACGCAGTAAAAACGCCGTGAGGTATCCCAAAATCGACCCACCTCTCGCAGTCTTTCTGAACCCGCCTTCTTCACCCCCAGCCCAACGGGTGGACAACCAACCCTATTCACCGCAGGTGGAAAGGGCCCCTCCTCAAAAGGCGCACACGTACGTACACACAGCCGGCAACTCCTTCAGCCTTTGTGGCGCAGCCCCCCCCCCCTCCGAGTCAGGTGTGAGGGCACACTCCGCCACAGGCCGTCTGCAATGTCTGCCGGTCTGTTCGTTTGCGAACAAAGGATGTCCCGTTTGTTTGGGTGCCGGACTTCTACAGGGAAACTGTTTTCTCGTTCTTTCCGACCCCCCCCCCCCCCCTCACAGGTACATGCAGCAGAGCATCCGGGCGTTCTCGTGGGTGCACCGGGTGTCGGATCCAAGCCAAAGCACGCTGACTCCAGCGTTGGTGCAGTCCATCTCCGAGTCTTCGTCGCAGATCTTTGTACTTGCGGAGGACGGGCTCAACCGGTGCCTTGAGTTCACACAGGGCGTCGAGAGTCAGGGATTCCTGAACACCCTCAACGACATTTTTGTGGAGTACTCAGAGCTGATTGGGAAGTTGGTCAAGCAGCAGCTCACGGCCCCTGAAACGGTCGCAGCGGCTACACCGCCGAAGAGTCCCGTGGATGGAGGTGTCATCTCCCCAAAAAGCGCTGGGGTTGCGAGCGAGCCTGCGACCCCCGTGCAGCCCGCCAAGCGGGACTCCTCGACCGTGAAAGTCGGGCTGCATTTGCATCAAATGTGCGCGACTATGAACACGAAGCTGGACAAGTTCGAGATGGTGGCCAAGTCCGCGATCTTCAGTAAGCGCCAAGAGATGTCCGGTGAGGCTTCGCCTCTCCTGCGGGACAACCCTGGCAAGGCCACGACCCTCGCATACTTCTTGAACTCGATGGAGTCCCTTAAGATACCGGTCTTTTCGCTGGCGACGAAGCACCTGCAGCTCCTGAGGTGTGGCTGCCGGCGCCGTCAACCCCGCAACCCCCCGCCTCCTGAGCGACACAAGCCAGTCTCACGGTTCACGATCGCAGGGTCCTGCCCCTGGCGTCCAGTTCCCTGCCGCCACGCACAGGCTTTGCATGCGGTCATGCGTGTGAACTACTGAACACTACTGAACAAGGCCAAGGCATTGTGTGCGTGCGCGCACGTGCGCGCGATTTTGGTGTTGAGACATCACACCAAGGTGCTCGCTGATGGCCACGGGGTTTTTCATTTTCCCTCCTCTACTGCACAGCCTGGATTAGTGGCCCTTGCCACCTAACCCCCTTTGCTTGTTATATTCATTACACTTGCTCTGCATACCCCCAGCTGGTGTCTACCCCTCTGGGACCCGTGGACAGACCTGTGCTTTCGCTGATACAATGACAGCGCCATGCTGTCCGAGGTAGCCCACGGCTGCGCAATCAGTCGGCAAGCGGCCCTCAGCCTGAGTGCAGGATCCCGCCCAGCCAATCAGCCAATGGCACAGAGATCAGTGAGGGTCCCTTCTCAGTGCTCGGGGTCGTCTGTGTCCATGGAGGTCTGGGGGAAGAACAGCGTACTTTTGTACCCAAAGGGAATACACTGCAGGGCAAAGCAGGTTGCAGGGGCTGGTTTGGAGAGATCCAGGGCCAGTGTGGTCTTTGATTATGCCACTGGTGGGTGTTGTGCTTCGGCGTGCGACCCAAGAGTGTGATATTTGACTGTGGTTACTGCGTTTCATTTCCGATCCCCCAAACACGCACCCAAGGCAGGCCCCGGGAACGACCGTACCATGACCCTGGAAGGCGGTATGATGGTACCTGCCGATATGGGGTATGTCTTGCAGCATCAGTCCTACCCCCGCCCTCTGTCCAAAGTCCAGTTCCCTTGCACGCCTGCACCCCAACACGTCCGCTACGCAGCAAAGACGTGGAGGCCCTGGTGTTCGACGCGCTTTTCGAGCAGATCCGGGTCGCGCTGAAGGGCATCCCGTACATGGACGTGTGGGCTGCTGTGACGACCGAGGGGGCATTGGTAGAGCACCCGCTGGAGTACATCCGGTCCATCGGGGACTATCTCTTCGACCTCCCGATGATGATTCTGTCGCAGGCCCCCGGGGCCAACGTCGGCACTCCGGCCGCGGATGACGCGGACGATGGGACCGTGTCGCGGTACTGGGTTGACATTGTGGTCCGGGGCTGCGTCGACCTGCTGCTGCAGTGCATCGAGGGGATCCCGCGGCTGTCGTCAAGTGGCTGCGAGCAGTTGGCGTGCGATATCGAGTATCTCAAGGACGTGCTCACGATGTTGAGTGACAGCCCCTACCCCGTCCTTGAGGATTTGGTGAAGCTGCTGCACTGTGACGTCGCGGAGCTGGGGACGCAACTGGGGAATGTGCAGTGCCCCGAGAAGATGTCGCTATACAAAGCCATCCGCACCAAACGCTCACCACCCGTCGCAGCACCAGCGGCAGCCCATAGGCGCACGGCGAGTGGGGCTTCGTAGCTTGCGAGATATAAAGGGCGGCGGCGAGGGGGAGCTTTTGGAGGGGCTTCTGACAAGCCGTCCCTCCTCCCCAGCGCACAGCATTATGCATTACCCCCCCCCCCCGCCCCCTGACAGTCCCATAAGGCTCCCTCTTCCGTGGTCATCGTTGCCAGAGAAGCCTTTGTAGGGCCATTCGGGGGGTCTAACTCTTATCCCGTACCTCAAATTGGTGCATTTTCTGACCTCCAGCCTTTTCCACACATTCCGCGCTTTGCGAACACCGGCGTGCCCCAAACGGGCGCCGGACACAGGTTTCCCCTGCGGAGCGCCGCGGGCCCGGGGGTCGTGCATGCAGATCGCGACCCTCCGTGTGGGGGTGTGTGGGGGCGTGTGGGTGACGGACTGGGATGGCAGCGCCTCGATGGACTGTTGCACGTGCCGCAGTCGTGTGCAAGCCTCGGAAGTATCCAGTTTCCCGGATACCTCCGGATACCTCCATTTTCCCCATTTTTCCATCCGGATACTTGGATACCAGGTTTTGTATTAACGGCCCTGTGGCTGTGGGGAAGCAGGTTGCCTTTCGGAAAAATGGGGAAAATGGCCATTTTTCACCCATTTGCCCCCCATTTCTACACCATTTTCCTCCTTTTTTCTTTCTTGTTGGAACATTTTCATACATTTCCCATGGTGGCGAGGTGGCAGCTCGGCTCTGGGCACCCGTATCCCATCAATCTGGGGAAGTCGAGTCGCAACTGATGCCGTGATATCGTGACACCAGGTAAGAGTCACAGGGCGCTGGGGGTCGCAGGGGGCGGGGGTAGCCTTTCTAGGCGGTTCGGGGGCAAGGTCTGGCGGTTCCAACACGGTGAGTGGGCCGTGGAGGGTGGGCAGCAGCGGATGGGGCAAAACCAGCCGTCTCCCCGAAACGGGAGCCCCCCCCCCCCCCGCCCCCTTCGAGCGCGACATGGCGGAGGCGGCGAAGAAAAAGTTTACAGAACGCCAAGGCTGGAGCCAATAATGTTCTGGCGGCTGAGGGGGCGGCGGCGGTTGACGCGGTGAGACTCTGAGTCATCCCGTGAATCATGGCGGCATGTGTACAAGCGTTGGGCGCTTCCATACGGCACTGATATATTTCAGGTGCATGCCCGCCGACGCCCCTTGCAACAGGATCATGGCTCAGCTGTCAGAACACATGACACCCGATCCACGATCGCGGGTGGTGAGAGTTGACTTTACGTGGTCACGGATGGGGTCAGGGGTTGTGGGAGTCCTTTTGGGGGTCAGTGGAGGGTGCCTGGCTCTTGTTGTATTCAGCGGTTTCGTACATTTTCTGACCTCAATATCTTGACCTGCCCCGGACCCTTTCACCGATCTATATACCCGCGTTTCCGGATGCGTCGCAGTCGCCAAGGCCCGGGACGGGGTGTGCGCAGAGTTCAGATAAAGGGCAGCAGGACAGCAGCAGATTGGAGGCCCTTATCTGACGGAAGGGCGTGGGAGGACGCCAGGACAGAGGGGCGGGTCACAGGGCAAATCGTGCTGATCAGACGGCGGATGTCCCTCTGGGACGCTGGAGCGCAGGCCAATCAGAGATTCGCGCGCGGGGGGGGTCACCGCGCGTAACACGCAAGACTCCATACGCGGGGGGGGGGGGGGGGGCTTCGAGCGATGGTGTATCTTGGAAGTGATGAAGCAGAGGGCGTTTCGTGTTGGACAATTTTTTTTCAGAGTCCCACTCCGCCAATTGGCTCGCGTGGGCCGCCGGTTGGCTCATGACCGCCAGCGGTTGGATCTGCGTTTACGAGATGACAGTGTTCTGTCCTCGGGTCTGACGGTGCCGTTCCTCAGATGTCCTTGACGGCCATTTCTAATGGCGCGAAACGTATTGCTGCACGAGGGCGAGTCCGTTGCCGTTTCGCGCCTGCGATGGCAGACCACCAGCGCACTGACTCCTCACGCCTTGACGACGGGGCGATGGGCTGTTTGTGTCGTTTTGAAACCAGAGTATTGCATTTTCTACGGCGCCGCGTATTACAGTTGTGACTCTCTTGACCGCAAATGGTGGCATCATTTCAATGCACTGCCCCGCATACCGCCCCAAAGCCTCATCACACATGGAGGCTCATTTGGTTGAGCCGTCGTGGGTTCAGTAGAGCCCCTCCTCCAAGCAGCAGCAGGGACCCAGGCCAAAGGATGTCCGTGCCAGGAACCTGGGCCTCTTCACACGCATAAGGCCCTGCTACCGTGCGTGAACCCGCTGACGCATACAGCAGGCACTCGCAGGGCCTGGACCCTTCAAGCACGGCAGGTGCATGTAACCTACTGTGCGGGGGAGGCAATGAAGCAGGGCCCTGAGCATCCCTGGTGGTTTGTCGCATGTGGGTTGTGGGTTGCGTATGTTTACTGGATGTGTGCGTGTGGGTGGGTGGGTGGGTGGGTGTTTGGGTTTGTTACGTTTATGTTATGTGCGTTTTTTTTGCAGTTGTGTGTGTTTTGTGCACGTGTTTTGTGCGTGCGTGCATGCGCCCGTTCGCGTGGTTTGTTTTGCGTGTTTTGAGGGAGGGGCTGATTGAGGTTCCAAAGATCGACTACGGGCAGAGAGCACGTGCACTTGCAACTTTAACCCTCCATACACAATTTTTGGCCCTAAACGGACGTACTTGTTAAACAAATGATCTGGAAGTATGACTGGGTAGACGTAGTGCATCGATTGCATATTTTGCACTGCCCCTTCCTCCATCACATTGCTTGCCATGCACCACTTTCTTACAAATGATGGTTCGCTTCTGCCATGTCTTGACCTTTCGGAAGGACTACCCTTTGGGCCCCGACCGCTCCTGTCATCGGAATAGCCCCTGCGGATGGTTTTTGCCATAGACGAACGATGTTGTGCAAATGCATTTGTTACGCTGTGCGAAAAAAGTCTCTGGTGTTCACATTTTGCAGACTTTCTTTCTTTCTTTTTTTTTTTGTTGCTCTTCAGGGTGTAGCCATCGTAAGCTGCACTGCTGCTGCCCCGGATCGTTCCGAATGTGTGGGAGGCAGGGGCGCTAGTGTTTGCGTTATGCGCCAACTCTTTCTCGCAGGGTTCTGGATTGCTTCTGGTGTCCATCTGCAAATACTTCCCCCTCACATGTCATCCCCCTCATGCCAGTACCTGTCAGCCCTGTCTGGGCTTGACTTTGCTACGGTACAGAGGCACGGCATCTGGATCACGAAGGGGACCCAAAATAAGGCATTCTTGCGATAAAACTGCTTGTGCACATCTTTCCCCACCTTAAAAGCCATTCTCTTGCCAGTTCTACCTGCATCCTGGTACCCAGTGCCCTCTTGGTGCACAGAATGGCCAGCTGCTACAAGGGGGAATGATCTGGCCCTTTTGAGGACGGCACATAATTACTCCCACTTTGGATGGCACACTTTCAGTGCGCAGCAGCACTTTGACAACTAGAGCTGTTGAGGATGGCAGTGTGGAAAGAGTTGCTGCTTTGGAGGCTGGTTGCTTGCATTTGGGGGGGGTAGTGGGTGCAATGGCGAGTGGTGGAAGTTACGGATGTCTTTGATCAGAGACAAAATGCAGAAACATGCCTCTTGGAACAAATTGTGTGCCATGGTTTGGTTTTAATGGTGCCTCCTGTGGTGTGTGGTGCAATGTGGGTCAATGTACATGAATGCAAAGGTCATATGTTGATCACTTGGATGAATGCAAAATGAGGAGGGGAACAATGGCTCCATAACCTCATATTGGGGCCCCAAAGGTGGGCAAAGAATGTTGCCAACACGACATCTACCAGATTGGGTTGGGAGGGGAAGTATGGCTATATGACCTTATTGTATCGCAGTCTCCAAGGTTCCCAAGGAGAAAAATGATGGGGAACAAAAGCCAGATATTTTCACTCTGGCATTTTGGGCCCTCGCATGGATTATATGGCGATCCCCAGAGTGGGTGGGCAAATAATGGCCACATTACCCCTGCCCACTGCATTGGGGTTCTTAGAGATAGGAGCATTGACCCCAATGTAGCAGGGTTTATGTAGCCATTGTTTGCATTCCTGTTCTTGGCACCTGGTACAATAGGGTTTATGTATAGCCATTCTTGGGCTCGGCTTCATTGTGGAACAAGCGGCATGGGGTCATTATTTACCTCCAAAATGGTAGGGGAAATCTGTCCCTGGAAAGTTATATTACCGTATTGGGGTCCCCAAATGGAAAATCGGTAGAAAGAGAAGAAACTGTTACTTTGTTAGCTTGTACCCCCGCCCCCCCATTGTATAAGCCACGCCCTTGTCCAAGCTACAGTAGGCGTAGGGTCCGTAATGATTTGGTATGTCATTTAATTAGGTACGAAATGTAGTGCGGCCGCATAAGAGGGAGCGTTAGTGCGCAGGGCAACTTTTTGGGCTACTTCTGATTCCTACCCATACTTTTGGGATGGATTCTACTCCTCGGATGGGTGAGTGGGTGGGTGGGTGGGATGCGGTGATTTGGTATGATTTCTCCTCATGGACTTGCCCCTTTCCGGTTGGGGATATGGACCGGCCCACTTCCCTCACCTTTTGTCCGCCAGTTCACCTAGTTTGATGTGTTTTAGGGCTACAAGGTGCATCTATGTGTATTGTGAAACAAGCAATTGAGCTGAGTACCCGGGGATACATTCGGCGTGTCTGTTGTGGGGCATTGGTTTTTGCCCCTCGTGTCCTCAGGCCTCTTTTGCTATTTGTTATGGAGTTGAGCATTGGGGACAGGGTGTTCTACACCAAGTCTACTGGCTTTGGGTACCCACGAAGGTGGTTGGCCTTCTGCACGATGGGCATGTGGAGTTGGAGCATGATCAAGGTGGTGTGCGGGTTGTCGATCATCGATGCCCCATGGACTCCATCTCCTTTGGCATCCTGAGTCTCGAGTCTCCACCACCATCCCCATCAATTTCCGCAATTGACGTCTCTCCGGAAGTTCCTTTGGACCGCTTGTTGATGGAATCCACGTTCGCGGTCGCTCCTTGACACGACCGTCATCGCATTCCCCATCCTGAGGCTTCATTGGGCAATGGTGAACTTGGCTACTGAATCTAGGAAAGTCATAATAAAAGTAGCGCGTAGGGCACGCACAGGGCAAACACACCCCCTAACACATGGGTTCGTCGTCACATTTGCCAATTTCAGCACATGTGGCCCCCTGCTTGTACACCAAAAAATTTTTATTTTATTTTGATGTATCCCATAGGTCCTGAATTGCCAATTTCAGCACATGTGGCCTCCGCACGTGTGTCGGTAGTTGCATGTGTTGCGCGCAAGCCACACCCTTGTCCAAGCTACAATAGGCGTAGGGACCGTAATAATTGTGTACATTGGCCTAGCTTATACCAGGGGGGGGGGGTACAATTCCTACATTTGATGATGCTACCATTTGAAAAGTGGTGGTGCACCAGTGTTGTGGACTTATTAAATTGTTAGGACAAAGCATGGCACTTGGTATGACAATCTCCCCCCCCCCCCCTTGTCCTAACACGGGCTTGTCCAAACATGGCGCCCCTGTAGTTCCGTACTTTTGGTTTTTTTGGAACCATTGTTTTTGCCGTTCCAATGCAATAAAGGATGTGGTCGGTAGCTCTGTGCAGGCTGCACAAACGGTCAATATGGGTGTCAAAGTGTTGGTGTAGGAGTGATTCCATCTGCTCTTGTATTTTGGGGTGTGTCCTGGGTCAGGGGCTGGGTTAGGGGTAGGGTTGGCCTATGTCTGCAGTGTGTGTTCCATGGTAAGTGCCACATGGTAACACGGGCCTGTCAAAACACCACGACCCCCTGTTTCCGCACTTTTGGGCCCAGAACCAGAATCTGGCCCGTGTTAGGACAAGGGGGGGAAGATACGATATCTAAACTCTATATGCCACATGGCTATGCCATGCTTCGCTATGCCCCAACAACCGCTCAAAGGGTCGCAGAATCAGACAGTCATTGTAGACTTATTGCACAACCAATTAGGTCCATGCCACAGTTCGTGTTGAAAGAGATAAGGAAGAAGGCAATGAGACAGGAGTGCCTCCGCGCGCGGGGGGGGGGGGGGTGAACTCCTTGTATTCGACCTGATCATGTCGTACCTCGTACCAAGACGGGGAAGAAATGGTAAAAGTGGTACGACCTGAGTGTTTGTTCTCAAAGATTTCCTAGCGTAGTACATAAGCAACAATGGTGGTATTTGAAGGGGAAATGATACCAAGGTGTGGCAATGTGATGATGTGGATCATGTGTCATGTTGTGGAAAGGATACTACAAATTTGATAAGGTAGATCATCATGTGCATGCAAACATGTCGTTATTCGTGCACCGCCTTTGCTGCTTCATTGGTCTCTGCTTTGTTCATTTCCTGTGTCAGCCCTTTTTGTTTCCTTATCACTTCCCTATCCATTCCATATGTCTTAAGGACCTGAATTGTGCACCCTGCAACCCCTATTGGGAGACCAGGAATTTTTTTTATATGATGCATTCCATATGTCCCAAGGACCTGAATTCTGCACCCTGCAACCCCTGTTGGTATACCAGGAATCACATCCAACCTTGTATCAGATAAATGGCCTATATGTAGCATTTATGCGCTTGACGGCCAATGTGGAGCCCAAGCCCTCAAATGGTGAGCCCCAGCCTTTTAAATGGTGGGCCCAACCCTTTAAATGGTGAGCCCAAGCCTTTAAATGGAGACCCCAAGCCTTTCAATGGTGAGCCCAAGCCTTAAAATGGTGAGCCCAATCCTTTCAATGGCGAGCCACAACAGTTAAATGGTGAGCCCAAGCCCTCAAATGGTGAGCCCAAGCCTTTAAATGGTGGACCCAACCCTTTAAATGGTGAGCCCAGGCCTTTAAATGGTGAGCCCAGGCCTTTAGATGGTGAGCCCGGGCATTTAAATGGTGAGCCCAAGCCTTTAAATAGTGAGCCCAAGCCTTCAGATGGTGAGCCCAAGACCTTAAATGGTGAGCCCAAGCCTTTAAATGGTGAGCCCAACCCTTTAAATGGTGAGCCCAACCCTTTAAATGGTGAGCCCAAGCCTTCAAAACGGTGAGCCCAAGCGTTTCACCATTTAAACGCTTGGGCTCACCATATAAAGGCCTGGGCTCACCATTTAAAGGGTTGGGCTCACCATTTAAAGGATTGGGCTCACAATTTAAAGGGTTGGGGTCAACATTTAAAGGCTTGGGCTCGGCATTTAAAGGCTTGGGCTCACCATCTGAAGGCCTGGGCTCACCGTTTAAAGGCTTGGGCTCACCATTTAAAGGCTTGGGCTCACCATCTAAAGGCTTGGGCTCACCATTTAAAGGCTTGGGCTCACGACTCAAAGGCTTGGGCTGACCATTCAAAGGCCTGGGCTCACCATTTAAAGGCCTCGGCTCACCATATAAGGGCTTGGGCTCACCATTTAAAGGCTTGGGCTCACCATTTAAAGGATTGGGCTCACCATTTAATGGCTTGGGGTCACCATTTTAAGGCCCGGACTCACCATTCAAAGGCTTGGGCTCACCATTTAAGGTCTTGGGCTCACCATTTAAAGGCCCGGGCGCACCATTTAAAGGCCTGGGTGCATCATTTAAAGGATTGGGCTCACCATTTCAAGGCTTGGGCTCACCATTTAAAGGCTTCAAAGGCCTAGAGGACTCGACTATGATATAGAATAGCCATCAAGGGCCTAGAGGACACGAGTATGATATGGAACAACCATCAGGGGCCTAGAGGACACGAGTATGATATAGAATAGCCATGAAGGGGCTAGAAGACACGAGTATGATATAGAATACCCATCAAGGGCCTACTGTACACGAGTATGATATAGAATACCCACCAAGGGCCTAGAGGACACGACTATGATATAGAATAGCCATCAAGGAACTAGAGGACACGAGTATGATATGGAATAGCCATGAAGCGGCTAGAAGACACAAGTATGATATAGAATACCCATCAAGGGCCTACAGCACACGAGTATGCTATAGAATACCCATCAAGGGCCTAGAGGACACGACTATGATATAGCATAGCCATCAAGGAACTAGAGGACACAAGTATGATATAGAATAGCCATGAAGGGGCTAGAAGACACGAGTATGATATAAAATAGCCATCAAGGGCCTAGAGGACACGACTAGAATAGCCATCAAGGGCGTAGAGGACAGGAGTATGATATAGAATAGCCATGAAAGGCCTAGAGGACACGAGTATGATATAGAATACCCATCAGGGGCCTAGAGAACACGAGTATGATATAGAATAGCCATGAAGGGGCTAGAAGACACGAGTATGATATAGAATACCCATCAAGGGATCAGACCAAAAAAAATTCTTGATATAACAGCAGGGGTTGTAGGCTGCAGAATTCAGGTCCCTAGGACATATGGAAAGCATCAGACTAAAAAAAAATCCTGGTATACCAGCAGGGGTTGCACAGTGCAGCATTCAAGTTGCTGGGACATATGTAATGCATCAGACTGGGTAAAAAAGAACCTGAACCGTGCCATTTGAACACATAGGTCGGCTAAAAATGTCGTACCACACTCTTGAAAAGGCATGTTGTAGGGAATTTCCCACGCGCACATACTTTCTGATGACACCCAATGCCCACTTTCAGCATCACAAGAAGGCCGGATTTCCCCCCTTTTTGTGTGTTGGTAAACTTGTCGTACCTCGTACTTCGGGAAGGAAAAAGTTCCATAATTGATCGGGTCCTCAACTCCATTCTGCCCCCCCCCCCCCGTGCCTCCAAATTAAGGGGGTTTCTGAATGGGGGACCCTGTGACTTGGATGGCATCACCTGTGGTATCAGGTGGAGACGCTGTGATCTCACTGTATTTTGGACAACACAGCAGAAGGACTGTGGTGATTGTGTGTGGACCCCTTTTGGTCTTTTGGGGGAAAGGGAGTGTAGTGTAAGTTTTTTCACCAAAAGAAAGCGTTGCACCAGTCATTGGCCATGTTGTGAGAATTATCCTTGCCTCCCAACACCTCGGCAGATCTATACTTCGAAGAACTGCAACACCTGGTCATAGGACGCCTGGTGCTGAGCCAATTTGTCAGCCAGGTCGAAGCATATGATTTGCTCCTGAACCTACCACATGCACACAGTGGCAAGCATACACACTATAACACTTTAACCAACACGCCACATGCTGTACAAATATCCACTAGGTGCACACCATATCAGGGCCACGCTGCACCACATGGGAATATCACACTTGAATTGAAGTGCGTGAACTGGGGAGCACATGTCCCACCCCATTGGTGAAAGGGTTGGGGCAATCCTCACCCGTACTACTTTGATGTTCATCACCTCTTGACAAATAATTCTCCGGCACATGCTGTCGCCAGCCTATGCCCCGAACTCCCCGGTTTCAATGTAGTGTAATTGTTTAGCCCCTTTCGCGTTTTGCCATGCGA
This sequence comes from Eutreptiella sp. 'Long Island Sound 2002', assembly GCA_964036045.1. Taxonomy (NCBI): domain Eukaryota; phylum Euglenozoa; class Euglenophyceae; order Eutreptiales; family Eutreptiaceae; genus Eutreptiella; species Eutreptiella sp. 'Long Island Sound 2002'. The sequence continues at coordinate 62,800,281 of OZ038385.1, read as the reverse complement.
CATTGCATGCAGTGGGACACGTACAGTGTTGTTAAAGAGTGTGCAAGTGAAAGTCGGCCTAAAGGCATTCAAAAATCCATCCGTTTTACAGTTTGCTGCCTTGGTGGTAACATGGAGCAAAAGATCAATCCTGAGGAGAACCGTGAGCTTCTCAAGCAGATGCTTGAGAAGATGTCGCACGTCCCCGCACCTCCTGACGACGCGGCAGAGCTGTGGAACCGCCTTGACATCGACCTCTATTACGGTTCTGGAGGCATGCTGAAGCCAAGTGCTTCTATGCTGGCAAAGCGGAAGGAAGCACTGGTCCCTCCTGCGCCTTCTGCTACTGCAGCTGGTCCCAGTACTTCTGCTGCCGCCTTTACGGACTCCCCCTCGACCCAAGCTGGGCATGAAGCCTTCCAACCAAGTGCGGAAGACCTGTCAACAGCGCGGGCGGCAGCATCTAAGAAGAACTATGACACACCCTGGCTGTCGATTCCCATGGGGCAGACCTTCCCTGAGGCGAAAGTGCGAGTGTTCCTATTCGGCCACGTCGGTTCAGCTCCGTCCTTCTTCACCCCCATGGTGAAGGAGATCATGAAGAATCCTGTCATTGAGGCCTTAACGGTGCAGCCCCCGGGTCGCGGAAGCCGGGCTCGTGAGACACCTCTGCGAAATTGTGCCCAGACAGCAGAGGTATGGACCATGAGCTGTCATAGCCAGACTGCTGGCAGCGGCGTCAAAACAACAGCAACGTAGGTTTTTTGCGGTTGTATCTACAGACAGTTTGTTGTTGATGTGCATGCAAATGGGACTTCCGGAGCCAGCCGAAAGCACACCTGTCATGCGTCACATGATTGTCATATGAAATATCACAAGGGCTTTGGGCTCTGGGCTTGTCCTCCTTAGATATCCTTAGATATAGGGGGAAGGCAGGCTTCTGGGTACATTTGTGGTGCCCTCGTTGCTGGCAGTGGCGGGTCAAGGGTTACATACAGCAGCGAAGCAGTTGAGGCATGAGATCCAAAACAAACTGCTTTGTAGCCGTCCAAGCAGAGAATCGGACCAGGAATGGTTGCTAGAGACCAAAAACTATTCCCTCAGGAACCGGCGGTGGGGCACAGCTTTGGAATTGCAGTGGGCAAAGGCGATGCATTTGGACATTTTTGCACACCCGTACCTTCCGCCTTCCGCGATCCATTCGAGAGGAATTGTGCAAGCAAACCTCAATGGCAAGTTCAAAGCAATCTTTTTCATGCACAGTATAAGGGCCATGTCCTGTCAATGGTAGTTTGCAACCGGTCTCGGGCGTTTTGCTTTCTCAGTTGCTACATCCTGGTGTGCTAATTCAACTCAATGCAGCTAATTCTACCAAAGACTGTTCATTGACCTGCACAGGCTTTTGAGACTTTCTCTCCTGCTTTATGCAGAGTCCGCACTCTGGCCCACTGTTGCTTTGTCACTTGCGTGTTCAAAGTGACTCGGGGCAGTTGTAACGTTTTCATGCATTTATCTGACTCCTTTCCCTCACACTGTGTCTGACAAATTTCTTAAACAAAAAGCCAAGTTTGCGTTTGATAGTGTCATACAGGCACAAATTTTTCGCGACATGGAAGAGAGTTATAGTTGTTGTAGTAATTTAGCGGCCGTCAAAACAATTTGTCAGCAACCAATAACAACGAGTGGTGAGGAATGACGAATATTGACGAATACTTCAATCTCCACACCTCATGCTTTGCATTCCTATGCTTGGTTTTGCAGACCATTTGCCTCCTTACATTCCTGGTGAAGAATGCTCAGCCCGTTGCCATTGATGCACTGTTGATGGGTCCCTCATCAACAGTGCATTGCTGTTGATGAGGGACCCATGACAAGCACCACAGAGACATAATAGGAGAATGTGATGGTTGGGGATAAGATGCCCCAAAACACCAAAGGCAAAGGCAACACAGCAGCGTCGCAAGAAGATGATTTCATACAAACACGCTGCAGAATACGCGTCTCGAATGATGGTGAGGAACAACTGTGGCGTAAGGCTTGGTCCAAAAGTTCAATGCATGGAACAGGTTTTTGCTGCAAGCAATTGGAAGTCTGGTGCTTACAAGAGGCGGAAGAAGGTGATGTATGCGAGCAACATGGTTCGTGGGTCAGCAGCTCATTTTACGTGACTGCTATCAAAACCTGTAGCTTCACTATCATCAGAGTCATTGTAATCATTTTTTGGCCATTCTGCTTTTGGTTGTGATGCGTCCAATGACAACGAATACCAGTGAGTAATACCGAATCGGAGTCTGGGTTCCGCAATGACAAATAAGCGGTCAACCCTGGGTCCGGAGTTCTCAGGCTGGTGTATCTTAGTGGACTGGATGGTGGCTTTGCATATCTTCCGGGCCTTACTTGCCACAGTTTGGTTTGCTCCGCGTGTTGTAAGTGCACAGTCTTTGTGTTGATTGAGCTGCTGAAACCGAAACCAAATGTGCTGAAAGTGAAAGCTTTTGTGTCCGTTGCTCAGCAATTTGGTCCAGTGACCATTGCTGAGCAAAGGCCTGGCACCCATTGCTGCTGTGACTGCAGCTGGCCGTGGGGTTGGCTGTGTGGTGGCAGAATGTTGCAAGGTGCATGTGTACAACAGCAGCAGCTGGGAGGCCGGTGCCTTCTCGAGATCTGAGCGTGCTGGGTTCAGCGCATTTTGTTTTTTACATTAAGGAGAGACCTCGTCATGAGTGAAAGCGGTCCAAAATTGATGATAGTGATGTTTGTCAAGCCCCAAGCATGCAAACTAACCCTGCACAGGATTTGTGAGAACGAAAATGCTAAGAATCAAAGGATGTTGTCTCTCACATCAAACCCAATCCATAAGCAATCAACGATCGATAGCTGAATCCATGAGCTGTGAGCCAGGGGTGTTCGCAAGTGCGTTCGCTTTACATGCATATCTCTCTGGGACATTCGGTTTATGCCAACACGGAGCAAATTCACATTTTTCCCGGCTTTTCTCAACTTTTAGTCCAATGCACCAAAATGTTGTTACCTTGGGGGTATGTGTATGCTTTTTGAAATCTGTGAGAAAAGGCCGTTTCAGAAATGTATGGGTTGGGGGGGAATAGGTGACCATATTGTTGAGTACTGAGGCCGAACTTTTCGGCGTTTCAGGGTTTTCGGGCCTCAGGCTGCTCCGCTCACACGTGGGGGACACCAACTCACAGGTTTTCCCCTGGGTGCTCCGACATATTGTGGAGTTGGAGCAAAGTGAAAGGAGATAAATGGATGCATTTTCACGTGCTGAATCAAAATATTGTGGTCTCATGTCCCAACTTGACAGCCTGTTTGAGAAATTCTGCCATCCTTGATTTCTTGCACTCTGGTGAGCTTGATGCTGCAAGTTGCACCAGGCATCACCTGGCTGTCCAAGGTAGTTATTGGTCAAAGTCTTCAACATATTGGGGTCTTGAGGGGACCCATGTTGCACATGTCTTCTACACATCAAATGCAACAAATCCACCCGAATGACTTGACCCTCATATGCCCATATGTTGGAGTAATGGGGGTAGGGGTGCGGTGCAGTCTGTCTGAAACCGGACTAGAACAGGCAAAAAAAACCCAACCTGTCAACGGTAACGGCCAATTTTTGAAAAAATATGGCTGAAAAAATACTCCCCCCTAACCCATACATCTCCGAAAAGCCCTTTTCAAGGGCTTTCCGAATATACCCCACATACCCACCCCTTTGGGACACTCAGTGAGCACAAATGAGGCAACAAGGGATCCGACCCCTGAAAACGCTCCGTGTTGGCATGATCAGTACCGTCCCAGAGAGATATGGTTATTGGGTTTTTTCACAATGTACCATCTAAACAGTCCCTTGTATTCTTGAGCAAGCTCCAATTCTAGTTAGTTGTCCGTTAAAGGTGAGATGATGGGGTACAAACAGGGTCATGGCGATCCAAGATCGCACTATGGGTAAACTCAAGGTAGGAAAGTAAGTGGCTCCTTCTGTGTCATTCTTGACCCCTGTCCTTGACAGTGGAAGGAGCTATGTTCTGTTCTGAGAGTGCACTTAGACTCCAAGACTATGTCGTACTGTTGCACAGCACTGTGGCAGCTTCGTCAAAAAAAAAATTCTAGTCAGTTGTCCCTCAAGTTTCTTGCCTTGGAGGACTCTGTCACCTTTCTCCCCAGCATAATCAGTATCGTTTCCAAGGGCAAGAGGATGCATCACCCTCCTCAGACACGGAACGGGGCATCAGTAAAAACCTCCAGTGACATTTCTTTCAGCACATCCCGCTGTTGCAAGAATGTTCGTTGCTTCAACCTTTGCTAAGCACTGCTACCCGACATGTGGCCTCTATTGTGCCTCAGGAGTTGGTGGCGGCTGTTCCGTGGCTTTTCAACCAAAAGCCCTTCATTATGTTCGGACACTCATACGGATCCGCCCTGATGTACCACACGGCAATCACTCTGCAGCGCAAGGGGATGCGTATGCCCTCGCACATGATCATCTCAAGTCGGCCTCCTATTGACTGGGTCTACGAAAAGCCGTACCACAAAATGACGGACGCAGGTCGCTCGCCTCCTTTTTGCCAGCAATCTCGTGTGGGGTGGAATGTGTGGGCAATGAGGGGCGAGGGGCACGGGGGGCACGGGGGGCGCGGGGGAAGGGGGGATGTTCCGTAATGGCTCCATGCCATGTCTTTTGTGTGACTTGCTTTCGTTGATTCAGGTATTGTGAGGGAGCGCGGGGGATTGAGTTGAGTTGGGGGGTGGGGGTGGCGTGGGGTGCGATAACACCTCTTCGGGTTGTCAGGATCCTCACAGTGACGTGACCTTGTCTGCCCAACAGTCTGCAGCAGCAGCAGCAGCAGAGCCATGGGGCTTCGGTGCCGTTGTTGTGGTGCACCCCCGGTGTGGTGACACAGAGCAACCCTGGTGTGACCACCTATGCTGAGTGGAGCCGTTAGCTTTTATTACAGGCCTGTTCATGGATTAAGTGCCACATTGTTGCACACAGCCGCAAAATCCAATTGTAGCAGGGTTTTCCACTTTGAGGGTGCCAATGTCGGATGCCCACACCTTCTGTTGGACATACGGCAATCTCCCTTTGTTCAGGGCCATGTTGCTGGGCAGCAGCCACAGGGAGATGGAGAACGGTGGAAGAGGAGCTTGTGGGGCATGGGAAAGGGGGGGGGGACGCTGCGGAACAGGGGGAAAGAATACGTGGAACATGGGGCCCCGACCCTCACCTGCTCAATGTCTTCGGTACCAAGGAGTAACTGACGGTGTGTGCACGCAGCTGCCTCTTGATTTCACAGGCATCATTGAGTTCATGAAGGATGGCACTCCGGCTGCCATCCTCGCCGACAAAGGGATGATGGCCATAATGATGCCGCTGATCCGGGCCGACTATGAGGCAAATGAGACTTGCGTCCCCGAGGCACCACCCGTGCTCCCAGTGCCCTTCACTCTCTGCACTGGGGGCCCCACTGATAAAACGACAGTGGATCCGCCGATGTCAGAGACAACACCCGGGTGGGCGAGGTTCACGAGCTGCGGTGAGCCCGCGCACCACGACCTGAGCGGGGGTCATTACTGGGTCAACCAGAGCCCAGGGAAGGAGTGGCTGGTGGATACCATTCAACAGACGGCCATGGGAGCAGTCCGCTGAGCGGCGTCCACAATCATCAGCACACCCGGACCTGGTGGCATGGGCAGCTACCCCCCCCCCCCCCATTTCCAAGCAACGCGAGGTCCTGACCGGAACTCATTCAGGGGGTGCGCCTGCCGGTGCCATGCTGGACATTGAGAACAATTGGTGACGGTGCCTAACGGCGCCTTGCTGGACAGCACGGACAGTGTGTGTTGCGGGTCCGCCGCGTGATACTTGAAGTATTGTTGGAATCCCAGAGTGATTCTGGACGGTGACAGCGCGTTTCACTCAGTCAGAAGTGCAGGGCCTCTAGGCACCCCAAACAAATAATTTATAGCAGAGCTGCTGCATTTGCAGTGGTATTTAGTTCGTTCCAACACGTTTCACGTTTGGATGACATTCCCGTGGCTGTCACGAGCTAGAAATCTGTCGATTTGTGTCTTTGCGCCCCCTCGGGTGGGGGACAAAAAATGGCTTCATGGCTCACCAGCACTCAAAGAGTGCGTGAGTGCCCTACCTCCTACTTCCTGCATGTCTACCTCCTGCACACATGCCCCGCCCCCCGTTGACCAAACAATGGGGGAGGTACGGCACGCGGTGCACGCGGTGCGATGCGCGGTGTGCACGCGGTGCGTGGTCTTTTGGGTAGTGCGGCTGACTCTTTTCCCATAATTCCCCCTTGTGCTTTTTCTCAGCACCTCACCGGCCCTGCAGCACCCCGCCTCCGGTGAGCCCGTCTGCCCTGGCTGCGGGATAGGGCGCCAAGCAAGGTTGCGATGGCTGTCGCGATGGTGGACAATAGCCATGGGTGCCTCAACCCCTCCCCTGTAGGGAAAACCACACGCCACAATCAATGGGGCAATCCACAAGGTAGCCAAGCGAAACGCGAAACGGACGAAACGACTACCCAATGGGATTGGGCACCCCATTGGGTGGTGAATCGAAACGTGAAACGGTCGAAACGAAGTACTTTGCGGGTTTGGGCAGCCAGTGAGGTGCTTGGCAAGCATTGCAAAGTGGCTGCATGTTTGCCCCGCTCTTTGGTGTTGGGCCGTGCTAGAGAGCGGATCCTTCTCCTTTCATCATCAACCAACGGCCCCCTCCGTCAGGGGGTGTGGGCGGCTACAACCACCATGCAATTGGTGAGGAGGATGGAGTGGAGGCCTCCGTTGTTGTATGCTTACCCCTTAGGCCACCGCGTCCTTGACAATCTGAAAAATCACTGAAAATTTTCGAGACTATGATGAAAAGAACGCACGCGGTGCGCACGCGGTGCGATGCGCGGTGCACGCGGTGCGCGTACCTCCCCCAATGGAAAAGTTCCAAAAAATTGCGGAAACAACACCTCGCGTTGTTTGGCCATAAATTGACGATGGTTGTGAGGATGTGTTATGGGCAGTGCGGAGAGGGACGGCTAACAGGTCGCAGTGTGTCAGGCGTCGCAGAGGATCGATCCCCCACTGCCACCACCACCCCCTTGAAGCTGGAATGCTATGCCCCGGGAACGCTATGCCCCTAGCTGTGGCAGATAAGTCCTTGGGTAGAATGATGAGGTGATGTGGTGTGATGAAATTGTAGCCTTGTGTCCAATTGGCCAGGGATCTTATACTATGGCCACCAGGCCATCTGCTGTACGTTTGGATATGAAGATTAAATCCCGGCAACCACCAGGCACACACTGGTGGACGGTTGATTGACTATGGGGGCACAGGCATCCAGGGTGCCCCTCTGGGCGTGCACTTGTTTATTCTCTCTGGGGATCCTGTTGTCTACATGTAAGACCCAAGTTGAGGGACACACCGGCAGAATGCTAACCGCCTTTCTTCCACCTCTGGAGCTACTCATGATGCATGCAGACCCATGCGCCCTTCTCAAACCATTTCCTTGTTTCTGACACCTGCTCAAACCTGGCAAGAACCGCTTGCCTCTGGGTACCCCTAACTGCTCCCTCGGTTGGCTGAAAAATCGCATTTTCTGCACGACCCATGACGACCCTTGGGTGGCTTGGGCCAGGCTTGGGTCATCATTTGGTGACAATGGGAGTGCATACAAACCCATAGGGGCCACATTGCACTGACTTAATATCCCCCCCCCCCCCCTGGTGTCTATGGGCCCTTTAAAGGGCTGTTTCTGGTTATGAGCCGCTTGCAAAGATGCAGGCAAAACCCAGGGCCCGATTTTCGGCCCGTTGTTAGAAGCAATTCTTTTTAGATGTGTGATTGCCGAAGGAGAGAACTTTTTGTGGGTCCCTGAGTCTGCAGGGCCATGTGGGATGGGGTGGCCAGTCTGGTTAAGATGGGCGCTGAATGCTTTTGTGGGGGCTTTGGGCGTTTGTGGTTCCCTTCAGGGGGATGGAATGGGGAATGTTGTGATAGCACACCCAAAATAGGGTGCAACAGGACTCATTTTGCAGCCCTGAGCCCTCCTTTGGGTCGGCCATGGCCTGTTTGAAAGACAAAAAATCACTGCTTGCACAAATAATAGGGTCAAAACTGCTGGGGAAGTTCTCTTGCCCAAATCGAAATTTTCAACACCTTTTTGTTATAATGGGACCGCACAGACTGACAAGAAAAACATACGTGTCATTCGCCCCCCCCCCCCCCCCCAAAAAAACAGTTGTTATCTTTTTGCGCAGGCAGGGGGCGTCACGTTGGTGACCAACGACGATTGTCATTGAAAGTGGCAAGCTTTCACACTGAACCCTATGTAATCCTCCAACTTGGAGCACAAGGCAATTGCGGCACAAGTGACTGTCTTTATTCAAGCCTCCCAAAGGGAGGTCTGCACTTTGACAGTTCAGCCAAATACTACCCCAGGTTGCATCTACCTTCAAGGTAGGGAATTAGAGTTGGAGAACCCTCAACATTGAAGAGAAGCAAACGAAAAATAGAGCAGAAGTAAAAGCAGCCATGCAAGTAGTCAAGCAAGTCAAACAGAAGACAATTACTTGGATATTTCTTGTGGGTGCGCAGGGTGATCGTACGAATGTTGCTGGCAGAGCTAGTCCAAAGTGGCCCTGTTCTGTTCTGTTGGACGAAGTAGCAAAATACCCCATCATATTCTGATTCGAACCAACTTGAATAACTTGAAGTGATAGTGATGATGGGTCCATACATTGGTCACACAGCCGTGAGACATTGGCTCCAATATTTTGGATTTGTGGTCCACACAGAGCATTCTGGTGCAAAGTGTTAAGCATATTTGGGAATCTAGCATTTAGTTGTCTTGGTCCTCGGAGCCATGACGTTTTGATGAAGTGTGTTCTTGGTTGCTTTTAATATATTCCCATTTTTGTGTACAGAAATGCCGTGATCCCCTGAACAAGGGGTCTTACTTGGCAACCGCCCCCTGAGGGGGAAGAAAGGCGGCCTACGCACAGAGGGGTGCACAGTGATCAAATATTCCATGTAAGCATGCCTATTTCACCATTGGTGCTAGGGAGGTTGGAGAAAGGTTTGTGGGTGGGTGGTGGTGGGGGGGGGTTGTTCGAGCCCTCTTCCCCCAGGTGGGGGGGAGGGGATGAGCCTTTATAAAGGGGAAGCACTTGACCCGGTGCTTGTATAGTGGTGCAGCGCGGAGATTTGGCTGTCTGGCGTGACCAAGCACCCGTACTTAGCCCATAGCCACTTCTGATTGCGTTTGTTGAACCTTCCGGTGCTACTGAGGGGTTCTCTCAGTTTGCGAACGTATGGTGCTCCCTTTCAGACATCTCAACTTGCCCTCTCCACTTGGTCGTGCGATGTTTGTTGGATGGAGGGGGTGTTTATGCATCTTCTGGGGCCAATGGGTTTGCTTTCCTTTGAGGCCATTTTGGGATGGGGTAAAAATCAGACCAGTACTCGCCGCCAAACTAGCGCGTGGTGCGTGCTGTGTGCAGATGTGGCACAAATACCCCCCAAAAGTTGCAGTCCAAGGACCAGTCCTGGCTCAGAAATTGGGCTGCAAAGCGATACCTCAAAATGATCAGCATGTTGTGGCGATCATTTTGAGTGTATATGTTGGGTCACACCAAAAATGATGGTCCTGAACACCCCGACCCTTGAGTGGTTGATGTGGAAACTGCTTGAGCAGCACCAATCCCTTATCACCCGGGGGGTGGAGTGGAAGGTTTGTGGAGAGTGGCGGTCGTTTGAGCCCCTTTTCTAGACAACCCCTCGGGGGGGCTCCTGTGACAGAAGCCCCAGACAGGCCTGTAGGGGAGGGGGGCGGGGAGGGGAATCCTGGGTACCCCCCCACAAATGATCAAATCTCTCATGTGAAGTATCCTAGTAGCAGCTTTGTATGCCTTCAGCACCCGCCCAGTGCAAGAGGCTGCTTGTGCACTGGGTTCAACCCCCGGACACCCTTTGAGGTTACTAGACACCCTTTGTAGTGCAATGGGGGATCCCCTCTCTCTCTCCACCTCTGGTTGCCTTAGAGGGATGCTGAGTGTCATGGAGGATAGGACGTTGACCGAGCATTTGAGTGCAGTTCGTGCTGAGGCTAGAGCTGCGTTGAGCGTAGAGCTGTGGATTGTGAAGGAGGTACAGTTCTTGTGGCGCTGTTGATGAACAAAAACATGCCCCATACATAGTGGCACCTCAGGCTGACTCCTTTTGCCATTTGGGAAATGAGAAGATTTTGACCCTGAACTTCTGCGTCCACCAAGCCCTGCACACCATTGCATTTCTGGGATGGTGGGCGAAATTTCCCACAGTTTTTTTGGGCAACCTGCGAAATTTTCCAAAGCGATATTGACCACTGCAACGTAGAGGCAGCCTAAAATCCCCCCGCCCTGTCCCTGTATGGGTTGCGCCCAAGCATGAGATCCCTGTCTGACTCATTGTCCTTGACTTTGGTTGTGCTTGGGTGCTTGGGTGATGGGGACGGGGGGTAGGGAGTACCTCCCCTTGTCCTAACACGTCCTTGTCCTGACACCGAGACAATGTGTTTCCGCAGTTGTGGACAATGGTTTTTGCGGTTCCAGTGGTTCCGTCTTATGTGTTGTGCACAGACACACCAGTGTCCTAGCACTGCGACCCCGTGTTTGCGCCGTTCAACTGAACCTGGCCGACGTTAGGACAAGGGAGAGGGGGCGTACCAAAGAATGTAAAGGATCTTGTTCCCAGAAGCATGGTTCAGCGGGGGGGTCCAGCCAGGAGGACTCCCACGTCTGGGCGAAACGCGTCATTCCTCTGTGGACAGTAGGGAAGGGGATCTGGGGTCGTATCACGGACGATGGAGTGCGGGCAGGATGTACGATGCTGGAGGTTAAGGTGAAGCAGATTGGTGGTGGTATTGGAAGTATGGAGTGGTGGATCTTGTGATGCGATGGGACCTGGGCCACAGGTGGACTGGGTGGAGTTTGGGGGGGGGGGGGGGTTTGGCGGTCAAGTACCGCAGCAGCAAACCACTGGGGCAGTAGCATTCTACACGCGTGAACCACACCAGTGTTTTGTAGACTTGTCGCTGACCCGCGTTCAGCTAACGCTCCTTATTCACCATCGGATACCTACCTACGGTTGCACGGTACACATGCCCATTCACCCCCTTTCCGCTTTTTCTGGGTAGTGGTGTGGGGAATTTGGGCAATAAGCGTCCAAGCTAAGAAAGGAAACGGTTCCTGTGCACCGTAAGCATTGACTCTGGTTGTTCAGAGGGGGGCAGGGTAGACACTTTCCCTCGCTTGCGTTTTGCCTTTTCTGCAGCTCGCATCTGTATTTCTACCGATTGTCAATGGAAGCAGGAAATTCATCGAAGAATTACTGGGCCAAAGTGCCAACGACGTACCAAATGGTTTTGATCGCGCTTGTCACGTCTTTGGGGTTGACGTTCCTTGTGCTCGGCTGCGTGCTGTACGACAATTTCTATCCCATGATTGCCCTAGTGCCGTTGTCCCTTGCTGCAGTCCCATTGCTATTATTCGGGGTAACAGGTGTGCCCCCCAGGTGCCCTGTGGTCTTGCGCACTTTCTGGCGTTGCGCTGCCCCTCCCCCTCACACACACCCTCTTGCGATTGAAGCCCAGATGCCACTCTTGGTCAAGCACCGGTTGGTGGAACACTGATTGCGGCAGCCATGCAACGTAGCAGCCACGCAGATATTTGGCCCAGACAATGCAGACACTACGAACATGACAACAATGGAGGACACAAAACAGGATCAAAGCCTCACTGTGGGTCGAAGCAACAATTCTGTAACTGCTTTCGTATCTCGGTGGTCCCGCATGTGTCCAATCTGCACATCCAAGTATCCAGCTACCCTTTTTCAAGCATTTTGGTGGTCTTGGACTGCGATCAACAAGGCCAGGGTTCTTGAGCAGTGCGGCTGTGACGAGAGATCAGACCAGAGCATCTATGCACACCCGAATCCGTTGTCTATAACAGTGCGAATCCGGACTTGACACTCCCTTTGCATATGGAGGCACGGACATGTGTGGCCAGTTGGACGAAACAAAACACAAGGCCAAGGACGTGCGGTGCGGGCGCACGGTGCCATTTTTTTGCCCGGCTTGGCATAGAACGATGGACTCAATGAGTTTTGCACAAACGGGGTCATAGGGTACTGACCATCAGGAATGGGCGGCCAATTGTTGTGCTTGGGTCGAGAGAACAGTATTGTGGTCCAGGGGCAATTGTGTGTGGTGTGCTTGTGGCGGTGTTACTGTGTTTGCACAGTAAATGCTGACTTCTTGAAGCCAGACAGTAATGTCTTTTCTTGGAGAGGTACCACAGGGGGGCGCGGGCCCCTGTGGGCCATGTTTCTGCTGTGTTGGGAGCATGTCCATTCTTGGAGTGGAGTTGTTGCATGCAAGGACCAACGGTAGGCAGCATGCTGCAGCACTTGAAAATGGGATCCGTTGGTGGGTTTTTTGCAGCATGGCGCAGCGCCCAATTTTTTTGTTCGTGTGTGGTATTGAACCCAGAACTGATGCAACTCTTTTGGGTTGCCTTTTTCTGTGCGCCGTTTTCTTCCACAGCTTCACATTCATCGTTTCGGTGTATTTTTTGCCATGTCAAGTACTGAGGACTAACCTGAAAAGAGACACAAGGAAACTACTTGGTCCCCGTCGGACTGTTTGCAATGGGCAATTTCTGAAGGCATTGGCAAGCATTTGCGACTCAATAATGCGTAAAATCAGGAAAATGCTGGGAAATTGTGACTGCATCTTGTGTGCCATTTGGTTGTCCTCAAAGAGTGCTTTTTTGAAGGATCATGTTGTTGGGGAAAATGTGAAGCAACCTGATGGCTCTCGTGTCCGGAAACTTGGTGGCCATGCTTCGAAAGTTGCCTGCAGTGTGCCTGCCATGGAACCACCCCCACAACTAGTGCCAACAATTGTTGTGAACGTCACCACCCCGGAGAAGGCCCCGGAAGTGGATTGTTGTTCTCTGCCGCTCAACAAGAAGCATGCCTCAAGTGCATCAGTTCTGGGTTCAATTTTGCAAAAGAGGCTTGAGCAACAACATTTTCATCTGGATTTGACAAGGGCGTTCATGTCATGCAACATCCCATTAAAACTTGCATGCTAACCACTTAGGCGACTACATCCCTGACTGTGAAAGGGATTGGGACTGCGATGCGCTGCCCAAGTCCCTTTGCCTTGCATAGCCTTGGGAGCCTTGCATAGCTAGGCTCCTTACCCCTGCCCCAAAGAACTTCAGCAAGGCCGCTGACTCGCCCACCAACAGGAGGGCTGGCAGGCGGTGGAGGTTCGAGGTGCCACCGCCACGCCTTCCTTGTGGGCCTGCGTCCGCTGATGGTCTAAGCCCCTGCCTCCTCGATGTGTGTCGTGTTTGTGTGTGTGCTCTGGGAAGCCCATTGAGTCCAATTAGGGCAAGGGCAAGCAAACAATACGTTTTGCGGGGGAGGGGGGCGTTGAAGTGGGGAGGATTTGGAAAAGGGGCTCCCGTGACTGAAGGCATGTTGTGACTGAGGAAACAAACTTGAAATTGGGCCACGAAGCGGCCTGGACAGACCTTTCCAGCAACACATTTCCCCGACGATAAGTACCTCAAAATCATCAGCGCGTCATGGAGCATTTTTGGAGACTCACATATGTTGGACACACCACACCCCCCAAAAAACCGAGATATGTGCCTGCAGGGAGGCAAAATGCCAGTGCCAGCTGCGGCTGGGGCAGTTCCAAAATGGGAACATTGTCGCGGTGGCATCATGAGCAGGCCTCTCGCAACCCACCTCTCGCAATTTTGGAACCCGCCCCCGTTTACCCCCAACCCAACGGGTGGACAACCAACCGCCGTATCCACGCGTGGAGGATTCCCTCATCAAAAGGGGAACAAGTACGTACACCCGGAAGTACCAACCTGCATACCCAGTCAGCTTTTATGCCCCCCCCACCCCTGAGGGGCCCTGTTGGCATGCCGGCAAAGCAAGGGAGCCCTGTTGGGGAGGGCTGGGGGTCCAGAAAGTGGGCTCAAACGCACCCCGCCGCCCCCCCTGCAAATGAATTCCCCCCTTTGCCCAGTGTTCTGCAAACCCGAGCCCCGGCAGCTACACGTTGTCTTCTTTTTGCAGTGCCCAAGGATGACATTGTGACGTCTAGTGAGGCCGAAGAAACCCCGTTGCTCCAGATGTCGCAGTTCTTGACCTCTTTGTTCGGCACCAGCGCCCCCGCGTTCCTTGTGGTGCTGTGGCACGCTGGACTCGTGGAGCCCTGGGCTTTGCTGTGGGAGTTTGGGGGGGCCGTGGTGTTGGGGTTCGCATTTTTGCTGATGTTCTGGTCCTTGAAGAAGGAGGAGGAGTTCATGGTGTGGTAAGGCGGTGCGGAGTGCAGTGTGCACAAATTTCTTTGGGGGCAAGTGGAAGCTAACGAGCCCCCGTCTGAGGGACTCAACGATGATGCGGGGCTGGTGTTGACAGACGTGACGTTGTCACCGCACCATTACTTGCAGGTTTCATCAGGGAGACAGGGTGGAGGCAACCCCAGGCACTGAGCTGGTGCAGAGGAAGGGGTCGGGGCTGGGGGCAATCGGTCGCGCGCTCCTGTCTGCTACTGAGCGCGCGTCTACGCACCCAGTGCACCAGCGAATGTGTGCCAAATATGCCGATGTCTGCATCTCGTGCGAAATCTGGGAGAGATAGCGCGCAATGGGGGGCATTGCGCTGCTCCTCCTGCGAATGACGGAGTCTGACTTCGGCTTCAACTTTGATTGCTGGGTCAACGGAGGGTGCAGGTCACTGCACCCTCTATTTGCTTGGCCCCACGACACATTTACTCCCGGTTGCAGTCCCGCAAAGTGTGGTAATGCTGGGGATCAATTCCTCATGCACCAGCAGCGCAGGGGGGCTGCACTGCACTACGCCGCAGGCGGGCTTTCTCAAGGGCACTGGTTGCGGCCAAGCAATGTGCGTAACGAAGCTTTTGACAGCCTTTGAGTTGCTATTTCCTCCTCCAGTGCTCAAATGTATCGTTGGGGTAACTGGGCTTCCACCGAGCTCGTGCACCAGGCGCCAGCAACTGTGCGCAGAAAATGCTGATGTCTGCAGCTCTGGGCATGTGTGAAAGATGGGAAATGTGGGCGAAATAGGGGGTTGTTGCGTTGTTCCCCTGCGACTGATTGGGGGGCAGCAAAGCACAGCCCGTGAGGAGTGGGGCCGTGGGAAAGTGCGGCTGGGGATTCTCTGGGACCACCAAAAACTTTTTTGCTGCATCGCATGGGCCTCAGCCCATTGTCTGGGATCAGGGTTTCGAGGCCAGGGATCGTTCAGGGGTCGTTGACACACGATGTTTTCGAAGACGGTTTGGGCCTGTCTTTGTCAGTCAACCGTCGACCTGAATCGATCACACGCCATTTGTGGCCGCGAATCGCTAGTTCCGGCCACCCTCAGTGACTGGTGCCATCTCACTGCAGCACCTCCGTACCACCGCGACGCCCGCAGTATAGGCCCAGCAGGGAAGCATCGGCACGGCTCAGTACCACAAGAGGAGCGAGCCCCCTCCCCTGGACCCCTTACCCCTCGCCCCCCTCCCCTTCCAGTTCTTTCGGTGCAGAGCGTTGCTGCGAGGCGTGCGCACCCTTGGCGATGCCCTCCGTTTTCAGTGATGCCTTGGGGATTGGAGTACCAATGGGCTGTGGCACGTTGTGCTTGGTTCTCGTTTTGGGATGCGGATGTCAAGGCGGGGCGGTTAGCAGATACATTCACGGTAGGTTGTGTCTGACCAGGCAGGCCCTCGGTCGGTGGTGTCAGGTCTTGTGTGTTGTGCATGCACCCCAAGTGGGTACTGGCCCCAGTGCTGTATGGGTGATGCACTCACAGTGTGGGGCCTGCCCAGTGCATGTTGTATTGATGCTACTGTGTATACCCACATATGCCTTAGAATGCGCACACGAGGCCTTTGTACAAAAGTAGTAGGTCTTATGGGGGTTCATGTGTCTGCATGATGAATAGCACTGTGCCTTTGCTTTGCCTCCTCTGTCCTTCTTGTACATACAAAAATCTACTTGGCTTGGCGCCTGTATGACCTACCCGACGTCTAAACCACGCAAGGCTCCCCTTTACAAAATTGGTTTGGAAGATCGTATTTTGAGCGTTGCATCGGTGACAAATGAAATGCCGTCATGTACAGGCTGAATGCGTCATGGCCCGCTCAGCATAGACAGAAAAACACCATGCTTGCTTTGGAATGGTCTTGCTGTACGGCGTCCCCAAGACCAACGACCACCACCTCATGCAGTACAGCACGCCTGGCCTTCCTTCACCATGCGCTTAATATTCTCCTTGACCTCCATCTCGAGAGTGTATTCTTCCAAAGCGACGTCTCTGATGTCTGCCAATGGGATATTACGGAGGGGTGGGGCTCAGTTAATCAGCAGGTACTGAGCAAACAGTGGACAGTTGTCGTAGGCAAATCCCTACAGGGCGAGCAAGTGCTTTCGTTTTTGACTGCATGCTGTGCTTGGATGCCGATTTGCATTTCAACCATGCTGTTTCTTTGCTGCTTTCACCGAATGATCCTCTTGCTATGACGCATGGACAGATTGCCATGTCGGCCTCATCTGGTGCCGAACATTGTCCCTTGCATCAGATCCCAAGTAGCTTTCGTCCCACACAGTGTTGGCCCGAAAGGGGGAGCCGTGGTTTCTCCCTTTTTGCGTGCCCCTGCGGCCCACATTCAGTGACCGAGGGCTACATTCGAGAGGAACATGACTGAAGTGAAGGAGTTGTGTGGTTTTATAATCGGTTCGGTCCACCTTCGTAGGCGCGACGTCCGTCACGGCCAGAATATACAGCTTTCTATCTAACAACATGGGTGATCCATTGAATCTGCACCACGCAATCACGAATGAACATATGGATCACGGATACTGATAACTTTTTTGCACAAGAAAACGCTTGCACCACACCATGAATGGGCTGACCCGTAATCTGCATATGACAAATGGCATGGCTCCACATTACACATGAGCAAAAAAAAAAAACTATTTTAGCCGCAGAAAGCAACCATCACATACAAACTTGCAAGTTTCTGAAATGGTTCAGAAATTACCCATATCCCAACTGAGACCCGCGACATGAATGATGCAACGGCCATGCAGAGATAGCTTGTTCATGCATGACAAGATTGACGGGTGGGTTGAAGGGGGAGCACCTATCACGCCACAGCTATTTGGCGACGTCCATGGAAAAGTTGTTGTGTTGTCGTTTGGATCTGTCCTCTCACGCCAGGCACCTGGGGGGGAACCGGCCTGACAAAACGGGTTAGATTGCAGGGGGGGGGGGGTTAGCAAGAGATCATGCAAGGTGGTGTCTCGTAGCACATTTTTTGGAGACAGCAGAACTTTGAGAGTGCATTAGCGCGCCGGGCGCGCCGGGCAAACTTTCCCCTTATTTTTCCCCAGTTCCCCCCATTTTCCGCATTTTTTGTCCCCTTATTGGGGACACATTGTTGTTTGAAAATGGATATTTTGATGCTTCTTTCGCATTGGGGATATGGTATATTTGGATGTTCACCCTTTTTCACACATTTTTTGCTCATTTCCACCACATCCATTTCTTTTTAGGTTGATATTTATCTATCCCCACTATGGGGACCCCGAGAAGGCATAGGTGGTGTAGCCATAGTGATCTATCCCCACTATGGGGAGCCCGAGAAGGCAGGGGTGATGTAGCCATATTGATCTTTCCCCACTATGGGGACTCCGAGAAGGCAGGGGTGATGTAGCCATATTGATCTATCCCCACTATGGGGACCCCATCTGTGCGAAGACGGAGCCGGGCACCCTCACGCTCCCCATCATGATGTGCACGGCTGGTATAGGGCAAGGATTGAACAGTTGTTTTGCCATTTGTGGCATTGGGGTTTGGTGAGGAACGTTTGGCGTGGCAGTGCAGATCAGTTGCACCAAAGTGTGCATGTGTTGTTGCACTTCACACAGTTTTGCATTAGGAGGCAAGTACGGTATAAGCCTTATGGTCCATGGGACCATGTGCCGCCGCATGTTTGGGCCGTTTTTGATGACCCAAGCACTGCCTCACGAGATGATTGTGATGAAGATGATGAAGACGTTTGTGCTTTGTGTTGTCACAAACGCACCACCACTGTTTGTGGGCAGTGCAATGAGAGGTATTGTGCTGAGTGTATTGACCTTCACACTTGTGGGGATGAAGTTGTGCATGTTGCACCGTAATTTTGCATTGTTTCTTTACATCCGTGACCTTCCCATGTTACAATACACCCTATATTATTTCCTTGGAACACAGTCCTCGGCAAGCATTACGGTTGTGGAATAACAATGCATGAAAGGTTCCTTGTTCACTTGCAGTTGTGCTTTGTGGTGTCATTCGTGCTTAGAGTTCCTGGGCTAGAGGAGGGAGTGATATCTCGTGGTAAAGCATGGGGATGGACGACCGGGACATTGATTTGGATGCCGGGCGCAGTGGGTGCGCGCCGGGCAAACATACCCTCTTTGTACCTGTTGCTATTGCTATATTGGTGTTGTACAGAAGTCGTGGGTGGTTTTAGCGGGTTTTCTATCAGGGCAGTTCTGCCAAATATCAACATGGTGTGCAGACAGTGCAACAAAATTGCCCTAATTTGAACAGTAAATGTAGTTATGGATTGAGAATCATGTGCAACCGCTCTTCCGAACGTTGCTCTGCCCCAGTGCATGCCGCTTGCTTGTGGGTTGTGCGCTGGCATGGCTTTTTCCAACCCCAGGATCCCTGTCTGACCATCGCTTTTGTTGAATTCGGCCGTGTTTGGGGTACTGGTTATTACCACAGACCATCAGCCACCCGAGCCCTTTTTGGGCTGACAAACGTGAAGAGCGGACGTGCCAGTTGTGTTTGGCAGGAAAACGGATTCTCAGTGGCAATCGGCCCCGTGTCAAAGGCCACTCAGGATTACCCACCGCTTGCACCACCAGAACTCAGTAGGAACGTACTGCGTCCAGTGTGTGGCTCAGTAGAACGCTGCTCCATCGGATCATGTCTGAGCTGGCAGACGCTGGTGGCAAGTCTGGGCAAGAGCGCTGATGCCACAGCCCCTGGGGGAGCGTTAGCGCGCCAGGCGCGCACTGGGCACGCGCCGGGCATCTTTTTTGACCCGTGCCCCACCGGTGACCCTTTAGGGGGTGCACTAAGTGCAGTGCAACTATTTGGACGTCTAGCCGTCCTAGAACCCCATACTTTGTGATACTATGGGCATTATTGTTGCTCGACAACGGGTATTTTGATGCTTCTTTCACATTCAGGATATGGTATATTTGGATTCTCACCCAGTTTCACCAATTTTCTTCCATTTTTTGCTCGTTTCCACCACATCCACTCCTTACTAGGTTGATTTCTCCCCACCATGGGGACCCAAGAAAGCAGGGGTAATGTAGCCATATTGATTTCTCCCCACCATGGGGACCCCGAGAAGGCAGGGGTGATGTCGCGAATACTGAGTTTGCGCTTCGTTCTTGTGACGTGAGGCAGAAACGCCGTCCAAACCGCTTGCGGCTTGGGGACTCATTACCATAGCGAAATCTATGGGAAAGGTAAAGGCAAAGTACCATTTGTTAAGTACAATACAAATGACATTTGGAGTTGTTGAATTCATAGCTATTGTCTAATTATGCAACGTGCTTTGTAGGGAAGGTGTGCAGTCCATCATGGTCATTTTGGGGGGCCTTCTCCATCAGAGGGTATATTTGGGGCTGAAGTCGGGATAGTTAATAGAAAGGTAGCGCGCCGGGCGCGCGCCGGGCAAACATCCCCCCCCTGTAAACCTTTTACTCCCCAATGTTGCACTGTTCTGTGCAAAGGGGAGGACTGTGACCTGGCCATCGCATTTGCATTCCCTTTGGGGCAATGTTTCTCAGGTTCGCTTGTTTACATGAGGGCTAGTGATGACTGTCAGCCACATGGACACCGATGTAGCTGTCGATAGCACATTCCCCAAAAAGATCCGCATCAAGTACTCATTTTGCCAGGAGATTCGCGTCCTCACAGTCCAAACAAACGTCGATTTTGACCAAATCGTTGAGAAATTGCGGCACTTGACTGGGGGACATGACAAAGGCCGTCTGATCATCACGTACCACGACGGCGAAGACGCGATCGCCATCCACAACCACACTGACTGGGTCGAGTGTTACACGTTCATTCTTCAGGTCTTCGTGTAGTCCTGCATGGTCCCTTTCTTTAGAATGCTGACCACTCTTTTTTGCTTTTTTGCTTTGTTTCAATGCTTCAATGAAGGATCAATGCAGACTTTTGGTGCAACAATCTCGGCCATGGTTGCATCCTGGGTGCTGCGGCACACTCCCCAGCAATGCCCAACAGCTCAGCTTCAAGTCCCACGACTTGTGGGCTGGGTCACTTTGGGTCCCTGACAGGGCAGGGGGATGGGGGCCAGTTTTGTGGGTGAAAGTGGACTATCTGTCCCACTGCTCATGATTGCAGCCTGCTGCCCCCATGGTGGCCACTCCCCTGCCAGTGCTTGCACCACAAACAATCTGGAAATTGCAACAGAAGGCCAGGGGGTTCCGGATCACGGGGGAGGGGGCACTGTTATTTGCCCAGGCAACAACAGCAATGAAAACAACAACAACAGAGATACGAAGTGTTCATGTGCTTGTGCCTGCCATTGACCTGTCCCCCCTCTCATTGGCACAACGGATGGTCACTGCAGGGACTGCAGGGAGCAGTGGTGAGTTCCCATTTTGCTCGTTTTGCGGTTGGTGAGTGGTGGTGCGCAGGTTTTACTAAGACCCTAGTGAGAAGAGGTCTTGTCTTGCGCATCTTGTAGTCCTGTGTTTTTTAGATGGTGGCTGCTCCATGCTTCCCTTACAGAGAATGATGCATGCATAGGTATGTGGATTTGTTGTAAGTACCACAGGGGGGGGGCGGGGGGCGTACACTCTTTGCTAAGGGTCCCCCCATGATGGGGGACTTATCACGCAGTCACAGGCCAACAAACCCCCTGGGCCCCATGATGTATCCATATGCTATCCAAACATCGTGCATTCCGCACACCTCTTGTGACGTTGAGCACTCTGTGTGGAAGAATGTGCGCTTTGAGACGCAATTCAATATGCAACATGCGTTGCACAAAGCGCGTGTATCATTTGGATTCAACGGCATCGTGGATGCCCCATGACAGCCCCATTGCCGAAGGAAATGATGTCTGTCATGTTGCGTGGTGCATGCAGATCTTTGGGAAGCTTTGTGAACGTTGTCATCCATCACATCCGCTGTCTCCCATCACCATTTCCTCATCTCCGCTTTTGTCCTCCCACCCATTTTCCTCCCGTTTTGCACCGTCTTGCACCCGTTTTGCACCGTTATGCCTGTTTTGCCCATTTTGCAGGGCTCCAGTGGTGAGTGGGTGAGTGTGGTGGCGGTGAGCTTATAGGCCTGTCGCTGGACGCCCCCCAACAACGCAGTGGCAGCCAATGTCGTCTCGCATGCTCTGCACATTGCCACAGGAGGGGAAGGCGTCGCTGAAGCTGTTCTTAGACTATGCTCCTGAGGACGAGCTTCCGCCGATCCCATCCGTTTCGTCTCTGGAGCAGCTGACGTCTCCGACAAGTCTGTCTTTGATGCAGTTACCCGAAACCTCAAACCTCAGCGAGTTGTCACTGCATGAGCTCGAGATGCGGCAGTCGGCACTGCATGAACAGCAACGGCAGCTCAACAGGGCAGAGATCGGCATCACCAGCCACATGGAGGCGCTGGGGCTGGACGCCACAAACGTTTCCACTGATGTGTCTTCAAGTAGTGGCGCGAAGGCCAAGGGCCAGAAGTTTGTGTGGCAGCGGGGTCGGCTGCTGGGCAAAGGTGTGCCCACACCCAAAACAGCCATATGCCTGAAGGGGGAGATATATACCCCCTGCGCGCGCCCACTCCAGAGCTGGCAACACCATCGGCAAAATGCCGAACCAGGGCACTGTGGATTTGTAACACTTCGGGGGGTGCGGGGGTGTCTTTCGCTCTGTGCGCAAATTCAGCCGTTTCGGAGCCCCCAACTAGCTTCATCGTCTCTTTTTCCAAGGGCCATCTTAAGGGGTTATTTGCCATGTACCAGCAATGCTGCAGGGCATGAAAACTCCAGGTGTGGGTTCCTGTAGCTACACACATCTCTTGTCGTCCCACAGATTGTGGTCTTTGTTTATTATCTTTTCCCCACTTGTTGATGCCAATGCCTCCAGCTACTCCCACAACTGAGTGGTCAGAACAACCTTTCAGGAACAACAAGACAACTAGGACTACTGTGGACTGTTTATGATTGGCAACTGGAAGGTGTGGGGCATCTGTGCCTCCCAGATAATCAGGGGCCGAAATTGCAGGAATCTACAAAACGCAAGGCAGATGCACAAAGGGCCATAAAGTGCTGCAAACACCCAATTTGGTGGGGCGCTTTTTTGGGGGCAGGGGGGGATGGACGGCCGGTACAACGCGTGGAGGAGTGGGGCACCTGGGCCTCACACACACGGGAACTCAGCGAGGCAGGTTGGGGACGACTGGAGGGCGGCGGAGGTGCGTGGGGAGCAAAAACCGGACGACCGCCGCCACAAGCACTACCTCGGTACGCCAACTACTGGGCACCGCTAACGCACAAACGGCACCCGCCGCAACCAGCACAGCCCTGGCACACCAACCACTGGGCTCTGCGAAGCGGAAATGACGCCAGCAGGCTGCAGCGGCTGACAAAACGCAGCAACCCGACGCAGCATGTGAAGGGAAGAACGGGTGACTGTCCAGGGCCCCGTAAGAAACAGCAACCCAACGGAATGTCACACAGGGGGGTCAGGGTGATGTGGCACCTTTTTCTTCTTGATCGGCAGCTTCAAAATAGGGGATTCCCAAGTTTTGGGCCAAAAACTCGCCTTTAGGCCTGATTTCCCGTTTGTCATCTTCATGTTCTTCGTCGAGCGGGCAGCACTCCCAATGAGGGGTTTCCTGACCTTTGACTCCCAGCCACATCGGGGGATAGGGGACTACCAATGGTCCCGAATGACGTGGTGTCGTTCCCCCGAACTATAGCCAATTCATGTGTATGCCTTTGCTTTTGGGCTAGGCTGACCTGAGCAGAGACCCCCCCCCCCCCCACTCCCTTGCAGGGTCAGATGGGGCTGGCTCCAGGCCAAAATACCCCCTGTCAAGCAGTGGCCTGCTCTAAATCCTTATTTGAGGATTCCGAGGCATCAACACGGGGGGCGCTTACCTGTGAGGCCTGACACTAACCCCCCCCCCCCCCCACCCCCATGGTCATCAAACGACAAATCCTCTCATCATCTTTCTAAGAAAAGCTAATGCACCAGCCTGGCAATAATACCCATCAGCCCAAACCCAAGACCCGAGCCAAAAGCACCCAAAACAACACCCCCCCCCCCCCCGCCCATGTCGCCACGTGTAGCAGCAAATCTGTTGGCAGAACTGCAGCTGGTTGAAATGGACTGGGAGCAGGGACCAAGCCAGGCAGACACCGAAAGCATGCCGTCCTCCCACACCTCATCAAGGCACACATCGCCAGCGTCACGCATGTCTGACGACGCCTCCACACTGTCCTGCAGCACCATGTGTTCTCACTGCACCACTCCATAAACCCAGTGCCCCACATGGGCACCATCAGCGCAACAAACCCACCCAAGCAACCCCCCCCCCCCCCTGAATGGCTGTGTGTTGAATGTGCGCTAACCAGCACCACCAGGGCACAGTGAGCCCGAACCAAGATCCCAGGAGTACCGGCCGAATGGGGCCAGCGTCAAGCAGGTATCCCAGGGACTGACCCTGACCACCATGCACGCCACTGACCCTGTAGAGTCAAAGCCCCGCAAACTTGGGTACGACAGTGTACATATGGAAGGTAGGGACAAGCGAACACTGGCGGAAGCACCGGGACAGTCGCCTAGCAAAAACCCGGACGCACTGCTGTGAACTTGCTGAAGAACAATGGCTGGAAGTGTCTATGGCGGGGACATCCAGCTCAGCCTACCGACCAATTGAAGCCCCCCCGCCCTCTAAAGCCGGTACTGCCGAAGGCCCATGCTACAAGCATCGCATAGAAAGCTACACAATCATCATATGGGTGCCTCAGCCAAGCCGCAAGGTATATTTAAGCCCAAGTTTAATGACAGCACAAGTACATTTTTGTGGCATGATCGAAACAGAAAAGGAAGCTTGGAATGTAAAATGCCAAAGGCCAAGGGACAAGTCTGTGGGTCTGCAAGATCATGTTCTCTTGGACCCTCATGAGACTGATATTGTTTGAGTGCCTTTGAGTACTTGAGCCCCAGGTGCTTACAGCCAGGCTGATCTCACAACATTTGGTGATGTGATTTATCTTGAAGGGAAAACATGCGACTTGGCTTTTTTCCCTACATACTGCCGCCCCCTGGCAGTAGACGCAGCCAGAGGGATATGATTGCCATTTGCCACACAGTATCATTGTTCATGCTGTGCTGGATACGTTGCATATTGTGGGGATCCGTCCCTCATGCACTCATGCACATTGCCTTTGAAGCTTTACCAAGACATATTGGAAATCTGAAAAGATGTTGAGCGACAATGTTTTGCAATTTCTGTGTATTTTGCCGGTGGGGGTCCGGTTGGTTCCGTGCTTCAAGGGCTACGTTGCAATGCTGGCACACACACAATACTCTTGGGCCCTCAGCAATGGGAAAAATAATTTGTCCACCCATGACAAGGTGGGATGCCACCCTGGGGGGGAAGGGCAGTTGCCTGCTCGTTGGGTTGGGGCATACATCTTCAGTGCCTTTGTGACTTGTAGGAAAATGATGTAATCCTCCACCAACAGCTTCCGCCATGATGCAGCATGCCGAAGGACCCAATTTCCTTGGGTTCCTGCCTCTGTGCTTATGTGTCTGTCCTGCGCACTGCATGGGTCACTTGCCGGACCTCTGTTTTGGGCTGCAGGTTCAAACAGCAAAGTTTACATTGGCATGAACAGCAAAACTGCCGAGCTTTTTGCTGTAAAGCAGATCTCAGACCCTGCCAACACTGGGCAATGGAAGGCCCTGGAGAAGGAGATCAACCTCATGAAGGAGCTGTCGCACCCGAATATCGTGCGGTACCTGGGCACTGAGTGCAGCAATAAGCGGCTCAACATCTTCCTGGAGTGCGTGCCCGGCGGCAGCATCGCCTCTCTGCTCAAAGTCTTTGGCGTGTTTCATGAGAAGGTGGCGTGGCTGTACACACGGCAGATCCTGCAGGGGCTCAAGTACCTGCATGACAACGGGGTGATCCACCGGGACATCAAGGGGGCTAACATCCTCGTGGACAACCACGGGACGGTCAAACTAGCAGACTTTGGCTGTTCGCGGCGCATCGGCAAAGACGACTCCAACAGCAACAACGTCCAGGGGACCACCCTGTGGATGGCCCCGGAGGTGCTTGCAAGGTGTGCCTCCGCACCACACTTTGTGTGTTTTCTTCGCGGCCAAGCTTTGAACGGGTACAGGCGCCACAAGACGCGATGGGCAACAACGGCATCAGGAGCCGCAGCGGCACTGATAACACAGACACCGGCACAAGAGCAATGCTGGAGATGGTGCCTTGCCTGCAGTGCGCCTACAGTACAGAGTCTTGAACACTTGGCGCACCATTTTGTCGGGAGTGGCAGGTCACCATCGTGCCATGGGTTGGCAGGCGTTGGGCTTTCCAATTACAGAGAGCAACCGAACAGTGCCGTGTTCGATGGTTGCATTGGCAAGGGCACAGGCGTTCCCTGCCATTCCCCATGGCTCCCCCCCCGCCCTACGCCCCTTCTATCGCCCCTGCAGCCCCGGTCTCGGCCTATCCCATGCCTGCGCCTTTGCGGCTGCACCGGCTCGTGCTGCTAACCACCAGACACTGGGCTCGTGCCTGCCTTTGCTCGTACCGTTGCAGTGTTGCAGTGATCCAGGGCATGGCCGCGGGGGCTCGAGAAGGGGAAAGGGGGCGCCGCTGTCGTGCCGGTCTCAACAGCGCTGCCACAACGCCAACATGGCGCGTTCGGGTACACCGACCGTCACTGATCTGTGTTCAGCCTTCCCCTGCGCATCCTCTCGTGACAGGCGATGGCTTTGTGGGCAAAGTACCCCCCGCAGGGGGGGGGGGGGGGGGGGGCAAGTTGGCCTCAAATTTCTGGCCCTTTTAACAAATTACACTTTTTCTCTGAGGAAAAATTTTCTGATGTGCGTGGGTGGGTGGGTGGGTAGGCGGGTGCCGTCCAGGGTCCCAAATCACCAAAGCTCCCCCCCTCCCCCCGCCCGGGGGGACCAGTAGGCTATGGCCTGCTCCCCCCACCCTCCGCAGCCCCATGTTCCCCCTTTGCCAGAGGGGCATACAGCCGCAGCAGCGACGTGTGGAGCATGGGCTGCACCATCGTCGAGATGACGTCGGGGCGGCCCCCGTGGGACGATCTGGGCTTCGAGGACGAGCTGCAGGCCGCGCACTACATCGCCAACACCACCCACCACCCGCCCATCCCCCACTGCCTGTCCCCCCCGGCCGTCGACCTCCTGCGGCAGTGCTTCGCGGCCGGGCCCACGGACCGC